>CM044439.1:137170546-137187357 GCA_024363595.1 Xenopus borealis
GGTGTGTATGGATGCTGGATTTCATTTGGAGGGGTTGAACTTGATGGACTTTGTCTTTTTCTCACCCCAATTTAACTATATAACTATGTAGCAAACAAAATAGTCACATGAACACTCACAGGCATCAAAAGTGAAGTAAACAACTCCCTCTCCAATTTTCACTACCATACGTTACACCATATTGACCAGGAGGCAAATGTTTTTGTTCTGGTGAGCATATCCCTTAAACATTCCATAGACTGTGTGTGTTGAACAAAGAGGATTGTGTCATTCATTAATGTTCTTTAAGTTGACCCAAGACAGCCTTTCACATAGTGAGTAACTTGTGTGCACAGATTTCCTGCCACGGTAACTTCCAAGAATCCTCTAAACCTCACAGCTGCCATCTCTATGGTCTGTTTGGGACTGAACAATAATATTTGGTCAGTGTTCAAGGGAAAGGACTCTTATACTGGCCCTTGCATCATGAGATACATTTCCTTATTTATGCCTGGAAGCTTGAGAGTGAGACATTGGTTCAGATCTCACATTATCTGGACACTGATCAACAGATGCAGTCTAATTACATATTGTGCTGGTAACACAGGCATCTCTATAGTGCTGTTCCAGAAGAACTCTGCATTGAAATCCATTTCTCAAAAGAGCAAGCAGATTTTTTTATATTTCATTTTGAAATCTGACATGGGGCTAGTCATATTGTCAATTTCCCAGCTGCCCCAAGTTATGTGCCTTGTGCTCTGATAAACTTCAATCACTCTTTACTGCTGTACTGCAAGTTGGAGTGATATCACCACCACCCAGCAGCCTAACAACAGAACAATGAGAAGGTAACCAGATAACAGCTCCCTAACACAAGATAACAGCTGCCTGGTAGATCTAAGAACAACACTCAATAGTAAAAACCCATGTCCCACTGCGTACTATTCAGTTATATTGAGAAGGAAAAACAGCCTGCCAGAAAGCAGTTCCCTCCTAAAGTGCTGGCACAAGTCACATGACCAGGGCAGCTGGAAAATTGACAAAATGATTAGCCCCATGTTAAATTTCAAAAATGAAATATAAAAAAAAAATCTGTTTGCTCTTTTGGATTTCAGTACAGAAGTCTACTGGAGCAGCACTATTAACTGATGCATTTAAAAAAAAAACGTTTTCCCATGACAGTTTCCCTTTAAGTTGGGTTTTCTTAAAGACAAAGTATTATCAGCATTGCCACCCTTCACATATCCTTTAGATTATTTTGAATAAACCTGGTCTAAGAAACCTATCCCTGTTTTGTTTGGAGGGGCAGGTTTCACACTTTTATAAGGGACATAAAGAGACACAGATTAAATCTTGCCATTTTCCTTTACTTTTAAAGGGTTGTGTTTTCGAAAGTGAGGAAGCTGCTAGGAGGGAAGTTGCGCGTTCTGCTCTCTGGAGGAGCCCCACTTTCTGCAGCCACCCAACGTTTCATGAACATTTGTTTCTGTTGCCCAGTGGGCCAAGGATATGGTCTGACGGAGACCTGCGGAGCTGGCACCATTACAGAAAGTAAGTGTTCAGGCATTGCTTTACTTTGTGGGAATCACTCAGTCTCAGTGGAGTCGACTTATTATTCACTTAAACCTTATCGACTTATCATGACTGCAAATTTTGTAATTGTTGGCTTTCATTTGCTTTTGTGTTGCTTCACCTTATCATCAAATACCATTTCATCTGGTGCATGGTCTGTTTTTCAGTGTGGGACTACAGCACCGGCAGGGTGGGAGCACCATTGGTCTGTTGTGAGATAAAGCTAAAGAACTGGGAAGAAGGTAAGTATTCAACACACATTCCTGCATATTTGCCCCCTGAATTGTGTGGTTTTATGCAAAGGTCCTTCATTATATCTTGTTCTATTTTTATTACTAGTATTTATATACAAGTTGCTAAATATGCCAGCAGTTTTCTTTTTACTTAGGGGCAGATTTATCATTGGTTGAATTTCGAATTAAAAAAAATGGGAATAGTAGGGAAGTAAAATCCTTCGACTTCGAATATTGAATTTGAAGGATTTTACCGCAATTCAAATAATCAAATAGGAAAAATCGATCGATACAAACGATTTTATTGATTGATCGAATTTTTTTTATTTGATCTAAAATAACGATTCCCAATTCGGTAGCTTGGTTCTGGCGAACTAGGTGGTAGAATAAAAATTTAAAGGGGAAGTACTTCGACCATCGAATGGTCGAATATTCGAATTAAATTTTATTCGAATATTCTAATTATTCGAATTCGAATATTCAATGGTTGAATTTGCCTAATTTGCATATTCAAAGATTCAAATTCGAATTTATTTTTAATTCGATCGAACTTAGAATTATTCATGTGAATTTAGTAAATCTGCCCCTTAATGTATATAATAATGCTTTCCACGTTTCCATTTTCATGAGCCAGCAACAGTTCACTTTAACATATAGTTTACACTGTGTCTTTACTAAAGTTAAATAAACCATATTGTCCTTGACAGCAGCATATTGCTAATATATGGGGTCAGAATTGTGCCAGTTTGCCTGATATATGGTTTGGCATTCTAGCCCCCAGATTAATGATTGTTCAGCTGAACATGTTTTCTTTAAATGATGCCAATATTTTCCTTCTCTGTTACAGGTGGGTACTATAACACAGATCAGCCATGTCCAAGAGGTGAAATCCTGATTGGTGGGCCCAATGTTACCATGGGCTACTACAAAAATGAGGGCAAGACTCGGGAGGACTTCTTTGTGGATGAAAATAGACAGCGCTGGTTCTGTACTGGAGACATTGGGGAATTCCATTCTGACGGCTGCTTAAAAATCATTGGTGAGATTCTACTTCTATAGTTGGAGAGAATAATTTTAAATGAGCCAGTGAAGCTTGTTTGCTGCAAATATTCACAGCAATTTAGGTGAAGTAGAAAAAAGATTTTGCCAATGAAATCCAAAAGGAAGGTTAATATTTTTTGCTTTGCTTTTTTTGCAGCACGTCAAATCACTAACTGTGGGCAGTGCTTACCAACAAAGGCAGGAGTGCAGTGATCCAGAGGTATCTGTGGAACCTTCGGATCAAAAAAGCACAAATTAAAAAGTAGTCTTCTTTAAAACAGTCAACTTTTAAAAAAGAATTAATTTGCAAAAAAAAAAATATTTTTAATGGCATGACCAATTTATTCTGTGGACAGCTGAGCAAAGGAAAATTCACCTTTACATTTTAAAATGTTTTAGTAGCCTTTAGGCATGATATGCCATAATTACAGATAGACTCCTTATCAGGAGAAACTACTGACCCCCCAAGCATTTTGCATAATATGTCATTTACTTGTATCAATCAGATGCATAATGGATCATATACTCATAAAACCAACAAGTAAACACAACAAGTTGGTATTCCTCTCGAGTGCTCACTTGGTACCATTCAGTAGTGATGGGCGAATTTATTCGCCAGGGTCGAATTCGCGGCGAATTCCCGCGATTCGCCGCTGGCGAATAAATTCGCGAATCACCAGCGAAAATTCGCCAGAAAAACGAGTCACACGTCGTTAGCGACGCGACAAAAACGACGCGACGCGCGCCGAAAACAACGCGACGCGCGTCAAAGTTGACGCGACGCGCATTAAAAGCGTCCCGTGACTCGTTTCGCGAATTTTTCGGCGAAGCGAATCGCGGAAGATTCGCCCATCACTACCATTCAGACTAGAACCCCAGCTTGAGCAGCCCTGAGTGAAGACATGGAGGGAAAGTTAATTTGCATCAGTCACTGCCCGGCTGGCCACTGTCACTTACATACATGTCAGGAGCCAATGAACCTGCCTGTATGATTTTGTAGGATAGGAAACAGAATACCAAGAGGGAACCCCACAATATATGAATATATATAAAGAATATATGAACCCTTTGCTGGAATCCAACCTAGGACTCCAGTACTGCAAGGAAGCAATGCCAACCACTTTTTGGCAGATGTTGGCCAACAAAGATGGTGTTGCATCAAGAAAGTACAATATAATCTGTTTTAGGTGGAAAGTTTTTGCTAGTGTATAACAATTGTGTAAAGCAGTTCTGTCCTGATTAAAGGGAATTGTTCCAAAATGGTAGTGCCCTTTTTAGTTGCACAAGTGGTCATTAAACCTAGCATGACAGTAACTATGGGCATCAATAACCACGTCCCAGCTGCACATTGTTGGTAGGCTCTAAAGCCTAAGGTAGCATTTTCTACCACTATTAAAGACTGCTGAAGTGTATGATGTGTATTTTAATTATTTGGCTGTCCAGCCACATAAGGTGAAACATATTGAAATAAATTGATTACGGAAAACCTGGCACATTTAAAAAAAAAATAATTAGATCACCATTGCACAGATACAGTTGTGCTCATAAGTTTACAAACCCTGGCAGAATTTATGATTTTTTTAACCATTTTTCAAAGAATATGACTGATGACACAAAAACTTTTCTTTCACTTATGGTTAGTGGTTGGCTGAAACCATTTATTGTCAAACAACTGTGTTTACTCTTTTTAAATCATAATCACTACACAAACGACCTTGATCAAAAGTTTACATTCCCTGGTGATTTGGCCTGATAACATGCACACAACTTGACACAAAATACATAGTTACATCGTTAAAAATGTTGAAAAAAGACAAAGTCCATCAAGTTCAACCCCTAGAAGTTAAAACCCAGCATACACCCCCCCACACTCTTTGACACAAATGTATATGCCCATAGCTATACTAACTGTAGAGTTTAGTATCAAAATAGCCTTTGATATTATGTCTGTCCAAAAAATCATCCAAACCCCTTTTGAAAGCATCAACAGAGGCAAAGGTAACCATCTTCACTGCTTGTAATTAGTGGGTGTGTATAAAAGGTCAATGACTTTATGGACTCCTGACAGACCCTTTATTATCAAAGGATCTGCGGGAAAGGGTAGTTGAACTCTATAAAACAGGAAAGGGATATAAGAAAATATCAAAGGAATTGAGAATGCCAATCAGCAGTGTTCAAACTGTAAAAAAAGAAGTGTAAAATTAGGGGTTCTGTTGAAAACAAGCCACAGTCAGGTAGACCAATTAAAACTTCAGCCACAACTGCCAGAAAAATTGTTCAGGATGCAAGGAAAAACCCACAAATAACTTCAGGTGAAATACAAAAAATACTGGAGTAAAATTTGCACTCATCAGCCCGGAAGCTGCACATGGGACGTACTTGGACATTCCAACATGACAATGATCCAAAACACAAGGCCAAGTCAACCTGTCATTGGCTACAGCAAAATAAAGTGAAGGTTCTGGAGTGGCCATCTCAGTCTCCTGACCTCAATATCATTGAGCCAATCTGGGGAGACCTCAAACGTGCAGTTCATACAAGACAGCCCAAGAATTTACTGGAACTGGAGGCTTTTTGCCAGGAAGAATGGGCAGCTTTACTGTCTGAGAAGATAAAGAGCCTCATCCACAACTACCACAAAAGACTTCAAGCTGTCATTGATGTTAAAGTGGCAATACATGGTATTAAGAACTGGGGTATGTAAACTTTTGATCAGGATCATTTGGGTAGTTTGTCTAGTGATTATGATTTAAAAAGAGTAAACACAGTTGTTTGACAATAAATGGCTTCAGCCAACCACTAACCATGAGTGAAAGAAAAGCTTTTGTGTTATCATTCATATTCTCTGAAAAATGGTTCAGAAATAATACATTCTCAGAGGGTATGTAAACTTATGAGCACAACTGTAATCCCCTGCATGATGAACTGCTAATTCACAAGGACCAAACAAAGAGAAGCTGTAATTTCCCAGTTTAGCTGAAGAACTAACAAAAACCCTCGCCTTTTCATGATTGAAATAATAGGCATTGAATTCACGTTGCACAAGAGGGTCTGCTGCCACTTTAAAATGTATTTCCTCTGAAAACATTTGTGTGGAACCTTGTCATAATGAGCAGTTCTGTTTGGGAACAGTGAAAAAGGATGTTTCTTATTCAATGAGGTTATTTTCTCTTGTTTTTAGCTTGAATGTATAACTCCAAATAAATATATATTGGGTATTTACGGTGACACCTTTAATGGAAGGTACAATCTCCAGAGGTTTTTTTGCAATCTGTAAAAACCTTTAATTTTTCTGGTAGATCCTGTTTAACAAAAGACCGTCACAATTGTCTGTAATGTAGTTCTTCTGGCACTTTTAGCATTTGTAGCTGTTGCGTGTAATTAGTAGGCTGTAACAATTGTTACTAACAACGCCGTCACTTGACTTCTGAGGCTCTCGCTTCTACAGCTCTAGTGCACTTCTGGATTGTAAGGTGGGGATTTCACAGTACAAGGTTTTTTTTATGTAGTATAAAATCAGAGAATCCTTTGGTGATTCTTAAATTTTTTTCTTTGTGTAATGTTAAAGGAGAACTAAAGCCAAAAATGATTTAGTCTAGACATGTTACACCATATGGTTTAGTCTTCTGTAACAACCCAAGGCCCCCACAGCCATTTAGCAGTGAAGATGTGTGCTTCAAAAGTACCCCCACCTACTTTTCTGATGATTCACAGCACATTCTTTGGGCTGTTGTCCATCATCTGAGCTTGGGGACTAACTCACAATATACATAATATATAAATTCATGACCCAAGGATGATTAGTTTCAACAACCCCTAAGCTTGGCTTCCCCCAGCAGCCTCAAGCACACTGAGCATGAGCAGTGCCACTCAGGGCTGTGGAGTCGGTACATGAAACCTTCGACTCGGACAACTCAGTTTATTGTACCTCCGACTTGCTTGTTTTTAAAGAAATAGTAACACCAAAATTAATAAAAATATTATATAATGTTGTTCTGCGCTGGTAAAATCTATGTGTGTGCTTCTGACTTCTAATAGTTTAGCCGTGTAGCCGTTGGGGCAGTCATTTAAAGTGGAAAAACGGTACAGGCTACACAGCAGATAAAAGATAAAACACCATTGTATTGGACAGGGCTTATCTGTTATGTGCAATGTAACCTGCATCTGTTCTCCTTTTGTTACAGCTTGGATGGCTGCCCCATGGCTACACAGCAGATTATTAATATAAACTATAATAGTGTGAAGTAAACGCACCAGTTGTACGAGTGCATGCTAACTGCATGTTATATGTTAATTATTTTAAAAAGCTTAAATTTTTTTGTGTTACTGTTCCTTTAATATACTAACGTATTTTCCATGTTGATAGAAGTTAAAGGGAACCTGTCATGGGAAAAAAAAATTTTTTCAAAACACATCAGTTAATAGTGCTGTTCCAGAAGAATTCTGCACTGAAATCCATTTCTCAAAAGAGCAAACAGATTTTTATATATTTAATTTTGAAATCTGACATGGGGCTAGACATTTTGTCAGTTTTCCAGCTGCCCCAAGTCATGTGACTTGTGCTCTGATAAACTTCAATCATTCTTTACTGCTGTACTGCAAGTTGGAATGATATCACCCCTTCCCTTTCCCCCACCCAGCAGCCTAACAACGGAACAATGAGAAGGTAACCAGACAACAGCTCCCTAACACAAGATAACAGCTGTCTGGTAGATCTAAGAACAGCACTCAATAGTAAAACCCATGTCCCACTGCGTACTATTCAGTTACATTGAAAAGAAAAAACAGCCTGCCAGAAAGCAGTTCCCTCCTAATGTGCTGGCACAAGTCACATGACCAGGGGCAGCTGGGAAATTGACAAAATGGCTAGCCCCATGTCAGATTTCAAAACTGAATATAAAAAAACCTGTTTGCTCTTTTGAGAAATGGATTTCAGTGCAGGAGTCTACTGGAGCAGCACTATTAACTGATGTGTTTAAAAAAAAAAAAACATCTTTTCCCATGACAGTTTCCCTTTAAGTACACCACATACAAGGCATTTTAGCACTGCCATCGCTCGAAAATATAAACCACATCCTTTGGTAATTCTAAACCAATCAAAAGGTTAACTACATAAACCAAAAACAGTTGGAAAACCTAAAACCATTTATATATTAATTGAACCTGACCTATAGCTGTAGAATAGCTGCTAAACACAATCCAAGATGAACTAACGTATTTTTTTAGAAACAGAATTACTTCTGCAGTATTCTCCTTCATAGAAGCTCGTAAATCTGATTTGATTATTAATACTGCTTGTATTTAAAGTTATGAGGAGTCAGTCAATACATTTTTGCCGGCTCCAGATACCCAAAACTGCTTCCCGACTCCACAGCTCTGATGCCACTGGCACATACAAGGTAGCCTAACACAATAAAAGATGGCAAGTTTCTGTGGACAATTTTGAAGCCATAGATTATTACTGTTACACGGCAGCAGAACCTCTTGGCCAGTGCAGCAAATTAATTTTATAAAATACAATATTTGTAGCCATATACTTTTTAGGCTTTAGTTCTCCTTTAAGTGATGGAGTCACTCTTAACTGCTAAGCATGGATGTCTGTAATGCCATTTAGTCTTTTTACTGTGTACAGATATTGGATCCCTTATCTGGAAACCCGTTATCCAGAAATCTCCGAATTACGGAATGGCGGTCTCCCACAGACTCCATTATAATGAAATAATCCAAGTTTTTAAAAATCATTTCCTGTTTCTCTGTAATAATAAAACAGTAGCTTGTACTTGATCCCAACTAAGATATAATTAATCCTTATTGGAAGCAAAACCAGCCTATTGGGTTTATTTAATGTTTACATGAATTTCTAGTAGATATAAGGTATGAAGATCCAAATTACGGAAAGATCTGTTATCGGGCAAACACCAGGTCCCAAGCATTCTGGATAATAGGTCCCATACCTGTATATAAAGGTGGCATAATCCCTTCACTAGAGCTGATGATCAGGGCTTCGGGGTTTAGGGTAAGGCTACACTGGAAGATTTTGGGGAGATTTGTCGCTTGGCGACTAATCGCTGCGACTAATCTCCCTGAATGGCTTGCTAGTATCTTGCACTAAAGTCGCCTGCGCCTATTCACACGCGGCAACGTGGTTTTCAAAGCCGCTCAAAATTGCCTCACGAGGCGACTTTAAAAAAACGTATCGCCGCGTGTGAATTGGCTTTAGCGCTAGCGGGTGCAAGATACAAGCAAGCCATTCAAGGAGATTAGTCGCCTCAAAGACGTGGCGTTTTGTCGCCAGGGGACTAATCTCCTCGAATCTTCTCGTCTGGATGAGCCCTTAATGTGACATTTATAACATGTCCAGATGCAGTAACAAAAAACGCTTTTAGAGGTAATTGAGCTTGAGGGATAGTTGTGAGATGCCTTTTATCTACATTTTATGCAGATCGGAAGAAGGACTTGGTAAAGCTTCAAGCTGGGGAGTATGTGTCTCTGGGAAAAGTTGAGGCTGCACTGAAGAACCTTCCCATTGTTGATAACATCTGTGCGTACGCAAACAGGTAAGTCAGACTTTCCAACAGGGCACAAAGAGTTTGTTACTTGTTAGGGATACAAGCCTGTGGCCCTACTTCTGCTCTCCAGCAACAACTCCCAGTATCACCATGGGGCCCATTTACTAAATTCGTGTGAAGAACTCGAAATTCGAATATGCAAATTAGGTAACTTTGACCATCGAATTTTCAAAATTCGACAGATTTGAATACTTCGCATAATTTGAACTTAATTGTATTCGAATATTAGATGGTCGAAGTACTTCCCCTTTATAAAAAAAAATTCAATAGGCCAGTTCGCCGAACTTGGTCCTACCGAATTGCTTTAAAAACCTATGGGAAGCTCCCATAGGTGTTTTAAAGTTTTTTGTGATCGAATAAAAAAAATTCGATCGAAGGGTTAAAATCGTTCGATTGGTTGAATTGCGTTAAAAACATTTGAATTTGAATGTTTTTGAAATTCGACCACTCCCCCTTTAAATTCGAATTTGTGGCTTTATCAACCCTTGAATTTGAATTTTAGTAAATCTGCCCCCATGTGTTCCTCAGAAATAAGTGGAGATGGCATGGGCTTAAACGCAAGATCTAGTGTCAGCACACTTCTTACTGATTTTAATAGCTGTGTCTCGGTTTTATATTAAATTGAATTTTGTTCTAGATGTAGCTGTTCTAAGTTTTTTTTTTTTTCTAAGAAAAGCTATAAAATGATTATACAAAGAGGTACATTGTCAGTCTTTGCTACAAATACTCAGCAAGTGAATTCTAAATAGTCTAATGACTCAGTGAGCTGAAACACTGTGGCTGCTGGTTTGGATCTGCCTCGTTTTGCCACCATTAGGCTACATTCCTGACATTCCAGCTGCTGAACAATAGGGATGATCTCAACACCCTGTTATGACGTGTTTGTAGTTCACATTGCTCCATATTCCTAGAAATCACCCGTTTGTTAATAGGCTTTGAATTACTGTAACCAACTATTGTAATTAAGGGCATACCATCCTAGAAATGATGTTGGTGTAACTTGGGGGCCCTCAACATCATTTGTCACCTTTGGGCCCTTCTACAGAGGAAGCAGACCAGGTCCTCCACGACTGTTACCAGTGAGCTGATGATCGTGCACGTGGCAAAAACATTGTTCGACTATTTATTGAAAAACAAAAATGACCCACTCTCTCAAATCCCCATGTTTGTTACAGTGACCAGTCCTATGTCATTGGCTTTGTGGTAGCAAACCAAAAGGAGCTGTTGAAGCTGGCAGAGAAGAAGGGTGTGCAAGGATGCTGGGAGTCTCTGTGCAACAATGCTATCATGGAGAGGGAAGTGCAGAAGGTGCTCGCAGAGTCTCCTGCAGCAGGTAGGTACCCCTGATTGAAAGATGCCACAACTTGGAGACATTAGTCCTGTTATAGGGTCTAAAGGGAAAATGCTCTTATCCTTTGCATATTTTTAAAAATGTACCAAAAGAAGTTTATCGAAAAAGTAATCACCTGCTTTAATTAACAGCCACCCTAGAGAAGTTTGAGGTCCCTGCAAAGATCCGACTAGTTTCTGAACCTTGGACCCCTGAGACTGGGCTGGTGACGGATGCCTTCAAACTCAAGCGCAAGGAACTGAAGAGTCACTACCAGGAGGATATTGAGCGGATGTACGGGGGGAAATGAAGTGAGCTTTCCATTCCATCTGGGAAGGCCACTCATTTATTGCTCCTTTTTGAAGGCCCCTCTTGCAGCCATTGGGTCTAAATCCGACAAGCCTGTTACAAGGACCTGAGATCAAATGGAAAAACTTGAACTTCCTTATTGCACAAACAGAAACCAAACCACATGAAAAAAGGAAAACCTTAGTGTTAAAACAAAAACTAGGATTTTACATTTAAGTTGTAGATTTGAGGTACCCTTCCGATTCCGGCCTTCAACTGAATTTCTAGTGAAATAGGAGAGGTATCTCAGCAGTCTGTGCTCTCACTGCCCTAAGAACAGAGACGGTTTTCCAGAAACAGAATTTTGTGCAATATCGGACCTTTCTTATGCCTTACATGCTGGAATCTACAAAACATGAACTAAGGTCTTCTCAGTCTGCAAGGCATGGGGCAAATGTACCCCTTGTAGGTAGAATTCTGGGCCATTTTATAAAGATTTTATTTAAAGCAGCAGTCTGCAAGGTTTTTTTCTATTAAGTCAGTGCTAAACTTGAATTTGTGCAATTCTCTCAGGTTAATCTGCATTAAACACACAAACCCCCCCCCCCCCCCCCCCCCCCCACAGTGCCTAAACTTTGTATTATAACTAGGTAAAGATTGGGGCCCATTCACCTTATACAGGCATTCATGTAGACACTTGAAAAGGAAACAACATGGAATGGAATTGAAAGGGTCGTTTTACTTAATATAGTACTAGTGTAGTCTGTGACATTGCAGAGACCCCCAGCAAGCACTGGGGTTGCTACTTCTATAAAGTCTCTTGACATTGTCCCTTTTGCACCACAATAACTGATGAATGAATGCACAGACCACTGCTATTTGTCCTTGACTTTGCTGGAACACAAGTTGGGGTATATTGATCAGTGCAAGTAAAAGTGATGGCTCTATTTGTCATCCGTTATCATTCGGCTCAGTCTAAGGACCATCAGCATTCAAAAATAAATAAACCAAGCACTGAGAAGTCTCTCCCCTTCTCCACTGCATCCGCAGTCATCTTCCCTTTCCCCTACATGGCGGGTGCAGTTGCGAATTACCCACTGCTGCTATTGAGATCAGCCAAGGACCTCTGTACATTGACCCAACTGGTAGGTGGAGGGGCACACACACAGGTTACTCCAAGTCACAAAACTTAAGCTGGCCATACACGATCTTTGGTGAGGTCTCTAGACCAATGGATCTTTCACCGATATGCCCCCCCCCCTTGAGGAGCGAGATATTGGGCTGGTCTGATAAATGTGCTCTAGGGCCTAGCTACAGAGATACAAATTGTCAAAGTGAGGACCACATTAATGAGCTAATGTGACCCTCACTTTGACAAGACTTTTATAAAGGTGTCCAATCAATATCTGGCTGATTTTTGGCCAGATATTCTTTGGATATGCCAGTCAGAGGATACTGTCATGGGAAACCATGTTTTCAAAACACATCAGTTAATAGTGCTACTCCAGGAGAATTCTACACTGAAATAAAGTTTTCAGATTTTTCTGTATTCAATTTTGAAATCTGACATCGGGCTAGACATATTGCCAGTTTCCCAGCTGCCCCCAGTCATGTGACTTGTGCTCTGATAAACTTCAGTCACTCTGTTGTACTGCAAGTTGGAGTGATATCACCCCCCCCTCCCAGCAGCCTAACAAAAGAACAATGGGAAGGTAACCAGATAGCAGCTCCCTTATATAAAATAACAGCTGCCTGGTAGATCTAAGAACAACACTTGGTAGTAAAAGCCCATATCCTACTCAGACTGATTCAGTTACATTAAATAGGAGAAATAACAGCCTGCCAGAAAGTAGTTCCATCCTAAAGTGCAGGCACAAATCACATGACTGGGGGCAGCTGAGAACCTGACAATATGACAATGTCAAAATTGAATATAAAAAAATCTGTTTGCTCTTTTGAGAATTAGATTTCAGTGCAGACTTCTGCTGGAGTAGCACTATTAACAGGTGCGTTTTGGAAAAAACATGTTTTCCTATGCCGGTATCCCTTTGTTTCATTTAAGTCGCCATGTCTGTTATTAAAGTGAGTTTACCTCTGAGCCTTTAAAGGGATACTGTCATGGGAAAACCATGTTTTTTTTCAAAACACATCAGTTAATAGTGCTGCTCCAGTAGAATTCTGCACTGAAATCCATTTCTCAAAAGAGCAAACTGATTTTTTTTCAATTTTGAAGCCTGACATGGAGCTAGCCATTTTGTCAATTTCCCAGTTGCTCCTGGTCATGTGACTTGTGCCAGCACTTTAGGAGGGAACTGCTTTCCGGCAGGCTATTAACAGATGTGTTTTGATAAAAAAAATGTTTTTCCCATGACCGAATCCCTTTAAAGGAATCTTGCCTCTGAGAGCCTCCTGAAAGACTCAACATGCAACATCATTGGCTTGCTTGCTTATCTTCTCATTATGCAGTAATTACCCCCTGTAGCAAAATCACTGAGTTTAACTTCATCTAGGTCTAAAATTAAATCTTGTAGTTTTTTTTTCCATTTTTCATTACCAAAAGAGTGTTTTCTTTACAATCTGTAGCCACTATTAAGGACTGCTGCTTATATCATATCTATAAACACTCTTTATTTCAGTAGCGCTCTCCTTACCTACATGTGTAGCTAAATGAAAGAATGAGAAGTGTGTTGCTGGAAACCAATACTGGGACCTTGTACCAGTTAAGAACAAAGGATTTTAGCTGTGTTTCTCCATACACATTTTATTTTTACTATGAATGTGCTAAAGAAATTATTTTTTTTATATGTGGGATATATTTTGTGACCTTCTTGTTGCACCCCACTTGTTTATGATGATCCTATGGACAACCATACCAGACCATTTAGAGATCAGTTTTAAGCAGAGATAATAAACCATAATTACCTGCCTGTACCCCTCCCTCTGCTTATGTTGCTTGACTTTGACACTTGGCATCCGCTGTGTCTATGGAGGTTGCTGGCTTTGGAGCTCCCTAGACTCCCTATATTCTTCTATATTGGGCACACAAGACTGTATCCTGCTGTTAAACCCCCATCCATGGGAGCCTTGCGAATGTTTGCACATTATATGTTGGGATTTGTCTGAAGCAGCAGTGTCTGTAGAAGACCGACAGACTACTGGTTTACATTCAACGTTTTTATGAACTGATTTTACGTTACTATGTGCGTTGTCTCCATTCTACAGAAAGTCTACCAACATACGTGTGGTCACTTACCTGTACGTTGTGCCGAAATGTGACCGTTCAGTACCAAAAGAACGCTGTCTCTGGAAGTCCCACTACTCCTAGGACCATCACTGTGGACAAAACCCTCTAACATGGAACAAGTGCAATTGAAGCAACCACCCCCACCAAAAAAAAATATTTTTCTCTATCCAAGAACTATAATTCCTATTTGAAATCACAGACTGCTGCTTTAAATATTATCTGTCAAATCAGACCCAAGGAGGCGCAAGAGGCGGTGAGAGCAGATTTGTAGATGATCAAAAACAGCTTTGTACAAAATGAATCTGACGAGGAATCCAGGATTATTACGTCCATTTGGGCCTTCTGGGTGTTTCCCCCCCGGAACGCTGAGTGGTGTACAATATGTAAATGTGTGTTTTAGGTGTTCTGTGGTTTCTTTTTAGTGTCGTATTTGTGTTCTACTAGCCTATAGTTTAGCCTATTTATGTATCAGCCAAGCCCTTAGTCATTGCAGTCTCTGGTGTGTTTTTTTTGTGCTCTGTCTGTTCCGATTGGGTTTGTTTGAAATGCACAAGAAGCCTTTGGCTAGGCACATACTAAAACTGAGCCCTCCGTCTGCATGAAATGGGTAAGGCCAGGCTGGCACCATTCATTGGCAGTGAGGGCACCAGATTCTTTTCACTCTATTTTAGTGGTAAAAAAAATTCCATCCTTTACAAGTGGAAAATATACTTCCTTAATAGGTAATTGGTGTTTATCCCATATTCTGGACAAATAACTGGCTGCTGTATCACTTGTACTTTGACGTCTGTTTAGAGTGTGACTTTCCTGCCCGAGTAGCTTTGCTTTTCCCAAACATATGGGTTTACAGTAATAGTAACTTTTGAAATAAACTCTCAACAGTTACTCCTGATTAAAGGGGTGAATCACCCTTAAGTTAACTTCTAGTATGTTATAGAATTCTAAGTAACTTTTGGTTATTATTTTTTATAGTTTTTTTTTTATTTGTATAGTTTTTTTTTTATTTGCTGACTCTTTCCAGCTTTCAGATGCCCTGAAATGCTACAAATATATTGTTATTGCTACATTATATTACTCCTCTTTCTATTCAGACCCTCTCCTAAAGCAACACATAGTTGCTAGGGTAAATTGGACCCTAGCAGCCAGATTGCTAACATTGTAAAATGGAGAGCTGCTGATTAAAAAGCTAAATAACTCAAAAATCACAAATAATACAAAAAAAAAACAACCAATTGCAAATTTTCTCAGAATACCACTCTCTACAAAAAAAATTAACTCCAAAAGGGCCTGAATATATTCAGTGGAAATCTGTTATTGATGTACATGCTTTTCTTATAAACTTGTATTTATGATCTCCTGGCTATAATAAATAAGCTGTTCTATTCATGCCACCAGCTATATACAATGCCTTACAGTAACTCTCCGTAGTAAGCAGCTTAAATGTGGTTTTATAAATGTGTGTGCAATGTGCTCACCCTTTATATAGTCTTGTCTGCCCACTACATGGGAATATTATCCAGACACTTCTGCATAAACTAGTCTGCTGCTTGTGCCATACTGCTGCTCTGTATTGGTGGAAGGGTTATATGTGCTTCAGTAGAGGGTAAAAAAACAGGCAGTGTTCATTGGGATAACAGGTTTGTAACAAGGGATTCTCTCTCTCATATCTTTTTTTATTGTCCTATCAGACTCCTCACCAAAGAGTATTTGAATATTAGACTAAGAAGAGAAATCTGATGACTCTTAATGAAATTGTGTTCATTGCATTGAAATTCTCATGAATTTTCATTGTTTTTTGTTTGCAATTACTGTATTCTACTTAGGCGTGATGGGGCCCCTGTTCATTTTTGCTAATGTGCTCCAGTAGGTCGGGTATCTCACATATGCAAGATTCGTACAGGTCGCCCTTCATTCTAAACCTCTCACAAACCTACAACTTGACAATTTTAGCTGCACTGAACAATTTTGAGACATGATTTGCCTTTAATGTATACAAGTTCCCTTCAGTTCTGTGCCACAGAAGCTACAGGTATGACATTAATTCCTCTGTGTGTTTTGCAGACTTCCAGAATATCTACATTCAGAGGCCACTATTGTGCATCTTTGTGCACTATCCCATTATTATTATTGTGATGTACTTGCGCTTCTGTGAAGCAGCTTCCCTAGCTCATATACAGCTTGACTTCAGGCATGACAGAAATGCAGGATAGAGTAACCAATGAAACAGAGTGCAGCAGTTAATCTTGCGTGTAGAAGAGTGGTGGGATTCTGATTGTGCTGCAATGCATTGGTGACTACTCCGGCGCTCAGGGAGCCATTTGCTTTGGTGCCAGGGCCCAGGAGTGAGAGTCAGAAATGGCCTCCTGGCACATGAAGGAGTGGTTTCTCTCTGACACCTTCTAGAAATTGATCAAACCTGTGTTTAACAGAACACCTGCTTCCCAATATTTTGTATTCTGTGTAACTTACCCTTTAATCTCTGTTCTTTTTTTTCTTTTGTGTAGAATTTTTTTTCTGAAGGTGTTTTCAACGGGTTGTGTAAAAAAAAAAAAAAA
>CM044439.1:137197688-137209599 GCA_024363595.1 Xenopus borealis
TAATCAATAAATTGGTTAATTATAAAGAAGTACTGAAACCCCCAATCGCTTACTCAAATAGAACAATAATTGTACACCTAAACTGTGGTGTACAATTATTGGTCTATTTGAGTAAGCGATTGGGGGTTTCAGTACTTCTTTATAATTAACCAACCCATGTAGTCACACCCAAGAGTCATGTGTGGAGAGTATTGTGTATCTTACCCCATTCACCTTGTTGCTTGTTTTTTCATCCATTTGCAGTCCCATCAGAAGCAAATACTAATGGACAAGCAAATAAATCCCAATAAACACTGGCCAAACTAACACCTGGGCAGTAACCCATAGCAACCAATTAGCTTTTTTTCAGCCAGCTGCAAATAGAACAATGAAAGCAAACATTTGATTGGTTGCCAAGCTTTACTGCCTAGGTGCAAATTATAACAGTGTTGGTAAATAAGCCCCATTGTCATGAACTGTCAGTTCTGTAGTGTATCCACTGAGGAATGCAAAAAGGAACACTGACAAATAGAGACCACCACTCTACTTTTCCCATTCGCATTTCCTTTATAATCAAGCCATCATGTAGTATATCACAAAGAAAAACATGGAAATCTCCATTCTTCACATTTTCTGCGTTCCTTACCCATCCATTAAGCTTCTGGAATCAGTTATCATTGTCTGTATCCTAAGAAAGATGTTTTGGTCTCCAAATGACATCACACAGTGATATAAATTACACAAAGGTCCCCTATGACTCTCTTCATGGAGAGGACATATTTGAATGACAATACCATTTATTCTTTGTACTGTACAAGCTCTGGAATGCATTAATGGCTTAACTGGAGTTCAAGTGTATTCCTACCAGAAGTGATTCAAACTCAGGCCATGAGAAAAGAAACATTTGTTTCAAGTGTTTTATAAAACATGATCCTGTCCTTGGTCACTAACGTGTATCACTGTAAGGATATTGTGTATAATACACAAGCACTATGAATATCCTGTAAATTATATCCATATAAATGGTGCTTAGTGATGTCTTTGGTTATGATGGGAGCTTAGTGAGGCCATTTGTCCCACGACTCGATGAAACTTGTGTATTATAATAAAGTACCCCCTGTTGCAAAATGAGGACATTAGAAGTCACTTCGGGGTTCCATGGCCTGTGTAACAACACTCTGCCTTCCACCCCATGCTTTTATATGGTCATGGAACTCCACGGTATTTTATAATATCCTTATATTTTACAAGAGGGATACTTTATTCACAATATAATATTACAACGCTGCAGTTATCAAAGACCTCTCTCTCTCTGTACAAACTTTCAGGATTTGTTCTTATGAAACTCTACAGTTAAACCTGGGAGGTTTCCTTGTGCTGATGGGATTCACCATCTCAGATGATGTTTTGAAAGCATTTTAGGAGTGGAGTAAGAGCAGATGCAAATGGCCCCTTTAGTGAGTCAGCCCTCAGTTTTTATTGAAGAAGCAATCACCTACCTTTTCCATGTAATGGTCCAGTTGTCCAATGTGCCATACATTGCCACATTCAGCCTACTGGCTTCCAGTAAGAAACTACTAATCTATGTTATCTATCTGCTTCTATCATCTTTCTGTCTGGGAAGAAGTGGATTTTAGTATATGAAAGAAGAGCAGGGCTGTCTGGCACTCAGACGTTTCCATAGGACCAAAATATTTTAGTTTAAAAATATACCTTTATTAGATAAAAGTTACTTGCATCTCCATGTGCCCTTTGCAGGGTCAGACTGGGCCAGCGACACACTGGAAAAAAAACAGATGGGCCCATGTGTTGTGTTTGATAGCCGAGGATGAGGAGAGTATAAAAGTGCTTTATTAGCAGGTTCATGCAGCCATTACATAACAGCAGTAAGTCTTACTTTTACTTTCAAGCTGTACAGAAAGGCCTGGGTATGCACAGTGACACCTGCAGGCCATTTGTATAAACACCACAGTCCTCCGCTACCAAACACATGTGCCCCTAGTCTAGTATACTTGCCCTATGTTAAGAAATTAAGGGGGGAGCAGGGTACCCAAAAAAAATTTTCGTTCATTTTTTTTTCTATCACCCTACGCTAAGGAAAAACACCAGCGTTTTTTGGGACAGAGAAAATTTCAACTATTTTGGGACTTTACAAATTATCACTATCTACATTATACCAAAAGTTAATTTGTAGGTAAACAACTCTGCATGGCTCTGTAAAAAAATTAAGGCTGCAGCACTGGTTTTTGCTGTGAAAACATTGTTTAATATTGTTACAGCCATTCCAGGTTAATTTTGATATTTATTAGTAGGTGCTATTTTGAATGGTGGGGGGGTGCGGGCCCTTGAGATGAGGTTTTCTGGTGGGCCCCAGGCACCCCAGCCTGACACTGGCCCTATGCGTTTTGTAACCACAAGGGCACTTAATCATGGGCTAAGTATTTTTTTCTAATATAGTTAGGCAAAAATGTAATGAGTGACTGGACGTCTAACATAATAGCCAGAGCACTACTTCCTGCTATTCAGCTCTCTTGGTTTCCACTGATTGGTGACCAGGCAGTAACCAGTCAGTGACCTGGGGAGGGCCACATGGGCCATAACTGTTTTTGAATCTGAGCTGAATGCTGAGGATCAATTACAAACTCACTGAACAGTTATGTCCCATGTGGCCCCCCTTCAAGTCGCTGACTAACTCAGAGTTAGAGAACTGAAAAGCAGGAAGTAGTGTTCTGGCTATTCTATTAGACATCCAGTCACTCCAGCCTTTATACATTACATTTTCGGATAACTAACTATATTAGAAATATTTTTTATTTTGCACCCATTTTTTATTTTTACACTGAACTGCTGACTGCAGGAAGACCCAGATTGGAATTCTGGCAAATGCCAGAGGGGCTTCTGTTATATGCTACAATCACTACTTATGGGACTGGTGGGAGGCAGTCTACTGAAATTATCCGGGAATTTCTGCAAGCAATCCCTGAAAGAGAGTCAACAAGATGGTAGCACTATACTCAGTAGAATAGTACCCTGGGTCTGTGTTTTTATAAGAAACTGGTACCCCAAAAGCTTTTCTTTGATTTTTTAAGGAAATAAACAGAAGGTAACATGATTAGGGAAAATAATTTGCTCCCCTTTAAACAGAGAGCAGAGGCTCTATGCACCCCTGACACAAAGCAGTCGTGACTTCAGTGTAATGAGCTCTGTCAGAGGAATCTCTGTGTCTCTTCATGTAGTCTCAGACCGCAAGTCTTTGCCTCATTGCTTCATGTAATTTGACAATGATGGATCCCAATGCCAGCTGCAGGGGTCAGTTTCTGACCTGTAACGTGCCTGTTTGTGTTACTCTAGGGCTGCTCATCACTTCATCCACAGAAGCAGACCCACAAATTAGTCTGGAAGTCTTCTCCTCTGGCTCAGGGCCTGAATTAAAAGATACAAAATGTACTGACAGTTCAGAAAAGAGTACTGCAATAAAAAACTAGTAGCATCTTTTTCTAGCTGTTTGTCTTCACTGTCAGTCTTGACATTGTGTCTGAAAAAGACCCGAAGCACAAACTGTTTGGTGTGGTCTGTATAACTGTGCAAACCCCAAACAAGGCAAAGGATCACCTTCTGCATCTTGTAAAACAGAGAGAACAGAGATGTCTACCAATCCATATTACCATGGAATAAAGAACAAGGCCAAGGGGTCATTATTAACATTTAATGTCCAATCTAGATTTTTGTTCTCCCCTAATCAGCCTTAAGGTCAAGCTCCCACTTACTACTCTGGGCCTCCCTACTGAAAACCATTGCTAATGTAAATGGTTTATCCAAAAGTAGGGCTAGCTTTCTATGTATCCTAGTCTGAAATGATAAGACAGGGAGGTCTATTAGATACACAGCTCATAGCTGCAAAGTGGGAGTGCTTAGTTAGCTTTGAGGCCGGCAACTTCTCCAGAGTAAGGGCTCAAGTATTACGTTCTTATTAAAGATTAATATTTAATATAAGCGGCATCATACTGAAATAAGAAACACACTAAATATAATCAATTAAAAATATGAAACGTTTCTTAAACAATCATGTTTATCTTCACTACCCCTCTCTCAGCATCATCTGCTCTTCATTCAGTGGTTGGGTGTCAGATTTTCATTGACAGTTAGATCCAACATATCTTTCAGGGGGCTCCATTTTTAGCAGAGCTCACACTAATAACTGAGTCCAGCTCAAACAAAACAAGTGATTTTGAAATAATGAGCTCTATTACATGCTCTAGGCAAAAGAAACCCATCCCTAAAAGATACTTGGATCTAAATGTCATTCAGAATCAGACTCCCAACATCTGCATGAAGAGAGAATGAGGAGAGGCAAATGCTGATAGGGGGAGAGTGAAGAGTTTCAGAAACGGGTCAGGGTTATATTTAGAACATTTCTTATTTCAGTATGATGAAGCTTATTATTTTCACAATAGTTCCCCTTTCACTTTGGTTTTCTGTTCATTCTACAGTGGTAATACAGTATATTGTCATAATGTGTGAAATAAAGGTATTTCTTAAAGAACCACTGGATTCCAACATCATTGTGATTAAAGATCACATGCAAAAGTATGTAAGAGCAGATGAAACGTAGCCTATCCAGAGTTTAGAGGGACAACACTGACATTATCATGGATAGCCAATTTGAGTATGGTTTTAGCAGGCAATCAGACTGGCCCGACGGGACACATGGAAAAAACCAGTGTTGGACTGGCCCACAGGGATACCAGGAAAACTCCCGGTGGGCCCAGGTGTCAATGGGCCCCCTTGCTTCTGACAATTTAGCTTATTTCATGTTCATTCCCTATTTCTTTATGTGGAAAAAGAGGCTTAATAATGGAAGAATAGAGTATAGTAAGTAGATCTAAAAGAATAGGAGAATAAAGAGGTTAAGTGAGGAGAGAAGGAATAATAGTTTGGAAAGTTGTGCCCCTGGTCTAAGGTTTTCTGGTGGGCCCCTGGCATCCCAGTCCGACAATGAAAAATCTGGTGGGCCCCAGCCTTCGTGGCCCAAAAAAAAATTTGCGGCGCCCTGCATCTCAGAGCGCACATGCACATTGTGGGGCACGGTGCACGCCCTCTGTGCATTAGGGGGGCAGGGGGTCTGGAGGGGGGCCATGGACAGTAGCCAGTCTGACCCTGCAGGTAATAAATTTTTTCTAGTAGGGAAATGGTTAAGAAATGTCCCAGACTCTCAGGCCTCTGATTTAGCAGTGAGAAAACACATAGTTGTAGGGTAAGTCAAATGGCACCAGTCACAGGATTAAGGACATGTGCGTATGGGCTTCTACCCCCTGCTGCATTCTCATCTGCTTCTTGGTGCTCAAAGCCTCTCACATTTTCCATTACAGCCGTTATGTTCCTTGCGATAGAGCCATGTGATCCCTGGGTCTGTTCCATAGTCACAATACTACAGTTTTGTCAGGCTGCACAACAGCTTGGATTTCTCACTGTTCACTGACACAGGAACAACATTGGGATTAACCCTTTAAAGAACTAAACCGTAAAAATGAATAGGGCTAAAAATGCCATATTTTATATAAAGTTTCAGCTTGTCATTAGCAGCAATGATTCAGGATTTCAATAAAGTAAACGAGGTGGGGAAAGAATACCAAAAGCGCTTATAGCTGCAAGGTGCCTTTATTCACCGTCACACAACATGTTTCGAGCTACGGTAGGTAGCTCTTTTTCAAGTGTATAAATCACAACAGTGGAAACAATCAAGAAATACCCATCAACTTCTCCCCCCTCTGTTCCTAGTGGTCCTGGGGTAATTGTTCATTGTGGAGGTTAGGCATGTAAATCCTCTATGCAGAGTTAACCCTTTGTGCGAATCAGGATTCAGGATTTCAAACCTGTCACAGGGGGTCACCATCTTGGAAAGTGTCTGCAACACTTACATGCTCAGTGGGCTCTTAGAAGCTGTTGAGAAGCTAAGCTTAGGGGTCGCCGCCAGGGTCGGACTGGAGTGCCCAGGGCCCACCAGGACAGCTGTCCATGGCCCCCCTCCCACTTACTGTGACACGCTGCATTAAGGCACCACTCGCCACTGTGCGAACAGTACCACGCTCATGCACTGATGGGGCTGCACTGCGCCAAAAAAACTTCATTTTAGAGAGTGCTCTTTGGGAGAGGGGGACTGGCCCATGAGGGTTGGGGGCCACCGGGCTTTCCCGGTGCCCCGCTGGGCCAGTCTGACCCAAGTCGTCACAAGTTATCAAGCATAAAATGAGGTTGGCCTGTAATATAAGCTGATGCTACAGGGCTGATTATTAAATTCTAATGCTAGTTGCACTGGTTTCTGTGCTGCCATGTAGTAATTATCTGTATAAATGACTAATCAGCCTTATATTGTGACTATATTTCTATTCTATGTGTACTGTATATTGTGAGTAGGTCCCTAAGATCAGTAAGTGACAGCAGCACAGAGCATGTGAATCAGTGAATCAGTAGAAAAGAAGATGGGGAGCTACTGGGGCATCTACTGGAGACACAGATCTTTACTGCTAAAGGGCTGTGGTTGCCTTGGGCTGGTACAGAATTTTAACATTTACAAAATTTCTAGCTACTTCTTTAGTTCACCTTTAAAAATTATTTCCACACGGAAAAATAATGAATGAGCAAACAGTAATTGCCAACTACATTCTCAGCTCCAAATCTATGCTCATTATGATTTGTACAGGTACTGGATCTATTACCGAGAAACCCATTATCCAGAATGCTCTAAATTACAGGAAGGCCATCTGCCATAAAGTTAATTTAAAACAACTTATTTTAATTTTTAAAATTGATTTAATCCTTGCTGGTGGCAAAACAATACTTTTGGGTTTATTTTATGTTGATATCATTTATAGAGATCCAAATTACAGAAAGAAAGAACCAGAATTTCAAGCAAGAAATTCCAAGGTCAAAATGAAAGAGAACTAGAGAAGGGGCAGACAGGCTTGCTTTATCTATAGTGCCAATATAATATACAGTAGATTATTACAGGTATGGAACCAGTTATCCAGAATGCTCAAAACCTGGAGTTTTCCATTAAGGGATATTTCTGTAATTTGGATCTCAATAACTAAAAAAAATTTAAACATTAATTAACCCAAATGATACTGTGTTGCTTCCAGTAAGGATTAATACAATCACAATTGGGATCAAGTGCAATGTACTATATTATTATTACAGAGAAAAAGTACCTTCCTGTACTTCAGAGCTTTCTGGGTAATGGGTTTCCTGATAACAGATCCCATACATGTATGCAGATTTGTTTCTATTTAGATGCATATATTATGAATATTTTGGGTTCCAAACAGGTGTTTAGGGTTAACCATATAGTTAGTATAAAGATGACTATGGAATGAAGTGAATTCTTAAAGTGGCCAGCCAACCATCTCAACACGTGGAGGCTGCAGGCTGATTATTTTGCCTGCTTTTGGCTAACATGTACAAGGAGCACATTGTAGAAATGTTCAAGGATATTCTTGCTTATTAGAAAACAGAAATATTGTAATGGTTTGCATATTCGCTCAACGTCTTGTCCTGTTATCTTAGTCACAATAGACAATTTGCCCAACGGGCTCATTTTTATCAGCAATATAATGTAATGCAATAGAGGAAGCACACCCCTGCAGTTGCTGGAGGACAGGTAGGCCCAAGCCATGGGGTCTGCTGCATAATCCCCCCCTTCTCAGCTACATTATAACTTTAAAGGGATTCTGTTACAGAAACACTTTTTTTTTGTAAAACACATCATCACTCAAATTGTTTTTTCAAAATATTTTTTTATAGTTAATTTTGAAGTGACATGGGGCTAGACATTCTGTCAATTTCTCAGGTGCTCCCAGTAATGTGACTTTTGCTCTGATAAACTTCAGTAACGCTTTACTACTGCACTGCAAGTTGGTGTGATATTAACCTCCTCCCCCCCAGCAGCCTAACAACAGAACAATAGGAAGGTAACCAGATAATAGCTCCATGGTAGATATAAGAATAGCACTCAATAGTAAAAATGAATGTCCTGCTGTTACATTGAGTAGTAGAAGCAATAGCCTGTCTGAAAGCAGTTCCATCACAAAGTGTTGACTGAAAGCACACGATTTTTAGCCCTGCTTGATTGACACCTGCCCAACTTTAGGCCAGATATCGATCAGGGAAGCCCGTCGGAGGGCCCCATACATGGGCCAATAAGCTGCTAACTAGGTCTGTTGGCAGCTTTTATTGGCCTATGTATGGCCACCTAACCAAATACTATTTGTGGAATGACTGGACATTACAGTAAACGTTCAAAAGGTCAAAACGACAAATGAGCAAAGCTACCTTCTTTATTTAGCCAGTCAGGAAGGAGATGACATATTGAAAATGCTATGGCATATAACTATGCAAGGTTAGTGTTCAGGTCTCATTGAATTCCCTCTCTGATCACATCTCCATAGCACAACAGCATGTGGGAATGACTAAGCTTCTCATTGCTCCACAAGTGGGCAAACTAGATCTCATGAGCATATTACCTTCATTGCATATTTTACTGTATAATTAAAGCATAGCAAGAAATAATTGCACCATCTGCCCACGACTAATGCTTCTTTAGTTCAGCTCAGACAGGCTTGATAAAGGGCCCAGTGGGGTCTGAAACGTTGCCGTTCTTTGGATACACATGGGCTTAATAAATCACAAACTTCACTAAGTCAATATGGTTGTGCTTCTGGATTTTCCGTCGTCTTTAGTTCAGCTCAGGCTTTTTCCTCCAAATGACAAAGTTAGAGGCAGTTATTTTAGGTCCCCACAGAACCTGTTGCAGCAGCGGATGGCTTATTAATAATAATAATAATAACAATAATAATAAAGACAAATACAAGAGGTCCTCTGCACTCAACCCATTATTTACTTTGAAAGCAGCAATTAAGTTGCAGGTAAAACTTAGGAGATAAATATCTGGAGACATTTCTGGAGATGTTGCCCATAGCAACCAATCAGATCTTTGCTAACTTATAGGTGGCTGTTTAAATCTAATTGCTGATTGGTTGCTATGGGCAACATCTCCAGAAATCTCTCCAGAAATCTCTCCAGATATTTATCTCCAATCTAAGTAAACATGCCCCATATTCCCTTTTGTAAAATGTTTAATGAGGCAATGGAATTCTTCATGAATCAGATGCAATTTGAGAGTAGGACTGGCCAGATATGGGATGACTTTGACGTAGTTGGCCAGCTTAAATATATTGCAATATATGGACAAACAATACCTGTTTTGTTTAAAGGGTAAGGCATTTTTTTAGTAGCTGTATGCACAGAATGTCTCAATGTCTTAAATATATTGATAATGGGTTGAGCGCAGAGGACCTCTTGTATTTGTCTATATGTATTTTGTGGTCACAGCCTCATTCTACGTCCCTCCATGTTAATACACATGGGCAGTATTGCCCCTCCCAGACTTTGAGGTAGGACATACAACATAGCCAATCAACATTAATCATGACCTATAAGACTACATGAGTTCCTCCTCACCGCTGTTATTTTTTGTCCTACTGGACAGGATCTCAATCCTCATTTTTTTTTTTTTGTGAATTTTGATAGAACACAATTTTTGGGGTTTTTTTTTGTTTATTTGTTACCTCTGTGTAGACACAGACGGATGATTCCCAGTTAATGGAGAAGAAGTTACCTGATGCCCCAAGACACATTATCTGTAAATTATCACTTTTTGGGAAGAAATGCAGGTGTGGGCATACCCATGGTCCTAGCCCTGTGCTAAAATAGCCCCCCTGCTAAATGCCCAGTGATGCACAATATTCAATCTAGTGCTTTTTTGGTGTGGGCTTCCCACATTGTTACCTGTGGGCTTTTTGGCCTCCCATTTTCTTTTGAGGCTTTATAGAACTTTTACAAAAGGGCCATGGGTATGGATATGGGCAAGTTCTAACAGCCGGAAGCTGGTGAGTATGATTCTTCAGTTTCCACTGTGTGTTTGAAATGCTCAGTGCACTGGGAAGCCTGTATGCTAATTAGCTAATTATGTCCCTCAGCTGAGAGCTATCAGGACTTTGGCTGGAGTTTCTATCCAGCTAACTAGGTAAGGTGCAGGTGTTCCTTTCAGCCCTTATGCTATTGCTGTTTAATATTTTAAGTGTATAGTAGTGATGAATTTGCAGCCAAATTTTTTGGTAAAGGGTTGTTTCTCATTAAGTGACATTAGTCCTTAGGACTAGCTATAAGTCGATTGTTTTGCCAGGTTTTGCATCAAATAAACACCCCATAGACTCAAATGATCTAAAGTCTAAATCTAAGTTGGCCATTGACTTCAATGCATTTTTTGAATTTATCCCCATTTTACAAATTTGGCCAAGCTAAACGCCCCAGATTCACTCATCACTAGTGTATAGGTGAACCTCCATCCTCTGTACAGACACAGAGGTTATATTTAGTTATATTTTGTTGCAAGGCACGTCCAGTACTGGCTAGAGGTTTGCACTGCTGAAGCAGTATGGCACCTCCTTCCTAATAAGTCTGCTCTTAAAAAGCAGTGGGACTGAATTATCCCCTCCGAGTACTACCCGAAGGCATGGACTCCATTGCCCAAGTGTCCCAGGAACTGCCCACAGACAGCTTGTGCGGGATGTTCCCCCTTCGCCGAAGCTAGGGATGGCCCACAATCCCCACCCCCCTGAGGGGGTTTAGGGTTGTTTGGACTCCCCTTCGCCGAAGCTAGGGGGAATCCCGTCTACCCTGGGTTCTGCCGAAACTTCCCCTGCATGTCATGGCCTGCGAGTCCAGCCAAAGTGACTGTGACCCCATCCAGGGTGCTCAAACCAAACACAAAAAGGGTGATGGAGTGACCGGTGCAATGACTTGTTAAGGCTCCAGCTGGCAGCCGGAAAAAGAAAGACGAGCAAAGGAGTAGCAGAGAGATTCCATCCCTAGCCAAGAAGCTGGGGATATGGGAAGTGAAGCAAGATTAAGCAAGGTCATGTGACATATGCAAGTCCCAAAAAAGTGAGTCAAGCACCCCCTCTCATTCGGGGCTCACAGCTTCCACTTCTGGGCCTATACCAGAAGATCAAGTATATCTGACTACACATAATCTTAGTGGCCAAAAGACCAAGTGTTTCCTCTTCCTCATATAGGATCATAAGAAGATACTACACTTGATCTTAGCCAAAAGGCTGAGAAGTGCAGTGTTCCATCTGACTGTTCCTGCTAACAAGCCTGAGCTATCTGCAGGGGTGATCCAGACGATATAGCCGCCTGAGGCGGCCTTCAATATGCCGCCCACCCTTTCCCACGGTGCTCACTTTATCAGCGCCGGGTGGGTCCACAACGCACGTGCGCGCTCTGCACTAAAAGACCCAAATTTCCGGGTTGGAAACCTGGTAACCAGGGGGGAGCTGCCACTCTCAACTCTCAACGTCATTGAAAAGAATGGAGTGCGTCTAGACCTGTGCTCCCTTGCGGCTAGGGTTTCCACCTTTTCTTGAAAAAAATACCAGCCTTCCTATATATTTATCTTTTTTTCCTATTAATAACATTGGGATCAACCATCAAAAATACCGGCCAGGCTGGTAAAATACCGGCCAGGTGGCAACCCTACTTGCGGCTGAATGCAGCCAAATGGAATGCAGGGGAGCACAGGTAACAAACGCCAGTGTGTAAGGGCCCATATGTTGTGAGCCTGTGAACTCTTTGCAAACTACAGTATAATGGTTATATTGGCTCTTGTTACACAAGGTACTTTCAGTACAGGCAGCTGAATCACTCTGCTGAAGCAGCATGGTATCTGAATCCGGTGAGTATGATTTCTCAGTATCCACTTTGTGTTTGAAACGTTCAGTACACTGGGAAGTCTGCACGTTAATGAGCTAATTATGTCCCTCAGCTGAAGGCTATTAGGCTTCTAGCTGGAGTTTACATACTGTTGACTAGTCAC
>CM044439.1:137212590-137224101 GCA_024363595.1 Xenopus borealis
GATCTAAGAACAGCACTCAATAGTAAAAACCCATGTCCCACTGCGTACTATTCAGTTATAGTGAGAAGGAAAAACAGCCTGCCAAAAGCAGTTCCCTGGCACAAGTCACATGACCAGGGGCAGCTGGGAAATCAACAAAATTTCAAAAGATTTCAAAACTGAATATAAAAAAATGCTCTTTTGAGAAATGGATTTCAGTGTAGAAGTCTACTGGAGTAGCACTATTAACTGATGCATTTTAAAAAAAAAAGGTTTTCCCATGACAGTATCCCTTTAACAGGCTTGAAGCCAGCTTGTAGTCTACAGCCTTTTGTATGGCCTTTGTCCTCTTTTCATGGAGCTTGGCTTGTGTAGCCTCTGGCTTTCATTATGGCCCTGGGCTTGTGTTTTGGTCCATGGCTCATGGGTCCTAGGATCATTGGTCTGCTGGCCTTTTACTGTGGTCCTTGGCTCATGGGTCTGCTGGCTTTTTTTCCATGTCCCTTGGCTCATGGGTCTTTTGGATTTTTTGTGTGGCCCTCGGCTCATGGGTGGGCTAGCCTTTTTCCATGGCCCTTGGCTCATGGGTCTGCTGGCCTTTTACCAGGGCCCTTGTTCTGCTAGCCTGTTGCATGAACCTTTGGCTTATATGGCCTTTTACCATGGCCCTTGGCACATTTGTTTGGTTGGCCTTTTACCGTGGTTATTGTGGCTGCTGGCCTTTTTCCATGGCTCTTGGCTTAGCTGCTTGCTTGCCTTTTACCAGGGTTCTTGGACTTGTTGGCCTTTTTCTGTGGCCCTTGGCTAAGGTGGCCACTAGTTTTTATTATAGTCCTTTGGGTCTTGTGGTTGCTGGCTTTCATGGGGCTGACAGCCTTTGCTGTGACCTATGGTGCATTGGCCACTGGCTATGTGGTGGCCGGTGGTAGACATGGCTACTGTTCTTTGCTGTGGCCCTTGGCAGGCATGTCTGTTTGCCTTGTGGCAATCCTTAGTGGAACAACAACCATTGGTTTTGCTATAATCCTTGCATGCTTGGTTCTGGTTACACCAGCAGTAGGCATGATTGGCTCTTTGGTTGGATCTAACATAAGTCATACAATCGGCTGGTGTTTGCTCTAAGTTTCACAGCCCATAGCTAATTTTATTGCTGATTGGTATTCAGCAATACATATGTATATCTTTGCATTGATTTTGGTCTTGTATGCCGCTGCTTATTATCAATAAGGCTGGCTTGTGGACCAATGTTTTTCAAGCCATAACTGGGTGGCATCCACAAAAGTTGGCTTATGTACTATTGCTTCCACTCTGGTGTTCTGCATACTCTGCAGCTGACAGGCATCATGGCCGGCTAGTGTGATAATGGCCTTGCACATCTAGGTTTGAATACATAATAGCTGGCTTGTCCACCAGTGCTTTGAATGTATGGTGGCTGGCTCATTTGCCAGTGGATTTTGTGTGCATCACTGCTGGCTGGTACCAGTGTTTGCAGGCTTTAAGCTTCTTGCATGCCTGATTTTGCATTGTGACCCCCAGCTATTTGCTAGTTCAGTAGACTATTGGATTCAGTAGCTTTAATGTATGGTCACAGGGTTGGTTCAGTTCTGTACATTGTAGCATTGGGTATCTTGAGATTTGGTGGCGTTTGCTGGGGCGTAACTACCTGGGGAGCAGGGGGTGCAACTGGGCCAGGGCCCGCACCCCCGCAGGGCCCCCCGGCAGTCTCGCGCCGCTGCAGCGGCGTGTCAATCACAATCACGGACTAGGGTGAGGGCCCGGCCGCACGGCCCGCACCAGGGCCCACCTAGTTCAGTTACTGGGTGTTTGCTTTTTAGTACTGTAATTGGCTTGGATCCCATTTGCTTTCTTGGTAGATGGCGCACATTTGGCTGGTTCAACAGCTGCTGTATGCCCAGTTTAGATTTTGTGGTTGATGGAGCTACTGGGCTGTAACAGCATGGCTCTACAATGGTTACAGTGCAATGCTGGATTAGCATATCCCAGAGTTGGTACTCATCTTGTTTAGTCTTCATTAGTTGTTAATCAGCATTGAGTTGGTGGATGATAACTGGTGTGAGCTGCTTCCATTAAACTGCAGGACTAGGCTAATGTTGGCCAAATCTTTTTAGGGTCATCTGCTAGTGCTGAGGAGTGTTTATTTCTGCAGCACTGGTGATGGATGCATCCAAGTTGTGGTTAGTTTCTCATCTGGATATATTGGTTTCCTGGTGGTTTCTAGTGTGTTTTAATTCTGAGATGGTTGGTGTCATCATTCTGGTTATGTCCTAGGGGGCATTTTGTTTTAACAGTTGCAGATTTTTGTTCTTCCCCAGGTGGGATTTTGTGTCCGATATTGCAGGTATCCCTTTAGTCGCTGAGGGAAACTTTTAAGCAGAATATGGCTATTCTTGATCTGCAATGCTTAATCCTCAAGTGCCTGTCTCTGTAATTTTGTGGTTGCTTTTTGTAGCTCTTGTTGACAAATGCTCACCATGTCCTAGGACATGTCGTTCATGTGCCCTTTATCTACCTTTTCAGGGGCTATACATTTTATCATCTCCCCTGTTGGATGGATGTGATGATGGCCTCATTGGCATCAGTTTGGTTATTGCTTAATGTTGGTTATTCCCACCCCTTGCTTTTGGGGCATGGCAGATCCCATGTGTACTGACATGGAGGGACGTAGAAGAAAATTAGAATTTTACTTACCTACTTAACGTAAATTCCTTTTCTTCTAGTCCCGACAAGTCAGTACAGGGTTTCCCATCCCAAGTTATTTTTGTTACTGTACTGCTATGGCAAATGTAGAACAGTGGTGAGGAGGAACTCGTGGTTTTATAGGTCATGATTAATTTTGATTGGCTATGTTATGGGTCCTACCTCCAGATCTAGGAGGGACAATACTGCCCACGTGTACTGACATGTGAGGACTAGAAGAAAAGGAATTTACATCAAGTAGGTAAGTAAAATTCTCATTTTATCCCTGATGTATACATATCTCATTGACACATGGGGCCCACTTTCATTTACATGGATAGATAACTCTACCTAAAGTATTCAGGATTCCATCTGTTGGTGGTTCATAGAACATCTGAAACTACAGCCACTAGACGTAGAACTTGCATGCAAGAGTCAGACACAGTTTTGTTCATGTTTCCCTGCATTTAAGTAGAAAGAAATAAAAGCCAAAGCAAATAAACTACTATGGAACTAGATATAGTCAAGGTAATAACTCAAGGCTCCCACAGGCCCGGCAATGAGGGGGACAGAGTTTGAAGGACCCAGCCACCTTGCTGCTGCTGCAGGATCTAAGAGGTCCTAAAATAACTGCCTCTAACTCTGCTGACTGGACCAGGCACAGATGCACTAGCTCCACGTTCATCTGTGACATCACCCAGAAATACCCTCACACAGAAGTGAAGTTGCACGGTGACAGCCAGGCAGGCTCCCACCCATAACCTGTCTTCTCTGTTGCCAAGGTGAGTATGGAGGTGGGGTCCAGAGAGCAGCCAGTGAGGTCTGAGTGAGGAGATTGGAAGGGAGTGGCCCGGCTGTGAGATGAAAGAAGAAAGGTATGGGGAGTGAAAGAAGGGGAGGTCGAGATAGGGAAGGGACTGGGGAAAGTGTTTTGTGCTCTTCTGGACTGGTGTAGTTAGAGGCAGCAACAGTGAGAGACAGTCGCAGTGTGTTGGCTGCTGTGTCTCACAGGCTAGTCGGTCTCAGTATTTTTATTAGTATCACTTGTTCTAAGTACGGTTTGGTCAATCAAAACCATTATAACCCTAATTTGGTTACTGTCTTTTTAAATAGCAACTTACCCTTAGAAATCTGGGGGCCCTGAGTCCCTTATGCATATGAAAAGTAAAAGTTACTGGGAATTACAGTGCAGAGCCTCCACCTAGGGAACACTGAGGAACATACCTCAGGGGGGATTCCACTAGGAATAATAAAACACACAGTTTGCAGATGAAACAAATATGAACTTTTTTTTTTTTTTTTAACTTGTTTTTATTTAGGATATGTTTGCATAACATTCTCATAGATACATGAAAAAAAGAAAGCAGAATATATCGCATTGTTTACAGTATGTATCTGGTATGCAGTTTTACAGTATCAAAATCAACTATGTACATTTATAACTATCAGCTCAAATAATGGATAGTATTTTAGACCCTATTCCGAAGTGAGTAGATAAGAGGATAGTAACCTGTTGGTGAGGTGGCTCCTGGGGGGTTCATGGCTTGTGCATCTCTAGTCTAGTTGCTGGTTGTTTTGATGTAAATATGAACTTTATATAAAACAGTAATAAAGAACTTGGGCAATCTAATGCACAATTAACTCCTGCACTGGGGATGCATGGGACACTACCTAAATCACTATTAGGTACCTTGACTTGTTTCTCCAACACAGTCCTTTTTATTATCAAAGTCCCAGTGCTCTGGAAGGGGTTAATAACCACACAGTTCAAATGCAATGTCCCTTCCCCAGAGCTCTTATTCCCCAGCTAGTTCTACCATTTCCCAAAAGTACCTCTCCCTTTGGAATTTAGCAGCTCTCCCGCGTAGCAGGTAAATACACAAGACCTGTCCAGTTTGGGGGTTGTATCCTTGCCAGTATCCTCCCTTGGGTGGCTCACTTATCGGTGTGCTCTGAGAGGCAGTCACACTGGAGATTACAGGCAGCTCTACAGCAAAAATCAATCTCACCAGTTGCACCTTTCTCCTTCTGAGTCTCTAGTAGCTTGGCAGGGAACAGGATGGCCTCCTTCTGTACTTCCACTGATTTAACAGCTTGAACAGCTTTACAGGACTTGGTTCTGGCTGGATCTTTAACTACACAGCCTGTGTTGCACTCACAGGCCCTGCACACAAGGCAATCTAATACACAATTCAGTAATGCAGTGTTGCCCTGCACTGGTAAAACTGCAGTGTTTGCTTCAGAAGCACTACTATTGTTTATATAAATAAGCTGTTGTGTAGCCATGGAGGCAACTAGTGAAAGGAGAAAAGGCTTAAGTTACACAGCAGATAGCAGAAAAGCTCTGTAGAACATTATCTGTTATCCATTATTTATCCTGTGCCATATAGCCGTTTTTCAATTGCTACTTAGCAGCTTGTTTATTTGAACTATAGTAGTGTTTCTGAAGCAAACAGATCAGTTTTGGTTTTCCTGTTCCTTTAAAGGTACCTGAGTGAGAATCGATGATTGGATCTAGATTGTGTTATATAAAGGAGTGTGGGTCTGTGTGTATATGAATACCCAGGTGTCCACATCAGGAGTAAGCCCAGGGGTGGCAATGCTGGAGGATTAGAGTCAATGTTGAAAAGTTGTGACTTTTACCAATTTAATTCTCAGCCCAGAATATTTCCCAAAGTTCTGCACTGTGGCCAGAAGAGCAGAAAGAGAGTCTTCTGAGTCACATAGGTATAGAAGTATATCATCTGCAAAGAGGGACACCTTTTCGGTGATTTTTAGATGGACAGTCACATATCTGATAACAGTTATGAGGACTTCTCAAAATGATGGTAGCAGGGACCTGCAGTCCCAAGCAGCCTGAAAAGTTTCAAGAAGACAGGGAGAGACTAAATCCTCTGAGATGTGTACCAATCTTGGGGGAGCCCATCTAATACTTGGGTCTTGTTGGAGGGCAGGGCTTGTATTGCCGATCTCACCTTCACAATAGTGATGGGTGCATCAAGCGAAGCCCTCTCTGCCGGAGATAATTTAGGTATTGGTATGGAATCTAAGAATTGAGTCAACTGTGGTGTGGTGTAAGCGGTAGAGGAGGAGAGATTTGTAGTATTTGGCAATTGCTTCAGCTATCGATTGTTGTTCGTGTACCATAGTACCACTAGTGGTTAGAATTTTTTGTATGGCTGATTAGGCCTGTTTCACCAGTATGGCAAAAATTCTACTGTTTTTGTCACTTTGATCAAAGATACGTTGTAAACTGTAAAGTAGGGTTTTTTTTGTGATGGAAGTGTTTTCCTTAGTTAAGGCTGCTTCAGCCCGACATACTGTTCATACGTATCTGTGGATGGGAAATTGGAGCTGTTTGGTTTCTAGCAGTCTTTGCTCTGCTTTTTCAATTCCTTCTTTGGCAGCTTTCCTAGTTTGTGCAATGCGTGTTATGAGAGAGCCCCGTGTCGCAACCTTAGAGGCTTCTTACACCATGTCTTGTGAGGTAGAGTTTAATTCCCAATATTCTTGGTAGGTTTTTGTGTGATTCAGCTATGTCTGGATTCTTAAGCCGGAGAGGGCTTAGGCACCACAGCTTGTTTGTCAGTTGGGGGAGTCACTGTAGTGTCATTTGGAGAGGGGAATGGTAAATACGAGATTTGTTGCACCAGAGGAAGTACCTCTGGTGTTGTGAGGGCAGATCAATCCAGGAGAATGTTTTGTGTGGTAGAGAGTGACCATAGTAGGCTTTAGTGTCAGGGTGCTTCCATCACCATATATAAGAAAGACCTAGAGCATCACTGGACAGGTCTATGACTTGGTTCATATCTCTATTATGCAGGTTGGTGTAGGAGGCAGATTTTTTCCTTATGAGATCAAAAAAGGGCAATATTAAATGAAGGTCGAGCATACACATTCACAACCGTCAAGGTTTTTTTTGCAATAAGGCAAGCCATTATAATATATCTGCCATATTGGTCCATTATTAGTTTGATCAATTCAAAGGGGAGATTTTTCCTTATGAGAATAGACGCTCTTCTGGAGCAAGAGGAAAATGAAGCATGGAATGCCCATCCCACCCATGGTTTTTGAGGGTGAGAAATTTCTGGCCCACTAGGTGGGTCTCCTGTAGGAGCAAGATAGAGGGTGGATACCTTTACAGATATGTCCACATAAGGCTGTGCTTTTATTTAGAATTAAGTCCTCTGACATCCCAGGACATACAGCTATGGGATGCCCTTTTTGTGTAGGGGGGGGCATTATAACCGGAAGACTGCGTCCTGCACCAGGAAAAGCATCAATCACATAGTAGCAGTTACATAAAAACAAGAAAAAACAGAAACAACCCATCACATCAATTACCCCTTTACCCACGACCCAAAAACTATTGCATATGCAAATTAGGATTTGGATTCGGTTCTGCCAGGGAATCCTGTGGAAAAAGCCTGAATCCCGAACCGAATCCTGGATTCGGTGCATCCCTAGTAGCACCACATATGCCACTGGTCATAAGTCAGCCTCGATGTTGAAAATTAAACAATAGTGGCTGTAGCCCATTAAATTTTCCCAATGTCCATGTAGGTCCAGTCACTGGATATAGGGCATCATATCCTTATTCAAATGGTGCAGAGACTGGTTATAGTGTTTAACCCCCTTTAGGGGCCCTTTATAGTGGGTTTTGTATAACACTTTATGGCTGCAGCTTGGGCTCCTCATATAGATGTGGCCACCATAATTCTCTTGTGCAATTGAGGCCAAAAAATTAGCAGTGTAGAAGGATAGGGCTCCATTACCACAAATGGAATCAGCATCTGGGGCTGGCCCAGGGGTTCTGGCCGGGCCTCTGGTCCAGCCAGGAGTTGGCTTCTTCAGGTGAATGGAGATTTTTTTTTTTCCTATTGTAAAAGATCTCTTGATTCTTGCCATGGCCAGGATCGCATCCTGGTCCCTGTAGTTTAGTAGTTTTAGTAGAAAAGTCCTCTGGGGAATGTACTCATGTTTTTAGATTAGTGCAGTTAGTAATCAAATGTTCGCTTATGTGGTATAGCTCTGAGTGTTATTGTCGTTAAGGCTAGGTTTATGATAGACAAGAATTTTGGCTTATGGTATAATAAAACATTATTATGGTATAATAAACAGGGATGACACTCCGCATGAAAAGCAGGGGGAACCACAAGACTGCTGCAAAGTCGTATAATTAACTGCCAGACACAAAGTTGTTTTAGCTGAGGGACTAACGAAAAAGATGATGTCTAAATATGAGAAAGCAAGCTTTTATGAATAAGTTTTATTGTGCTGTTCCTGTTCATTGTGTTAATACAAATATTCCACATGTAAACAGTTTCTTATTTCCTTTTATTTTCTTATTGTAAGCACTGCTGGGGTCCTCTGTTGATGCTGTATCTGTCTATTTGTTTGTTATCTCTATGTAGACATACATACTCTTTATTCTATTCCATCCAGTCTTAGATAATTTAGGTATGGCGCGGCGCTGCGATTTCCGGAATAGCCCGAAGTTACTTCGTGAGAAAACTTCGGGCGATTACGGAAATCGCCGCGCCGCTTGTGGCGCTTTGTCATTTAAACTAGCGACGGACAGGGAGAAGGAAGTTCGGGGAGATTGTCGCCTGCTATTAAACGCCAGGCGACAGAATCTCCCCGAATCTCCCTGTCTGTCCCCAGCCTAACTCATGTTCTCTGCATCTGTCTCCCCCCACACATCCCTCCCTCTGAGTCTTGCCACCCATTCAGCTGGATGAAACCCTGTACCTCCCCTTTTCCTTACATGTCATGCAGATGCCTGCATATATATGCTCCCCGCAGCACTGCCCCTCTCCAGTGCACCGGCCAGCACCCAGCTTTATTCTTCACGCCAGCCACTAAAATAAGCAGCACATCTACTCTGAAACTCCTGCAAGGCACACAAGTAAGTTCTACAACATTCTTTTCACCCTAGTAACTGTGAATGTATGTATGCTTCAGTAATCATCTGGCTATCACTGTAATATATCTTACACAACTTTCATTTATTGAAGTTGTGCTACGTTAATGTCAATACAGCCCTAGATATGTGTATGTGCAACCCAAGAAAGTCACAAAATGTACTTCTCATCCTTTCTTCTACAGCACAGTTGCTTTACATTTTGAAACACAAACTGATTTTTAGAATGGCCAGTGTAGCAGTCCTTAGAAACACCCAACACTCCCTTGCTGTACATTGAAGGCTGGGATCATTAACTGAATATATCTCTTTTCATCATGCTCTCCTTAGCACATTGCACAGTATAATTTAATTCTGCAGAAACACCCCAACATATTTCCATGATCTGAAAAAATACAGACAGCAAGGTTGACACCTAAGTTATAAAAGTGTTTTAAGATGTGCGCTTAAACAAAGATACTGGTGATACAGTGTATTAATAATACTAGAGCGAAGCCACCAAACTGCCTGCATGCTACATCTATAAACTACAGCCTTTAGCATTGGCTGAGTTTCAAAGGATGTTCTTGTTGGGGTTCTGTCTTGTAGAGCACTGCCTTCTGAAATCATTACCATCAGTTTGCCCACCTTAAAGGGGACAGTACAACATTTTTCAGTAACAGTCCGAAATCACAACCCTAATGTCTTCCTTTTAAACACCAACCCTTACTGTTGCTTACTGGCACTGAAATAGGAATTCAGCAAGCTGAACTGCACCTCTCAGAGCTCTGGCACTGCTGCAGTATCTGCCAACAAATACTTGTAAATGTGATTGGCAGCTCATTTGGTAGGCACTTTGCCCAGAGTTTTATGTGTATGCTTTTAACCTTCCAGTATTTTCAAGCAAATATACTTGTCGAGCTTTCATTTGTTTTGGGAGACTTGGCATGGGGTTAGCAGAGTTTCAGCCTGGTTAGCCCATTGGGTAAGTAATTCACCAGGCTTCACTGAACTGACTTTGTCAGTCAAGTATCATAGGGCAGAACTTTTTACTAGTGTGGATGGTGGCTGGAATTCTCTTATCTGACTTGCATCATCTGAAACAGTTAAAAAGTGTAATGCATAGAAAATCACCCAATGCAATCTAAGCCCAGTATATCCGTTTAACAAAATTATAGCTAAACAAAGCCTAATTTCTTTAACACAATACTGGCCAAGTGAATTCATACCCTTTTCCACTTCCAAGGCATATTTAGATTGCAAAGTAATGGACCTGGACTGACTAGAACCATTGTCACTATTAAGTTAATTTGGCCCCTTTAACATTTTTTATATTATGGATATAATGCTGTCCATGAGAATTAAATTTTTCATAACATTTCATTTATTTGTGTATATATCTATTTCTATATATTTTTTATACTATGGAAATGTAGGAAAATGTCTGTTTACTCTTTTAGATACTTTCAGAAGTCCACCTTTAAGGAAGGCTGGAGTGAGATATTTGGGTTAAAACTAAGTTGCCACCCTAGATATCATTGTAACTATTGCTAAATAATACAGCAATGTTTCCATACATATGTGACTCTAGTATGAGCTGACCGGGCACCTGATCAAATTTTGTATTTCAATGGGGATTAAACATTAAAATCCAAAAACAACTATGCCTATGAATGAATGTATGTATGAATGAATCATTGTTGGATTCCTATTAATTCAATGTATTGTTTGCTTTCCAGAAGCTCAACTTCATCAATGTTGAAGATGGAAGCAATTAATGGGACCATGGCAAGCCCAGCTGTGAGTTTGTCTGTGGATCACCCAAGAAAAATGAGCAGCGGGAATGGCAGCCATGAGTACTTCTACATTCTGATTGTTATGTCTTTCTATGGAATATTTCTTATGGGGATCATGCTGGTCTACATGAAAACAAAAAGGAGGGACAAAGAATCCAACTTATTGCTTCTCTGTAATGATGAGGAAAGACAGTGGCTGAGTGGCAGAAAGACCACCCCTGCTTTGTCAATACCTATATCTCTACAAGCTTCCAGCATGTTCAGTGCCCTTCAAGAAAACATGGGCCCTGCTTTCTCCTGTGCTGCCTACAGTATGGAAGCCAGTAGTCTCAGCTCTGAGTCCTCAACATCTGATGTCCACTTAACTATCCAGGAGGAATCCTCAGAAGGAGTTTTCCAGGATTTGCCAGTTGAGAAGGACAAAGACGAACAACAGATTTCCTAGCGACCTTTGATGTCTGGACATGAATCTCTAGTCTAGTACAGTATGTCTAGATGTGAAACCTAGATCTTATGTTTGAAGCCAAGTTGTGTGATGAGTCTTGTCCTGTGATGGTCAGGGCAGCTGCAACACATAAACAACCATGACTGTGTGTCAAAAGGAATACAAATATCTTCCTTTCACCCCTGGTAAACTAAGTAGTTTAAATGGCTTTAACCTCGCAACATACCATACATTTGATGGTGCCTTATAATTAGCCAAAGAACAGGTCCTGTGAAGCTTAGTGTACCCAGGCTTAGGGAATATGCACTGCTACAAGTGAGAATGTCATCAGTGGGACTGGATAAGGTTGAAGAGAAAAGTAAAGAAAAATGGCATTTAGTCATTTTAAAATTCTAAAACCAAACACAACACATAATGACTTACAATGTGTTGTCCATTTACAATGTATTTTATGATTACTTGCTTATAATGAATACAGACCTCTTGTGTTCTTAAATAATATTGCAGTATAAGTAACATCACAGAAGGTGTTAACTGTGGAATAAGTTGCCAATCAGTGCAAGGACTTACTAAGGTAGTACAGCTGCAAACAGCATGTAATGTGTGAGCACTCAAGCCACTAAAGAGATGATCTTTCTCACTCTAATAAAAATATATATGGGAATGAATCAAAACCAAAACATCTGATGATG
>CM044439.1:137224260-137248863 GCA_024363595.1 Xenopus borealis
AATTCGGCTGAATATGACAAAGTGCTACAGTAAGTACAGCAGCCTAAACATGGTGATTTGCTCTTTCTCTTCATACTGTATGGACGCAATTATATAAAAAACATTAATAGTGCCAAGAACCGAGTAACAATTAGTTGCTTGCCACTAATATATATCTTTATAATTTCTGTACTTTTTTCTATATTTCATGCGCTATGATTGAATTGTACTGTAATTTGTAAACTGTATAAAGGGATGGGTCCTGTCTTCTTACATTTTCTATGATATCTCTCTGGTCTATACAACGCACATTTCCCACAGATTATAGAAGACCATAAAAAGGACATTTGCTTAAAAAAGCCAAAAGGTGGTGACTCAAGGAGGAAGCACCAGAGACATGCACTATAATCCCAACAAAGTCATGATAATTCTGCCATTTTTCTTTTTATTTTGTTATTCACAATCGCTGCTTTATGACTGTGACACCAAATGGAACATCTATGTCTAGGACCGTTCGTATTTGAAATGTTGAGTTATTTAAATAAATTAATTTTATTTATTGAAAACATGCATTTCATACATATATTATACAGGTAATAGTGTACACACTATTGTACTTTATATGGATATTATAAGTCATATAATACATAAGTTTTCTTGAGTTGTGTGACAAGTTATCCTACAGGTGTTGTGTTGGGTTGATGTCAGCCTAGTCAAAATCCTCCACTCCAATATAGATGGACCTTTGCATGGGGGTTATTATAAATAGGAAATCGTCTTCCCAAAACTTTTGCCAAAAAGAAGAATGCGCAGAAAGCATAGCCTTGTACGTTGGAAGTGCTACCTAAGTAAGTAATAATTGGTGTTGCCTAAATACTGTTTGTCGCCAGTCGACCGATCTCCCCGAATCTTCTCATCTGGACTAGCCCTAAAAGGTATGGTAGGCTCACCAGGGTTTGGTAGAAATGGTGCAGGCTGCTGCAGAGGTAGAAAATACATCCTTGTCGCCATTTGTTGTGTTTGGTAGCCGAGGATGAGGAGGGTATAACAATGCTTTATCAGCAGGCTCATTTAGCCATTACATAACAGCAGTAAGTCTTACTTTCACTTTTAAGCTGTAAAGAAAGTCCTGTGTATGCACAGTGACACCTGCAGGCCATTTGTATAAACACCACAGGTTACATACATTCTTCCCCTCAAAACAGAGTTACCCCACCCTCAGTTTAGGAGGAAAAAAAGTGGGAACAGAAGAACAAAAAAAATAGGCAAGAAAGGGAGAGAGCTATTTTGGACAAGAGCAGATATAAAATGGAGGGAAGGAAGGCGCATTATAAAAGGAATAGAAACAAGGCATGAATACTTTCTTTAAAATTTCTAGCCTCCCATTCACTTGTGCTTTTTTTGCCCCTCTTCTGAAACGTTTTAGATCACAGCATTTGTATAATTTTGCAGCCATAAATTCACACAAAACATGATACAGGAACATGATAACCCTGTCTAAGAAGTTCACCTTTTTGGGTACTGAGTGTACTTGTAAGCCAGTGTCTTATTGGCATTATTCTGCATTTATTCATTTCATTGAATCTCCAGATACCCATAAATGATTTACTATCCCTTTAAACAAATCATTTTCCTGTGTTGCCTATCCTTGAGCTATCCTTATGCTTTTAGATTAATCCCAGCATGAAGCATATCCATAAGTTACAATAATCAGGCAGTTTCATGCATACCAGAGTGTGCAGCATCAATAACTGCACTAGTGTAGGGACCCATAGATTCTATACAGCATCTATGGAGTTAATCCACTGCCTTTAGTATGTTTTCTGTTATTGGGTGTAAATAGCTGTAACACTTCTTATCAACACCGGTAATTATTGGACAAAGGGTGCAATGACCACTCCCTGCCACAAATGCTTTATAATGTGTGTAGGGAGGGGCCTCTGCCTCTTTACTTAGGCCACTAATGCTCTATAAAGTGTTTAGGGAGGGGGCCTCTGCCTCTTTGGCTCCTGGTGTCTGTGCAACTAGGTGTTTCCATTGAGCCTGGGATCACCAAGGCCCCAGTAAGCCACATGCCCTAGGATCTGTACTGTTAGAGACCTAAGTCGGGGACCAGGCCACCCCGTGAACGAGGGCTAGCAAGATACAGGATAATAGTCATAGTCTCTCTAGAGAGAAAAAGATACAGTAGTTAGCTTATTTAGTATGAACAGTTCTATGTTCCAACGAGGAGTGTTAGCAGGAAGAGATCTTCCTTACAAATCTCCCCTGTGATGCATTTAGTGCAAGGATATCATTGTGCTGAGGACTAGGACTTAGCAGCAGCCATCTGGCCTTACCTGGTAATCCAATCAAATCACATTACAGCAACAGGCAATTTGTATTGGATTTGATGTAAATTGACTATCCTGACTCGGAGGAATATTTCCTACTGTAATACCATTTATGGAAGTCTGCTAACCTATCTTCTACTGTAAATCATCTGCTATGCTTCAAGCTCCTGTGTGAGTATATGAAACCTGGTGTCATTTGCCTTGTGCATAATAAAACTTTGTTACTGTTTTCACCAAGAACCTCCTGGCATCCAACATCTATTTTATAAACCTCTTAAAGGGATAGCTTCCACTTAGCGAAGGCCCTGTCCTGCTGTGTAGTGTCGCAGTGTAACCCATGCTCATCCACTAGCTGGACACAAACTAATCTGTGCTGCATAGTCCAGAAAAGCGTTTACATTTTGGCGCCCAACGTGGGGCTCATCCCTTTAATACCAGGCTGAGTTACTGTGTCTTTAAATTTTCGTGACAGACGTCGGACCTGATGCACGCATTTTCCGAATTTTACAATTTTTTAGTAGTAACTAATTGGTCGTGGGTTCGGGCTTGGAGGTTCTATTTCCCGAATTCACGAAGCCTGCTCCATCAGCAAAACCTTGTGGTAGGCGAGATTTCGCTGGTGCCATTCTGTCCTTGCGCAAGTATTTTTTTTCCACACGCTAGGACAGGGCGGCTCCCAGACGTTACGTCATCCATAGTAGCGCCATTTTTCTTAGGCTCATACCCTAGCCTTGCCTCTCTCCTCAACAAGCGGTGCTTCACAGCTGCACTCCGCTTGCCCCTGGGACATCGGACAGCTATCCAGACCAACCCCAGGTGTTCCACCCCACAAATTCTGCTGGTCCACGGCTGTGGCCAGACATAGTGCAGCAGGATAAAAGCATCCACCATTCTACGAATCCGGACCATCATCTATCAGGCTTCGATGGCGGACCAAGGATGGGGCGGATGGCCTGACCCTGAAGAAGGACCCTCATCCTTCTCATTTAAAGACCCGACTCCTGCACCTTCACCAAAAAGGTACTTTTGGATGGGCACTTTTGGTGAGAAACACATCACTGCAGACTGTAAAATTATTGTGCCATACTGTGGGAGGTGTGGGGTAGAAGGATCCATTGACTTTAGAAGATTGGGAGTATCTTGTCCTACATGTGGGCAGAATAATTGGATGGGACCATTCCTAAGGTTGGAGGAATCCTGGGCCCTATTGTAATATCTCCTGCAACCCCTAAACCAGCTCTCACTCCATTACCTATGCCAGATGTTGCGGCTGTTACGGCAACCAAACCCATTGCCCCTGCAGGCACCTCAGCTATACAGTCTCCTGCTACTGAGAATGATATAGCAGTCTCCTCTCCTGCCTTTACTAGTCCTGAAGGGGGGGGGATGAGAAACCTATTTCTGGAGTAAAAGGGGACATTCCTACTAAATATTCTGCCAGGAAACCTGCCACATGTGGTAGGGGTCACGGACGCGCCCCATCCACCAGCCTTAAAGCGGCATCACTCCCAAAACTGCTTGATTCTGTAGCTTCCGCTTCTTTCTCCTCTGAGGGGGACAGCCTGGAGTCACTGCAGTCTCCAGAGCTGGATCGGGCCAAAATGGACTTTGGGCCGTTACCACCACAATCCTTATCCTCCGGGGAGGAAACTAGATTTTTCTCCAACTAGCCAAAGCCAATTCCTTTGCATCCAGACACCTCCTTCTGGGTTTCCCATGGGCGTGCTGATCCGAATAAGCTGCGCACTGTGTCCAGAATCCAGCGCATCATCAATATCAAAGTGTATGACCAGTGGGGCTACTTCATGCCTTATGCCCCTGAATGGGTCTATGACGACATGGAAAAGCACCTTGATGAATGTTGATTCGAAAGGAAGGAATTGGGTCTGGAGGCATCTTTCACAGTAACACCACTAAGAGGGAGCATAACCTGAGCTTCCTCTCCAATGTGGTCCATGAGTGGTGGTACGGCCATACCATCCTAAAACACTCCGTCAAGAGCTGTGGAAAGTTTCATGAGGAGAGACATTTTAGTCTCAGCGAGTAGGTATCCAATGGGGGCAGCGTGGAGAAGCCGCACCCCAACTACTACTTGTCCTACAAGGATACTGTAGCCAAATCTTGCCTCGGGAGAGATCATCACCAACCATCCCCTAAGGAAGGGTGAACTTCTTTTCCTCCAGGTGTACCGGAAATCTTCTTTTGTAAGTAATGGTTCTGCAAGGACTCTTGTAAAGTGAGACTACGGACCTACATTTCCTGATCTACTATTGTTCTTCTAGATTGATGCCCAGTTTTAGGGGCTTTCTTCACTTCTTCATTTTTCCATTTCCCAGTTGCTGGACTTATGGACATTGTCCAGATCTCTGTATATAGTTAGGTTCATGAGAAAGGACTGCTGCGCCCACCACAACCCTTCTACCTCTAAATACTTGCTGAGTAGCACTGTACCCATCTACATGTGAGGTTGAATAAAGCTACAGGTTTGTGGGGTCTCATGAATAACTCAACTGTTTGCGAAATTGTGAAAGAAATAACAGAAATTTTCTTTTCAGTCAAGCTTGTGCCTGGACTGCCTGATGGGCCATGGATGGTTCAAGTGTTCATAAGTCAAGTGCCTGAGTGTTCTGTTACAGACATTCATGAAAATGTAATTTAATTATTGAAACTGAAACCATTTTTGCTTTTAACTTATCTTTTCTTACAGCATCCATTGTTACCTAGGTATTTTTCCGGAGAGGATACCAGAAGTGTGATGTTCAATGGTACTGTTTATTTTGCACTAATTTTCAAAATCTGTGATATTTTGAAAATGTGTATATTTTACTAACACCATTGTCAGGGTGAAATGGATTTTTCCCCTGGGTGAATGTAGGGACCTATAGATTCTATACAGCATCTATGGAGTTAATCCCCTGCCTTTAGTATCTTTTATGTTATTGGGTGTAAATACCTGTAACACTTCTTATCAACACCAGTAATTATTGGACAAAGGGTGCAATGACCACTCCCTGCCACTAATGCTTTATAATGTGTGTAGGGAGGGGCCTCTGCCTCTTTGGCTCCTGGTGGCAAATTCACTAAGATCCGAAAAAACGCCAGCGCAGACTTTGCTAGCGTTCGCCGCACTTCGCCAGGTGAATTTTCGCCAGCGCTACTCAAATTCACTAAAGTGCGAATTTACACTCAGGTCGCGTAGTTAAGCTAGTGTTACTTCGCTAGATTTAGCGCAATTACGCTATCGAAGCCTAATTTGCATACGGCACAAAATATAATAGAAGTGTATGTTACAGCCACTACGTTGCACTAGACAAGCCCAGGAAACCTTTACTAAAAAAAAATAAAGTTGTCCTATTGCCCTACATGTGCCCTCTATATAGTTGTGTTGCCATATGTTAGGAAATGTAGGGGGGAAGGAGGGTAACCCCCAAAAAAAACATGTTTTTCAGACTATCACCCACAATGGTAAAACACGCTACAGCATTTTTGTTTTTTTAAACCTCCTATCTATTGTATTAAAATTTGCCTGGTCTGACCAGGCGAAGTGAAGTCTAGCGTAAGTGGTAACGTTCAGCAAAAAGTTGATCTTAGTGAATTTGCGTAATTACGATCCTTCGTCAGTGCGCAAATTTGCCTGGCGTAAGGGTGCGAAGCTGCGAAAGTCTATCTACTTCGCTAGTGTAAATTCGCCAGAGCCGGTGTTAGTGAATTTGCAAATATGTGAACATAAAAGGCCATAAGGTGTGGGCAAGGCCACACGGCAAAAAATAAATCTTTGGAGGGGCTCAGGGAATAGCAATCCCTACCTCCCCCCAACACCCTCCACCACCACCCTGCCGCCCATTGGTCCATCCCTTATAAGGGCATAAAGGAATTTATTCGCCTGTGGCGAATTACCGCGATTTCCCGCAGGAGAATAAATTGGCGATATTTCACCTGGTGAAAATTTGCCAAAATCTCTTTTTGGACGCAGGCGTCTGTTTTTGGCCCATTGCCGGCCTCCGTTTTTTTCGACGTTGGTGATGGAAGCCGGCATCCAAAAACGGATGCCCACTTCCAAAAGGGGACATCCGCGTCCAAAAGGAGACGCGGTGGCGTTTCATGAATTTTTCGCAGTTCATGAATTTCTCTATAAGTTCGCAAACAATTCGGCAAAGCGAAACGCCGCCGATTCGCCCATCACTGGAGGTCACAGAGAGCATCTGTGACCATAGAAGGCCATAATGTGTGGGCCAGGCTACACTCCAAAAATTACATCTTTGGAGGGGTCCAGGGAATAATAATCACTACCTCCCTCCTCCACCACCCTGCCGCCCACTGGTCCATCCCTTATAAGGGCATAGATGTGTGCCAGACCACACCGCAAAAATGTTATCCTTGGAGTGGCCCAAGGAACAGCAATCCCTACTGGCACCCACACCCTCTGCCACCAACCTGCCTCCCACTGGTCCATTCTCTTGCCTCCCTGCATCCTCCCTCCGGATGTTCAAATGCCTTATAATAGCATGGGGCAGAGCATGCAAGGTATTGTAATTTAATGCCTCTGTTGCTGGGCTGCCAACTGACAGATTTGGCAAGTCAGAAAAGCTAATGGATTAAGCCATTGGCTTTTTTTATCCCTTATAAAAGAGAAATATTTTATCCAGATGTCAGGGGAATGTTTTTGACAAAAGTTCAACAAAAAAATCTGCAATAATAAATGCCAATTATAAAATCATCCTCAGATGCAAGATTTGCTGTTGACTCAATCAAGTCCAACACTAAAGTGGTCATGCATATCTCTCAGCTTGATGCTTCTGTTGGGAAGGTGACACGCATGATGACATGATGACACACATTGTGACATTGCCAAAATCAATCTCCCTGTGTATGGCAGCAGATAACTGTATGCGCAATTATGGGCAGGCATTCCTGCTGAAACATTACTTTACTTGCATTTGAGACTTCATTTGAATCATTACTGGAAGGCACTGCAGATGAAATGTGAACTCATTAGATGAAACCAATATTTTTACAGTTCTACGGATGATCTTAACATTCTGTCAAAGATATAATGATGATTCAACCCTATAAAAAGAGGTCTGGTCTTTAAAGCTATTCGTAGGATTAAACCACACTTGATATTGCTTCAGGAAACTCACTTGGAAGGAAGTAAAAAACTATGAAAAAACCATGTTTGAGTGTAATGTATCACTTCACCTACTCCCCTCATGCTAGAGGAGTTTCTATACTTGTAAAGAGTAAAGCTGGCCATAGACCTAAATATTTTTGAAAGATCCAATTGCTATCGTGAGACCACAATCGTCTCAAAATGATCGTTTAAATGTCCAATGTGTCCATCAACTAAAAAGACCATTTCAGGCGATAAACACTACTTCCTGGTTTTCAGCTCTCACGGCAGTAACCAATCAGTGACTTGAGGGAGGGCCACATGGGCCATAACTGTTGCTTTTGAATCTGAGCTGAATGCTGAGGATCAATTGCAAACTCACTGAACAGTTATGTCCCATGTGGCCCCCCTTCAAGTCGCTGACTAACTCAGAATTAGAGAGCTGAAACGCAGGAAGTTGGATTCTGGCTATTCTATTAGACATCCAGTCACTCCAGTCTTTATAGTTTGCATTTTTCCCTGACTAACTATAAATCTTTTTATCCAGTTTTTATTTTTACACTAAACTGTTCCTTTAAGACTATCTCTCACAAGATTAAAACACACTCATATAGCTCTATTAGATGACCCAATTTCCAAAACAGAGGTACAGAAAGCTATCTCTGATCTAGCTCCAGGTAAAACCTCAGGGGTTGATTGTACTGTTGTGCTCATAAGTTTACATACCCTGGCAGAATTTATGATTTCTTAACCATTTTTCAGAGAATATGAATGATAATACAACAACTTTTCTTTCACTCATGGTTAGTGGTTGGCTGAAGCCATTTATTGTCAAACAACTGTGTTTACTCTTTTTAAATCATAATCAATACACAAACTACCCAAATGACCCTGATCAAAAGTTTACATACCCCAGTTCTTAATACCGTGTATTGTCCCCTTTAACATCAATGACAGTTTGAAGTATTTTGTGGTAGTTGTGGATGAGGCTCTTTATCTTCTCAGGTGGTAAAGCTGCCCATTCTTCCTGGCAAAAAGCCTCCAGTTCCCAGTCTTGGGCTGTGTTACATGAACTGCATGTTTGAGGTCTCCCCAGAGTGGCTCAATGATATTGAGACTGAGATGGACACTCCAGAGACTTCACTTTATTTTGCCAATGACAGGTTATAACTAAAATAGTATCTCCAGATCAAACAGGGTTTATACCAGGCTGCACAACAGATATAAATATTCAGAGACATGACCATTATACATGATATCCCATGAGATATGGTGTTATAGCAATACTAGATAATGAGAAAGCGTTTGACTCACATTTGGAATGGAGCTTACTCTGGTCCACTATGGAATCTATGGGTATTGGTCCTAACTTTAGAAAATGGGTAGTAGCACTATACCACAACCCATCAGCCTGCCTAAAAATAAACCAAACTGTCTCCACTCCTTTCCCACTTAGTAGAGGCATGAGGCAAGGATGCCCCCTATTTTGTTTGCTCTGGTCATAGAGCCCCTGACATCCCTCTTGAAAAATACAGAGTATCTCAAAGGACTTAGGTTGGGATCAGTGACAGAAACAAAAGCAATGTATGTAGATGACACTGTTTAATTCCTAGAAAATTTTTATGGATAAATAAATGCAGCCCTTAGGGTGATTGATACGCAGCATACTCAGGCCTGAAATTAATCGGGCCAAATCCCACATTTTTGCAATAGATGCATTCAATTTAGACAAACAAGCTTATCAGGCCCCTCTACAATGGGCATCCTCATTCAAATACCTCAGAGTTCAAATTCACTGAGATCTAGATAAATTTATGGAACTTAATCTCACACCGCTAGTTTTCCAGTTAGAATCCAAAACCAAGATGTGGAACTCTCTCCCGTTAACCCTGCTAGGTAGACTTAACCTCTTCAAAATGATCCTACTCACTAAATTCACATAGTTGTTCATTCAGGCCCCTCTCTCCCTACCTAGTAAATATTTTTGTAAACTGAAACCATTGCTCTCCTCAGTCTATTGGGTCTCCCCCTCCCGACACACATCTCTCACAATTCTACAATACCCTACAGATAGGAGAGGCCTGGCAGCCCCTAACTTGTTTCATTATTACCTAGCTACTAAGTTAGTAACAGCTGGGTGGTGAGCAGCCCCAACTTGCCAAAATGCAGCTACAACTATTGAAGCACAGGCAGCAGGTTCATATTATGCTCTAACAAATCTACTGTACCAAACTATCATAAAGAACTCCACCTTATCGCCCTTAACAAAAGCAATGGTATAGATTTGGAAGACAGCACTAAAGTACTTTCGTAGTAATGACCCCTACGCCTCTATATGTACCCCTTTATGGAACAATCCTCATCTCCCACACCTACAATCTATTCCAGACACTTACGCCTCTCTATATACCCCTTTATGGTACAATCCTCAACTAGCAATCCTACAAACTATTCCAGACCCCATGGTATGGGCCCAACATAATATTAAGTACATTGACCATATAACGGAAAATGAGGCATTATTATCCTTCGATACCATGAAAGCCAAACATAGTTTACTGAATCAGATGTTTTTTCACTACATCCAACTCAGACCTGCTTGGAAACCACACTTTGGTAATACTGAGATTGACACCACTCCCCGGAGAATAGAGGAATTAATATTTACCACTGATCTATCAAACCCATCTCCCAATTCTACTTTCTGTAAAATTACACCAGAGAGCCAAATACTACCAGCTGTCTATGCAAAATGGGCTCAAGACACACCAAACCTTACTCTCGAAATGTGATCAGAAATACTGGAACACAGTTAATCAGTACTGAAGATAAGATGATACAATTTAGATGTTTGCATAGATCCTATTTAACACCACAGAGGCTACACCTAATAATCGCAACACGCCTGCTGGCTACATCCATTTGGTTTGGGAATGTCATGGTATATGAAAATTTTGGGAAAAGGTGGCCTGGGAAATAACTCAATTACTAGCACTCATATTCCCACTTGATCCACAAATCCTTCTATTAAACAAGGTGGAGGAAATTGCCCCAAACCCAGCAGAAAGAGCTTTAATGGGCTACTTTTTATTCCAAACAAAAAGCCTTATAACTCTTAACTGGAGATTTAACCCTCCCCCCCAAGAAGAAACAATGGGTAGAAATGGTGAATGCCTTGGTATCAACTTACATACTGTACCTAAGCAGGGGATGCCCCAAAAAGTTTGAAAAATATGGTCCCCATTGCTCACTAAACATATACCAGGTCTGCTACCCCGTGCCAACCCATAGAGGTGTTGAATTGCCATTTTAGCTTATGGGGAACCTCCTGGAAACTTTACAGTGATTTTTTCGAAGTCTTGGAAAATCAAAGGATTTTGCCCAAAATCGTTCAAAGACCTATTTGGTCCATTTTCGATGGTCGAATTTTGAAGTTTTTTAACTTTGAAATTTGACCCTTGATAAATCTGCCCCTAAGTGAACTAAGCAAAGAAAACGGATGTAATAAACACTCTTCATTCATTGTGGAGGTTGATGCCTCAGAAGTCGGGGCGGGGCAGTCCTTTCTCAAAGGCATCCAATAACCAACAAGGTGCATCCATGTGCATTCTTCTCTAGAAAATTCTCACTGGCTGAAGCCAATTATGATATTGGTAATAGAGAATTGCTGGTTATAAATGGGCCTTTGAGGAGGGGGCTAAACATGCTCTATAACAGTTTTTACTGACCACAAAAACCTGTTATACATTGAGTCTACTAAACAGTTAAATCCTAGGAAGGCTAGGTGGGCTTTATTTTTCACCCGGTTTAATTTCTCTCTCACAGGCCTCTCAGGCAGGCGCACTCTCTAGGAGTTTTGAGTCTAACCTGTCTGAACCTAGTGAATGTGTTCCCATCATTCCTAGTGAGTTGATTGTGGCAGCCCTGGGGTCAGATCTTACCACACTATTCTGTCCCTGGGAGGTTATTTGTACCAGTGGATTTAAGGCAACAGGTTCTGGGTGAGGCTCATAATTGTAAAATGGTACGACATCCTGTTATTTCAAAAACTTTATATTTATTGTCTCATAATGTGTGGTGGCCTTCATTTAGAAAAGATGTCAAAAATTTGTGAATTTGTGCCCTGTCTGTCAAAGGTGAAAATCGTCTAGAAACCTGTCACAGGGATTACTAAGGTCATTGCCTATTCCTGACAGATCCTGGTCCCATCTGTCTATGGATTTTGTGGTTGACCTTCCTCCATCTCAAGGGAAAACTGTGATTTGGGTGGTGGAGGATAGGTTCAGCAAAATGAATCACTTTATTTCACTCCCACACCTCCCATCTGCTAAGATATTACCTGAGTTATTTATTTCTAATATTTTCAAATTACATGGTTTTCCGGTCAATATTGTTTCTGATAGAGGGGTACAGTTTGTTTTTAAGTTCTGGCAAACATTCTGCTCTTTGGTGGGGATTGATTTATCATTTTCTACCGCATACCACCAAACCAAACCATTGGTCAAACTGAATGGGTTAATCAGTCCCTTGAACAATTCTTTAGGTGTTATGTTTCTGCAAACCAATCCTCTTGGGCTGAGCTATTACCCTGGGCAGAATTTGCATATAATGATGCAACTCATGCTTCTACTGGTCAATCTCCGTTTTTTATTGTTAATGGTTTACATCCCAAAGCATTTTCTTTTTCTGGTTCTTTATCCTTGGTACCATCTGTTAATGCTTTTGCCAAACAATTTGCCAAAATCTGATGAGGGGTACACGATTACCTTTGTGCAGCTACCGCCGCTCAAAAAAGGGCAGGCTGATAGGTTCCTTCACTCAAGTTGGGACCCAGGTTTATTGGTCCATATCTCATTTTGAAATAATCAATCCTTATTTTGTTCATCTCAAATTACCTGACAATTTTAAATTATCTAATTCTTTTCATGTATGTCTCTTAAAACCAGCTCCACAGGCCCATCCACAATCCTTTCCTCCCTCAGTATTGGTAGAGGGTCAGCCTGAATTTGTAGTACCAGGGCCTAGTGCGGGGTAAGTTGCAATATCTTGTACAATGGAAGGGTTACAGCCCTGAGGAGAATTATTTGGTTCCTGTTTGTGATGTGAGGGCTGATCGTCTCAGGAAACAATTCCACCTTAAGTTTCCTCAGTAACCTCGAGGTCCAGTGGCCCCTCCTTGAGAGGGGATAATTTAATAAACACTCACCCCGGTGGTGTAGTGGTGCGGCACGCACTTCCGGTTTTTGTAGGTGCATGTGCGCTAGCGTTGGAGCGAAATTCAAAGAGTATTTAAAGGGGTTTTTGCGTGAGATCATTGTCCATTATAGGTTTCCTCATTGTTAATTCCTGGTGCTTCTGTGCTGATAAGCTTCTGATATTTGATTACCTGTTGTGACCCCTGCCTGTTTTGTGATAAAACCTGACTTCTGAAATCCTGACCCTGCCTGGTAATAGACTCTTATATTCTGTATCCCTTCTGATTGATCTCCTGGTTTGACCTTGCCTGTCTGACTCCACTTGTACTCTGCCTGCTCCGACCAGGCCTGATTTGACTATGCTCACTGTCTGTCTGTCCATGTAACGTGACCTTCTGCCCAAAAGACTTTGCTTTACTGTCGTGCCACTTTATTCTTCCAGAACCCTTCACTTTGCATCTCTCTTAATATGACCTGTCGGCATCTGATTAGCCAAGGGCTCCTCCCGAGGTGAAAGGCCGTTGTTAGAGGCAGAAGCAAGAGCCGAGAACAGGGTGCTTAGCATTGGTTCTGGTTTTAGGGTGCCGACCGTGACAACTGATTTTAAATTTGTAACTTTAATATATTTCTTTTTTCTTTTGTTTGTTTGTGAGAGATTAAAATTCAATAAAAAACAACTTGAAAAAAAAAAGATATATGGTGAGTAGGTCAGATGAGACAAACTCATTAGTTCCGCGTAGAAAATATTTAAAATATGTGTGTAATGAACATTATTCAGAAGTAACCTGCTTCTCACAATATAAAAAAAATGATGCACATACCTCCATTTACTGTAGTATTCAGATTCATGTAGACCAGCGCCCCCAAGGCTAATTCCCTCTGACAGAGACCTCTATAACCTAAGGGTAGTCATGGCCCATAAACTCCTTCAAATATGTCCCAAGCATTATAATTAAAAAAATGATGGAGATATGAGAGTGGTATTGAACTGGGTATTTTCTGCCACAAGAATACATCATTGAATAATAATTTAATAATAATATAGCATTTTGGTGTAATTCTTGTAAAAAGAGATAGGTTTATTTGTACTATCAGAAACATAATTTATTTTTTGTACGAGAACACGGCTGATTTGGAAAGTTCTATACCAAATATATATAGTTTTTTGGAGATTTCTCATTTGTATTGATCAAAATCTCCTAATATGTGGGCCACAATATGTAGACACCCCATTTGAGCTATCAGTTCTGTAATTCCAGATTACACATTGTCACAGGAGACTCATTTACCTAGTTTTGGGGGGCAAAGGTAGTAAAAAGTATGTTCACCTCAGAAAACCATATTTTTTCTGAAAGAACACATTCCCCCAAATCCAAATTGGGTATGCATGTCTTCGTACTCCAAAGCACCAAGCTGCAAACCTTTACTAAATTTAGCGATTTTGGGGAAATTTCCAAAAATTCCCCCAAATAAAAATAGTGCATGTGAATTATCTCTGCTGCTGCAAAGTTATGTGAAAAAAACATAAGGAACAATAATGGAACGATAAAATTGCAATAAAACTTAAAAACATTACCCAAACCAATGAAACAAAAAATAACTCATCCAACAGCAGAGTTAATGGTTAAAATACCTGATCCAATAATCACACTGCTAAAATAAACAGTTTTTAGGTGAAAAGACAAAAGATAAGAGTAAAATAAAATAGGTGGTGTCGTTTCTGAAGAAACCACATGATGTTGACTTGGAAATGTTGTAGAGGTCACGCCCAGTCACCTCTGAAGCATAGGGAGTCTTTGAAACCTGGTTTAAGACTGTGAGAATTAAAGCAGATACAATTTTACTATTAAAGTCTATATAAAAAATATGATTGGCTGTATTTGAGTCCACCCACTTTAAAAAAAAAAAAAAAAACATTTAAATCCCAGTCACCCAGTGACCATATGTGCCAAGTTTGAAGACCCTGCCATTAACAGTGTAAGAATGGCAGCAATGTAAATATTCCTTTTGAACAGCAAAAGGTGAAATTTGATTGCCTGATTTAAGCTCCACCCAGTTTTGTGAATTTTAACCCCAGTCACCCAGACATGGTCTGTACCAAATTTGGGGCCTCTTGCTTTAAAACTGTGAGAATGGCAGTATTTGAAAATATTACATTGAAGTCAATAGGTAAAATCTGATTGGCTGTTATTGGCTCCACACACTTTCCCTAAATTTTGACCACAGTCACCCAGTGAGTAATTGTGCTAAGTTTGGGACACTTGGCATTTATGCCTAATAATTGCAAAAGTTTGTCATTTTTCATTAAGGGCAATGGCTGAACTACGATTGGCTGTTGTTTCCCCGCCCCCTTTTTTTCTAATTCTGAACCAGAGGTGAAGTGACTAACTAATGGCATTTAACATGTAAAAATAGCAGCAGTTTAATGTTTTTCTATTGAAAATCAATGAATGACATTTGATTGGTTGTTGGTGGCTCCACCCACTTTTCCTAACTTTAAAGTGCAAACACCCAGTGACCACATTTGTGATTATCGAGGTCCATTACATCAATAACATGCAAATGGCAGCAATTTTAATTTTTCCCATTTAAATAAATCAAAGAATTCTGATTGGTTGTTTTTGGCTTTGCTCACTTTTTGGAATTTTGATGCCAGTCCTCCAGTGACCACCTGTGCCAAGTTTGAGGACCCTCCCATTAACAGTCTAAGAGCAGCGACAGTTTAAACTTTTCCCATTTAAACAAATGGCTAATATTTGATTGGCTGTGGTAGACTCCTCCCACTTTATAAAATTGTAACCCCAGTCACCCAGTGACCCACGGTGCCAAGTTTGGGGTCTCTGGCTTTAACACTCATTGAAGTCAATAGGGAAAATCTGATTGGCTGTTTGCTGCTCCGTCCATTTTTTAGAGTCCCGAAAATGTGACAGAACTTTTCAGGTTGACCCCATGACTAAGTGATGGGGGTCTTCAGGGGGCCGCCACAGGCGCATGGAGGGTGGGATCGCTTAACAGAGCACAAGCAACCTATTCGGCATAAGCCCAACAAGTGTGCAAAGTTTCACCGTTGTACTCCTAAAACTGTGAGAGGAGTAGCGTATAGAAAATTGCTATATTTTCATTGGCTGTTGGTAGCCCCGCCCACTTTCAGATGTCCCCCCAAAAATCACGTTTTTATTCGGGTTGACGCCAACAATAGGTGGTCCTAGTTTGGGGAGTGTAGCTTCAAAACTTTTTCCTGTCAAAGTCAATGGCAAAAAAGGGGTCTTCGGTGATCCAAGCCAACATAATAAGTACTAAAAACTGTCGGTTTTTGTGCATACATGTGTTTAGACTTAAAAAAGTTGACTGTGTGTGTGTGAATAAGTGTGCAAAAGGGAGCAGTAATGTACAAAATAAAAAAGGGCAAACTACTAAAATGTGTGTAAGTGTATAAAATGTATGCAAGTGTATGTGTGTGTGTGCTAAAACACACACTTACCATTTTTGTTGCAGGAGGGTCATTGGATGGGGCCCTCAAGGTCCTGGGGTCCAGTGTGCAGATGATCGCACAACAGGAAGTGGGTGGGCAGTGCAGAAGAGGAGGAAGTTGGGTGAGCAGCAGGTGCAATCGGACTATGCACACAGCCTTGTTAACCAGGGGGCTGTCATCCCTCCAGGCCCAGACAGATTGTACATTCTGGGAAATGCAAGAGAGCTGCTGTAAGATGCCACAAATGTACTATTTGTAGCCTTTTGCAGAGTGAAGCCCCGCCCCATAGCTTACTGAGCTGACCTTATCTCTGTGACTAGTCCTGGAGATCATTTGCATACTATGACATAGCAGAGACCAGTGTGTGCAGCACCTTTTGCTTGGGGAAACTAGCTTACTAATGCACACACTGGCTCCCTCTTCCTCTCTATTGTGGAACAGCAGCAAATGGACTGCTCAGTAAACTAAGGGGCTGGGCTTCACTCTGCACCAGGAAGAAGGGGAAACAAGCTGCTGATAACACAGAAACCAGAGCAGACTTGTAGCAGGGACTAAGGTACATTAATCTGGGGGGCTGTTTAGAACAAATTTACAGAAAGAAAAAGAAAAACATTTACTTTTCCTTTAAGGTGGACTCTCTCCCCCTGATATTGATTTGGGGCAAACCACCCAGACCACTATTGGAGCAGTGAGTAACCTGAATTTGAAACCATGTGTGGGGTGTTACAAGCAGTGGATTTCGGAATTGGACCCCCCGAACCATAGAATTTATTTTGTGAGCATATAGTTGAAGCGATACAGTTTTATTATTGGTTTGCTTGGATGCCTTGCAATTCACTAACAATAAGAAATTATATTCAGGTTCTGAACCACCTTAAATTTCATCCTATGCACCATGTGGCTTTCCAGCTACCAAGGAACAACAATGTCTATTAGCTTCATGCATTCAGCTTAATTGGATTTTGATTTCACAACCACAGGAGGTATGTGTGCTCATACCAACGCAGAGAAAATATGCTCATCAATATTTAAAAGCACTAATTGAATCTATGAATCGGAATATTGAAGGTGCTCTGAGTAGAGCCCTCCCCCTACTGTTGCTGAGAAGGGTTCCAGAAAACAATACGCTGGACTTAGTAGCTCTCTCATTATATTTGTCTTGTAGGCTCCACCATTAGAGACTCATAGGTGGTTTCTTCACAATCCCGGTCCCCATGGTTACAGCTGATCTCCTAAGGATCTGGACTCCGTTGCTGGGCCTGAGAGCATGTTCACTTTTGTGCTGAGAAAATATTGCCAGAAGCATTCCAGTCATGATGAGATTGTGAGAATGCAGGAAAAGAGAAAATTTGGACAGTGCCATGTTAGCCATAAAAAAAAACAAAATCAAGTGAAAATAATAGTAAAAATGAGTGAAAGAGGTGAGAGTGACAGGAGGGAGGGGAGCGCGACAGAGGGGAGAATAACGGAGGGGTGGGTGACAGAGGGAAGGAAAAGGAGTAAGACTGAGGCGTGCGAACATGGACTAGTAGGCAGAAGATTTTAGAGGTAGCTTCTCAGCACCCCTATCATTGCCCTAGGCATCTGCCTCTTCTGCCTACCCTTAGTCTTGATGGTAAATTGTATTTAAATACTGTACCTAGAAAATAGTTTCATTTTTAGGAATTACTGGTCCTTTAACAGCTAAGCATGGGGGCAGATTTACAAAATTCATGTGAATAATTCGAAGTTCGATCGAATTTGTATTAAATTCGAATTCGAATCTTCGAATATGCAAATTAGGGAAAGTCGACCAACATATATTCGAATGATTTGAATAAAATTTTATTCGAATATTCAATGGTCGAATAACTTCCCCTTTAAATTTTAATTTGACCACCTACTTCGCCAGATCAAAGCTACTGAATTGGGTATCATTATCTTTGATCGAATATAAAAAATTCGATCGATCGTTTAAAATCGTTCGAATATTCGATTAGAATTCAATCAAATTTTTTATATTCGATCGTTCGATCGATCGAATTGCGGTAAAATCCTTTGAATTCGATGGATTTTACTTCCCTACTATTTCCATGGTCAAATTTCAAATTTTTTTCCATTCGAAATTCGACCATTAATAAATCTGCCCCATGATGTATATTCTTTAATATAGGAAATTAAACTAATAATGGGTTAACATGTTAACTTAGGGCTCTTACACACGGGCGTTTTTACCTGCGCTCCCCTGTGTTCTGTTTTTCTGTGTTCAGCCGCAGGGGAACGCAGGTATAGACGCACTCAATACTTTTCAATGGGGCTGTACTCACACGAACGCATGTAGGCGCCGAACGCAGGTTCAGACGCAACATGCTGCATTTTTCCTGCATTCTGCGCCTACATGTGCTTAACTGCCCTTAACTGAATTACCCAAACCCGGTCTACTGTGCTGATATTACCACACCTGAATCAAACAAACTTGTGTGGATCAGCACACCCTATAATAAAGTTAATGCAAATAACTTGTTCAGAAACACTACACATCACAGGAGATACAATAAATGTTTGTATAGGGATCATATTCATTATTACATTATTATATTACAGTGTAATACAGTGATCCCCAACCAGTAGCTCGTGAGCAACATGTTGCTCTCCAACCCCTTGGATGTTGCTCCCAGTGGCCTCAAAGCAGGTGCTTATTTTTGAATTACTGGCTTAGAGGCAAGTTTTGGTTGCATAAAAAACAGATGTCCTGCCAAACATTCTCTCCTGTAGGCTGCCAGTCCATATAGGGGGTTCATGCTTGTGTTGCTCTCCAACTCTTTTTTAAATTTAAATGTGGCTCATGAGCAAAAAAGGTTGGGGACCCCTGGTGTAATACAAGTTTGTATAGGGACCATATTCTTCATTATTCATATGAAAATGTAACACTAAGAAGCCAATGGAGCAGGTGAAGGGGCAATAAAACTCCATGGAAAGATAACAGTTGGACAGCTCCGCTGGTGGAAAACTATCCCTTCAATCAAACCCATTACTCATACAATTACCATCTATATCTATATACCATCTATATTCTTGTTGGACAACAACAAATGGGTTTGAAAAAGTTACCCATTGTCAGATTAGAAGGGATATCGCTGTTCTGGGGTAACAGACTGCACCTGAATTACCCAGCTGCCAGAATCAAACACCACAGACACCAACATTCAACTTTAAACTATAGATAAATAATGGAAAGTAATTGAAAAAAGTCTTTATTTCTGGGGAACAATTTGAAAATTGGCCGCTTTTGAAGCATAACTTACCCCAAATTACAGACCTCCTGACATAGCCTATAAGAAAGGGAGATCTTTGGGCTACATATTAGTACATTCAGATATGAGGCAAAATAAGAATCCAAATAAAGACAGGAAAAGAAAAGTGGGAACCTTCCCCTGTTACAATTTCTGCTCTAAAGTACAACACGGTAAATGTTTTTTTCACCCCAGAAAGGGGTAACCCATAAAATTAAGGACTGTTACTCTTGTAGCTCAACCTGTGCAATATATATGATTAAATGCCCATGTGGGCTTGCATATGTGGGTCAAACCAAGAGAACGATCCGTGAAAGCATTAGGGAACACAAGTCAGCAATTAATACAGGACATAACCATGCTCATAGATTGAACCAACTAAAATTTCAAATAACAGAGAATATTGAGATTAAAGAATGGGGAGGCATCAAACAAAAATAATTATTATACCGAGAAGCATTCTGGAATCGAAAATGGGGGATTAAATAAAGAATATGATTTAAATCCCATTTTCAGAAAATTTTAAATTTCCCCCTTTTTTTAAAAAAAAATTAATAGAAACAGTGTTTTGACTGATTGATTATTTATGTCTTTATTTTTTTCAGATACTATTTTGATTGACATCTTGTCAAGTGTTTATGTTTAAATATCAACCACTTATTTGCAATATTGGTCTGGATTGTTTGTTTTAAGTAAATGTTGCACATTACTAGGGATGCACCAAATCCAGGATTCGGTTCGGTATTCGGCCATTTTCTGCAGGATTCGGATTCGGCGGAATCCTTGTGCCTGGCTGAACCCAAATCCAAATGCAAATCCAAAAAATCATGTGACTTTTCGTCACAAAACAAGGAATTAGAGTTTGGATTCAGTTCAGTATTCGCCCGAATCTTTCGCAATGGATTCAGGGGTTCGCTGAATCCAAAATAGTGGATTCGGTGCATCCCTACACATTACTGACCACTAGATGGTGTTAAAGAGTACAAATAGCTACTGTATATGGAAGAATTGTCAGTAAGCTTGATAAAAGGCTACATGGCCTAAAACATTGCTGTGATCCCAAAAAGCAACAATAAAGGCTTTTAAATAATAATAAGAGTTTTGGTGGTGCTATTCAATAAGTTTCAATTTTACTCCAAACTACCATACTGCAAAGCTTTGCTAAAGGCAGCGGTTTTTATGACATTTCTGAAAATCGCCTAGAAATATTGCAATTGGCCGCATTTATTTTACCCAATTTCTTACATACAATTGTAAAACACCCAAGGGTCTACAGAACAGTTTGATGCCCAGTATGCACAGATATACCAAAGCAGCTGGCATGTGCGGACTCCAAATAAAAACAGCGCATATGATTTTTCTCCGCCACTGATTTGCCTTCTGTGAACAAAGATTTGTGACTGAGCATTGTGTGCCAAAAGACCCTCCTAACAGCACAAAGGCCCCCAGAGCCATATATTTTTGTAAAGTACAAATTCTGACGAATCAAAAATAGGTAATTATGTTTTTCTACTCCAAACTACCATACTGCAAGAATACACTAAATGCAGCAGTTTTTATGACATTTCTGAAAATCACCTAAAAATATTGCAATTGGCCGTATTTATCTCACCCAATTTCTTACCTACAATTATAAAACACCCTAAATATTGACGCCAAGGGTTTATGGAACAGTTTGATGCCCAGTATGTATAGATATACCAACGCAGCTGGCATGTGTGGGCCCCAAATAAAAATAGTGCATTTGAATTTTCTCTGTTGCCAATTCGCCTTCGAAGGATAGCTGGCATACCTGAAGCCAGGCCCGGACTGGCCATTTGTGGGTTAGGGCAAATGCCAGAGGGGCTGCTATAAGGTCCCATAGAAAGTCAGTATTTAGTGGGCTGGTGGGGGCTGTTTGGGCCTCTATGTGGGCTGATGGGCCTCTTGTGTACCTGAAATGCCAGGGCCTATTTTAATTCTCAGTCCAGTCCTGCCTGAAGGGCCCTGGACATCATGTGCAGACAAGAACGGAGTGCAGAGGAGATCTACTACTACAGAGACCCAACACTGAATAGGAAATTATCTTGGCAGGTTTTTAAGTAGGATTACCAGTAAGTAAAGGAACCAACTCTCTCAACTTGGTTCCTTTAATTTCTGGTACTATAATGATTTTGTGCCTAATACCTTACCCGAAGAACAAAGCTGTTAACAGATGCACCAATGGTGTAGGGGTATCAAGCACATCAGTTAGTTTAAGCTTCGCAGTGTCGTTTGGGATGGTACTGAATAAGTTGCTGATAAAAACTAACTTGCAACTAGAGACATAAATAACCTTTACTTTACTTTACTACTAGAAATGTTTATAAAATTATAAACATAGTTGGTGGTAAAAAACTGAACACTGAATAAGAAAAAACTAACTGCTAACCATAAACTTTTATTATATACTGTAAAATAACTGGTGGATTCACCAGATTCAACCCATTATGCCCATGTAATATAAGTTGTAACTTAACTGCTAACTACAGACAGACTTGTCCCAATACATTTTAAACTTCTACTATATTTATATAAAATGCTGTAACATGGCTAACAAAACTGAACACTGAATAATTTGCTGCAAAAACTAACTGTTAACTATAGACAGAGTCATCCAAATCCATGTTATACAAGGGACCAAGGGGGAACTCACAGAAGATAACCCAGGCTGGTATTTAAGAAATTCCAGTATATATGTAATAAAATTAATTGTTCCTTACAATTGTTGGCAACAATGCTCTAAAACCACTTATATCCTGCCTTATTAGCAATTTCAAAGCACAGTATATAGTGAATAAAGTATCCACTCTTGTAAAATATAAGGATATTATAAGTTACCCAGGAGTTCCATGACCATACAAAAGCACAAGGTCTAAGGCTGAAGTGATTTCTAAAATCCTCATATTTTGCAACAGGGGTTACTTTATTATATACACAAGTTTCAGTGAGTCGTGTGACAGAAATTATATCACTAAGCTCAGATTATATCCAATGACATCACTAAGAACAATTTATAAGTATATAATTTACAGGATTTTCTAATATATATATATATGCATTTATATACACACACAAACATACCTATTAGTTCCTCTTATATTGCTATTAATGCTACACATCTGTGCTAGTGGGGTAGGGGTATCATGCAAGATTCCCATTCTTGTGACCTGGGTTCAAGTCCCGGATGGCTCTTTAATTTAAGCAATGCTACTTTATTTGGTTGATCCTGAATAATTTGTTAAAAAAACTAATTGCAAACTATAATCAGAGTCGTCCAAATCCATGTTATACTTACTATTATAAATATTTATAACATGCTGTAACATAGCTGGTGGAAACCCATAGCTCACAATTTTCATATAATTTAGTTGGTCAAAATGAGGTTGGTCTGGTGCCATGTTTATGCAAACGATTGTAAGCAGACAGGGCAACCCTATGATATAAGTAAAACATCTGGCAGATGGGTTAGTACAAACAAATGGCATTTAAAATTGTTATTGTCATATTCAAACAATACCTATTGCTTCCTGAAGCCTGGCCAACAGAAATATATAAACCTGTCCAATTGGTGAACTGACCCATATCCATGATGCAAAGAGGACTGTTTGGGATTGTCTGCATGACATACTAAAATTCATACAAAACATTATTTTCATACAACCTTATTAGAACATGTTTGTTCAGAATTAGTTTGTTAGCTCACTATGAAGCCCCCACCTCCACTTGTTTTCACACCAACACTGCAAGGGAGAGGGTAGTTGTCCAATCCATTTGTATTTTAATTATGACCATTACCCCCACCTTGATCAGGTTACCCTACAGTAATAAACATTTCTTTTTATACTCAATTCAGTGTTCTACTATTTGAGTATATTCTACTCCCTGATGATGGAAATTTGCACAAGTAAAGGGGAGGGGGTGGGACGATGAACAGCATTGGCCTAGGGATGCCCACTATGTAAATCAGGCCCTGGATATATTTATTATATTTTTTAAAGGGTAATCAGTAACAAAAGTCATGAATGAGTAGAACTTACTATCTGATTTTCATTTCCAAATTCTTTTTACTGTGTTTAACATTAAACAAACTGATTGGAAAAATATTTTTTTCGATTTCTATAAAATTAAACATGGGACATTCTAAATAGACAAAAAGATAAAACAAACAGCTATTTCTTTAAATCTGTTTCGCTACTCGACATTCTAATAAGGAGAATAAATAACACAGGCAAATGACAACAATCTGATTTTTCTATCACAGTCTTAGAACCTCACCTTAGGTAAAATTCATCAGGGCCTGGGCCTTGCCTAATATTAATACTGTCATCTGATTTCAAGACTTAAATATTATTCATTTGGCTGACAAATTTTGTCCATTTTCAGTTTTTAAGCAATTTAGCAGGCATCTGCATGGAGATGGGTTTGGCTCTTATGTAGCATTTCCTGCAGACCGCAGACACTGAGAATTCTTTCACCTTATAACAGATTAAAAACAACAGGCAACTGAATAATGGCTAAAGCTTTTGGCAGGATTGTCATTCAGTGATATTTTCTCTTTGTTTAACTCTTTTATAGCCAAGGATTTTATTTCAGAATCCTATAAAAAATGTTCGAATTTTTTAGAAATTACGAGGGATCAAAGAGGCTTGATAGATAGATAGACAGACAGACAGACAAATAGATAGATATATAGATAGACATACATTTGGCACAATTTTTTTTCTTCTTTTCTTATGGCTCAGTGGTGTTGGAGGTCACTCAGAAGGGTCAAAACTTAATAAGTTCTTCCTTTCTAAGGAAGCATACCAATGGCTTGGGTGGAAATAGAAGCCGTTATCAGTATGTATACGGAGAATGTACAGCTCACCAGCAAGTGTCAACCAAAAATAAAGAAAACACCAATATTAATGGGTCTCTTTATAAAGTGGTGTAACTGTTACATACTGTTTTTTTTGTTTTTTTTTAAATGAGCATTGCACTGCTTTCTTTTAATGTGCAGTTGGTAAAGTCATATCTTTACACCACTGATCATGTAACCTATAAATATTAAGATTACATTGTTGTTAGCAAACATCTATTTCCAAGTGTAATTATATATAAATTTAAGCTTTTACCACAAGCATTCTTCTGAAGATGTGGCCTCCTAGGTGTCCCCTCCAATAAACCTTAAACCAACCTTGGGACACTGTAATGCATAGGGCTGTATTCACAGTTTGTGCTG
>CM044439.1:137248873-137271679 GCA_024363595.1 Xenopus borealis
GAAAAATCGTAAGATGAACAATCGTTGGTATCCCACTAACCACACAATGATTTGACAGATTGGTCGGACTTCCCTAAGATCGGTCGTTCGGCAGGGAAATATCGTTGCGTCTATGGGGAGCTTAGTCCAAGAAAGTAATAAACTTCTGTGCACTCTGCAGCAGCCATAAACACACAGAAACACAAAGTTGTTTATGAAATGTTTTAAAATAAACCAAATAAAACATTTCTTGGCACCAGGGAGGGGAGCAGTAGATGTGATCTACTTGGATTTTGCCAAAGCGTTTGATACCGTGCCCCACAAACTTCTACTTTCTAAACTAAGGTCTGTCTGTCTTAATGAAGTCGTTTGCACATGGATAGGGAACTGGCTACAGGATCGGGTACAGAGGGTGGTTGTTAATGGCACATTCTCTACTTGGAGTAAGGTTCTTAGTGGGGTCCCTCAGGATTCAGTATTGGGTCCACTTTTATTTAACTTGTTCATTAATGACTTAGGGGAGGGTGTAAGTAATGTATCAGTGTTTGCAGATGATACAAAACTATCCAGCCCAATTAATTCCATCCAGGATGTGGCATCCTTGCAACAGGATCTTGACAAACTGGCAATCTGGGCAGCAAGTGGCAAATGAGATTCAATGTTGATAAATGTAAAGTCATGCACCTGGGATGTAAGAATATTCAAGCCACTTATACCCTTAATGGGACTGCACTAGGCAAATCCATTATGGAAAAGGACCTTGGAATCAGCAGCATCAAGGGCACAGACTTGAGCTGTATTAAAAGGGTCATAGAGTCACGGGAAGAGGGGGTCATTCTTCCACTTTATAGAGCACTTGTAAGGCCACCTCTAGAATATGCCGTACAGTTTTGGTCTCCAGCACTCAAACAGGACATTATTGTATTAGAGAGGGTACAGAGAAGGGCAACTAAGCTGGTAAAAGGTATGGAAAATCTTAGCTATAAGGAAAGACTGGCCAAATTGGGGATGTTCACGCTGGAGAAGAGGCACTTAAGGGGTGATATGATAACTATGTATAACTGTATAAGGGCATCATATAATAATCTCTCTAATGCTTTATTCACCAGTAGGTTTCAGCTTTCCAGCTGACAAGAGGTCACCCAATCCGTGAAGAGAGAAGAGGTTATGCCTAAATATTGGTTGGTGCAGAGTTTGTTGTTGTGAAGTGCAGACCCAAGGATGCGTTCTGGGAGCTGTACAGCGCCATCACGGACATACAAAACACACACCCAGATGGACTGATTGTAACCATGTGAATCTCAGGTCGGTGCTCTATAAATTCCATCGGCATGTGAAATTTGCTATGAGAGGGCCAAACACGCTGGATCATGTTTACACAAACATTTACAGTGCGCACCAAGCAGAGCCCCGCCCACACTTTGGATACTTAGACCGCATCTCGGTTATGCCAATTCCAGCATACAGACCACTCGTCAGGTACTCTAAACCAGTTTTGATGCAGGTGAAAACATGGCCAACAGGAGCCTCTTCATGACTGTTTTGAGTGCACCATTTAGTGAAGCTGTAACCTACAGTGACTGCATCAACTTGGATTAGTATACATCATCTGTAATCAGCTACATCACAGAGTGCATTGATTATGTCACTATCTCCAAGTGTATCCCTACACCCCTCAACCAGAAGCCATGGTTCACTGAAGGGGTATGTATGTTACTGAGGGCCTGAGACTCTGCTTTCAGGCAAGGTGTCGATGTTGCCCTGAGAACAGCAAGATCCAAACTTTCCCGTGCCATCAGAGTAGCTACGTGTGCATACACAGCTTCTTCCAAAAAATTGGAGAAACAAAGCGCATGTAGCAGGGCATCCAGGCTATCACCCGTGACCTGGAAGGGTTTTTATTTTAAATTTCCCGCCAATCGCGTGATGTCATTGTGCTGGCATCAGAATGTTGCTGCATGTGGGGACCATGGGCTCCGCCATGTTGGATGCGGCGCCGGCCGGTACTCGTGACACAGATTTGCTGAATGACTTCTATGCACAGTTTTAAGCACAGAACAACACAGGAACGAAGAAGAACATCAATCTGCCTAGTGACCAGGCACTGCGTCTGATGGTGGCTGACGTGAGGATGACTCTGGAAAGAGTAAACCCACAGAAGGCTGCAGGACCAGATAATATCCCTGGCAGAGTGCTAAGAGAATGTGCAGATCAGCTGGCAGATGTTTTCTCTGACATCTTTAACATCTCTCTGATCACCTCCACTGTCCCGAAGTTCTTCAAAATCACCACTATTGTCCCCATGCTGAAGAAGTCATCAGTGTCCTGCCTCAACGACTACCATCCTGTTGGCATTAAACCCCATCATCATGAAGTGCTTTGAGAAGCTTGTCAAGAAACACATCATAACCCTGCTACCACCATCACTGGACCCCCTACAGTTCGCATTCCATCAAAATTGCTCAATAGACGCTGCAATAGCACCACCCTCCATCTGGCTCTCTCATCTGGACAAAAAAAGACACCTACTTTAGAATGCAGTTCATAGATTTCAGTTCAGCATTCAACACTATCATTCCTCAGCATCTGATAGAAAAGCTGAGCCTGCTTGGATTAAACACCTCCCTCTGTAGTTGGGTTCTGGACTTCCTGACCAACAGACCTCAGTCAGTCCGGATTGGAAGCATCATCTCCAGAACCACAACACTGAGCACCAGAGCCCCTCAAGGCAGTGTGCTTAGTCCTCTGCTGTTCACTCTACTGATGCATGACTGTGCAGCCACACACAGCACAAATCACATCATAAAGTTCGCTGATGACACGACGGTGGTTGGTTTAATCAGCAATAATGAAGAGTCACCATACAGAGAGGAGGTTCAGCATTTAACAGACTGGTGTAGAGCCAACAACTTGTCTCTCAATGTAGACAAATCAAAGGAGATGGTTGTTGACTTTAGGAAGACTAGGAGTGACCACCTACCACTGTAAAATGACGGCTCTACTGTGGAGATCGTCGAAAGCACCAAATTCCTTGGTGTCCACTTGACGGAGAACCTCACCTGGTCCCACAACACCAGCTCCTTAGCCAAGAAAGCCCAACAGCACCTCTACTTCCTGCACAAGCTGAGGAAATCCCATCTCCCACCATCCATACTCACAACCTTCTACAGAGGGACAATCAAGAGTATCCTGAGCAGCTGTATCACTGTCTGGGTTGGGAACTGTCATCAAGACCCTACAGAGGAAAGTGAAGAAAGCAGAGAAGATCATAGGTTTCTCTCTTCCTTCCATCACTGACATTTACACCACTCGCTGCATCTGTAAAGCCGCCAGCATTGTAGCTGATCCAACACACCCCTCACACTCACTGTTCACACTCCTGCCATCTGGAAAAAGGTACCGAAGCATTAGGGCCCTCACTACCAGACTGTGTAACAGTTTCTTCCCCCAAACCATAAGGCTCCTGAACACTCAGGGACCTGACAGATCTCTCCCATACTCCATCTGACCTTATATACCACAACGTTACACAGACGCTGTGACCCATTGTATAAATAAATAGCCATTATATACAATTGTATCTCTATGAGCACATCTGCACTTTATCATGTTCTTACTACTCTCACAAAGCATTATTTTCTTTACATATTACATCTGCTAAGTGTGCACTGTATTGTCCTGTCCCTGCACAATGCTGTCCTGTTTTGCAGTAGTTGCACATTTTTGCACTTTTTGTTTGTTGTCCGGTACTTCTATGTTGTGTGCAGCACCATAGTCCTAGAGGACCGTTGTTTCGTTTCATTGTGTACTGTACAAATATATACAGCTGAAGCCACTTTGGATTGTACATTTGACACAGAAAAACTTAACTCATCTATCCCATTTATACCACTTAGCACAGAATATTGTGTCACAGCATCCCATCCAATTAAAGAGTTCACCATTGAAAACAATGGTGCTTTGGTATGCTAATGAAAAGGTTAAATGCATTAAGATAACTTTAGATAACACAGTTTCTTCAATTAGCCCTGAGTCACGACGCATTTAACTCACCAATCCCAGTGGCTGCATCTGTATGGATAAAAATGACAATAAACTCGCTCTTGACTTGACTCTTGACTTAAAGGGGTGGTTCATGTTTAAGGTAACTTTTAGTGAGTAATTTTCTGATTACCTTAATTTTTTATTTTTTAGAGTTGTTTTTAATTATTTGTCATCTTCTTGCTCTTTCAGCCTTTCAAATGGGAGGGTCACTGGCCCCATCTAAAAACAAAATGCTCTGTAAGGATACACATTTATTATTATTGCAACTTTTTATTACTCATCATGCAATCCAGTCCCTCTCATATTCACATTCCAGTCTCTTATTTAAATCAATACATGGTTGCTAGGATACTTGAAGCCATAGCAACCAGACTGCTGAAATTGCAAACTGGAGAGCTGCTGAATAAAAAGTGAAATAACACAAATAACTCAACAGCAAATAATAAAAAAAAAAATTAAAACCAATTGCAAATATCACTCTCTCTCTACGCTACATCACGTTGAACGTTAATTTAAAGGTTATTGACTTTATTGGTCCCATTTCTTATATAACATAAGTGGACTCATTTTATTACATACTGCATAATATGTAACATATATGTAACAATGTAACATATAGCCCTTCTGAAACCTTTGCCGCAGGTTGGGAAGCACTGATATAATAAGTAAATACATGTAACTGTTTCCATTTTTCCACATCAGTCTGCTGTTAGCAAGCTTAGTCACTCACAAGCATAATATACTTATACAAAGATTTGTGGATTCCCCCATTCCTAATACTACCCACCAGTTCTCTCTGATCTCTAGATTCTGGTATATATATATATATATATATATATATATATATATATATATATATATATATATATATATATGGTACAAAATCTACCCCATATGATACCCTGTAACAAAACGCAACAGAAAGTGACAGTTCAGAGATAGTAGAGCAAGCAGACAACAGATGGTTTATGTTTACATTCAACATTAAAAGAATAAACATAGCAAAGCAGCATTAAATAAATAGAACAAATAATGTGGCTGTCTAGACTAGCATAGATGGCTACTGCAGACAGCACTAGTCTAGTGTAATAGGGAAATCATACAGTGTATAACTCATATGGAAGCTGTTAATGAATACATAGAATATAAACAAATTAGATTTTTATGATCAAAATAGAAATACAGGCAATAGCTTCTTTTCTCTAACTTTTGCTGTTCCTTGGGTATATGCTTCGGTATATGTTTATTGGAAGCAATGTATGCCACGTTTTTACTTTTTCCTACATGGCTACCCAGCAGCTTATTTATATAAACTATAGTAGTCTTTCTGAACCAAACACACCCTTACCAGTGCATGCTAACAGTATATTATATGTCAATTACTGCGCCTAAGAAAAGGAGCTAGAGATTTGTTTTGTTTTCAACCAACTGCATGTAGAACAAAAGAAATGTGAACAGAAGAAATGTTATTGTTTGTGGGTTACTGCCCAGCCCAGTGCCAGTTTGCCCAGAGTTAATAAAGCTCATCTGTTGGCACACTTCCAAGACTTTAAAGAGATTCTGATACCTGAAGTCAAACTCTTTTTTACCTCTATTATAATAACTGGCTTTGAAAGCTACTTCTAACTTTGCCATAAGGTATTTGCATGATGCTTTTACATTACCTGCCTGATCTCCCATGTTCCTGTATGAGGGGGCTGCCATATTTGTGCACCCGGCATCTGTTATCATTACAAACTGTAACTAACAGACTGAGATGGGACTGTTAGGTTGGCAAAGTAAGGGTGTCAGAGAGTCAGGCTTAGAAATTTCAGCTAACAGTTATATACAAAAACAAACCTCTCAGCAAAAAATGATCAACATGACCTATAGGTAATAATTAATGTACATTCATATGTTAAATTTATTTTTTTAGTGTCAGTATCACTTTAAGGTCTCTTACTCTAGATCAGTGATCCCCAACCAGTAGTTTGTTAGCAACATGTTGCTCTCCAACTTGCCTCAAAGCAGGTGGTTATTTTTGAATTCCAGGCTTGTAGTCAAGTTTTAGTTGTATAGAACCAACTGTACTGCCAAACAGAGTATCCTGTATACTGTCAGTCCATATAAGGGCTATCAAATGGCCAATCACAGCACTTATTTGGCACCCCAAGACATTTTTTATGCTTATGTTGCTCCCCAACTCCTTTTATTTCTCAATGTTGCTCATAGGTTCAAAAGGTTGTGGATCCCTACTCTAGACTGTCTTCATTATTCATTCTTCCACCAAAGTGTTTTTATATCACTGTGAGGGATACTGCCTGACAGATGGGGCTGCCCTGAAATATATATATAAATATAAATAATATATAAACATCACTACCCTGTTATCTTTCACTTGAAGGAATCACATATCTTCTAAGGCTATACTACAGCCGCGATGTCTTCTTTTACTATAGTTGTAGATTTGCAAAGTGAGCTCTTAAACTTGATTTAAAATAATAGTTTGCCTCATATATTTGGCTTTCTGTCATTTAAGATTAACTGTGTCAATGCAGGTTATTGGCTGAGGTTGGGTCTTAAAGGGCCCAGGAAATATTTTCTGTCAGCACAAGGGTTAAGTTACATGCAGCACTCGATGTCCTGTATGGGGGGAAGCTTTCTCTGTCAGTACAGGGGTGAAGTGACTCTCCTCCCTCTCTATCACTTATATTCCCTTGTGCTGCAGTGCATGAGTCAGACATTAGTCATAGTGTTGTTGTAGCTCTTCTTGTGTAGGACTGGACTTTAATATGAGACAGCTGACGCAGGTTGTTTGCTGTTCATATACATTAAGATTAGAGATATAAATGCATACTTTAGAGTCTAGATAAGGTCTTCATATGACCAGTTAACCCCTTTAACTGATGATAAACAATAAAAAAAATAAACACCCAGTACAGCAATGCTGATTAGAAAATACACTGGCACCTTCTGTTTTTTTCAAAGTATCCCTGGTTATCTAGTCTGCTTAATTTTATCTGCAGTGTTGTAATTAGATGTTACTGGGCCCCACAGAAAATTAATTTTAGGGCACCTAACATATCCAGAGGTTGTGCTGTTTTACCAATAAATGTTGAAGTTACTCATTAATTAGGACCTCGTGGGACCCCCTATACCTCCTGGGCCCCCCTGCAACCGCAAAGTCTGCTTCCTCTGTATTTACGCTCCTGCTTAGTTTTAGTATTAAATGATATAACCTGCCTAAGGTAGAACTAGGGTTACCAGTTTATGTTTATAGTTTAAAGCCCTTGACTTTTTTTTGTTTTCATTAGGGATGCACTGAATCCAGGATTTGGTTTGAGATTTTTCCAGGATTCTGTCTTTGTCAGAAGGATTTGTATTCTAAGTGCCTGGCCAGAATACACATGCCCAGGGGAGCAACTACAGATGAAGTTGACCCTGTATCTGCAGTGGGGGCCAGGAGGTACGGGGGCTGCATGAGACCATAATTCATTAGCAATTTTAATACATATTAGTAAAACAGAACAACCTCTGGATATATTGTGGGGTCTAAAACTATTTTTGCTGTTGGGCCCAGTAACATCTACTTACCCCACTGCAAGTGCCTGGCCAAACTGAGTCAAAATCCTAAAAATTATGTGACTTTTTGTCACACAACAAGGAAATAAAACATATTTTATCAGTAGTAAATAAGCAAATAAGGATCCTGATAATGGGTCAGTAGTATAAATAAGGGCTGAACTCCACAGTGCAAGCTGGTCCCATTTCGATGCACTGAGAGGAAGTGCATTCCACAAGACGAATGTGCCGAATATATGGTAAGTAATAGAAACGGGAGGGGGAAGTGTGGGCGTGCGATTGGACCGCGCAGCCTAGGGGCGCCCGCCAAATTAATCCGGCCCTGCAGTTGTCCATAAAATTCTTTACCAGTGAATAGGGAGCTGTGAAATTTCCCTATGGAAGACTATAGTGAGCTTTAGCTGTCTCTTGGGATTTCTTGCCCACAAAACGCTCTCTTCATTCTGTGCTAATGCCAAGCTGTATCCACATACTAATGACACTTGTAGGGATTCATAAGTAAAATGGTCCTTATCGATTTGGTTCCCTTTCAGTACCTCCTTAGCTGGTTAAACCCCATGTAACATATTTGGTATCATTTGCATACCAATTCTATTGGTCATAGGTTGTGACTACTTCCTGCAGTGCTGCAACAAAGTTCCTTGCAGGGAGGGACACTTCCTCTTTGGCCTGCAGCAGTTAACCTGGGCGGTTGTTCTACCGAGCCTGGAGTCAACACGGCCCCAGAAATGTTAGACCCTAAAGGGACAATCCCTTTAGAGAAGTAGGGAAATAGGGACCCCGTGAACAAGGTGAAGCCAGTGTATAGGGTAGCTCCTGTAATAGCACTCTGTCGATAGAGGAAGACAGTGAGGCTAGTTAGTACGAGCAGCTGAAGCTCCACCAAGGAGAATAGAGGGAGTAGTTCTCCCCCAGGCTCTGGAGTGCAGGGACCACAGTACTGACAAGGGAATCAGGCTATGTTCTAACCTTGTCCACAGGAGGTACTCATATCCTGGAAGGTGATCCTTTAAACTCATCTGTGCTATTCTGCCTATGGTGTCTTTCCAAGCTGTATCTGCTAACTCTTGTATGTGCCTGGCATGTGATGTATCTACCTCAGTTGTGAGTATTAACACCCCTGTGACACTTTGTGTATTTCAATAAAAGTTTTAGTTCAACAACAGTAACACATATATTTGCACTTAGCGAAAGCCCTACCTGGTGAAAGAGGGTTGCATATAGCCCATGCTCTACCCAACTAGTTGGGGTCTTTGTCTAATTTGGCCAAGAAAGGGTTACACACTCTTTGTTCCAGTCAGAAAAAAAAGTATTTTCTTCTCTATCGTACTTTTCTAGATATATTAAGTATTAGACACACTTGTATAAGTAACATTAAAGGTGTATAGAATGATATACAAATAATAATAGCTTATTAATTACCTTAAAAAACATTTAAATATTATATTTGTTCATCTGAAACCATGCTACTGTTCTAACAGAACGCACATAGAAACGGGCCCGGATTTGTGGCGAGGCCACATAGGCCACGGCCTAGGGCGGCATGCTGCCCAGCCACTCAATGTGGAGCACTGGGGACGCACTGCTCCCCAGTGCTCTGGCGCTTGCACACCAGCGCTCTTGCACCTTCGTGAGGTAGTGCGGGCAGGCGCTAGGACCGTGCAGACAGCTAGGCCTAGGGGTACCCCCCAGCCAAACCGACACTGCACAGAAACAGCAGGCCTTCATATTGCTTTGTAAAGCACTTCATTGTTTCATAAATCAGTGTAGTGTAGTGTCCAAACTACAGCGATTTAGCTGTTGCACAACTACGGTTCTCATGGACTTGTTTTACAATAAAATGGAATTATCTGAGGCTGACAATGCTGCTATGCAATAGGCCCTTGCCAGAGGCTATTATTGTCATATAATAAGTGGTGTTAAAATATGGCAAACACAGAATACTGATTCACTTGGATACTAAAGTAACTTTCCCCCCACTGATTTTAGAAAGAACACTTACTATAGTAGTAACAACATTTTCATTCTTTTAATAATTAGTTTTATTCAGAGGTATTCAAGAAAAGGGGATGATCATTTATGGCATTTGAGTGTGGCTGTATATTATTTATGAGTGGGAAAACCCATGGGAATTTGAGATGAAGAGTTTATGTGCTAAGTGTACTTTAACACATTCTATCCACTCATAAGGAATGGATGTGGTGTGACTCACAATGAAGGGATATAATCATCAAAAAGGTTCAATCAGTTCTCTACTATGAGCAAGTCCTGACTTCCCAGGAATACAAAGTCAAGGGATTTATAATAAAGGTTACATGATCAATGTGATAACCAGCTTTACCCATCCCATCTAACAGTTGGTGGCCCTCCACACACATATTTCTCTTTTTACCCATTTGGTAGATCTCTCTGAAATAGAGGAATTTTTCAAATCACACCAAAAAACGTAATAATATTTTGCATAAAACTGAATAACAGTCATAGCAAAAAGGAATGATTATTGATGCATTTCCTCTCATTCATGTCGAGCATTGAAAATTTTCTCCCAGAACTGCTGCTTTATTCCTACAGATGAGTTGATATCACCAGGTATCTCCAACATTACTCAGATGGTGACCTGAGCATGGTGTGGTTTCTAAACTCCTGTACTGCACATGCCCAACACCCAGGCAACTGATATAAAATTATCAAAGTGCTTCAGGTCGCATTGGAAGTAGTTCATATGGGTGAAAGAATCTTCTTAATTTCCTTCTTTAAACAACAGAAGAATTCCTGTGCCAGTGATAAAAAATTGTGTCACCATATACTAACAGTGGTTTCCAGACTGTGTGGTGGGGGGAGGGTGTTGGTGGTAGGCGCTCAGTCTGTAGGTCAGTTAGTGTAAGAATGTGGGATAATTCCTATTTGTTTTTCTAGATACACCTTGATATTAATTTAGGTAGAGATTTTGGGAGAAACAAGACATTTTCCATCCTTAATATTCCTGACACTATCCTCAAATGACAAATATTTTCTCTTCTCTTTTTAGCTTCTTAAGCTTCCAAAGAAGGCAGTCTGGTTTATGCTCTGAACCTCTTCAGACAATACAGAGAGTATGTGCTACAGCATGTTATACAATGTCTGTTGAGCTTTATTACAACTGAATTTATTTACAAAATGTGAATATGTAAGCTATTCTCCTGAAATAGAATCCTTAGCCTTATAGATTTACACCGTTTATGTAATTTTTCCTAATCTATTACAAGTATAAGATGTACCATTCCTTTTTAAGCAGAATTAGACCAGCTTTGCCCCTGGAGGGAGGGAAGTAATAGTAGGCTATATGTGTGAAAAATGATTTCATCTTGTTATTTTTAGATGTACGGTAAGCATTTCTGTGCTGCTCTCTCATCTTAACCTCTATTGAAATTAGCATGAATATATTAACCCTCTGCAGCTGAGCATGTTGTGATGTGCTGCTATTCTTCCTTTTAATGATCTTGCCCAGGCAAAACTACTGCTAATACTCATATCCTCCACCAGTATTCACTAATCCTTCACTAGTTCACTGACCAGAGACTCAGCCTTCAAGGAGGTCCTGGCCAAAAGTGGAAACTTCAAGTGGGACTTGAACTAAAAACGTTTGACAACCACTGCTCTACAGTAACATTTACATATGTAAGTAAAGTCCCTCTCCCATACAGTCAGAACATACACATAAAGGTAACAGCAGGGGCTTTGGACTAACTACGATTTGTATGAAGTCATAAATAAGAGATACATTTTAGTGTCTTAGGGAACGATGCAACTAGAGCAGATGCTCCTATACTGTGAGCAGGCCCGGACTGGCCATTTGTGGGTTAGGGCAAATGCCAGAGGGGCTGCTATAAGGTCCCATAGAAAGTCAGTGTTTAGTGGGCTGGTGGGGGCTGTTTGGGCCTCTATGTGGGCTGAAATGCCAGGGCCTATTTTAATTCTCAGTCCAGTCCTGACTGTGAGGCAAGCCTACCTAAGGGTTTAATAGAAGTAGTGTGCAACCCCTACATGGGACTGACCATACATGTGTATGTGTATGACTAGATTGCACCAGACTGATAGAGGATTGAGACCCCTTTTACTATATGCAAGCCTACATAATGAGGATCATTAGAGTTTCTGTATAAGAGGATCTGCAATTCCTAATGTATGCTTTTGAGGAATAAAACTGCTGGAAGTTCTTGTTGTCTTGAATAGCTTCTGCTGAAGATTTGTATTCCATCCAATTTGATGGTTCAGGTAAATAAATGCTTGCTTGTCAGCAAAACCAATAGGGCAACTCCCATATGTGCAGGATAATCTGTGCCAATATGTTTATGAACCCAACAGTTCTAGAATTCAGCTCTAAGTGCCTTTCCAAAGGGTTAAATGTTAACCAGTTAAAAGGAGCTCATTTATCTTATTTTTACTCCTGAAGAATACCCACCCACTTACATTTGTTCAGATTTATTTGCCCTATCCTTACTGTCAGGAGAATCACAATCCTGAATGGCTAAGAATCTTTAAACCTAAAGGGGGTCAACATTTGATCCTTGATAATAACCCAAAATGATCCTCTATTAGAATGTTGGTGTTACAGCACTGTAATCATGATAACCATGCTTCACCCAAATGACCACACTCCACAAATATACAGAATGCTTTATTTTTCTTTTGTTTTGTTTTTTGTACAATATCACACAATACACAACAAACAGTAACAAAATAGCTTTTATGAGTAAAAAAAAAAAAGGTGGAACCCATCAGGCAGTGACAGTAGGAAATGTGTAGTCTATAGAATACAGAGTCTTGTCATATCCCAAACACTTTATTAAGCACATAAATTAGAATGTGACATCAGGCAAGGCCGTCAGTATGGTAATTACATGTAGAAACAACTCAGGACAGAAATTATGCATTTGTTAAAGAAAGGACAGCATAGAGGGGAAATCTGCTACAGGAACCCTGGTACTGGTTATAATTCAAGATTTACTTTCTAGTTTATTGCAACTGATAATTACTGATTTAACTATGTAATATTAAATATTACGTCATAGGAGTACATATAACTACTGCCTTCAGAAAAGGTTTTAACTTAACTGCAAGCCAATAGGACAACCAATGCAAGAACAGACAGGTACAATAATATAAGGCTTCTCATATGGACCCCAGCAAGTTACCTACCCCTCCTTACTGAAATAAATTGAGAATTAACAAATTAGCCATTTTCTCACTTTTTGTCACACAGGTCAACAAGGCATTCTATGATAAACTGTAAATGAGTCCTATGGTGCTTCTGTAGTATTTTAAGTAATGCACTAACAATTGCTTACTGTATCAAGAAATTTCATAAAACATTTTAGAATTGTGTAAGTGATTTTTATATTTAATCACATAGAATGCCCTATTAATGAAATATTTGCTTCTCTTTAAAGAGCAAAAACCCTTTGAACCAGAGTGAGTTATCGTACTAATGAGATATACCATGTGATAAGATCTTCCCATATAAATTAATATGGCCCTGAGGGCCAGAGTCAGTTTGTTCTAATTCATTTCTGATTTCCCATAGACTGAGTTTTTATGTGATAAAGCATGAGATAAGTTTTTCTCTTTTGAAACTTGAATTTGACCCTAAAGAGGGCCCAGTGCTTTCATTTTTTTGATCTGCACAGAACATAAAACTCTTATATAGTAGCTGTTTCTCTTACATTTATGGCAGTGTCCTTGCTACAAAACAGGTGTTGTACTAATATTTTGCCAAGCATTGCTTTTCAGGTTCAGGTAAAGTAAATGATTTATAAGAGAAATGTAATACTAGAAACGCTAAATATGAGCAAAATAAATATTAAAACAAAGTAAAGCTACCCCTTTTAGATAAAGAATAAGTGTAGATATCAACATGCCTGTGCCAATGAAATGAGAAGGACACACAGCAAGGCCTAGAACAAGCTCATTGTCATGCCTGCATTGTCTAAAGAAGTCTAATGTAGAGCCAAGCAAAATAATATCTTTGCAAAAAAACAAAACGGATGTATTCCCTATTGACCAATTTTCCAATATAAACTACACGGTTGTCATTTAGTAAGTGGTTGCTTCTCGGATGATGACCTCATGCTAAACAAACTAGAAGAGACTAGAAAACAAAAGTATGTTCTGTAATTTTTAAGTCTTAGACACTCAAGCAAATGTCTTCCCAATCTGAAACAAACCTTACCTCCCAACCTCAGGGAATTGCTCCAAATGATATGGGCAGCATTTGATGGATAAATCAATATTACTATGGCAACATAAACAAACCAATAAAACAAAATCATTTCTCTAAACTGGGACATTAAGAGACCATACTCAGCAGTGGAAGATGGACCTTCGTCTCTATCCACCTGAGGAAAAGAAATCAAAAGGAAAAAAAATAGAAGTAAAGAAGGATGTTTGTCACAAACACATTACATATTTTCCAATGATCTCTTAACACTTTGATCTCTAACTTTGTCTGCTTTCTCTTGGTTTAAGTACTCCAACACCTTCATGAGCATGTCCTCATCTGCATACAGTTTGGCCTGTGTGTCATCACCTTCCCTGGGCATAGGGAGTCTTCTGTTACCTTTGGTCAGTGTCTCATAATCCTGAAATCCTCTTGTGTTCAAATAACCCCTCAAAGCCTTTTCATACTGCTTTTCAAGTTCCTGGATGTCACCTGGTGTATATACAACTCCTACCTTTCTATTCTGATTGTTATTTAACAGCTCTGGGTATTTGGCTAACATCTTAACAACATACTCTGCCAAATCATCTTCTTTCTCTGATCTTGGATCATATTCAATTTGCCTCTTTTCAAAATCATTTAACCAAGCAGGTCTGTGACCCTTAGATTTACTGTGGATGGAATATGGTCTTTGTAAGCCATTGTTTTGATTAAACTGGTTCAGAAAGGAAGGTTTCTGATTCAACAGCTTATCTGCCCCCATGAGGTTCATCATTTCCTCCACAGTAAAGTCTTCAGGGGCATTAGACAACAGAGCACCAGCAGGCTGCTTCATAAATCCTTGTCTGTTCTTATAGACATCAACCTTTTCTGTTGTTTCAGAAACCTCATTAAGATCTTCAGGTACTTCAACATCTTTATCAGGCTCCAGTCTTCCTGCATTTTTCTTTCCATCTTCATCTCGCAGCATGTCAATAAGATCTTCAGGAGGTATTTGCAAGTTTCTGGATATATCTATCAACTGGTATATTGATTCAGGGTCCAGGTCTTTGCCTAAATATTTGGGTGAACGTTTATCTGTATTCACTTTCCCCTTTTCCATTCTATTAATCCACATTTTAAGGTAATAACCCATCAGGTTTGAGATGTTTCCAGAATCTTGTTCTTTGTCATTTTTTTCAGTGTCTTCATCTTGTATTCCAAGTAGCCCTGACCTCTTCATTTCATCTTCCATGTCATCAGTCTTCTCTATCTCTTCCTTACTCTCTTTTATTTCCTCTTGAGTTTGACTTTCAACCTTCTCTTCTATAGGGTTCCAGTCTTCCCCTCCAGCAACATCTTCATATGCAATATTGTTGGCTTTATACATGTCATCCTCGTCATCTTTGTACAGCTTCTGATCATCTTCTAATCTTTCTCTTTTATGATTTCCCTGGCCTTTTAATTTCCCTAGTTCCTGGAAGACCGATTGCAGTGTAGCTAGGTTTTGAGGGGTATATTGACCCTCCACGATTTCGCTGGTGCGTTTGAAAGGGTTGTCCCTAGTGTAATCATCATAGTACCTAGATGGAATGTTTCCAATTTTTGGTCTTTTCTCAGGCCACTTACTTGACTCATAATCTTCAGTCAGATCAGCGGGGATGTTCTTCTCCACATTTCCACTAAGTAGTTTATTTTTTTCTTTGGCTGAAAGTTTTGCTTCTTTTTCTGCCTGCATCAATGTTTCCAACATGACCCTCATCCATTCTGATTCATCATCTGTAGCTAGAGTTTTGGCATTCTCTGGTGAAATGCCTGGTGTACTGATATCCTTCTGCTCTGAAAGAAATGGTGCCCCTTGATAGGATGCATAGTCCGGCAGACTCTCTGGTCTGTTCGCTTGCTTTCTAAGGTTCTCAATATACTCCAGGGCCTTCAGCATATCTGAGCTGGGAAGGCGCTGGATACTTTTCATTCTGTATTCTTGTTCTTGTGGCACTTGGTAATATTGAAAGGGTGCAGCATCAGAAAAGGATGTGAAAAGCAGCAAAAACGACAAGGACAGGCATTTCTCAATGTAGTAACAACTTGAAGACGCCATTTTTAATTTCCCTACAAATAAAACATATGTATGTCAAGTGAGAGCAATAAGTTCAAAGATTTGACTTGTTTTACATTTTCAAATATCCCTGTCATGTCTGTATAATCTTTTTCCTTTACAATAATTTCCAGACTAAGACAAGTCAGAAGATGTAAACATGCAATAAAATATACAATGGCTTGTTAACACGTCTATTTTCAATACAGTATTGATTCCTTTCTAAAACTGCCTTACATTCTGTAAAAATGTCCTAAAAACTCTTTTCTCACAGGCAGCCATAACTACTTATAGTGACACTGTTAACATATTTATAGAATTCAGGATGCTCTAAATAACTTTTTAGATTGTGCTCTAAATGTGATCGTGGACTAAGTGAAAAGGGCTCCATCAAAGGAGACTAGAATAACAAATGCTTTACCCATAAATACAGAACTGGCTCTTTCCCATCACAGCTCTTAAATCTTCCTTTATCCCTTTGCTCTTGCCAGAGCCACCTACTGAGTTAAAGATCATTTATTCATCAAAAGACAATGATATAGTAAAAGCTTTAGATATACTCTATATAAGGGTCTGTAGACTGTGCTTGAATTAGAGGGAAAAAAGTGGAGGGATGCTCTGTGTGGTGAGCATAGTGCAGCATGCTAATACAAGCCCCTCCCATAACCAAAAGCCACACCCTTATTATATTAAGCCTCACACGCCAATACTTTCTGGTTTCACCTGCTTTAAAGCAAAACCATTTAGCTATTTACATTTTGATATTTCCTTCTAATGCACAGGTTAAAGGAACAGTAACACCAAAAGTAATTAAAATATAATGCTCTGTTGTGCTTCACTTGTACAACTGTTGTGTAGCCATGGGGCCAGCCATTCAAGCACAGGATAAACAGTAGATAACAGATGATTACTATTATAGTTTGTATAAACAAGCTGCTGTGTAGCCATGGGGCAGCCATTCAAAGCTGAAAAAGGAGAAAAGGCACAGTATAAATAGCAGATAACAGATAAGCTCTGTAACAGGGCCGGACCTAGGGGTAGGCAGGGTAGGCACGTGCCTAGGGTACAAAGCGGGGGGGGGCACCAGGCACATACCTTCTCTGTCGCCTACCTCATGTCCAGTCCAATCTCTCCCAACTGCCGCTGGTATTGCTTGCGTAATTGCGCATCCGCGCTGGACCGCAGCTTTGCATGCGTGCTGGAGAGCAGTTTTGTTTATGCACAATCGAGCACACACTCAGCTGGCGCCGTGGCTGCCTAGGGCATCTGGCCGGGTTGGCCTGGCTCTGCTCTGTAGCATACAATGGGATTTTTCAGAACTTATCTACTATCTACTGTTTGTCCTGGGCTTGAATGGCTGCCCCCATGGCTGCACAGCAGCTTGTTTTTCATATACTATAGTAGTGTTTCTGAAGTAAACAACCAAAATGCAGAGCATCAGTACATTATTTATTCATTACTTAAAAACACTTTCATTTTTTCATGTTACTATTCTGTTAATGTCCAGTATGCATAGACTTACCTAAGTGTGTGATCTGTAGGGACCACAAAACGAAATTGTGCATATGACTTTTGTTGGCTGTCAATCCAGCTTCTGCAAACAAGCTCCTTGCCTGTGTGTTGTGTGTCATAACATAGCACAACCCAATCATATTCTATATTACCCAAGATTATTTCGTCTATATCATTTTCTCACTATTTCATAATCTGATGTTGGTTAATACCTTCATTTTCTCTTTTCGTTTTCCCTGTTTTCTTCTTCTCTCCTTTTCTCTATTACCTTCTCTGATGCCTCCACCTTCTTTATCTGTTTAACACTTCTCTATCTCTTCTCTATTTCAGCAATCTTTTCTCTCCTTTTATCTTCTATATTTAACTGTATTTTACCTCTGTATTTTATCTGCATGCAGAAGTGGGGAGCAAAAGACAGTTCCGGGATGCAAAACTCTTCCATTCCCTCTGAGGAGATGCTATTTCACAAAAATAAACATGTGAAGGGATGACATCCCTGTGCATCCCTCCCCAATTCCAATTTTAATTAATATGCAATGGCATATTGTTATCCCATAAACTGAGACTTATATATCCTAAAGAATCAACCTTACTATCATTTGGTTTTCTCAAAATTTAGGACCACTCTGTAAAATGTCCCTATGGGGTGACAGAAGATCGGTATTTAATTAAACAGGTTCCTATCATTTCAATGTTTGAGCCTCAAGCAACACATAACCAGTTTTGACAACTTACAGATTTGATAAAAATATTTTAAGTGACTTTTCTTTATTTTACAGTTCTACAATACTTATGGAGATTTTGCCAGTGGAGGTCACTATTTAAGTGAGTAAATATCTCCATTGACCATGTTAGAGCACAAAATATGGCTGACCCCTTGTATATAGATAATTATGAAAGCCCAAACAAATTAGAAATGCTTTGCACTATACATAGGGCCATATGATTTACAGGATACCTTAAAAATTAGTTCAGCTTTTTTGAGTCAAGTCTATGGGATATTTATCAACAAGAAACTGATACACTGCCAACTCAGGACTGTCAGAATCGGCAGACAATATCAGCCTGTCTATGGCCAGCTTTAATCAATAAAACATAAGGAGCTTATTTTTAGTGCTTTAGTCCAAACTACTGTATCTACAAATAACTGTCAAATTACTGTGAATATGCCTTCCATGCCAAGCAGACAGCAAGCAAATGATTCCATAGATGTATCAAATTCTGGTACTAAAATAATGATGGAAGATGAACACTGTTATGCAATCACAGCTCCAAAATAAAACGTCTAGCAACATAAGTATATTGAATGCTTTTCTTCAAAAAAAAGGAAAAAAATAAATCAGAGATAATAAAACTGGAAGGCGGATGGTCCATTGTATCCTCAACTAATTTTATTAAACCATCAATCAAAGATGGAGATATTATGGTATTATGTCATTTAGATATTGATCCTCAAATTAGTATTCTTTTAACAAGCCCATGCGCAGACATATCCTAGTGTTGCATGCATTTACATACGTGCATTTAGCATATGAGATTGTTTAAGACCTAGCCTGTCAAAGTTAAAAAGAAAACACAATGTATAATTTACATACAAACGATACCACTGAAACTGACACTTAGAGACCTATGTACTTCAGATTTACTCAGAAGACTATAAGACCCCAAGCAAAGCTGGAAATGCAGATATCGGTCATAGGAATCAGAACGCCTGTTGCTTTGACAGACATCTAAATACAAACAGAGCTGTACTCATTTATAAGATGGCTTCGGCCATTTGTTTTATAACCTCTCCTACCATGGAAACAAGACAGTCTCATGTGCAAAACTGGCAGTGTTAAGCTACCATTAGCGAGATTCTACATGAAGTCCACTCATTTGCTAGTTTAAGGCAAACAACTGTTAGCTCTTGTGCTACTTCACTGTATAGCTGCCTCCATTTATTGCTTTGCATAGTTTTTATAACCTTATTGAAATTGCATTAATCCCACTGTCACTGTAATGGACAGCATGCAATAAAAATAACCAGTTATTGTGTGTATCTGTCTAGATATGTATATACATAGATAGATTAATACAGAGAGAGAGAGAGAGAGAGAGGGAAGATAGATAGATAGATAGATATTGTGCAACCTTCAGCCTCCAGCTCTTCCTGAACAGCAACTCCCAGAAGAACAGCTGAAGGCAGTACATTCATGCACTAACAGCATGAAGGCAATTTTAAGGCATGACTGAGCAATCTGATCATGTGGAAATCTGTACCTTCCCATGTTCACAGCAATGTATCAAAGCCTAATCCAGTCTCCTGACTGCTTTTAGGGCATAGCAACAGGCAAGTGATGGAAAGCCATGCACATCTCACTAGTAGAGGAAGGACCACAACAGCAACACCAAGCTATTTATATCAGCTAACAGGACTGATTTAGGCAGAATATGATACATGTTTTGGCTTCCTTGTAAACAAAGAGTGTCTCAATGCCAGGAGAACACACATTGCCTTTAGGGGGTTATAGTGCATCACAGTACCCCTGGCAATTCTACTGATAGATTTGCTTTATCCATTGCAGAGACTGGGATATAAGTACATCTCAGAAGTGTCATTGTATGCCCTACAATAACATCACACAGCATCAGCTGAAGTTATGGGAATCCCAAGCATGCTGGGGTCTTTACATGTTATTGCATGAGATCATATGACATTTTATACTAAACAGAGGGTCTGTTTGTTAAAGTATGAGGTTCCCCTGCCTTATGCCCCCCTCCCCCACATTCCCACCAACAACCCAAGCAACCCACCTTACCTGTGTGCTTCACACTCAGCATTGCTCCCACTCACAATGGAGCAATCGTTTCAGCACCAGAACAGCTCCCAAGGCTTAATAGGGCTTGTCACATGACATGCATGACGTCACCCACCACAGAGCTAAGAAAGGGAGAAAAGGAGAGAGAAAAACACAGGGGTGTGAGCTGTCAGCATGCTTAACTGGCTGTGTCCTGGCAGTCTGTGTCATGGAACTGCTCAAATCTCAGCAGGGCTGATGCGAGGAGCAGGGGTATTGCAGGAGGGTTAATGCTACTGATCTCAGCAGGGCTGGTGCAACGGGCAGGGGTATCTTATAATTTGTGATATAGCTCAAGGGTCGACGACTGGGGCACATAGTAAAGCGTACTTTGTTGTCTTTGTTTAATAATGCAATTAGTAACATTTTGCTATTTCATATTTCCATGACTTTATCCTCAACTACTTTGACATCCATTTGACTTCTAATGGAAACTTTTTCAGCTTTAAAAATAGGCATTTCCGTTATCATAGGGTTGGCAGAAACTAGTATGCATTACTACTTTACGATTTTATGTATAGGCCCATTGTGTCTCTGAAATGAATACACCTTTTATTGCACTTTGCTACTTCAGTAAAAGCTGCCACATCTCTTTCCTTTACTGATGATGAATAATAATAATAATCTCTTGCAGCTTCATACTCAGAGCTTTGCAAAGAGAACATATACATGAGTCTTTGTCCCAGTGGTGCTTATAGACGTATTTCCCTGCCATGGCACACAAACACATACAATCACACATACCGACTCACAAACATGCATCTAAAGATTAATTCATCACGAGCCAGTTAACTTGCCAGGATTGGGGAGTGAAGGGCGAAAGTGGAGCACCTACAGAAGAACCCTTAAATCAGCACGGATATCTGATCCTTAGAATTGCATTTTACACTCTAATTTGGATATAATAAATACACAATAGACACCTGTTCTAAGTACAAAATGAATCCCTTTAAGTTTTAAAGCAATCATTTCAACAATTTTGTTTGCCTTTTTAATCACTCTTTTCTGTTACACGAGAGCAACAAAATGTTTACAAGCCCTGTAGCAGCGTTTTTCGTTGTATGCTTCAGTGGGGTAAACAATAGGAGACAGAATAATGGTTACACAATGTATATTTACTGCGATGTGCGGACCTGAAAGAAAATGTAAATATTTTTGCATGGGGGTATTTTGTGTGACTGTTGCTAGAAAGAGGAAGAAATGGCTGTGATTTGTAATCAGAATGAGGCAAAAGGTCTCAGAAGAGCCATATGAAGACAAATGATCCTACATGTGAATACTTAAGATACCGTATTGGAACTGCAATACAAGGAGCACAAGAGATAAGATAGTCTTGCTGTGGCTGAGGGGTAGCAAGCAGAACTGTTCAGTTAAATTATATGATTGGAAAGCAAATATTCATTTTATGCCTGTGTAAACAAATGATGTGGGAATATAACACGCATAATTATATATTGACAGTATCCCTTGAACTCAGTCCTCTTCAAAAGCATTCATGCCTGGGCCCTAAAAAGTCCTAGCAAATTGTTGAATAAACCAGAATGAAGAGAAAGGGGCGGGTACAATCAGTTAAAACACAGAGGAGAGAAGTGCTAATACTCAATAGCATGTGTTCAGTTACACTTTCTACACAGTCACCTTTATTACACAAAGTCATTTTGCCCAAGGACATGGCCAGAAAAGGATCCCTGTGCAAAATGCATACTCATAGGCAGTTATTAAATAATTTTAAGTAGTATGTCTTACAAGAACATAATGGGGCAAATTCACCAAGCAGCGGAAATGCGCTAGCGATGACTTCGCCGCACTTCGCCAGGCAAATTTTCGCCAGCCCGCCACTAATTCACTAAAATGCAAAGTTGCTCTCATGGAGGCGAATGGTAGTGAAGTTGCGCTACCGTTACTTCGCCAGGCAAAGCGCATTTACGCTAGCAATGCCTAATTTGCATACGGCTTGAAGTTAAACGTATAATAGAAGTATATGTTACAGCCACTACATTACACTACACAAGCCCAGGAAACCTTTAATAAATTAAATAAAGTTGTCATATTGCCCTAAACATGTGCCCCCTGTATAGTTGTGTTGCCATATGTTAGGAAATGTAGGGGGGCAAATAATGCTATTTTTCAGACTATCGCCCTAAAAAAAGTAAAAGATCAGCGTTAATTTCAAGTTTTTTTTCAAACTCATATCTGTTGTATTGAACTTCACAAGGTCTGACCTGGCGAAGTAAAGTCTAGCGCAAGAGGTAAAGTTCAGTAAAATGGGCATCTTAGTGAATTAGTGTAGTTACGTCCCTTCGTCAGTGTGCTTGTATATCTACTTCGCTAGCGAATTTCCACCAGGGACACTGTTAGTAAATTGCCGAAGTTGCAAATGACATCACACTGGTGACGCTTCTGGCTTTAGTGAATTTGCCCCAATGATGGGAAATCTTTTGTACTTGCCAGCCTAGCACCAAGGTAATGTTATCAACCCACATTGCACTAAGATTGCTGCCTTCATCTGTATCTTGAAATTCTGGTATGAGATGCGTTATCCAGAAACCCACTATCCATATATATATATATATATATATATATATATATATATATAT
>CM044439.1:137292332-137304709 GCA_024363595.1 Xenopus borealis
ATGGAAAAATAAATTTTTCCTGAACTGCCTTCCCTTTTCTCCCCCAGTAATATGATAAGAAAATAAGCTCTGCATAAACAAACTCCCCCTTTCCCCAAGTTGAAGCCTTTGTTATAAAGAGAGATAAGGAGGAGCAGCTCTTTATACAGAGGGAGGGCTGGTTTGTTTGTTTAACTTCTCTTCTGCTAAGCAGGACAGAGAATTAGAAAGTGGTTGTCTTGTTTAGTGAAAGAAATACAAATCATACAAGTAAAAAAATAGACAAAAGGTAATTTTCAGCATACGTTCTCTTCATTTATCTCTTGTCCCTTTACACCAAAAATATTTTCTGCTGAAGGAGAGACGGGAGTTATTTTTCTGTTATTGTCTGCGCCACATTATGCTAAAGTAATAGAGGAATTTATATTATCTGAGTCTGTACTGTCAAAGAAACATTTGGTACAGAATTTAGTGTGCTGCCATGAGAGTCCTTCTTATTGTCTGTGTTTTGTTTTTCAGTCAGGGCTGGAGGTTTTGTGTGTGGCAGCCATTTTGTGTGGATGTGCATACCATATTGTTTGCTAATATACATTCAGTAGGTTACTATAGCAACATGAGGTCATTTTATTCCCAAACCAAAGTGATAAAGATATACCATGGCAACACAAGCCTGCATTAAATGTCTCTTGCCTAGATTCCAAGGCCATGTTTTGTGCAAAATCTTCATCAGTGCTAGAAAGAATATAATATATGAACATAGTAAACTAAATGTGGGCCCAGTGGACTGGATTGACATTCCACTAATTGTGTTTATTACTTATTATCAAGTACATGCTGTTTTCATATTAAGGGATTGTACAGAGACAATTAAATTCCAGCACTTTTATACACAAGTTTTATATTGGAAATGTGGCTTTGCTTACCCGCTTCTTCTTATGACCCGGGTGCTGCCGCCTCGAGTCTGTCTCTAAGAACGCAATCAATGCAGTGAAGAACCAAGCGTTGCGGCCCACTTCCAAAGTCAAGGATTGCTAGTTTCAAGGTAGATTTAAAACAATCGTCTTTTATTGATAATATTCCATTAAAATAGAAGCTATCAAAATAGCCTAGGGCCTTGAAATTTTGTCTAATTATAATTTCCACTATAAATTTAGACGTGTGCTGAGCGTTAGTTAGACACACACATGAATTAAATGTGTGCCTAAAGAATTATCTGTACATGACAAACTTTTTGTGTGCACAATCATAAGTGCGTTTGCCAAGCCACAACAGGTGAAGGTGGGCCTCATATATTGTTGTTTGTGTGTTTGCACAGCTTAGATGGGAATTTGGTCCCAGAGGTACAACAGGAAGAGTTGGGCCCAAGAAAGATATTGGTAGTGGTCAACTGGAACAGCTGCGAGACTTGGGAGATACTGAGGCAGCAATAACATTTTCAGTCATGGTTTGCCCAGGACAGTCCTGTCCTGACTTAAGATGGCCACATACTAGAAGAACCACTCTTTTGGCATGGTCACCAAATGAACAGATCTTTCCCCGATATGTCCACCTAAGGTGGATGCTGTTGAAGCAAGGACCACTTCAACTAGCTGATTCAGTTCCCGATCTGATGGGAATATCAAACCTGCATGTAGTTGAACCGCACTTCTCACCTTTCCTTGATGTTCCTGCTTTTTAGTGGTGCAACCTTCCCTAGACGGTCGGGGGGATTAACCCACCCTTCATCACCCTGGTATCCTGACGAAAAGTCGGTTAATCCCCTCCTGAAATGTTGATGCACAGGTGGTCACAATAAATAGGGGAGTTCCCCACCTGCAGAACGTATGGTGTTGTGTGATTCTCTCACATCTCTCCTCTACAATATCAAACCTGCCTAATCGACATCTGGACGATATTTGGCCAGATATTGTTGGGCAGATAAGCTGCTGAATTGGTCTAAAGGACCTGAATCAGCATATAAAATTTGCCAGTGTATGGGCAACTTTAGACCTATGAACACTGCTGTCTATGCTTGTCCCACAGACCAAAACCTGAGGGTCCGGATTGGGAAAGGTGAAATTAAAGAATCCAGCAGCGCAATTCTGGCCCAAACCTTTCACTTAGGTAGAACCTGGAAATGGAACATTACCATTCACTAGTTTAAAAGCTGCAGATATTTACTCTAATAGATATAATAAAAATTGTATACAACTGTAACCACCAAGAGTCATTACTAAATACTATTCAAGGAACAGGAATATTAGGTAGACTTTATTTCACTGTAGTTTTCTTTGGATTAAGATTGAGAGTGGGATAATTAGAAACAAATTGGGTCACAGCTGTAGTTTTTATCACCGTTTGCACTAAATAACATTCATTTTGCTGATCTTGGGGGTTATGGCCATGAACCTCTCTGTGCTGCTGTACTTCTGTTCTGGGCATTTGTAAATGCACCTATCTTATTGATGGCCAATAGTGAGCAGATTGGTTTTGGCTACACCAGTAGGTTCAGTTCTGCAGGGAAGCAGCACAAAACACTTGGGGAGAGCACAGCTCACTATGTGGCATTGGTAAGAAGAGGGAAAGGGGGTGAGGAGAGAACTGTAAAGAGTAGAAAACAGCAGAATAAAAAGTGGGAGTAGAGAAACTGGGAACTAGCATCAGTGATGATTGGGGCTATAGATAAATAGAGATTATTAGACATTTACAAACAGTTTAAAAAATGGAGAGCTGATGTGAGTCATAAACATTGGTATTTTATATACCCACATACTGACTGCAGTAAAAGTAAATTGTAAGAAACCTACAGCATAAATATTAATTTACCAAACAGTAGAGGGTCCATCCTGAAAGTAATCTCTTTTGGATCACAGAGAAAATTATAGAGTATTACCAGGCGCGTTACCAAATGTACATACCTTCACATTTTCCTGCCACATCAGATACTGTAGGTGCAAGACGGCCACTAGAAATCAATAAAATTTTCAGGCCCCCACATTGGTGGTCAGGGCCCTGATGGCCCAGGCAGGCCCAGACTGACAATTTGTGGGTTCTAGCAAATGCCAGAGGGGCTGCTGTAAATTGCCATAGACAGTCTCTATTTATTGAGCTGGTGGGGAACTGCTTGGGCCTCTGTGTACTGGGAATTCCAGGGGCTATTGTGAATCCCAGTCAGGACCTGGTCCTAGGCACTCCATTAAAAAGAAACCTATTTCCAATATACATTCATTAAAAAAGCCATACCCTTTTTTTTTAAATAAAAAAACTAGTCCAAGTCAGCTACTTGTTCTACAAGTCTCCATCAGCATTATATTGACTATCCATATATCCTTAAATAACCTAATATCCACCCATTGTTGTGGTGAGAACTACCCACTTACAGGTTTCATATTTTGAACAAATCATCCAATGAAAGGACAATGTGAGGGTATAGTGACATTCCCTGTAATATTTTAGGGAGAATAGGATAATAGGAGAATAAAAGAACCTATTGAAGCTTGTGCTAATACTATTACAGAGAATACAGTATCCCACTTAATTATTTGGCATAGTAACCAATTCTAAACAGGTCAGCTTAAAGTATCGTTACAATGTTGATAGATAAAATAGATCTCAAATCCTGAATCCTTTGAGAAAGATTCAGGCTAATCCAAACGAATCTGACCCTAAATTTGCATATGTAAATTAGGGAAACGAGGAGGAAAATTTGACTTCTGTTTGTGTGACGAAAAGTTACGTGATGTTTTGGCTTCAGATCTGTTTTGGCCAGACACTTGGAATTGGCCAAATCCTGCCAAATTCCAAAGCGAAGTCTGGATCAGTGCATGCCTAATGTATGCATAGATATTTTTTTAATAAACTGATTGGGCATATAGTAAATACATTCTGAGCTGTGTGTGGCTGGTTGACGCAGGGCAATAAGTTATATTTAGTCATGTAGCTCAGTTTATATTTAGTCCTGCACCTATTAGTGTTTCATCCGTCAGTGCCTATCACCTTTGGCTTTCTATGTATGGGGCAGAATGATGTAGAAGCTGAGTGGTTATTTGTGAGATGGGTCCCTGCTCCACACTGATGAGTTAAGGCCTTGATAGAATTGCTAAGCAACAGGTTTCTAGGCACCAACTCTTCCTTCAGATTTTTTTTTTCATATATGAGCATCTTTTCTCTGTGCGACACCATCTGTTTCCTACTATTAGTGCGGTGCACTTTCTTTTCTAGCATTCCTAACAGTATATGGTATAATTGGTGATCAGTTTGGTTTGTGGGTGCAAGATCATAGGGACAAAAGTGGACTGTGTTAAGGGATGATCAGCACGTCCTGCACACGGGCACAAAGCTAATAAACATGCCTGTAAGTTATTGGCCTGCAGTACCTCATTCTATATACCAAGGGGATTGTCAAAATAATTACAGATGTGCTGCTGCCCATAATGTTTGTTTTTTGCATATTTACAATGTTAAATAACGGAGAAGCCCCAGCAGCATTTCATGGATTCCCCCATTAGGGACCATGTAAATGTCACACTGACTGAACAAAGGACACGGTGCTGCTTTTGTCTTCCTTAGATGGCGGGAGAACACAAGGACCACTACCAACTGCTCCTCACCCTGTTCCTGACAGAATGGTGTATATCTTAGTGTGGTGTTTATACAAATGGCCTGCAGGTGGCACTGTGCATACACAGGACTTTCTGTACAACTTGAAAGTAAAAGTAAGACTTACTGCTGTTATGTAATGGCTGCATGACCTGCTAATAAAGCACTGTTATATTCTCCTCATCCTCGGCTACCAAACACAACACTTAGCCAGTGCTAGAATTGGAGAGGGATGCCATCCCTTCACTTCTATATTTCTGTGAAATAGCATCCTCTCAGTGGGGATGCAAGATGTTTGAATCCCAGAACTGTCTTTTGCTCCTCTCCACTTCTGCATGCAAATATAATGCAGAGGTAATATATACTATAGTTAAATATATGGAGTATTAAAGGTGAGAAACGATTGATGGGAGAGAAGTAGAAGAGATAGAGAAGTGTTCAACAGATAAAGAAGGTGGAGGCATCAGAGAGGGTTATAGAGAAAAGGAGAGAAGAAGAAAATGGGAAACAAAAGAAAAAATGAAGGTATTAAACAGCAGCATTTTAAGGAATAGTGAGAAAATTATGTAGATTAAATAATCTTGGGTAATCTAGAATGAAACACAGTACAAAGGTGCTGTATTTGCAGAAGCTGAATTGGCAGCCAAGAAAAGTCATAGGCACAATTTCATCAGTGTCCCTAGAGGTCACATACGTAGGTAAATCTATGCATACTGGGCATTAAACTGTGCCTATTTGCTCTCCTACAAACCTGGTTGGAGGGTTGATAAAATGTCAACCCTCCAACCAGGCTTGTAAGAGAGCAAATAGTGGTTTAAGCAGCTGCCAAGTAAGGAAGTATCCCAGCCAAAGCAGAACACTATATCAACCAAGTCACACAGTTAGACAAATGGTAGAAGACAGGAGTAGAAGTGGGCTTAATAATGTGATCCAGACATTAATATTGTACGTATTGTACGTAATACAAATAAAAATTTGGATTTTAGAGGTTTTTTGTCCAATTCAAATACATTTTCAATGTTGCCAAACTTGAAAAGTTGCTTGAATTTTTCATAGGATAACTCCCATTTACAAGAAGGTAGCAAGTTTAGCGGGGCTCACCCTTATGATGTGAATGTTCCTGCTGGTCGCTGTTCACACGCGGTGCTCTGGATCTCCACACCCGGAACTTGCTTCAATACAGGTAAATCGCGGGATAGCGCTGACCAAGGATTCGCAGGATAATAATCAAATTTTTTCTTAGTGAGAAAGCGGCTTTATTTCAACACAACTGGTGGGTGAATACAGCAGTGGTGGGTGGTCAAAATAACGCATTTCGTGCCCTCAGAGTCAGCACTTCATCAGAGATTATAACTCCCATTTACTTCTATATTACACAGTTTTCCAATCCTGAAGTTTTACATTCAGTTTTTTTTTTACTTGTTTGAGCTTAATGGCAGAGACACACAAAATGATCGACTAATCTCCCAGAATCACAGCGTGTCTCTGCCCTAAAAGGGTGGGTCACCTTTTAGTTAACTTTTAATATGTTTTAGAACAAATTCTAAACAACTTTTCAATTGATCGTCATTATTTATTTTGTATAGTTTTTAATTAATTTCCCTTCTTCTTGTGAAACCTTATAGCTTTCAAATGCTCTGTAGGGCTACGAGAGAGAGAGAGGGAGAGAGGGAGAGAGAGAGGGAGAGAGAGAGAGAGAGAGAATAAGAGTTTTGATTGTAGCTTGGCACCACTGTGTTGCACGGGTTTGTGTTACTCACACTGTTAGGGCAGTTCTAATGATTTCTTTATTCATTATCTTTATGCTAACCAGTTTCTATTTAAATGTCATGGCTAGCTCAATGAGTTGCATTTAAAGGATTCAGAAATGTAGTGTATCACTTCTAGACTGTAGAATCACAGAAGATATTGAAAGGGTGCCACAGTTATAGGTCGATCATTGGAAACTCATTCACTTTAATGGCCTTTTCCAAAACCAAATACAGGGTAAGTTTAGAAAATCACAGACAACAGAATAAATACAACAGTGTATGCAAAATTCCTATTTCAAGCATCATCTTGCCAGTGATTTGCAAGGCTACCCAAGAAAAATCAATTACAGGTATGGGATCTGTTATCCAGAAACCCATTATCCAGAAAGTTCCAAATTATGGAAAGGCCAACTCCCATAGACTCCATTATAATCAAATAATCCAAAATGATTAACTTTTTCTCTGTAATAATAAAACAGTCGCTTGTACTTGATCCAAACTAACATATAATTAATCCTTATTGGAAGCAACCCCAGCCTATTGGGTTTATTTAAATTTTACATGATTTTCTAGTAGTCTTAAGGTATGAAGATCCAAATTACGGAAAGACTTGTTATCTGGAAAGCCCCAGGTCCCGATGATTCTGGGTAATAGGTCCCATACCTGTACCAGTAAGATCAAAAATGCCAATGCCAGTGCTGGTAGTGTTAAACCTAGGCCTGAATTAAAGATGTTGGGGCCCCTAAGGGGAAAATTGGTTATTCAGGGATGTGCAACCAGTTCAAATACAACTCTCACCTTCCCTCTCACAGCTTTTTCCTTACTACAAGGTGCTGGGAATTGTCATTTAAGTGGAACATTCTATAACACACAACATCACACTCTGTATGGCTTATAATAAATAGTTACAGTAGTTTATGCAGAATATCCAGATACACAAGTGCTCGATAAAAAATGCAGGAACACATCCACTGTGTCATTATGGTAACATCACTAATACAGATAGTAAGAAACCTCTCTGGAGAGAATGCCTACTCACCAGATTTAAGAGGTAGACAGGCCAAACACAGTTAATTCAATATTCACAACCTTGGATAAAACCAAGATAGGAACACCATTCAGAGAAGTATAGCTTTTTAATTGTTAATAAAAGAGCCCTCAACTGGGTTTACTCACAATATTCAAAATTAAAATTACATTAAATATTGTAGACTTGGACCGAACATTTGTTTAATGCTGTTTTAATCTTGATTTTTTGAGTATACTCAGTTGGGGGCTCTTTTATTAATTAAAAAGCTATGCTTTTCTATATGGTACTTCTATCTTTGTTTCATCCAAGTTTGAGAAGATTGAACTAACTGTGTTTGGCCTATTTACCTCTTTAATCTAGTGAGTAGGTATTCTCTCCAGAGAGGGGTTACCATATTGACACGGTGGATGTTTTTGCACTTTTTATTGTTTGTGCTTCCCCACAGAATATATTTTCAAGCCCATGTGTTAGTCCTGCAAGGTGGACACGTATGGCGGGAGTTTCAGTCAAACATGAATACAGCGCCGATTGGAATTCTGCTTCTAAGTAGCTTATGTGTGCGACTTCTGTCTGTAACCCATTAGTTAAGTAAAGGTTCAGTTGGAGTCCAATAAACTAGATATCCCTGATGCCGACAAAAATATAAAATAACTGTAAAACAATATATGTCTCTAACTATTTTCACCTAGGAGCCCCTGTGGTGTTGAATGCCCAGAACGAATACCCACTAAGCCCTACCATGAAACTGGCCCTAGGTCAAGCCTCCCGTCCCCTTAATGTAATGCAGATGGAACATGTTGTCGCCTGTGCTTCATCTCCGCTCAAAACAGCCAAAAAAGGCCCCAATAAAACATTTGAATATCGTATTCACACCAAAATTCAAGAGGAGGGAATATGGCATGAGTACACAATTTCCAAAATTTTATCGGCAGATATTTGGATTGCGTTCAAAATAAAAGTATATCTAGACATTTTGTCACCAGCGGTGGGGGAGGTTTAGCATGGGTGACAACATCCTATCTGCCATCACCCCTAAACATAAAAAAAGAAAAATATAGTGGAAAGAATTGATGGTTCAGATTTCATACAGCCACTGGGCACTATCATTACAGTATTGCTATTCCAAGAGGATAAAATATACCCATATAAAAATATTTTGTTTCTTCTTTTAAAAGCAGCCATTATTTGTGGAAATTCGTCCTCACTGCATGTGGAATGCTCAGGTCCATAGAGTTTCCCTGATAGCACAAGGCTGCCTTAGTATCAGTTTTTTTCATCACCATGTCAGATTTCCCCACTGCTAGCTAGTTAGCGGTCCAGACCATCGGTGCCATCCAAAAGTTCAGAGCTTTTTGGTGTTCCTTGGACTTGCACATAATAGCTCATGATGTATACTAGCCTCTAGGTTCTCTTCATCTTCATGGCACTCTTAAAATGTTGGTTTGTTCATGTACTCTTCCATTGTCTGCAAAATAGAAATCACATGCTTCATTATGCTGGAACTTCAGCAAAACAAGTCAGGGCAGTTGTGTCTACACATGTTATGCTTTAAAAAGGGAACTTTTGTGAAAATGAAAATTTAATATAGGCTTCATCATATTGAAATAAGAAACAATGTAAATACAATCAATGAAATATTCTGCATAGTTTCTGAAATAATCAAGTTTATCTTCAATATTGCTCTGTTTCTCTTCATTCTGTCTTCATGCAGGAGTCAGATATTCATTGACAGTTAGATCCAATACATCTTATAGGGGGTCTTTCTTTCCTAGCAGATGTATTACAGTTCATTCAAATAACAGATTCCTGTAGAAACCAAAAAAATCTAACAAAATAACTGCCTTTAGAACTAATGCTGCGTGTACAGAGACAGGTTTTCTGGTGATTTTAATAGTGAGCGCTAATACATCTAGGCAAAAGGAGCCACCTAATAATATATATTGAATGTAACAGTCAATAGCTGACACTCAACTCCTGCGTGAAGAGAAACATATGCTGAGAGAGGAATAGTGAAGATGAAATGGATTAGTTCAGAAACAGTACTGAATTTTTAATTGATTGTATATACAAAGTTTCTTATTTCACTATGCTGAAGCTTAGATTGAATTCTCATTTTCACGATAGTTCCCCTTTAAACAATGAGAAGCAGAAAAAGAGCCCACCTAGCTGTGAGTGTGGGGAGAGGGAAGAGTGGAATGATTGTGACAACGTATCTATATAAAGTGCATCACTGCATATCACATATGGTAAATTATATTTCAGAAAATGCATTTTTTCCTTCCTGGGCTGAAATGATGCATCATATAAAGGATAATGCATTGCAGCACTGGGACCCTCGGTTTGACTGGCTTCAGATAAAACTGACCCTAGTGTGTGTGTGTGTGTGTTGTTCCACTGGGACAGGGAGTCTCAGCGCTATAAAAATAAACAGATGATTAAACAATAAACTAAGCACTTGGTTAAAACAGTAGGAAGAACCCAGTGGCATACCTAGCAGATGCCAGGCCCCCATACAAAAATCTTCAGAGGGGCCCAGCATGCACAGCATCCCCATCCCCCATGTTCTCTTGAGTGCAAGTGCACACCTAAGCAACTGCCTTCTTGGTGGGTGCCAAATTTTGAAGTTACAAAATGGTTGGGGAGACAGTCTCTGTGCAGCAGACCCTTCAGTTTGCCCCCCTTGAACCTGGGGTCTGTATCTTCAATAGTCAGGCTCCTGGACGAACCAAGAAACGAAGACCAGATGGTGGAACAAACAGGGAAATGCTAAATCCTGATAAAGAATGTCGGTTTAGGTGAAAGTACAATTATTTACCTGCACCCTCTGCCTCTCCGGTCAGTAGATACCCTGTGCCTGGTGGAGGGGATCGGCACCTCTCCTAGTCAGTCATCAAAGAAGAAATTCAGGCGCTTTGGGTAAGTGTCTGACGAAGGGGCACGCCCCCGAAACGTTACATCACTTGACCTGAATAAACTGCAGGGGTATATCCCCGCAACACTTACCCAAAGCGCCTGAATTTCTTCTTTGATGGTTTAGGTGAAAGTTCCTGTTTCAGAAGGACAATGACCCCAAACACACAGCCAATAACAACAAGTGCTGATCTCTACCCAACGGAGAATGTACAAATCTGTTTAAAAAGGGAGGTGCACATACGTCATCCAACCACAATGACCTCTGACTAAACCCAAATTTGCCTGGAAAAATGGCCAAAATTATTCCCAAGCAACCATGTAATGTAAGAACGGTCCACACACACGATTGTTTGCAGTTGGGGAATATGCCCCTTTTATTTATACTACCAACATATTAACGTTTCGACGGTGAACCAGCACCACTGCTGCAGGATCGTGGAAAGGAGGTGTGCGGCGGAGAAATCACAAAATTATTCCCAAACACTGTAAAAGTGGTACTTGTGGAAATTGTATATTTCTGCATGACACTGTATTAGCAACAGCTACTAGATATTGTGTAATACGATTTTCTTTAACGTACTCTCAAACTAAGAACCTGGGTAGTGTTTCACGTGACACATCTTCATCCTATGGCTTCTCAAACCAATGCATGTTATTGTATTCAGATCATACCTCTTGTAGCATGTCAGAATCCTCAGTCGCTCTCACCACAGATTCCTTTGAAGTCTCCTGAATTTCACCCCCCATTAGGAACTCATCCAATATAAAGTAAGCTTTCTCAAAGTTGAAAATGATATCCAGCTCACAGACCTGGGAAAGAGAAACAATGATAATGATGCCATTAATTACCATAACGGGATATGGGCTCTCATGTGCATCTAACCTTTCATGAAAGGAACAAAGTCATGGGAAACTAACTAACTCCTAATGAACAATGCGCAGACATAATATTTTTTTAGGAAGTATATATTCTTTAGCAAAAGAAAACAGTTCAGAGCATGCCATTATCCTTTATATAGTCACTTCCTGTTGAGAAAGAACTGAAATAAGACCATGTTTAGGGACATTGATATTGCAAAACATGAAAAAAATAACATGCAACGTATCTTATTTTTTTTTTTAGTGATAATTATTATCATTCTAATCTCCCTCTGCCCAACCTAAAGTGTACAATGCCCAAGTGGTTTATAAATACATGATGGATGTATATTAGCCCTCCCTTCAATCCTATCCCCCAAAATATGCCTACAGGGACTGGTGAATGACCTTCTACCTACTAATAAAACACGGATATTGGTTAGATAAAATAATACTTATGCAATGGATGGTCCTTCAATGAAAGCTACTTGGATATATCAGATGCTCCCTATTAAATTAGCACATGCAACTTGGGGCCACCCCAATATATTTGTTGGCATATAAAGCCCCTGGCTAGATAAGCATTTACTGTCATTGCCCTGACATTGTGAAATGTTGTTGTTTTCTAATCAAGCATATGAACCCAGTGCTTGTACTGAATACTGCTATCTCCACCTTCTCCATTCTTTTTTCTGAACCCCACCCGTGTTTTTTTTTTTTAAATAAATAATTAACTATTAAAATGTAAAATGCCACTTGACAAATCCATGGAACTCGTTTATTTAAGATTAAATTTGTACTGTTCCATTTTTTACCATTTATTATTAGAACCTTCTCCTATTCTCCTCTCCTCTGCTGCCTAGTTGCTAAGATAAATTGAAGCCAAGCCTCCAGGTAAAAGTTTAAATCCATAATTGTTTTTTTGTCAGTGGGATAGATGTAATGGAAGTTTAGTGTAGAGATATGCCATTAATTGACTCTTGATAAATAATTCCATAAAAGTGTAAATCAAAAGTGTGCCACGGTACCCCCACAATGTTTCTTTCATGAGCTTGCGAGTCTTTCTGCACTGGACTTTGCCACACCACAACAATGACTGGATCACCCTGTCATCCTAATGCCTGTACAGGGCCAAACTTTTGTCTCGCTTTCTTTCCCATATTGGTGCATTATCTTAATGGTGGCAAATCAAACCAATTAATCATTTCAGCACGGAGACTGGCACAGCTTTATTTTGGCTGCAACTCAGATGCACTAGTTTGGAAGTG
>CM044439.1:137312050-137325625 GCA_024363595.1 Xenopus borealis
AACTTGCCGAAACTTTCTCCTTTTTCTGAAGAGGAGCGAAAGCAGAGTTTCGGTAGGTTATTTCCTAATAAGACTTTGTGATTTTAAAGTTTGATGTGTTGATGTTTTTTGTTTTTTTTCATAGTATACTAATAAAAAATTTTTTAAACATTTTTGGTGTTACTGATCCTTTAAAGGCCTAAAATAATCAATAGGCAGATTGAAATATACGGTAAATGTAAAGTCTGTGTTTTTGTGTAGGTTGAGTTATTTAGTTGGCAGGGGATGATAGAAGCTGTGGTGCTGTAACATCCAGCTGTGAGGCTGGTCTCTGGCACCTCTTAACCTTGTATACACTATGGAGGGGCCATCCTTAAGCCAGATGGAATATGGTCTGGAGCAAGTGCACATTTTCTGTCCTGGGCAGAGTCTGTGGGCTACTAGGACAAATGCTTATCTGATCCCCAGGATACCTCTGGAAATACATTAGGGCATATGTTAAATATATACTCTATGTATCCAGAATCTATTAATGTATATATAGCTGTAACCTAGTTATAAGCAACAGTGACCAGTCTGAATTATTAATTGAGGTTTGGCGTAATGTAATCAGATAGCACCATTAATAACGGATGGGTGCAGCTTATAAAAATTATTTCCTCTGATTTTTGTTCAAATACAACTGATGGCCCAAAACTCAGGCAGGGGGAATAATGGCACGCCAATTGCATGGATTACTTCTGGAGGCCCTGCAGCATCCCACGGAGACCAGCGCAATTAAAGCAAACAAAATCAAATTTATGCTGTGTTGCCATGCAACTATGTTTGTGGATTACCTGTAAGGATACAAAAATTGTCCCAGAGTTCCATCTCAGCCAGCTATAAAAAGGGTGAATGCATGAAAATGAGTGAATGCTCTAGGGGTCAGATTTACTATTGGCCGAATTCGACGGTGAATTAACCCTCGAATTGGACCACTCGAATTGTGGTGGAATTTTAACCCTTCAAATTCGCTATTTTAGCGCAATTCAATCGAATAAATAATAGATCGAATAAAAAAAGATTTGATCAAACTATTTCAACCATTCGATCAAATTTTTTAATTCGATCTAAAAAACTTTATGGGAGCTTCCCATAGGGTTTAATCTGGCGAATTAGGCAGTCAAATAGAATTTTATTCCAATTATTGAAAAAATGTTCAAAATTTCGATGGTCTAAGTGACCACAATAAATATATTCGAAAATTCTAATCTTTTTGAAAATTCGATCGAATTTCGAATCATTCATGTGAATTTAGTAAATCTGCTCCTAGGGGAAGAACTACATGGACGATTTCCTTCCGTTTCTGCCGCATCTAACACTGGGTGAAAAAACACCGTATGCGACAGGAAACAATGTAAGTAATATGAAGTCAGATGGTGTTGCAGCGTTGATCCGACACAACACGACTTTTGGACGCAAATGCTGCAAGCTGTGTCTGTGTAGTTCTACCCTAATACATATTTATGTATAGGCTATAAAGAGAAAACCATACTTTAGTAGTGCTGAGGAATTTCCCTCTATTGCAAAACCAGGAGTCAGGTGATTACCAGGCAATGCGTTTTTCCATACATCTTCAAAAATTTGCAGAAAGGTAGAATTTACACTGCTGCAAATCTATAACTTCTTTGATAACAATGCAGATTCTATGGCATTGTCAGGGAGACAAAAGTACTCCCATGTCTGAAAAATATGGAAGTGATTCCAGGACTCATTTTACATAGTGGGCACCCTCAGCCTCACTGTCACTCATCACCCCCACCCCTTCACGTGTGCACATGCATAAATATCCTTTGTTGTGTCCTGAGCACTGGGGATTGCAAGTGAGAAATTTTAACAATTCTCAAATCTCCTGCACATCCCCAGTGGTTTGGAGCCAATACAGATGCTGCTGGGTGGCATGCAGTCCCTAAAATCCTGCCTCCTGGGCAATCCCAAAAATCAAGGCCTGTGCGATTCCATCCAGTTCTAGTAGACTTAAGTAGACTCATATTCCGGTCTCTTATCTACCAAAAAAAAAATGCATGGTTGCTAGGGTAATTTGGACCCTAGCAACCAGATTGGCCAAACTGCAAACTGTAGAGCTGCTGAGTAAAAAGCTAAATAACTCAAAAACCACAAATAATAAAACATTTAAACCAATCACAATTGGTCACAGTATATCACTCCATACATCATACTAAACATTAATTCAGATGTGAACAATGCTTTTAAAGATAACAATATCCTATCCTATCCCCCTATTTGACCTAGATCACCTGCAGCTTAGCGGAATGGAAAGCGCTTTAGGGCTCTTACACACGAGCATCTGTAGCTGTGCTCCCCTGCGTTCCGGTTTTATGCGTTCAGATGCAGAACACAGACCTGCGGTCGGATACAGCCCCATTGAAGAAAATTCAATGCGTCTACTATTGCGCTCCCCTGCGGCTGAATGCATAAAACCGGAACGCAGCTTCAGACGCTGGTGTGTAAGAACCCTTAGGGTCACCCAGCCCCTGCTATTAGTTCTGGAATGGTAAACACTGGATGGCACAATGCATTCTTCAATGGCATGTGTTTTTGTTTGCCTCTACATATGGTGGTAAACAAAACATTGGGCATGTAGCATGGCCCCAGCAAGTAACAATCAACCAGCAAAATATACCTACAAGCAGGACTGGACTGAGAATAAAAATAGGCCCTGGCATTTCAGGTACACAGAGGCCCAATCAGCCCACATAGAGGCCCAAACAGTCCCCACCAGTCCACTAAATACTGACTTTCTATGGGGCCTTATAGCAGCCCATCTGGCATTTCCCCTAACCCACAGATTGCCAGTCCGGGCCTGCCTACAAGAGACTGAGCCCCTCATACCTTCATGCACCAAAACAAAGACAATGTTTTAACAGCAAGACTATTTAAGTAAATGAATCACTTTGTGATTCTGCCCTTGTGGAATTGCATGTTTCAATACAGAAATACAAAAAAAAAAAAGACAAAGAGTGACAGTACAGGAAATACTACTTTACATTAAAACCTTGATGCAGACTAACATGCTGGCAATGCAGATGTTCAGGTATGTTTGGTTTAATTTGCATTCAGCTGGAAGAAACGTAGGCCAAAGCCAGAGCTGTTATATGAAGTGGCTGTTCAATCTGCTTGAATTACCCCAGTAAACTCTAAAAAAGTATTTTCCTTCCAGCAGGGAGGGATCTCCCCAATAAGCGCTAAATTGAACAGCAATAAAATGTCAGGTGCCATACAAGACTGAGGATGGGTAAAGTAGAATCTGAAGCAGAAAGAGAATGTAACTGTTATGAATGAATGACAGCAATGATCATTCCCCTTTAATCTTAGGTAGGTGTTTGAAGGGCAAGGCTTGTGGACATAGCAGACTGGTGCCACTGTCACTTTAACTAATCTATGTCCTTGGCTGCTCGCTTATTTATCCGCGGAGTAAGCGACAGGTGCGCAAGACACTTGATATTCACCCCCCAGACAGACGTTAATTAAAGAGCCGTGAACAAACACATAATTACTAGGAACTGCGTCCGGTTTTTACAGTCTTCCCCTCAAGCCCCACTCCCCTCACGCTCCCCCCTTACCATTTCTTCCGGCGGAAAGGGAAGCGACAGGTGACACTGGCACAGGTAAGGCTGGAGCGGCCACTCCACCGCCACCACCCCGCCCACCCACGTACCTGCTGTAAAAGACGAGACCCCACCCCCTAGGCATTTCCATACAAGTACCTGGACACGACAGGGCACACCCCTATAGAGCGAACGAGCCAATTAGCTGGGTAAATAGGGAGTCTCCGCCCACCAAGGCACCTGCTGTATAAACAAATATGACAGTGAGGGAAGAGCATTACCTTGCCATTGATTACCTGAGGGTACTGCTGTAATCCTGTCCCCACGCTTTGTGTCATGGTACTACATATTAACAGATATCTACATTTGCGGGAGAAAGACCAGTACAGTCGGGAGCGTGAGCATCCTCAGCTTGGGGTGGCAGTAATACACAATCCACAGCATAAGGCTTTTGGCAAACAATTGTTGTGTGTGTGTTATTTAGGCACAAAGACAATGTAACACAGAAATCCCATTTTATTTATTGTCCTTTTGAGCTCAAGCAAAACAAATCTGCAGTCTAGTGCGTTAAAAATGTGTGTATTAAAGGGGAAAGTGATGATCTTCCCCATCCCCTGCAGACTTAGAGCCTAACTACTGTGCCACACACGTGGAGCAGCATAGGGCAAGTAGAGTATGACACACTCAAGGAGTATAGAGCAGGCAGAGTATGGCACACATAGGGAGCATAGGACAGGAAGAGTATGGCACACACAGAAAGCATAGTGCAGGCAGAGTATGGCAAACTCAGGGAGCATAGGGCAGGAAGAGTATGGCACACACAGAAAGCATAGTGCAGGCAGAGTATGGCAAACTCAGGGAGCATAGGGCAGGCAGAGTAAGGCACACACAGAGAGGATAGGGCAGGCAGAGTATGGCCACACACAGGTAGAATAGGGCAGCAGGGCCAGAACTAAGGGTAGGCAGAAGAGGCACATGTCTAGGGTGCAAAAGAGAAGGGGTGCCAGGCATGTATCTCTAACCCTTGCTGCCCCTAATTCCTAGCTCCTGAAGTCCTGTCCTCCTGCAGCTGATGCCGCTGCAGGACCAGCCAAGTACTTTCAAGTACTCTTTGTGGTCCTGCCTCTGAGACACAGGAGCGCTCAGACGTATGAGCACACAGGGGCAGGGTGATGCATATGCCCTGCCCTGGGCACCCCAGCAGCTTGGAATGGAGCTGTAGGGTAGGCAGAGTATGGCACACACAGGCAGAGTAGGGCAGGCAGAGTATGGCACATCAATCTAACCTCTCTGCTGGTTAGCCATGAGATTGCATCCTACAATCTTATATGATTAATGCAAAATCTTTAAATGTCACTTATTATTTTCACAATGTGCGCAGACTGTGTCTGGTTGTATGGCAGCTCCAGCCACATTTCCATAGCAATGAATACATGGCCAGAAGAGCTGCCAATATGCTGTATTGGTGGGTCAAGGTTGGGGCTTGTAGGGAGAGGGCAAGGCTTGGGCAAGTATTGGAGGGTGGCATTTTGGCAAGATAATGGTGTGTTCTGGCTGAATTATTAGCATTGCCTTACATGTGGGGTTAATGTTCTTCATGGGTAGACTATAATTTAGGGGCAAAATATTCATTTTCCCTTTCAATAGTAAGCAACCGATTCATTTTCCCTTTCATTTTTCCCATACAGTGAAAATGAATGCAGGGCCACAAGATATTATAATTTTCTATATTTGTGGGTCATATATCAGCAGGGCTTGCAAGAATTTGGTGGGGCTTGGATAGTTTTTGGGAGCTAAATTGTAACCTAAATTGGCATGTTAAAAAAAAAAAAAAAAGGTCTCCCTAAGGTGCAAGGATCTGCGTTAACAGGACATATATATGGCATGGATTGTATTATTATATAGGAGTGGTGTCAGTATTGTGCTATGCATTCATTGCAGGGACAGGGTAGGGAGAGCCAGTCAGGTGTGGTTTAGAATAGGAACAGCCCAGAGACAGTAGGGTGGTCAAGCTGGTGGATTGTGCTGTCATGCATTGACATACAGCCAAGTGGTGGACCAGTACATTCACGTTGGCCTAGCATGGAGATAGAGCATAGCATCAAATTCACACCCATAGAGCAATGGCCTCTCATGTCCCTGTTTTCAGCAATGACATTGATCAGTCATCATTATTTAAGTGCTTCATTTATTCTTTCTCTCCATCTTCATGCGCTCACCATTAACACATGTACCTAGTAAAGCCACCTGTTCGTCCCATGGCATTACAAAGGCAACATATGTAGTTTAGGAGCAAAAGGAATCAACAGATAAACAAAATAAATACTTATATGTTTTAGAGGAAATTTAAACCTACTATTGCACACAAGGAACATTGGCAGCTCTTGTGGCCTTACATCAGTTACTACTGAAACTTTTGTGGGGCTGCAATCATCGTCTGTTTAAAATAAGAGAGAAATCGAACTTGTTACTTAAAAACTATGTAATTTGGGGGGGGGGCAAAAAAACTAGGCCACTAGGGAGATATGATTATCACGCAAAGAGAGTAAATACATTGAACAGTTGGCCCCATTTGGTTCCTTTTGAGACAAATATTAACCATTTCGTACCACTCAGGATATTAAAGGAAAACTAAAGGCATCTTAGCATACCTCAGTGTTGAACAGGTCACTATGTAACTGAGTGTTGGCAGGAGGCGTACCTGCTATTATTGCATATCCAGTTCATGGCATGTAAAGTTCTTTTGAGTATCATTTATTTATAATACTGTATATAATTACATATGTGACTGATATCTACTGTAAGGTCTGGCAAAATTAATATATCATTGAATATCAGTAGGTGAATTCCTTTCAAGTTGAACTTCTACTTTTGCAGTGTGCAGTGTATCAATGCAAACAAGCCACAGAAAACAAGTATCTTGTAATTACAAGACAGGCCCCATATGTACTTGTCCTCACAGTCTAATTATAGACAAAGCAGACCCTGCAACTCCTGGGGAACCCTGGAAGTATTGGTGGTACAAGCAGTTTCAACACAGTATTTTGCTTTTACTATCTCTTTAATACAGTGCTGCTCAGATTGTGAATGTGGCCTCTTTATATATGTAGCTATAGGTTTCTAAATGTTTTGCAATGTTTGCAGATGCATATAACCTTGATGTTATAAAAAGGTGAGGCCTATGTGATGGCTGTGAATTATGTCCTTAGTGTTGAGAACTGCAGCTTGAATTGCATGGATGTTCTGTGAATATGAATCTGATTTTGAAGTTTTTGCTTGACCAGTGACAAGTGATGCCCAAAATGTCAGCTGGCATGAACGGGAACAGTTGGTCAAGTCATGATCAGCTGTTGCCCAAATGCTAAAGGACCCACCTAAAAGCCTTTTTAGGGCTGAATTAATGGCGGCACATGCTTTAAATACTGATATTAAGAAATCCCTTTTCCATTGTAGAAAGGTTTCATATTGTGCTATTACCGACAAAATAGACTATGCAGCCCTTTTGAGTAGTCACTAACAATGAAATCTCCTTCCCTGGAGTTGTCTTTGCTCTTTTTCATGCAAGACACAAGGGCAGGTTTCAGCTTCACGCACCTTCCTTGGAGTTCTCTTTTGTATCAAAGATGACCTGCTTACCTTTTAGTGTTCATTCTCCTGAGACAGTTCTTCCAGGGCTAAGTTATGGTTATATAAAGGTAATTCCTATGGCATAACTATAGGTTACTGGGAGCAGATCCCCTAAATATAACTCTTATGTTTAGTTTGTACCTGATAAATGTGCAGTGCTATGTATTGTTTATAAAGCTCTGAAGCCACCTTTCCAGTCATATTAGTTTCTACAAGCAGCAACAAGGGTAGGGACAGACAGACAGATTTAGTCGCCTGCTGACTAATCGCCTCTCTTCTGCCGTATGACAATCTCCTTGAACTGCCTCCTGTCAGCTTGAATGAAGAATCACCTGCGCTTATGCACTCACAGCTTCAATTTCTGAAGTCGCCCAAAGTTACCTCATGAGGCGATTTTGGCGACTTCGGAAAGTGAAGCGCCGCGAGTGCATTAGCACAGGCAATTCTTCATTCAAGAAAACAGAAGGCAGTTCTGGGAGATTGTTGCCCAGCAGAATAGACGATAAGTCGCCTGGTGACTAAATCTCCCCAAATCTGCCCGTCTGCCCCAACCCTTAAGGTGATTCTGTCATGATTTTTATGGTTTACTTTTTATCTCTAAATTACACTGTTTACACTGTGAATAATTCACTCTATCATTTAAAATGTTATTCTTGAACCAAAAAATTGATTTATTTAGCATTTGAATGAGTTGCTGTAGTATTGGAGAGGAGTGTAAAAGATACTGTTTCTACCAAATTCAATTTACAGTACCTAGGATGAGAAGCAGCCCCATAGCTCAGTTTTAAGGATTCCTATGTGGCATTAAATAAGCTACTTGGTCTGTGCCTGGAATGACATCACACAGGGCATAAGACATAATGAGTCTATGTATTTTTTCCCATCAACCCTGCCAAACGAGTTTAACCTGATCCCCTGTCTCACAGTTTCACTTACATTCAGTAGGCATACACTTATAATCACGGTTAGTCTTGTTAGTGCTGTATACAGTTTGCTGTAAGGCAGCCCTCTTGCTAAGCAGTATGTATAGGGAAGGATAGGGAGCCTAATTGCACCCCACACCTTTTAACCAATGATGCACAAGGAGGTTATAGCTGGTGCTTTCTATACTGACCTTTCCTACTTCATCTAGTTGATCATATCTCATAAGTTAATAGCAAACGGCATATACACAATAATGTCTCCAAGGGCTATGCTCTGTATGGTGTAGTAGTAGCAACGTAGGACCGCCATGGATCTCTCTACACTCACTACAATGTGTGACACTGTCAGTAGCCTGCACCTGATGACCATAAAAACTCCATGCCTTAATCCTAATAAAAACCGGTTGGTAAAGTTAATTACATTACTTTTTTCCTTGCTCTTAATTAAAAGTAAATGCTAGCTAAACCATGGCTATAATATCAGATTTACATAAACTGTTCTTGCTTTTGAGATATCCACAAGCCATTCTAACAGTCTATCCATTACATATACAAACAATTGCAGCTCTGATTGGAACAATGGGTCATTCTCAGCTTCTCTGCAAGTTACCTCCCAACACTGCAGAGCTAGAATTAATTCACATATTAATGCTCTGGGTCAGACATAGATCACAAGCTGTAGTAATACCTGTGCTTGCGGTTGTATAGTTATATTGATTTGAATTAAATAAGAGATGACTTGGAACTAAATCACAATGGCAGTCACAGCTGGCCTGTGGGACGGCACAGGGCACCATAGATATGAGAGAAGCAACAGACTGAACATTATCCTTCTATACATATACCTGAAACACACAGTAAAATTGATAGTTTTAATATCAGCCCAGTGTGTGCTGGAAGCTAAAATACTGTAGACAGCTTGCAAGCAGGCAGAGGATAATGGGGTCCATGGGGCTGCTGTGCTGTTTCCAAAGGGCACTATACAGAATGAGTAACATTCCTGCAAACTCCTCATAAAACATATTACATTACTTTTATCTTAAACACATTTTGAAGTGTGTGCATATGTTTTCCCATTTGATATGAGATAATATATACTGATCATTTAACAGAAGGTTATTTCATAGAGATCTTGTGAGGGAAAAATGTGAATCATTCGTTCAGTAACACTGGAACCACCTTGAGCATCAATATCTTTAACTAAAAGCTTCCTGCACTTATTGATCAGCGTCTCACATCAGCATTGTGGAAGTTTGGCCCATTGTTCTATAGAGAATGGATGTGTAGTGCTACTTACGTCTTACATTCAAACTGAAGCTGGTGACGCGCAAGCTAAGTACTGGAATAGCTTACTGATGTAGCCCTGCCTGTATTTATCTAGACTAGTTGATGAATCCCAAATATACCAGTATGGGAGTTAAAGGGGGGATTATTTCTGCATTTTTGCCTGTCAGCAGTTTCCCACTTCAGGGCAGATAATGTAAGGGGGAGGGGGGTATATATACTCAGTGCCCACAAGGATGGGGTCCATCATTAGCCATTTAATCTGCAAACAAAATTGGACTGAATCCAGTGAAACTACCATTGCTGGGACTACAATTCCATAAGGGCTACTACTTACTTTACTACAGGGGTCCACAACCTTTTTATCAGTGAGCCACAGTAAAATGTACAGTTGGAGAGCAACACAAGCATGAAATAAGTACCTGGGGATCCCAAATAAGGGCAGTGATTGGGTATTTGTAAGTCCCTACAAGGATTGGCAGTCTACAGAAGGCTCTGCTTGGCAGTACACCTGATCTTTATACAACCAAAACTTTGCCGACAAGCCTGGAATAAAAAATAAGAACCTGATTTGTGGCCACTGGGAGCAACATCCAAGGGTTTGGTGAGCAACATGATGCTCGCGAGCCACTGGTTGGGGATCACTGCATACTGGCTAAAGTAACCTGAACTGAAAACATATATCCCATGAGCCAAACATGGTAGATGCCATTTCTGAAAGTGCAAATGCATATATTTACTCTTTTAGGGCAGAGACACGGGTGGAGATTCGGTGAGATTAGTCACCCGGTGCCTGGTGACTAATCTCCCCGAATCTCCACGTGTGTCTCTGTCCTTATACCAACGTTGTGTTTTTTGTTGCTTAAGCGCATTAAGAAATGCACCTATTGTAATTCTCAGAGGCCAGACCTGACTTCCAGTCAGTAGCTGCATAAGATGCCTGTGTAAACAGATAAATTCTCACCTTTCTATCAGAGAGGTCCCTCCAGGAGTCTAGGTGGACATAAATAGATAGCAGAGATTTACACAAGGCGGTAAAGCAGTGATTTGGGGCTGCAGATGCTTGGGGCTGTGGCGGGGGGGCAGCTATTAATAGGGTGGGCGGCCTAGGACCCACCAGGACTGCTGTCCAGGGCTCCCCTCAGCCTCCCACCCCATAAAAATCGGGGGCCCACCAGGTTTTTCCCCAGTGTCCCACAGAGCCAGTCCAACCCTGGTTATTAAAGGTGGTAATAGACAATTCTGGAACAGATATACAGAGAGAAACAATAGGATTCTACCTGTATCTGATGATTCAGCACTAACAATGGTTGTCATTTGGGTGCCTTCAAAGGCACCTGATCAAATTTCTGTCCAGCCTGATCTAACAAGACGACCGATATCCAAGTCTTCTTCTGCCGATATTGGTCGGCTCATCTCCCACCATACTCGCACCAAATATCATACACAATCCCTGGCCCTAGTTACACCACTGTTAGTCACATGTAACATTCAGCCCAGTTTGAATGATATTTGGGTTGAAAACTGGTTTGCTGTCCTAGATATTCTTGGCTGACTAGGGCTGCATGACTAATATAGAAATGTTTTCCTATATCTTTAAAGGGGTGGCTCGCCTTTAATTTAACTTTAAGTATGTTATAGAATTCTAGTACGTTATTCTAATTCTAAGCAAAAAGAAATGCCCTTCCATTTTTCTTTTTTATAGTGTTTGAATTATTTGACTACTTCTGGTTTTCAAATGGGGGTCCCCATCTAAAAACAAAGGCACACACATTTATTATTATTTCTCCTTTACACATTTTTCTATTCAGGCCTCCTCCTATTCATATTCCAGTCTCATTCAAATCAATGCATGGTTGCTAGGCTAGTTTGGACAGTAGCAACTGGATTGCTGAAATTGCAAAATAACTCAATAAACACAAATAAAATAAATTAAAGCCAACTGCCAACTTGTCTCAAAATACCACTCTCTACATCAAACTAAAAGTTTATTTAAAGGTGATCAACCAGGTTATGAGCGAATGGCTAAACTGCACAGGATATTTTTATCAGATTTTGTGGGTCAGACTTGTAGGATGCATTTTATGGATCTGACAATATCTTACAAAATTTCCTGGGTAGTTTAGCTCAATGGGGACTCAGTGTGGCTCTCTAAAAAGCACCTGAATTTTGTTTAAAAAGCCTAACCACTGCTGTAGAACATGACAGATGCAGTATCAACTGGCAAATTTATGATAGTGACCTATACAGAGATAGGTCTTGCCTAATGTCATTATTAACTTAGTATACTACAACTGGATGACTCTATGATAGCAGGAAAATAAGATGGATTTCTGGACTGACTATAAATCAGGGGTGTCACAACTTTTTGGCTTCCCTGTGTCACAATGGAAAAAGAAAAATTGTCTGTTGCCACATGTGAAATACACAAACACTTTTGATGTAAAAGTAAAGACAATGAAAATAAAGACCTACAATACCTACTGAATAAACAGATGGAGCTATACACTGAATATGGGACACCTGGATAATAAATAGACTTATTATTACTACTACTGGACAATGGGCAGAGTCATCCCTCCTGCCTACTCCTTTGCAACCAGACATTAACTCGGGAACCAAGCGTTTCAAGCTGGGCCGCATGCTATAAATGGACTATAAATGTGTAGGGACATTGTATTTAAAGCCTGCACTGCAAACTGAAGGGATAGTGACAGTGCTGGGGACACACGGGTTAATCCCCCACATTGGACTGAGATGCAACACTGACAAAACTTTTCAGTTAACATTTGGTTCTGTTGTGTATTCATAAATAATGTAAAGCCCAAAGAAAGCTTTAATTTCTCTTTTGGTTCTGACATGGAGACAACAAATTCATCTGAGACAAGATGAACGGACTGAAATGTTTACAGTGAACGTTATATTTAAAGCAAGCCTTTATTCTTTATCACAGCCCTTTGTGTGTTTACATGGAAATATAATTACGATTTGTTAGCACATACAGCATACCCATTCATTCCAGTTAGCTGTTATCAGCCTTTCTGTGGAATAGAGTGACTGGATCTTGCATCCTGAGTGGTACCATGCACAAGTACATTAAGGTCAGCCCCTGCAAACGCTAGATTAAATACACAAGATTACAGGGAGCTGGTTAAAGCCTAACTAGTTAAAACAGGTCTTCTTTACACTGTTTATCCCATTAGGACAGTTGACAACTGGGCTGCTCAGGTTAAATATTAAGGACTGTGTATAAGAACTGGGGCAGACAGGGAGATTCTGTCGCCTGGTGATTAATCGCTGGCGACAATCTCCCCGAACTGCCTTCTCCCTGTCCAGCGCCTGTTTAAATCAAAAAGCGCCAGCGCCAATACATACGCGGTGTGGCGATTTCCGGAATAGCCTGAAGTTTCCTCAAGAAGCAACTTCGGGCGATTCCGGAAATCGCCGCACCACATGTGTATTGGCGCTGGCGCTTTTTGATTTAAACAGGTGGCGGACAGGGAGAAGGCAGTTCGGGGAGATTGTCGCCAGCGATTAATTGCCAGGCAACAGAATCTCCCCGAATCTCCCTGTCTGTCCCAGCCCTAAATGCATAGGTATATAAACAAGGAATGGAATGATATTAATGGATTTGAGTAGTGGGTTAATGCAAGGTTCAGAGGAGGATGCCAGTGAGTGGGAGCTGGTGTAATAAAGTGATTGGGATTGCAAAGCTGTTAATTATTAGAAGAATTGTGAACAGCACTACGCAATAATTCTTATTTAAAAACCCTTTATTTGAATTTAGGGCATCACTGCAACGTTTCAGGCTGTGCAGTCTTTTTTCAAGCATACTGGTCTACTTTGCAACAGCTGTCAATTATCTCATAATATTAATTTTTAAAAAATGTCGACCAAACTCCCATCCCGATTTTAGCTTATCTATTAATAATAAAAACTTGATTTAATTGGATTTTGAAAAAACTTGATAAAGTCAAATAACTCAAACCATATGAAGTTTTCATTCTTTTCCCCCCAAAACACGCCTAAAAAAACACTTTCCTAAAAACCCTGAAAAAGTCAGATTTTCAGGCGCAACCCAGTGGAAACCACGATAACTTTAAATTGGGATAGGTGCCTCTCCCATTGACCTATACATAGGGTTGCCACCTGGC
>CM044439.1:137359259-137373102 GCA_024363595.1 Xenopus borealis
TTATGACTTCCCCTAATTGCAGTTACCTGTCCTCACTGGCCGTGATAACGCCATCCTCCCGAGGAATCAAACTCGCCGCAGCCACCTGTTCCCTATGCCCGGGAATCTTAGTGAGGAGAACGGGACCGCGCGGAGACCGGGAACGGATCTCCGCTGCCATCTCTGATCATGTGACTTCCAGCAAGAGCCTGGCCGTAACTCTCGTGATAGCTGCGCATTTGCATACGAGCCCTTTCACCGTAATGTAGCGAATAGCGCGCAGAGGAAACGAGCGGGCGGGTTTTTGTGCGTGTGGGGTTGGAAGGGTGACAACTTGGAAAGGATGAGGCAATGCTGCTGCGCTTATTTGATTAAAAAGGGCAAACATATAATTAAATGGAACTGCAGATTTAGTCACTCAGGGCAGTCCAGGCGTTGAGGGTCCAGGCGAAACTATTTTGGTGTGTGGTACTGTTATACTCCCTCCCAGTCCCAGATAAACTACACAGAGGTAGTTCTTGGCTCAGGCCCCTCTAATTAAAACCTTTGTTGTGCACATTTTTCAAAACTGTGTTCTCAGGTATAATAAATAAAATTGCGTGGAAGTTGTTCTGTGTGCCGGCTTCAAAATTTGTGCGCTCAGTCTAGAGGGAACGTTTCTCATAGTAACAATGTAAATTACATTAGAAATGATTGTACCCTGCAGCGCCACAGATTTTACAGTTCTAGCAATTGTTTGGTAACCCCCAGCAACTCGGATTAAAGAGGCCAGGGCTGGACTGGGATTCAAAATAGGCCCAGGCATTCGTAGTACAGAGAAGCCCAAACAGGCCCCCACCAGCCCACTTAATAGTTACTTTCTATGGCATCTTACAAAAGCCTTTCTGGTATTTGCCAGAACCCTCAGATTGGGCCCGAAGGAGGCCAACAGTTAAATGGATAAAGATGGCCATACAAACACTGGTACTGTATGGATGGGCCCACTTGTGGTAAACTCAAGGCAACCTGAGTTAGGGGACCATTTAGGGTTGCCACCTGGCCAGTATTTTACCAGCCTGGCCAGTAAAAATTATGGTTGATCCCAATGTTACTAATACGGAAAAAAGATATAGGAAGGTGGTATTTTTTTCCAGAAAAAGTGTCAACCCTAGGACCAGTGGAGTAATTACATCTGGTAGTATTGCCTATAAGCTAAGTGGCTGGCAGGCACTCCATCATGTGCCAGATCTGCCATCCCCCTTTCATGCTGGGGGGGACTAGAAATTGCACAGCTTACCATCCCCTGCTAGATAGTAGACTAAGGGTAGAACTATATGGGCGAATTCGGTGTGTTCTAATGTGATGAAATGCTGATATCACGTCGAATGTGCCGAAGATAAGGTAAGAAATAGAAATGTCACTTGCAGTGGCATCCACCCATGTAGTTCTACCCTTAGTCTACTATATAGCAGGGGCCGGTGCAATTTCTAGTCCCCACAGCATGAAAGGGGGATGTCAGATCAATACTCAGTAAGTGACACATGATAGAGTGCCTGCCAGCCACTTATTTTATAGGCAATACTACTAGATATAATTACTGCACTGATCCCCTAACTGGGTTTGCCTTGAGTTTACCAAAGTGGGTCAATCCATACAGTGCCAAATCTGTGTTTGTATGGTCAGTTTTATCCATTTCTGTTGGCCTTTTAATCTTAAAGTGCTGGGGGTTTCCAAACAATTGCTGGAACTGTGGTGCTGTAGGGTATAATAATGTCTAATTTGTAACCATGAGAAATATTCCCACTAAACTGCACACACATATTGTCAGGCTGGCACACACAACAACTTGTTGCACACAAAATTAGTAACAATGCATAATTTTGTATTTATTCTGCCCTGAGCACACAGTTTTTAAAAATGTGCACACTAAAGGATTTATTGCCTACATAACCAAGAAGGAATTAGAGGCGGGACCTGAGCTAAGGACTTGAATCCAGAAATACCTCTGTGGAGTTTATGTGAGAAATTCTGGGGGAGTATAACAGTACCACACAGGATAGTTTGAACTGGGCCCTCAATGCTAAGGACTGCCCTGCCAGATATGACCAAATCTGCAGTTCCACTATTTTTGTCCTTGATCAAATAAGCAGCAACAGTGCTTCATACTTTCCAAGTCACCACCCTTCCATGCGGTGTCTGCATCCGACAGTTATGTTGGATGCACGCTGTGACTACATCCATCATTCCTACAACTTACCTTATCTTCAGCGCATCCGACTTGACGCCAGCGTTTCGTCAAGTCGGATCGTGCCAAAATCACCCATGTAGTTCTACCATAATTGATGTAGCTGAGACCTAGAAAGTGCAGAACTCACTGTTTTCTAATATGACTAATTTGTTCTCCCTTCCCAGCAAAACAATTCGTTTTTAGACAGGTCCAACTGCCAGTCTAGATTTAGTGGCAAATGCCAGAGGTGCTGCTATAACCTGCCATTGACAGACACTTTGCGAATGGTGGAAAACACCGCAACTAGACTTAAAGAATCTTTACATCGATTTTGACACATCTGCTGCAATTGTAACAGGTGTAACTTGCCCTAGTGGCCTCAACAGTAGATCTTTAGGAAAAAAACATTGTGGCAAAAAAACATGGTGATTACACTCAAAATTACACTTTACTCACTGCAGTTGCAGTCATAAATTACCCCTTTAAGCTCCCCATAGACGCAAAGATTTTTCTCTGCCGAACGACCGATCTGTCAAGTTATCGTGCGGTTAGTGGGATTCGAGCAATTGTACATCTTACGATTTTTCGTCCGTCATCAGTCTGAAAATTGATCGGCCAGGTTAAAAAAAATCTTTATCAGTCCCCATGCAATCTACCTATGTTTACAGGGTCAAGCAGGCATCTACCCGACAGTTTTGCTGGCAATATCGCCTGAAATGGTCTTTTTAGTTGATGGACACATCGTACATTTAAACAATGGTTTTGAGACAATCGGCTCACAACAACCATTGGTTCTTTTAAAAATCTTTACATATATGGCCATCTTTATTATAGTGCTTGAAATGCCAGGACATATGCATGGCTTTAAATAAGGATCAAGCACACAAGGCGGTCTCTGGTTCAGCGAGTGTGACTCATGAGGCCTCACCATAATGCTAAGTTGATTGAGTCCTCCCCCAGGGGTACCAATTATTAGCCCAACACTCAGTGTGGCCCCTTTGGCAGGGCAGAATAGGGCCCCAATAGAAAAGATTGCTCTGCACACAACTATTCCATTAATAAGCCGCACCCATTGTACCAAAATCTGGTCCTCCCACAAGCCCCAGCCTTTTAGCAACTCATACTTCACATCACTGTATCACTTTGGGCCCCCTCCGCCATGGGGTCTCTCACTGGCATACGATATGTACCCAGGGTTGCCACCTGGCCGGTATTTTACCAGCCTGGCTGGTATTTTTGATGGTCGATCCCAATGTTATAATAGGAAAAAAAGATAAATATATAGGATGGCCGGTATTTTTTTCAAGAAAAGGTGGCAACCCAATATGTACCCCCTCTGATGACTTATGGATGCTGCTTGCAAATATTCATAGACCTTAACTAAGGATTCCTGCTTACCACTGAAAAATCTTTTTCTTGATCTACCAATATTTGGGACGATGCATTGCTCACCTGTTGCACAGCAGTCGAGCCCCTAAATTGAGTTGCCCAATAATGCCCATACATGCTGAAATTTGGTCAGGCAGTTTGGCTAATTTTCACCATACTGGCCGACCTAGTAGGAATTTATGCCAAGTAGGTGTGCTTTTCAGAAGAAAATCCTGTGATTCTGTTGGTTTGCAGATGATCTGACCAATTTTAAAATGTGATCTAGCAATGCAACCCTATTCCTTGCCCCCCCACAGGGTGGTCAGCTGTAGCACAGTAACGCTGATGTATAGGGAAGCAATTTCACAGGGATTCCTTGCTGCTTACGTTGTTAGAAGGTGCCTTGTTTCCTACCAACTGCCTCCCACTAGTCTGCTTTTCTGTGGCTAATCCCAGTCCAACTGTATTGAAGTATTCAAAATCACAAGTTCAGGACCTTGCGGGAAGGATTGCATCATTATCATGGCATGCTGTTGCTTGGGGAATAATGGGAAGCATTCAAGATCTAGATAATGCTGATATTATCCAGTATAGGAAAAAAGGGAATAATCACTCAAGCAGTGGAAGAAGATTTCTGAAGCTGATTTATTCAGCCTGTAGCCCTTTAATTGTTGCTCAGATATAGTAATGGAAGTTAGAGTTGTTAGCCATAAAAGGGTTGATAAAAACCTCCAGACTGAGTTGGCAGCTTCTAAAGGTGGCCATACACGTAGAGATCCGCTCGTTTGGCGATGTTGCCAAACGAGCGGATCTCTTCCCGATATGCCCACCTTGAGGTGGGCGATATCGGGCTGATCTGATCGTTTGCCCTAGGGCCCAACGATCGGATCAGAATGGCACAGATACGGGTGGTCGGATCGCGGACCCGCATCAACGAACAGATGCGGCCGCGATCCGACTGGATTTTTAATCCTGCCCGATCGACTTTTGGCCAGATATCGATCGGGGAAGCCCGTCGGAGGGCCCCCCACACGGGCCGATAAGCTGCCGACACAATCTGTCGGCAGCTTTTATCGGCCCGTGTATGGCCACCTTAAGTCCTTCCAACAGCCTTCCAGACAGATATCTGACCAGTCTGAAAATCCTATTGGACAATGACATCTGCCCCCATTAAAGGGGTTGTTCACATTTGAGTTAACTTTTAGGGGTAGATTTACTAAATTCATATGAATAATTCGAAGTTCGATCGAATTTAAAATAGATTCGAATTCAAATTTTTTTAGAATATTTTTAGAATATTCAAATTTAATTTTATTCGACTATTCGATGGTCGAAGTACTTTCGCTTTAAATTTTTATTCGACCACCTAGTTCACCAGATCAAAGCTACGGATTCGGGTATCATTATTTTTGATTGAATAATAAAAATTCGATCAATCAGAAAAATCTTTTGAATCGATCGATTTGAACAATTAATTGATCGATCAAATTTTTCCTATTCGATCGTTCACCAATCGAATCGCGGTAAAATCCTTCGAATTCGATATATGAATTTGAAGGATTTTACTTCACATAATATTCATATGGTCGAATTTAGATTTTTTTTCAATCCGAAATTCGATCATTGATAAATCTGCCCCTAAGTGTGATGTAGAGAGTGATATTCTGAGACAATTTGCAAATGTGTTGAATTTGTTATTATTTGTGGTTTCTGAGATATTTAGTATATTATTTAGCATCTCTCCAACTTTCAATTTCTGAAATCTGGTTGCTAGGGGTCCAAACTACCCTAGCAACGATACAGTGATTTGCTTAAGAGACTGAATATGAATAAGAGAAGACCTGAATAGAAAGATGAGTAAGAAAAAGTAGCAATAACAATACATTGTAGCCTTACAGAGCATTTTTAGATGGGGTCAGTGACCCCCATTTGAAAGCTGGAAAGAGTTAGAAGAAAAAGGCAAATAATTACAAAACTATGAAAAAATAATGAAGATCAATTGAAAAATTGTCTAGAATAGGCCATTCTACAATTTACTAAAAGTTCATTTAAAGGGATGCTGTCTAACTGCTCCCTGTTAGATATAAGAACAGCACTCAATAGTAGAAATCCATGTTCCACTGGAACTCCTTCAGTTACAGCACTGGCTGTAGGGTTGCCACCTGGCTGGTATTTTATCGGCCTGGCTGGAATTTTTGATGGATGATCCCAATGTTATTAATAGGGAAAATAGATAAATATATAGGAAGGCTGGAATTTTTTTCCAGAAAAGGTGGCAAACTTAACTGGCTGCAATGCTAAAGACCTGAGCACATAAAGTGAAATCTGTCAGAATTGCAGAATGCATTGGTTCCAGCTGAAAAACAAAAATTAGGAACAAATAAGTAATTGAATATATAAACAATAATAAACCACAAGTGAAATAGAATTATAAAACATCAAGCACAGATTAGTGGAATTGGTTTGTTAGTTGGTGACATTCTGCCAGGGTCAAACTGCTGCCGCGTGTGTGAATGCCTGAACACGCACAATGATTTTGCCATGACTGCCCGACAAAGGATGGTTGTGGCATTAAGAAGCCTTCGTATCGTGGACAGGGCCGCTCCGGCCATGAGGTAAGGTGAGAACCTTGCCTCAGGCGGCACGGAGCAGCCGGTTACAAGGGGCGGCAAAAAGCCGCCTCTTGTAACTTTAAGAGCTGAATTTCCTGGTTTTAACCCGGAAACTCGGCTCCGCTAGTGCAGAGAGCGCAATTGCACTCAATGCACTAGCGATACCACCCCCTTTTTACCCGCTCTGACGCTGATTTTTAAGTGCGGAGCTGGAAGGGGGGGCAGCATCGGGGCCCCAGAATCGGCGCTGATCGCGGATGTGGGTGCGGATCTGGGTCAGCAGGGCCCACCGTTTTTTCCGATGTCCCGCTGGACAGAGTGGTTACAAATGAAACATTCGGTTTAAATCACCACTGGCAAAACCACTTGAGAAAGAGAGCATTGCATACATTGCACTGCCCTACAACACACTAGGGGGTAATCTGCAGGCCCGGACTGGCAATCTGTGGTTTCTGGCAAATGCCAGAGGGGCTGCTATAAGCTGCCATAGAAAGTCAGTATTTAGTGGGCTGGTGGGGGCTGTTTGGGCCTCTGTGTACCTGAAATTCCAGGGCCTATTTTGATTCTCAGTCCGGACCTGGTAATCTGTGTCCTTTTTTACACTTCAAATGCTGCCCCCATATTCTAAAATTGTCAGTGATGTAACGCAGAGAGATGACATGCAGGGGGGAAAGATCCAGGTTTCCCACCCTACATGTCTCCTAACTTATGCACCATTGAGAGCTGGCCTGGGCCACCATCGTGGACTGCTTGATGTTCCTTGCAATTTCAAGCCAGAAGCACGGACAGTTGAAGCTGATCTGGACCTGACCTGAACTGTGAATGCACATGGCAAACAAAGAATTGTCAGAGATTCTGCAGAAACTATGCTGGTATCAGTTGAGCTGAATCATAAAACCTGCTTGGTTCTGACATAGTTTAGGTGCTTCAAAGGGACCCCTGTGCAGAAAGTTCACCTATATTGTATGTGCACCTAGCACACCTGTTTATTAAATATGCATATAAATCCTCACAAATGTTTAAATGTATAGTTAGAGATGCAGTATTATAGGGATGCAGCTAGGGTTGCCACCTGGCCGGTATTTAACTGGCCTGGCTGGTAAAAATGATGGGTGATCCCAATGTTATTAATAGAGAAAAAACATAAATATATAGGAAGGTATTTTTTTCCAGAAAAGGTGGCAACCCTAGATGCAGCATTGGACTGGGTGTGCAAGTGGAACTATCTCCAGCCTGCCCAGGCTGTGTTCATTAAGATATGGTGCAAAAATAATGCAGTAACGTGAGTAATATATTGCAAAGTATATTGCTAGATCAATTGGCACAACTTACATAAGGATTCTTTTAGAACTTTTGTACCATAATGGTTCTCTGAGGAAGAACCATGGCTCTATAAAAACACTCCTCTGTCTGCAGATGTTTCCACTATAAACAAACTGTCTGTATAGATATTGGTGCTGTTTGTATACACACCTATGAATGGCAACAGGCTGGGATTTAATTTTAATGTGAGTATTCCATTTAAACAAATGCCATCACTCCCTGTGAGCCATGGTAGTTTTGGGAGCTGTAGTTCATAAACCCACTTATGAGCCACAAGCATGACATTCCTGATTTATACTGCGTGTGACATAAGTCTGTCAAACATTTTCAAATAAGACTAACTGTTACTTCCCTTATAAAGGAGGGCACTAACTAAAAAAGAGGTTTGGCATTTTCTGTTCACCATGTATGGCTATCCAGTACTGAGCAGCAATAAATTCTTTCTGTGCAATATTAGGCCATTGCTTCCTCGGAAAACTGCTGATGGCACACATAGCAGGAAGATATACACAAAGCAATAAAGGAATCAAAACACAGCAGGGCAGTAAAGGCTAAAAATAACCTGCTGTTTTGAAGAAGGCCTGGACGTCACAGATACATGTACTTGAAAGATCTAAGACCTGGTGGATTTCCAAAATGTCAAAAAGATACAAGGGCCCCGCTTAAACATTATTTTATCCACACAGCAATCTTCATCAGGTTCAAAGAAGGTATAGCAATACTACTATATATATATATATATATATATAGATAGATAGATAGATAGATAGATAGATAGATAGATAGATAGATAGATAGATAGATAGATAGATATAGATTGTTTTAACATTTCCTAACATTGTTGAAGTCATTATCATGGCTTCCTATAAAACAAAGAATAACTTATAAACTCCTCCTCATAACCTTTAAAGCCCTTCATTCCTCTGCGCCTAACTACATCTCATCTCTTGTTTCTCTATATGTTCCTGGCCATAACTTCCGCTCCTCTCAGAGCAACCGCTTGGTTGCACCTAGGGTTGCCACCTGGCGGTTTTTTTTACTGGCCTGACCGGTGTTTTTGATGGCTGATCCCAATGTTATTAATCGGAAAAAAAGATAAATATATAGGGAGGCTGGTATTTTTTTAAAGAAAAAGTGGAAACCCTATTTGCACCCCCCACACTACTCAGGGGTGCTCAGCCAATGAGGCGAGCTGAGGCACTTGCCTAGGGTGGCAGCTCCCCCCTGGTTGCCAGGGGCGGCAAAAATGCAGCTCCTGATAACTTTAAGATCCCAAGTTCTGGTTTTCAACCTGGAAAATCGGCTTCTCTAGTTGTGCTCTCTGCACTAATGACATGATCCCCCCTATCCAACTCTGAAGATGAGTGTTGTGGGGAGGCTGGGGGCGGCAAAACGAAGGCCGCCTCGGCAGAAAAATTGGCAAGATCGCCTCTGCCACTACTACTGCTGTTTCCCGTGTCAAACCCTTATCTCTTGTGGCTCCTTATATTTGGAATGCCATTCCTGAATCCCTCCAGAGAGAATCCTCCTTCAATGTTTTTAAAACGAAACTCAAAAACTACCTGTGTAATTATATTTATGTGAATTGTATTTCTAATAATGCACTTATTGTTACTTATTAATGCAGTGAACCCTTGTTTGTTACTACTAATTTATTGTTGTTGTACAGTGCTTTGCCCTCAAGGAGTGCTATACAAATAAAAATATACATACATATATATTTTGTTGTTAATACATTTATAATGTTTCAGACAGGCACGCCCTTTTTCATTAAGAAACTTTTGATACTTTTTTGAGCTTATTATTCAGCTATATTCCCTAGCAACCATGCATTGATATGACTAAGAGACTGGAATATGTATCGGAAAGAACCTGAAGATGAGTAACAAAATGTAGCAATAACAATAAATTTGTAGCTTTACAGAGCATTTGTAGTGTCAGTGACCCCAGTAAAAGTCAAATAAATACAGAACTATAAAAATAAATAATGAGAACCACTTGTAAAGTTCCTTAAAACTGACCATTCTATAGCACACCAAAAGTTAACTTAAAAGTACACCACCCGTTTAAGAGCCCAATTTCCAGTTAGCAAACCGGAAATTCGTCTGGAGTTGGGTATCTCTGCATCTATACGTGAGACTGTGCTGAATTTGGTGTTGGAGCGGCAACAAGCACAACTGTACAGAAGTGCAAAGGGCTAATTTTAACACAATTTTCTTTACTGAGTGGGGTTTAACATGCAATTGACTGCATTAACTGCAGTGTATAATATATAACTAATTATAATCGTGGGGGAAGGGGCAGGCCCAGCTTCTGTAAAAGGCCTGGGGCTTCATGCTAAAAGGCGAAGTTTGGGTGGACTGAGGCATAACCAGGGGATGTATCCCAAAAGAAATTAGCTGTATGTTCTCCAGTTAGAATGTGAATACAATCTGAGATGCCCTCTATATAAAAGGGATATTTTACCTTATAATACAAAAGCGCCATGAATATCCTGTAAATCATCTCCTTATAAACGGTGCTTAATGATGTCATTGGTTATAATTGAAGCTTATTGATGTCATTTCTGTCACATGACTCACTAAAACCTTTACGGTCAAACATCAGAAATCGAGTATGAATTTAGTTTCAAATCAGAGATGGAACTACTGGAGGAGCAGGGGGTGCAATTGGACCAGGGTCCGCACCCCCTCAGGGCCGCACGGCTGCTTGCGCACCGCTGATTCTGTTCGGAAATTTGCATACGGAGGGGGTGGGGGCCTCTTAAACATTTCCATTTTTTGTTATCCAATTAAAGCATTTTGTACTTAGGAATTGTTATGCTAACCATGGGCGTTGTGTGTGTGGGTGGGGGAAACAAGTGTCCCTCCCGCTATTTTTCCTTTAAGTAGGGCAAGAACAAGGGTCTCAGGTTCCCATAATGAAGTTTAAAACCATAGCAACTGCTGATTTCTTTAGGGATAGAATGGAAACCTGGTCCTACAGAACTGTGTGTGAAAGGAATGTGGCTTTGGTTAAGGGTTGGGCAGAAGGCACTGAATCTGCTTGCTTTTGTGTGTCGCTTTGTGAGTGTGCATTGTTGTACAGAAAAGGAAGGTATATGGCAATCTACCAAATCAATATCTATGCTATACTATTCTTTTACGTGAGGGAGCTTTTACTGTTTACAAAACTCTTCCCATAAAGAATTTTAGTTCTAGGTCAGTCTCTTCACTGACTGTCAGTCCTGTGTGTTAGTCCTGCTGCTAAACTAGCTCAATTAATTTTTAAACATCACATATATATATAGTGAACACAGTACCCCCTATTGATAAATATAAATACGAGGCCAAAGACCTCCGAGGTGACTTTTAATATCCTCATATTTTGCAACAGGGGGTACTTTATTTTTTATAATACACAAGTTTCAGTGAGTCATGTGACATAAAGGACATCACTAAGCTTCAATTATAAACGATAACATCACTAAGCACAGTTTATAAGGATATCATTTACAGGATATTCATGGCTCTTGTGTAATATATATATATATATATATATATATATATATATATATATATATATATATATATATATATACACACACACACACACATATAAATATGAATAATGAGAGCACTCACTTTTATGAAAAAAAAATTGTATTAAAGGTCAAAAAGCTCACCACTGGGAACCGTCATCAGGATGTGCAAATATAACATATAATGAACTTAAATACCCACATACTCAATTATACCACATTTAACATTTTTCATCAAAATTACAAGTGTATAGTGTGCATAGTGCATAAAATCAGTTCATTCAGTGCATTCAATGATTAACCTTGATACATAATAACACATACAACATTTCAAGGCCTAAAGTGAAACAATGTTAAACCTCTTAGTGTGTCAACTAGTGCAGTAGAGACAGTAGAGTAGACTTAAGGCTTTTTTTTTTTTCTAAATGCCCCCCGCCAGCGCAGGCAAGCTTGCACCGGGAGGTACCGTACTGGTACCCCCAACCGGAATGCGGGCTCTATCAGCCCGCACCTTTGGTTGGGGGTACCTTTTTTAAGCCATAAGTGCCCTTTAAGCTATTGCACATTGATATGTAAGTGGCAACAATGTTTTTGAAATATTGACTGATACATTGTTAGCCACATTTTCACATTGATTACTAGTGGCTGGCCAGTGTTTTATACCTTTTCATATAGACCAATCGCCGCAGAAGATCATTGTAATGAGGAGGTCTGTGAGGGTGTGCACCATCCTGTGCACATCAATCTGCATAAACATTAATACATTCCACCCCCCTCATTTTCAACTCTCTGTGATTTATGGTATATAAGTTGTTATATACAGGTAAAGGATCTGCATACCTCCCAACTGTCCTGTTTTAAGAGGGACAGTCCCTCTTTTGACAGCTCAACTCACAGTCCCTCATTTGTACTGGAAAGTCTCGTTGTTCTCTGCACTGAACATCCAGAAAAAGAAACAAAGTTTCTAACTTAATTGGCTTTTGGCTGAGAGCCCAGAACAGCCACCACGTGCACAAAGATACTTTTGTAACAATTGCTAGACAAGCAAATGAGTAATTGTAACAATATAAGATAACCAGTCCATTGGGAAAAGTTAGACTCTTAAAGCTTAAAGGGCAAAACTGTAATAACTGGAAAAAAAAAACCACAGACTTTTGTTCAAACTTTCATAACCTGCCAAATGTTGTAAAATGAACATGGTAACTAGGGGTGAGCGCTCCAACTTTTTTGTCCCTCTTTTTATTTCCAAAATGTTGGGAGGTATGGTCTGTTATCTGGAAACCCATTATTCAGAAAGCTCCAAATTACGGGAATGCTGTCTCCCATAGTCTGCATTTAATCAGATAATTTCAGTTTTTAAAAATAATTTCCTTTTTTCCTCTGTAATAATAATAAAACAGTACATTGTACCTGATCCAAACTAATATATAATTGATCCTTAAAGGAATAGTTCAGTGTAAAATGAAAACTGGATAAATCTATTTACCCAGTTTTTATTTTTATACTGAACAAGTCCTTTAAAGGTGGCAAAACAATCCCACTGGGTTTAATTAATGTTTAAATTATTTTTTAGTAGATAGTATGGTATGAAGATCCAAATTCCAGAAAAACCCTGGTCCTGAGCATTCTGGATAACACGTCCCAGACCTTAAAAGAAATTTAAAGAAATTCATATAAATACACAAGTGACTTTTTTCAGACAGCTGCAGGTAGAACAATGAAAGCAAATGTTTGATTGGTTGCTATGGATTACTGCCCAAGTGCAATTTATAAATGAACCCCAGTGTGTTACCCAACATCTGACCAGAGTTCACAGAGGCAGTTGGCAAGACATTAGCCCAGTTTGGCCACCCATTTGTCACAAGAGAAGTCAGGTTGCACTGATCCCACAGATCAGCCCTCTACTGTCACTTGGTGGAGATCCATTCAGTGGCCGGTGATGTTATACATAGCAAATCTTCTGTTGACCTGGTTTTATGTTTTAATTGTGATTCCATCAAGTCAAGGGCAAACTGATTGATTTGGAATGCACTGAAAATGGTGCATCAAATGAAATATTATTACCCCACTCCATATTATAATATAATAAATCATATGAAATCATATGAAAACACTATTTACATTATTGTAAATAAATGTTTAGACTGTAAGCTCTTTTGGATAGGACACCTTTAGCACTTGTATCAGTTATCAGTATTTTTGTATGTTATTTATAAGTTCAGTATTTACACCTATATACTGTGCAACACTGCAGAATATGTTGGAGATTTATAAATGCATATTAAAAATAATAATAATGAGATTGCCTTTTTGCCTTTGCCTTTCAGTTCAGGCCCTACTTGACTGTCCAACCTTTGGCCATGATTCTCCTTTAGGTACATGTAAAACAAGTACAGAATATTCAATTTGAGATTTTCATTCTATACAGTGGACGGGAGCCATGGTATTTGATTGCCATTTATTTTCCTGTGTAAACATGGACCCCATATTATATTGCTGCCTACTTCACATATATATAGTCTCAATAAAACAAACCTCATTGGTAATCATATAGCTCAGCAGGGTCAGACTGGGGGGCCCAAGCCCACTGGGACTGCTGTCCAGGGTCCCCACTGGAACACTACTGGGACACAGCCGCACGTCACACATGCGCAAACGGCGCTGTGTGGTGCCGTAAGCTGTTTTTTTTTGTATGGCAAGGGCCTATGTGGGCTGGGCCCACCATTTTTCCCCCATTGACCCGCCTACCAATCCGACCCTGTAGCACAGTGCTGTTCTGCTGATGGCCAGCAGGCTTTCACTGGTGGCCTGTGGGCTTTCATGTGTGAACCCCCC
>CM044439.1:137422552-137433190 GCA_024363595.1 Xenopus borealis
ACTTCTTTAGTTTAACTTTCATTGTCCTTTAATAAGACCCCAATATTTATTTCTGGGGAACTATCTGAAACCAACTGAAAATCCTGAATTCCTTTAAAGGAGAAGAAAAGTTAAAGTTCGGCTTTTCGTTCCAATGCACATGCGCAGCTGCGCAAAGATGGAAGTAGCGGTCTCCATGGTGCTCACTCCTATAACCCCAGCTGGTGAAGATTTCTCCTGATAGAAGCACCGGCCCTGGGTTTTTGGTAAGTCACTACAATCACTTGGCAGTACCTACTGTTTGGCACCCCCAAGTGTCTCCAGCCTTTCTTTCTGCGTTAAAGCACAATGAAAGCCTATTTGTCTCATTACCACTAAAAAAAAGAAAAGAGGAGGCCCAGGGTGCTTTCCTCCTGCTGCATTTAGTTAGTCATCAAAGTTAATCTACACTCATATAAATAGGTTGATACAATAACCAAATGCTTCTTGCGTCTTTTACATGGCTGTTGAGGAATGTCAGCCCAATCTTCCTTGCAGAATTGCTTTTGTTTAGTCACATTGGGTTTTGTGCATGAACAAGTCCTGCCCAAGCATCTATATTGGGTTCAAATCTTGGCTTGGATTAGGCTTATTAAAAACAGTTTTTTCCTCAGCCATAAGCCAGTTAAGGTCGGCTAATGGACAGATGATCAGACACTCTCCTAAAAAAAATCTCTGGTACAATGCAGAATTCATGGTTCCTTTAATAATGGCAAGTTGGTAATGCCTTAACGTTGCAAAGCATCCCCACAACATCACTCTGCCACCACCATGGTTACAATCAATATGACGATCTTACTGTGAAATGCTGGATAGACTTTAGGCCAGACATAGTAGCACCAGGGTCACTCTCCAGACAAAAAAAAGCCATGCTTTCATACAAAGGGAAGTTTTTTTTGCAAGTCACACATGTATAGATTGTAGGTAATGTGTAACTTTACATAAACGCTGCCCCCAGGAACTGAATTTCTGTTACAAACTTGTTCTTCTCACATTTCAATAAGACATGACTGATCCCAGATTCAATCAGTTCAAATTTATTCTCAGCAGCAGGGAAGGGAAAACAATCTTTTTGAAGGTTTGTGCAAGGGGTATCTTTACCCTCGCTCTCTCAGATGGTTCATCAGCACAGTAAATATGCTATCTGATAGAAAAAGAATAAATGCAGAGCTGGCACCAGGGAAGCCTGACATGTAATGTGCAAAAACCTCACTATTTTCCCTGTTCTCTGCCACACAGTTGCCTCTCCAAATATATCTATAGGCAAACTCATACTGTGTAGTACACTGTGGTGTGTATATAATGGGCGATACCTATCATCTGTCTTATAGTGAGAGATGGGGACAGTTACCCAACCCCCATAGGAAAGAGCTTACACCTTCCCAGTGTCCCAACTCTCAGTTCTGTATTTAAGGAATGCTACCTTTGTAAACAGTTTTCACTAGGCTTTTATGCTCCTCATTCATCACATAGAGTGGAGAGATGGAAAAGAAAACCAATAACACTGTAAACAATAGACCTGTGAAACCGAAGCAATGGTTTATGCAACTGGGTATATACCAATGGCATATGCAGAGTTCACTTGGGATTTTTAGGCTGTGCATTCTCAGCAAGTGATGTCCATTTCATTTCTCACACTTGTGCACCACCAGAGCTTACACAAACATAAGATGGGTGGGAGAGACAAAAATAATAAACTAGGAACTTAGAGGAAGAGCCACTTAACTTTAAAACCGTGCAAAAACTTCCTTTATGGCAATCCTATATAAACTATTTCAGTTTAATATCATCAGATAGTTATGGCACAGGATTATGGACACCCTGCTAAATGTACTTGCACTTTACTAGAGTTGCTGCTCCAAACATATCTACATCATGTCATACTATTTAGTAAACTCATGTATATTATAAGAGATTATTATAGGAAATGCTTACGATTTTATAATGAAATATGGGGGACAGTTACCTTACCCCAAAGGAAGGGGCTTTCACCTTCATAGTGTCTGAGCCCCAGCTCTCAGTATTTTATTTAACGAATGGTACCTTTGTACTAGGATTATTTGCCCCTTATTCAACACATGGAGTAGAGAGGTAGAAAAGAAAACCAGTAACACTGTAAACAATACATCTGAGTAATGGTTTCTGAATAGTGCTCAAGCAAGAAAAAGAAGTAATCATTTATGCAACAGGGTATATACCAATGGCATATACAGAGTACAGCTAGACACTGCCCATTCCATTCCTCACACTTGTGCCCCATCATAGCTTTCTGAACCCCTCCCCCCAAATAAAAGATGTATGGGAGAGACAAAAATAATAAGGAACTTAGCAGAGGAAGAGCCTAGTTTTCTTTACGTGACTTCAAAACCGCACAAGAATTCCGCTCCTAATAGTATATTTAACCAAGTGGTAAACCTACACAAACTATTTTAAGAAACTTCTGTCTGTGTAACTGTCATCTTATACAGCTATGTCACAGGATTACGGGCACCTTGCTGATCCTGCTGTCTCTTTAGCCAGCTCAAGACTTGCAGGAGAGCCAATTCCATAAAGCAGGACTATATAAGTATATCAAAAAAATGATAACAATAAGAATGTAAAAACTTAAAAGTGCTTATTCAGGGTGGCTAACCTCTTTTACCGTAGGGGTTGGAGGAGGCCATGACACCCCTGTCTGCTCTCTCTTCTACTAAAAGTTCCATGGAGAGCGCGGGGGTGAGGTAAGGCTGTGTGTGTCTCTGGGTGCTGCTCCCTGCCCCCCAGTGAAGCTTATAATATGGTGCAGTAGTACAGGTAACTGGACCAAGAGGAGGGAGCAGACGAGGAGTCAGATGTCAGGAGGTCACAGGCGTTGCCGGCGAGTGAGGGGCAGGATTGTGATGGGGGCGGCGCTGTGTCAGGAGTAATGTGTATAAAGAGGAGGTCCATGCACTGTGCCATTTTGTTGTACTGGCTGGCGGGAGGCCATATATTCTGTATAGCTGATTGTCACCTTCTCACTACGGTACCTGTGTTTTGAAAAACAAAAAGAGAAATCAGAATTCTGATGGGCACAGGTCTTCTTACTTAAAGAGATAATGACACCAAAAATTTAACTTTTTTTTTTTTTAACATTGTCTTTGCATGCTATTTCTAATTTTGCCATAAAGGTATTTGCCCAATGCTTTTACATTATCTATTTGATTCCCCCATGTTCCTGTATGAGGGAGCAGCGATATTTGTGCAGCAGTAATCCATTAGCACTAGAAACTCTGACAGTTTGAGAAGGGACAGTCAGGTTGGCAAAACTCAGGTTTAAGAACAATTACTTATAAAAGCAGACCTGTCAGCATGACCTATAGGTGACTTTTAATGTACATTAACATATTGAAGATTAGACTTTTTTAGTGCCAGAATCACTTTAAATTCCATTAATTTGTTCAAAAAACATTAAGAACCTGGAAGGCCCTTATTAATGGACTCTGTGAGACCAAATAACATTTCCCCTCTGTGTACTACTAAAGTGCTTACAACGATCAGAATTGGTGAAATAGTGAATCATATCGCCCATGAATAGTGCCTGGGTACTCACAAAAAAGAATTCATACAAACAGCATATTATCAAAGCAGATGTTTCGCACCTGCAACACCCATGCTCATGTGTACTTCACATACGAGTGATATTTATAGTTCAGATATTTATTTAAAAATCAAAAACAGGCCAATGGGTTACTCACAGACGTAAATCATATATAGGGAAGTCAAACCTTGAAGGAGAATGAAAGTAAAGTTTAAAAATACTAATACCAAAACCACAACTGTAACCCCCGTGGTACCTTTTTTCAGCATCTCTTTAAAGGAGAATTCAACCCATACAAAACCCTCCCCTCCTCCCCTGTGTAGGCAGCCCCCCCCCCTCGGACCTCTCCCTCGGGCAAATGCCCTTAACTTGTTACTTACCCCTCTTTTCCAGGTCCTGTCCAGCAGAGTTCACGGCAGCCATCTTCTCCCCAAACAAATGTAACTTATGAGGCCTTAGCTACATTATGCTTTACCAACAAGAAGACCCTCTCAACAGAAAGGACTCTATGATGTTCTGCAGTGATCCAATATTCATAGCTATAAGCATTTTTACAGAATTTGAAGGGGGTATTTTATTGGGTTTCCTTGGATTTGCTAAATTGTGTCAGTAATTAGCTTTGAACTGGCAGCTGAAAGTTAAAAACTGAAAGAAAGTCAGGTAGTTTGCAACAGGTGACTGAACTGCTCCTGCTGGATTCTGCATAATTCAATTGCTTGTTTCAGAAAGGTTATGCCCCCCACTTATGTCACACCAAACCCTGCTCATTGCTTGAAGGGGTGACACAGAAGGTGAATAGCCTGCAGACAGTCTTGAACAAGCATGGGAATAAACATTAAAAGTCCATACAAGAATGTGTATCTGGGCCTTAGCTCCAAAAGGAAAAAAAATCAGAGCGTGTGGTGAATGAAGGTAAGTTTGCAACATAGATGAAAGAAGTGAGTGCAATGAATCTTTAGTTTGCCAATGCCTTACCAACTATGTTCATTTTCAATATTATAAAGAAAAGAAGTGCAATAGCTTTATAAACAGTGTTAGGGGGAGGAAAAGAATTCTCACCTTGTGAGTTTGATAGTCTTCCTAAACTCAGTGGTGATGGGGGCCTTGAAGCCACCTTTCCTGAGCAGAGAGTCTATTGTCTGGATCTGATCCCAGTCTGAAATGAGGCAGGTTATCCCTTTAGTATGATTTGCTCACAAACAAAACACTGGGTAAAGATTGGCAGAATCTGCGTGCCATTCACAGGGGCCAAAAGTAAAATTCCTTATAAATCTATCAGGATGCACCAAATCCTCTAATCTGGATTCAACCGAACCCCTGAATCCTTCGTGAAAGATTCAGCCGAACAGAATCCAAATCCTGATTTGCACATGCAAATACAAATCAGCAAATCAGTGAGGGGAAAAGAGAATGCTCACAGCTAAAAAAAAAAAAAAATCTCATTATTTTAAGAATTCGGACTTTGTTCGACCAGGCACAAGCATTCAGTCGAATTGGAATCCTGATGAAAAGGGCAGAATCCTGTCCGAACCCTGAACCAAATCCTGGATTTGGTGCATCCCTATAAATAACTATTTATAATAAATATGAATGGGGGAAAATAACAGTTATGTATGCATGGGAATGCATGGTATATGCAACATCACAGTATAACTATATAACTATACATTTAGTTCACCTCTAAATTAACTTTTAGTATGCTACAGAGTGCCCTATTCTTAGCTTTTCAGTTCGTCTTTCTTTTATCTATTTTTTTTATATTTGCCTTCTGCCTCTTTCCAAACTAAAAGTTAATTTGTGCCTGGTTGCCAAAATACTATTGTTCGGACACCTACAATTTTATTGTCATTTTTGAATTTTATTACCTATCGTCTCTACTTTTTATCTTCAAGTCTATTAATTAAACCACTGGCTACTAGCACTGCATTATAGCAATTAGGAGAACTGGAGAGCTGCTCACAAAAGGCTAAATAATTAAAGCCGCAAAAAAAAAAAAAAAAAAAAAAAATATATATATATATATAAAAAATAAAAACAAATTTACAAATTACAGTCTACATATTACTTAACATGTTAATGTAAAGGACCATTTTAAAGAATTTCACTATATATGGGAATAAACTGGCAGATTGGTACAGCAGCTCCACATCTTAAAGTATATTAACAACGAATGGATAATTCCCATAACTATCAATCAATAGCTATCAAATGTTACAAACCACAAATGAATAGTATTAATTATTAATTTCATGAACAATATTCCTTGGGATACTACGATTCTGCAGTGTAAAAAACCACCGACATACCTTGTTCCTTGGCTACTTCAGGTAGGTAGGTGGCTGTGCGTTTTATTCCCTTCTCATTTAGGAACTCGATACGGATACCATGAACGCCAACCTAGAAGTAAAGCAGCATTTAAAAAGTAACCTGCGGGGTCCCTTATGGTACATTTGGCATCAATATACTAAGCCAGAATCCAAAACTACTATAAGGAAGCACAAAGTCATATAGTGTAGTATCCTTGATTATATTCTGAATAACTAAGTGCTCAATGTACCTCTTAATTCGCCTATTAAAAAAGTGCCTAAAAACTGATGATCTATTGAAAGGGATACGGTCATAGGAAAACATGTTTTTTTTCCAAAACGCATCAGTTAATAGTGCTGCTCCAGCAGACTTCTGCTTCTTCAATTTTGAAATCTGACATGGGGCTAAACAGTCAGTTTACCAGCTGCCCCCAGTCATGTGACTTGGACTTTAGGAGGGAACTGCTTTCTGGCATGCGGTTGTTTTATCTTCTCAGTGGGACATGGGTTTTTACTATGGAGTGTTTTTCTTAGATCTACCAGGCAGATGTTGTCTTGTGTTAGGGAACTGCTGTCTTTTTAACCTTACCATTGTTCTGTTGTTAGGCTGCTGGGTGGGGGGTTATGTCACTCCAACTTGCAGTACAGCAGTAAAGAGTGACTGAAGTTTATCAGAGCACAAGTCACATGACTGAGCAGCTGGGAAACTATAAATATGTCTAGCCCCATGTCAGATTTCAAAACTGAATATAAAAAAAATCTGTTTGCTCTTTTGAAAAGTTGATTGCAGGGCAAAATTCTGCTGGAGCAGCACTATTAACGGATGTGTTTTGAAAAAAAAAAAACACGTTTTCCTATTACATCCTTAAAAGCATCCTTTTAACTACCAGAGCTGTGGAGTCTAAAGAAATTGGGAGTATTTAGCTTTAGAGTCAAAGCCCCCAAAATGTACTGACTCCGACTCCTAATAACTTTAAATACAAGCACTGAAAATAATCAGATCAGATTTATGAAGAGGGATATGGCAGAAGTAATTCTGTTTCTAAGAACAATACTTTAGTTAATTTTGGATTGTATTTAACAGCTATTCTACAGCTATATGCCAGGTTCAATTAATATAGAAGTTGTTTTAGGTTTTCGATTGTGACTTTGGTTTAGAATTACCAAAGGACGTGGTTTATATTGTTGAGCCTTGGCAGTGATAAATGCCTTGTATGTTGTGTACTTAACTTCTTTTTATCAACAAGGAAAATAAATTAGTATATTAAAGGAACAGTGAGGGTAGTGACACATGGGCAGATTTGGAGAGATTTAGTTGCCTGGCGACTAATTGCCTCTTCGTCTGGGCGACCATCTCCACAAACTGCCATCCCTTGCCATACCGCTGACTTGAATGAAAAGTCACCAGCGGTATCGCACTCTTGGAGCTTTGTTTTCCGAAGTTGCCTCACAAGGAAACTTTGGAAGACGAAGCACAGAGAATGCCATACCGCTAGCGATTTACATTCAAGTCGGCGGTATGGCATGGGAAGGCAGTTCGGGGAGATTGTCGCCCAGACGAAGAGACGATATATCTCCCAGAATCTGCCCATGTGTCACTACCCTAACACTAAAAATAGGAAAGCCTTTTAAATTAATTACCATATAATATACTTTTAGTAGACACTGGTAAGGGCAGAGACACATGTGGAGATTCGGGGAGATTATTCGCCTGGTAACAAATCGTCTCTTCTTCGGCGACTAATCTCCCTGAACTGCCTTCCTGCCGGCTAGATCCTTAATCGCTGGCGGGATGGCACTTTGAGTGTTTTGCTTTCCAAGGTTGCCTCACAAGGAAACTTCGGGCCACTTTGGAAAGCAATCTGAGTGCTATCCCACCAGCTATTTAGATTCTAGCTTGGGGGAAGGCAGTTTGAGCAGATTAGTCGCATGAAGAAGAGACGATTTGTTGCCGGGCGACTAATCTCCCCGAATCTCTGCCCTATAAGCTACATAAGAAATAACACGTAAAAAACTATTTGGAAAATGCTTATCTATTATATGCTATGTAATCGGAGCCTTTTCTCCAGCTTGAATGGCCGCCCCCATGGCTACACAGTAGCTTGTTTATATAGAGCAGGGATCCCCAACCTTTTGAACCTGCGAGCAACATTCCGAAGTAAAACAGTTGGGGAGCAACACAAGCATGAAAAATGTTCTTGGGGTGCCAAATAAGTGCTGTGATTGGCCATTTTGTAGCCCCTATGTGGATTGTCAACCTACATTGAGGCTCTGTTTGGCAGTACACCTGATTTTTATACAACCAAAAGTTGTCTCCCAGCCTGGAATCCAAAAATAAGCAGCTGCTTTGAGGCCACTGGGAGCAACATCCAAGGGGTTGGAGAGCAACATGTTGCTCACGAGCTACTGGTTGGGGATCACGGATATAGAGTATAGTAGTCTTTATGAAGCAAACACACTAGTTTTACCAGTGCAGAGCAACAGTACATTACATGTCAATTACTTTGATACACTTTCAGTTTTTGATGCTACTATTCCTTTAAAAACAGAGGAGTCAGAGTTGAAGTCAGAGGTACCATAAAATGAGTCGGAATGGAAGGATTTATGTACGGACTCCACTGCCCAATTATACATGTTGAATGTGAAAGGAACAGGAGCACACGCTCAAATTGTACAAAAACAAAACTTGTGTGTATCAAGGACCATGTGGAACACTATTTTTATACTGGGATCTGCAACTGACCTTTTCCAGCTGTCACTGAAATATACACATCTTGCTAATGTCTATATTCTCATTGATAATGCTCACCTCCCAGTCCAGAAAGTCATCCACATCCTCAAAGTTGGTGAGAAGCGACACAGAGCAGGACAGTTTAGGCAGTTCCTCACGAGTAAGTGGTGGGAAACGGCTGTCCTTAAGGGCACTGCAGCATAAAAGATACAAGTCTTAGATAGTTACTTGGATAAGTTAGGTTTATTGACCTAATGTTAAAAAAAAAGGGGTATCCATTTCTGGCAGTTTTGTGAGACAGGATATTTATCTTTACTGGTAGCAACCATCTACGTATGGACATCAATATTATATGTACATGTAAATTGAAGAAAAGTCTGGTTAGTAGTGAAGAGGTGTGTCAAACAAAGACCATGATCATATGTAAGTTCTCCATACCATGGTAACGCTAGAGAGCTCTCGGTACCTGGTTAGGGTGTATTCCCTGAGTCCTGAGTGAAGATTCATTGCAGAGAAGGTCCCAATACAGCCCCGAAGACGTTTGTCGCGTCCAGCCTTCCATGTAACAAACAAAGGACTAGAACAGGGCAATTAAAATATGGAAAAGTTAAATCTAAAGAAAAGATCTCCATAATGGACATTTGTGCTTAAATATGTCAGCATGCAAGTTAAAGGAAAAGCAAAGATGGTTTTAGAAGTACATTGCAGACTAAGGCAGGCATAAGAAACTTGACAGAAGAAGACACAAGGGCCAAATGAAGAGTTGATTTATTTAATGGGGGGGCTGCATAAATACTAAAGAATATAGCATTATACAAGGGGATATCATGCCTTTCTGCAGCTTTCTAAAGTTCATTACTAATTACATCTACAAAAACTGCATGCTGAGAAAAATTGTAAATTAAGCAGGAAGGGGTGGGACCCTTAATATCAGAGGGGGTTCAGCTGGTTGATGAGAACAGAAAAAACTGAATTCTGAACTGTTATTTTTCCATCTGTCTACACAAACGAGCAAGGTTTCCTTCTTAATACTCCTCATTACAGTAATACAACTAATGATGCATGGTTCACACATGAGGAAATTCAAAAGAGACTTGAAAATGTTAAGCTAAACAAAGAGGCGGGGCTGGATGGTATTTCTCTCAGGGTACTTAGTGAGCTTAGCTCTGTGATTGCCAAACATCTTTACTTAATTTTTCAGGATTCATTGAGGTCTGGCATGGCGCAAATTGCTATTGTGTGCCGCTATTCAAAAAGGACCCCGTTCTCAGCCTCAAAACTATAGGCCAGTTAGTCTGACATCAGTGGTAGGGAAGCTTTTCATAGAAAAAAAATTGGTTTCGGGGTATATGCTATCTAAATAGCAAGAACTGTGCATGGGTCCATTACCATGTGTTTATATATACATATATCTTATCTTACTTAAAACATTTGTGCATTTCATCCACAGTAAATATTCAGGTTATTACATTCAAATAAAGCATTTAGCATTAACACACTACAATGAAATGTCTTGGTTTTTGTTTTTTATTTGTGGTTTTTTAGTTATTTAGCTTTTTATTCAGCAGTTCTTCAGTTTGCTATTTTAGCAACATGGTTGCTATGGTCCAAATTACCCTAGCAACCATGCATTGATTTGAATAAGAGACTGGAATATGAATAGGAGAGGGTCTTACTAGAAAGAGAGTGCTAAAAAGTATCAAAAACAATACATTTTTAGCCTTACAAAGCATTGTTTTTTAGATCAGGTCAGTGATCCCTATTTGAAAGCTGCAGTGTCAGAAAAGGTTGGCAAATAATTCAAAAACAATAAAAAAAAAAGAAGACCAATTGAAAAGTTGCTTAAAATTATCATTTTGTAACATACATTACATTAATTAAAAAATTAATATCTTTAAAAATAGCCCCTTTATTGGAGCTTCCTATAGATGTTCACTGGTCCCTGTTTCAAATGAGGGTATTGCCAGTAGGAGGGGGACAGCCAATCACAGCCCTGCAGTCACACAAGCAAAGACAGCCTTCAG
>CM044439.1:137462126-137476493 GCA_024363595.1 Xenopus borealis
GTCGCTGTTGCTAAGGTTTGCTGGGCTGGGGGTGGCTTTGGGAGGCTTTCAGCAAGACCAAGACTGTGAACTGCTTAGGGATTATCATAAATGATCAAAACAGCACAGGTCAAATAATATCTGTCAGAAGCCAATAAAGCAAGACTGATTAATAATCATATAAAGACTGCACTGTGTTGTCATGTAATCAAATGTGGATTTTATAGTTTTTGTATGGTTTAATACAAAATTTCTCCATTCCAAAACCAGTGGCTGCAGCAAAAGAATCCTCCAAATAGAATTCCAGTTTATCTGTTTAAATCTGGCTCCATGATCTTTGTCCCTGCAGCTGGAGTTGGAAACATTAAAGGGGATATAAAGGCAAAAATAAAATCCAATACAAATCTCTACACAGTTGCAGATTGCTCCATAGGGAAACTGCTGGAGTTCTGAAAAACTGGGAAGACAGGGGCTCCCCCCTACTGTTCATAAGTATGATTGTTTCCCTGCATAGCAGTTATGAACAGTCTGACAATTCCTATCCACAGCAGTAAATGAAGGTGGAATTTCACTTCACTGGAGATAGATTTTATTTTCATTAAAGAAAGTAAAAATGGGATTTTTTTTTTTTTTTTGCCTTTGCATGCCCTTTAAAGGCCACTGTTAGAATTGATACAATAGCTGCGAATATTCCACAGCTATCAACTAATGTAGTAAATTGTAACAGTTCAGAATCTGCACCTGAATTACTGAGCTGCCAGACTGAAACACCAGGAACATTAAAGGAGACATTTTATGTAAAAAAAACAAGAATGTACCAGTACATTTTACTTTATTGAAAATGTATGCAAAAATTCTACTAGTCCAGCCCATCTGTTCCAGTTGGGGCCGTCTCCTTTCCCATGCTGTGCAGGGAAGCTGTTGGCACTCAGCACACTGCATTATAGAATAGGAACAAATAAGTTGCTAGGCTGACCCCATGCCTTTGCTTGTACAGGGCTGTGATTGGCTATCCCCCTCCTACTGTGCTTCTGGCAGCAAATGTTAGGACATGCACACCCCTCATTTGAAATAATGACAGGGACAAGAAAAGCATCTTTGGGGCACTCCAATAAAGGGGACATTTTTGAAGATAATTGTTAGCACAATCTGAAACAAATCCCATATAGTATACAGAATTGCCTACAAAATTTGGGTTTTTCATTTAGCCGATACGCCTTCTTACAACTACAAACCTAAATTTGTAAACACAGCCACAAATGAAAAATGCAAAGCAATAGAAAAAAAGTCTATTACTGATGAACTGAAAACAACTGAACAGAAAAAAGTGCAAAAAAAAAAAACTTTAAAGTACAGCTCTATTATAATGTCTGTATCATTTGACATTCAGTATTTAACAAAGACCTAGGCACCAAATCATAATGTGCAGAGGAGTTAGCCACAGCAACCAATATGATATTTGCTTTTCATTCTAACATGTATGCCGTTTCCTACTACCAGTTTGTGGGTTTTTCAAGTAGACTGGGTTTTCCCATTTACTTACTGTTTCAGTCAACACCAAGACAGCTGCTTATGTAGAGTCTTACAATTTCAAATATGTTTTGGGACAGCAAACAAAGGTAATTCCTTCTAGGCCTAGTATTTACACTGTATACACAAGTTGCACCCCTTTAAGCGATAGCACTCACCCATCAGTTGCAGGTTTCTTTCGTAGGATGCTGGGACGAGGAGAGGACCCCTGTGCAGGCGAACTGCCAATCCCAGGGCTCTGACTGTGGCTCTGCATAACTGTAGTGCCAGCAGGTGTGGCGCTGAAAGGACTATTTATAGGATTTGCAACAATCGTTGCACCCTCTCCTAGTACAACTATAGTGAAAAGAAGTGTAGATCAGTTGGAATCTAAACCAAGGTTGCATATATTTAAAAAAAACCAAAAAAAAAACCAATGGCAATATTAATGTGCCCTACATATTTGCTGCTGGTTCATTTAGATTTTTTTATTATGGCCCATTACAGAACTTTGATTGGCACACAGAATCTCACAGTTCACCTTTAATTTAATATAGTACATTATAGAATAAACTAATCTCTAATATAGGTATGGGATCCGTTATCCAGAAACCCATTATACAGAAAGCTCCGAATTACGGTATGGCCATCTCCCATAGACTCCATTTTATCCAAATAATCAAAATTTTCCTTTTTACTTTTTGTAATAATAAAAACTGTAGCTTGTATTTGATCTAGGGATGCACCAAATACACTATTTTGGATTCGGCCGAACCCCAGAATCGTTTGCAAAAGATTTGGCCGAATACAGAACTGAATCCGAACCCTAATTTACATATGCAAATTAGGGAGTGGGAGGATAAAAGGTGGGTGCACAATAAGTGCGCAGCAAAGCATTTTTTACTTCCTTGTTTTGTGATTTTAAGGATTCGGATTTGGTTCGGCCAGGCACAAGGATTCGGCCGAATCCTGATGAAAATGGCCTAATCCTGGCTGAATACCAAACTGAATCCTGTATAACTGATCCTAACTGGAGGAGCCTTTTGGGTTTATTTAATGTTTACATGATTTTTCTAGTAAATCCAAATTATGGAGAGATCAGTTATCCGGACAACCCCTGGTCCTGAGCATTCTGGATAACAGGTCCCATATCTGTAATAGAATATGCTGCATAAAACCTGCAGCGAGGCTTTATCGCATTATGTATAGTTCCTTGTGCTTCTATATTTCCAATAAGTTATTGCACACTTCAATAATACACAAAAATGCAACCCTTTGCTGGGGATGCCAAGCTGAAAGTTAGAATAAATGCACCTAAAGGAAAAATGTTTTAAAAAAATGAACAGCGCATTAAAGGTTGTTCTAGGAACCAATCGACATCCTCAGCAACTCATTCCTGTGTTTTGTTGTCTCATTTCACTGAACAGCATGAATCATTACCAGAAGCCTTTGGTTCACTTGAAGCTTGCTGTGAGCTGATTGAAGAAGCTTGAACCCCCTGGTTAGTTATTGAAGTTGCAGGGTGGATTGCCTGGGTATTAATTGGAGATGGTTGGATTCCTTGGGTACTTATAGGGGTTGCCTGGATGCCTTGTGCACTAAAAGGAGATGGTTGTATCCCATGTGCAGTAACTGGAGCTGGCTGGATGCCCTGAATGTGGCGCGTGTGCGATGTGTCCATATTGATCAGCTGCATTGGGTTCAGATGGACTGTGGAAGCCACCGACTGGGCTGTGATAGCAGAGTTTGGAGCCTGAGCTGAAACTAAAAGAAATAAAAGTTAGCAAAATCACCAACAAACAACTGAATGATTATTTGGCTTCAACAATTGCGTATTTTCAATTGTGTATCAGAACTCATTTCCAGTTACTTTTTAGAGTAAATAAAAGCCACAAACCAAAATGGGGGTTGGAGGGAACACAATGGTCATCTCTAATCTATTTCTTATCAAATCTATGGTTACTTTTATTATTGTGATACTCGTTCCTCTGTTTTTCTAGTTATACATATTTGTTAGGTAACACTTAAAACGAAAAAGTTGATATTAATTTAACCACTGAGTTGCAATTGAGGAAAAAGTTGTTTACAATTAAGTTATGGATGTTTAGAAAGATAACCTTTCATTTTCAGGTGTAAAACCATGCACAATTTAAAATAAAGCTTTAGGTGATAAAAAAACATTGCATACCGGTTGCTTGGAGATGTCATATACAATGAGAATGTAAAATAAGTGAACACAGAACACAACACATTATGGCATTTATGTTTATACCCTATGTCAATAAGCAAGCTAAAATATTTATTAAAACTACCTGTTGGAACAAAAAGGAGATTTTGTGTACTCACGGTTATATCTCTTTCTCTTCAGTCTCTTGGGGGACACAGGGACAATGGGGTATAGCTGGTATCACTAGGAGGCAGGACACAACCTTAAGAAAGAAACCAACTCCTCCTCCACTGGCTATACCCCCAGCAGGCGGAGCTTAGGTCAGTTTGTACCAAAGTCATCAGAAGAACATGTATGTAACTTAAACCAAACTTTAGAACTGTAACTAACAGTATCATGTCTGATAGAGTGAAGGCCTCAATCCAGTCCCCCAAGAGACTGAAGAGAAAGATTTAACTGTGAGTACACACAATCACCTTTTCTCCAAGTCATCTTGGGGGACACAGGGACAATGGGGATGTACCAAAGCTGTCCCGTAAGGTTCAGGTGGGAAGAGGCCTATGTTGAGGTAACCACCGCCACCTGAAGCACCTTTCTGCCAAAGTGGGTGTCAGAGGCCGCAAAGGTATCAAAGTGGTAGAATTTGGAAACGGAGTGAACCGAGGTCCACATTGCAGCTTTGCACAGTTGTTCCGCTGAGGCTTGATTTCGGAACGCCAAGGATGTACTTGCCCCTCTGGTGGAGTGAGCCGTGACCCTACTTGGAGGTTCCTGGCCTTGTGCTGGCTATGCTCGTAGTTTAGCTTGCTTGATCCAACGGGATATGGCCTTCTTTGGAAAAGTACGGACACGGCGGAAAGCTGTGATGCCATTGGAAAGCCCTTCCTGAAGGAATTCCAGGATATTGGGAACAGAGAAGGACTTGAAACTGGTTTTATGCCTGGTGCACCATTGCTGGTAGGTGGACCAAACTATATGGTAAGCTCTGGTGGAGACCGGTTTTCTGGCTGCGTGCATTGTGCGTGCTACAGCCCTGGAGAAGCCCTTTTGGATCAAGATCTTTGTCTCAAGAGCCACACCGTCAAATTTAGGCTTGTTGGATTTGGATGGCGAATAGGTCCCTGAGAGAGAAGGTCTGGAAATGGAGGCAGAGTCCATGGTTCTGCTACGGCGAGATTGACCAGGTCTGTGAACCAGGCCCTTCGAGCCACCTTGGTGCGATCAGAATGAGGGTGGTCTGTTCTCGTTGCAGCTTCCCGATTGTTCTGGGAATGAGAGCCAGAGGCGGGAAGGCGTAGGCCAGTTTGAATTCCCAAGCGGTGGTCAGGGTGTCTACATTTAGAGCCAGTGGGTCTCTGTATCTGGCTAGGAATACCTTCCTGTTGTGCCTGGTCACCATCAGGTCTACCTCCGGAGTTTCCTACATATCTGAAAAAACCTTGTTCTTTAGTGACCACTCGCCAGGGTCTAGGGACTGTCAATTTAAATAGTCTGCCTCCCAGTTCTGTAGACCTGGGATGTAGATGGCGGACAGTTGAACTTGGTGGTTCTCTGCCCAGCTGAAGATGAGCCTGATCTTGTTTAGGGCTGCTTTGCTCCTTGTTCCCCTAGGGATCTCCCCTGAGAAAGGCGAGTCAGATCTAGCCACCAGCGAAGGGAGAACCTTGTTTGAGGGGACAGCAGGATCTCCTGTAGCAAGGATCTCCGGTTCCATACATTAAGGATGTTCAGTTGGAGGTCTCTTAGATGGAACTGAGCAAGGGGAACTGCCCCTATTTCTGGTGCGGAGGGAAAATGGAGGTGTGTAGGTAGGCGTCCTTTGTGTCGAGTGACATGAGGAATTGCCCTGGAGCCATCGCTGCGGATCTTGAATTTTCGTGTACGTATGAACTTGTTTAGCTCTAGGATGGTACGCACCGACTCGTCTTTCTTTGGCACCACAAATAGATTGGAATAATATCCCTGGAACAGCTCGGTCAAAGGCACCTGGGTAATAACTTCTGCCTGGAGCAGGTTTGAAATGACCTGTAGGAAGGCTGTGCACTTTGTTGATTCCTGAGGAAGTCATGACATGAAAAATCTGTGTGGTGGCATTGAGGCAAACTCTATGTGGTAGCCTCGAGTAACGACTTTGTGGATCCAGGCGTCTTGAATAATTTTAGTCCATGCATCGGCAAAATGAAGCAATCTCCCTCCTATTGAGGTTGGATTGTACTTGGCGTCATGCCGTGGAAGACTTGTCAGTAGTCTTTGAGGTGAGCTTCCGATTCTGCCAGGAAGATCTCTGTTTGCTGCCGGAGAGCCCCCTGCCTGAGAAGGTCTGACATGGAGGGGTTGAGCTTGTGGTTTTGGACAGAGAGCCACAAAAAAACCTTCCTTTTCAAAAGGAGGACCTTGTTTTGGGTTGCGGTAGTAAAGTACTCTTGCCCCCAGTGGCTTGACTGATGATCTAGTCAAGGTCCGGCCCAAAAAGAAGTTTACCCTTGAAGGGGATGGAGGTCAGGGATTTCTTGGAGGAAAGGTCGGCCGACCATAGTTTCATCCAGAGGGAGCGGTGGGCAGCTACATGCGAGTGCCAAAGCTCTGGTGACAACCTGTGTTGCATCCAGAGACGCTTCACCAATGTAGTTTGCTTCCTTGATTTGGGAAGCCCATCGAGAAAGTTCATGGCGAGGTGCTCCTTCAGCAATAGCAGTGAGGAGAGAGTCAGACTGTGATTGCATTGCTCGGCTGACCCAGGCTGTGGCCACAAACGTGGAGCGTAATAGTCCATCTGCACAAAGAAGCATCTGAGACTGGCAGGGCTGTGCTTTTGGATAGCCTGGATACAGGTGCGTCCACCGAGGGAGGGGATGACCATTTATCTATGTGTTCCGTTGGAAATGGATAGAGCTTCGAGAAATGACGGCTAGACTGGAATCGTTTCTCTGGCTTGTCCCATTCCTGCTGTATGATGTGATCTAGCTGGGAATGAGAAGGGAATACGGAAGCCATTCTACTGTGCCTCTTAAAAAGCGCCTTGGAGGGCACAGCCGAAACCTGTGGCTCTTGTAGGTGCAGGGTTTCTAGTACAGAAGCAATCAGTGTATCTACTTTAGAGGAATGGCGAAGTGATTCTTCTTCTTCATTCAGAGGATAGTCCTTCCTCAAAGAGGGGTCGGTCATCCGAAGGGGTGACTATCATCATCGGATGGAGAAGGCGCTCTGCGCTTAGAGGGTTTGGGCTTAGGATTGTCCGAACGGGCTAGCAACTTGTCTAAGGACTGTGCTAAATTGGGTATTCCTGTAGCCAATTGGGATGCCCATTCAGGCGTAGCCTGCCTTCTATGAGGAGAAGACTCCCTTACTGGAGACTGGATAGTCAACCTGAGGGGCCTGGTTCACCAGAGGAGGAGATTCTGAATCTGGCCTGAGCGGCTTAGACTTGCTGCATAGGGGATTATTGTGCCCTGCCGGCAAACGTTTGTGACATTCGGCACAAGCCAAGTATTTTATAGCAGTAGAAGGTGCTGCTCTGGGAAAAAGGCTGTCACTGGACCCCTCAGACATGGTACCACATGGTAGCTCTCTTTGCCCTGTGTCCCTTACGTTTCAGCGCCGTGCAATACAGTGAGACGCACTTAAGATAGCCGCCGTTAGTCTCGCGTGACTTGTGCATGCGCCAAAATGGCGGCTGCGAAGTCGAGCGCAAACTTTCGATGGGCGCGAGAAGCGCCCGCGAAAATTGTATGGGCGAAAGTTTGCGTCTGTCTGTGCACAGCACCCAGGGACCCCGGCGGCAGATCCCACATTGTAGGGTTCCACAGAGTCTTTACACAGTGGTAAAAAGACAAACACAACCCCAAATTCCCAGCAAAGCTGAGCAGAGAATTGCTAGAAGTCCTATCCTCCTGAGGACACAACAAAAATGGACCTAAGCTCCGCCTGCTGGGGGTAAAGCCAGTGGAAGAGGAGTCAGTTTCTTTCTTAAGGTTGTGTCCTGCCTCCTAGTGATACCAGCTATATCCCCCATTGTCCCTGTGTCCCCCAAGATGACTTGGAGAAAATAACAGCTTTAATAAAGGTAAACCTCACTTTCAAACAAACAGTGCTAGACATTCTCTGTTGGATTAAGGCTTTGACTGGGCCACTGTAGGATATATTTAATTTCTGGATCACTCCAGCATTACTATGGCCTTGTGTCTGGGATAATTGTTCTCCTGAAAATTTACTTTTGTCCTAGCTTCTGTTTGATAATACAACTCTTGCAGTTTGCCTGCATTTTGCACCATTTATTCTTTTATTTTAAAAAGATGCCCAGACCCTATTGATCACCACTGCTCAATTTCATTGTAGATATAAAGGCCCATTTACAAAAACAGTGTTTTGCCCACAATGGATCTGTTCATCCAAGAACTAAAGCATTACTGTGGGGCCACCCTTAATTAAGTGTGCATAGTAACTTGGATGTAATGCAACAGTTTTTATTAATGTGTGAATGGTGCAGGTTTACAAACGTCTAATTGATAGCTTGCTGCTAGACAGAAGCTGCCAACTTTGTCTAAAAGGGCCGACTCAGCAATTCAAATCTGCCGGTTTATAATCACATTAAAAGTAATGTGGTTGTGAACGTGGGATTGAGGATCTATGCATTGGTACTAAATGTAAAAATTTGCTAATACATAATGGGTCAATGATGTGGTCATGGACTGATGAACGAAGAAAATAACCTAAACATAAAAATAAAATAAAGCACGTGTTCTACATGAGTAGGCAGGGAATCTCTTCTCTGAAACGCACAATCTTTATTAAAAGGCACACGCATAGCTCATCCGATGACAGAACAACAGATGTAGGAAAAACTAGTTCAGTAAAAATGTCAAGTGAAATACAAATTCCATTTAAAAGACAAATGTTTTTGAACAGGGTGGTGAATCCCACAAATCCATCACCGCTTTAATGTCTTAACCCCAGTTTTGAGCCCCACCCAACTGTTTCTCTACTGACCTGGGTATTGTCGAATGGTGGACACAGAGCTAGTAATAGGGGTATAAGTGTGTGCTGTCAAGGGATATGCAGAAGGAGGATAGGTTGGTAGAAAGTACTGTAACTGCACTGGAACAGGCTGTCTGCAAAACAAACAGAAAGTTACTGTAAAGGAGCATCACTTTCCCTTTGTAAAAGATCAGAGATCATAGGAAATGAGGTGAAATAGTTAATGCATGGGTCTGTTTTAATACAGGAGACACCTTTATCCCTTGCCCTAACGATACAGATTATCCCCAGGTAAATACCAACTAATATTGAAAGCCTAATAGGTCGCATCCCTACATGTGTGGTTTGATTTTGTTTTATGTTCCTACTTTTAACATACATTTATAAAGCATCAACATACTCCATTACACTGTACAACAGAATTACCATGCACCTAATATTTAATTACACGCAGACACTGAACCATACAGGGGGTAAAAAGGGTCTTGAGCATTAGAGTTCACAATCTTCTTCCATCTGGCTTTATATACCAGAACATCTTGTCTTAACATGGCAAATGTACAAATATAATGTTCAAAGGTGTAAAACTTTAAAAGAAATATAAAATTATAATATAAAGTAGGTCTGTAAGCAAGCATACATGGGACTGTGTAACTCAGTGATCCCCAACCAGTAGCTCGCGATCAACATGTTGCTCTCCAACCCCTTAGATGTTGCTCCCAGTGGCCTCAAAGCAGGTGCTTATTTTTTAAGTAATGGCTTAGAGGCAAGTTTTGGTTGCATAAAAAACAGATGTCCTGCCAAACATTCTCTCCTGTAGGCTGCCAGTCCATATAGGGGCTACCAAAAAGCCAATCAGAGCTCTTATTTGACATCCCCATGGACTTTTTCATGCTTGTGTTGCTCTCCAACTCTTTTTTAAATTTAAATGTGGCTCACGAGCAAAAAAGGTTGGGGACCCCTGGTGTAACTTGTTTATCCTATAGCCCACCTGGAGTCCTCTCCCACAGTTTAGGAAGCTCTGATTTAAATCAGTTTAACTTTCTACACATAGCAGACCATATTGTATTAAAACGACAAAGCCAATCCAGTTAAAAACCCTGAAGCCGGACATGAAGGGGTTTCTCAGGGGAAGACCATAACTAATAACAGTTCTGACTTGGGCTCACGAGTTTCAAGTGTGTACCCAAGCCCTCCCTGGAGGCGAACATCCCCCAAACCTTACGGTCTTTCATCAGTTCTCTTTTAAGGGCCCTTACACACGGGCATTTTTACCTGCGCTCCCCTGCATTCCGTTTTGCTGTGTTCAGCCGCAGGGGAGCGCAGGTATAGACGCACTCAATTATTTTCAATGGGGCTGTACTCACACGAACGCATATAGGCGCCAAACGCAGGAAAAATGCAGCATGTTGCATCTGAACCTGCGTTCGGCGCTTACACGCGTCTCGTGGGTACAACCTCATTGAAAAGAATGAGGTGCGTCTAGACCTGTGCTCCCCTGTGGCTGAACGCAGACAAACGCAGGTCGCAGGGAGCGCAGGTCCAAAACGCCCGTGTGTAAGGGCCCTAAGGAATTTGCTATAATTGTTGCATGCTCAGTGTGAAGTAGCTTAATAGGATCTGGTGCAGCCTCTGCTTTTCTACCCCCAGAAAATGCCTGCAGTCACACTTAAGCTGGGTGTGGTTCTTTTCGTTTTGCTCTCCTACACATGATAAGCAACTATAGGAAGTCTTCCTTTCAGATTGCCTTTGCTTTCTACTTCCTTGTGTGCATCTTAGCTCCTCTACTTCTACCCAGCACTGTTTGCTTCCAGATGCACTAGTTACTAAATCTTCACTTCAAGGAAATCTTTGCAACTGTAGCCGACTTCAAAGTCTAGGTAAATAAATAAAATAATAAAAATAATAAGATAAATTTACCTGTTTTCACTCCTGGCCTCCATGGTCATAGGATTCGGTGAAGCTCGGTGACCAGGAATAGGTATCAAGTTTCCTCTCTCTGTTCCATACTCTGACTGGATCCGAGGTGAGTTGTGAGTGATCTGCTGTGGAACCACTTTGGCTGAAAAAAATGACAACACAATGTACAAATGTTTCATTTGGCATGGGCACATAAAGGTCCCAGTGTGGACCGTGCCGAGGACACAGGTGATATGTGAAATAGGTTTTGTTGTTTTTAATCATATGCGGGGGAGTGCTGGTCCTTACCAGATATATAATATTATAGTAGCCAAGGTTGGTCAAGAGGCTTCTGGCCCTCTGTAATGCCCCAAGCCCAGTGTTGTCAAACTACCACTGGATCTTTCATCCACTAAGCTAAAGGGGGTAAAGCACAAATACCCACTGCAAAACACAGGCACTGAACTAGACATTCAATGTATCCCTCAGTCGATTCAAGCCTTGTGCAAACTGATTCACAAACATAAGCATTTCTTAGCATGCTTCTGTAGCACTACAGGTTGTTTGAACCAAAATACTTGAACAGATATACCACAGTTTGAGCTAAAATTGGCAAAGGGTTAATATTGGAGGCTTTATCTGCCCATGTGTCTTCAGCTTCAGTAAACTCTTCTAGAGGAAAACCTTGTATGCAATCATATTAACTCGGAGCAGCTTCTCGTATCATAGAGGTTTTGAACCTTTATCAATAGGACAGCAAAGCGAGTGTGGGAGCTGCTAAGCGAGTGTTGCATGTGATCTAAGTGTTGCATGTGAATTAATTGGTGCAAAGAGGGAGTAAGAGCAAATAAGTAAGAGCAAATAACGGACGGCTGTGTGTTCTGAGAGTTTCTGACTGAGACAAACAGCTTTTTCTTTTCTCTGTTTGGGGGTAAACTAGTAGATACATTTAGTGCATTTAATTTTTTATTTTTGTGTTTTAGCCTGAGACTTTCTAAGGGGAACATTTAATAAAAAAAAGTTAAGGGGTTGTTTTACTGCTGGTAGCAAACAGTATTTTTTTTCTCTTTCTCTCAGTCCGTTAATTAATGGGGAGGAGTTAAGTAAATTCTGATCAGGCCTTGTGTTCTGTGGTTTGAACCTTTATCTCTGTGATAGCAAAGAGAGTGTTGCATGTGATCTAAGTGTTGCATGTGAATTAAGTGTTAAGCAGCGTTAAAAACCTTAAGGCATTTAAAACCAAAAAGGCTTTTGTGAGGAATTGCATTTGGGAGACTAAGTACCTAGTGTAAATAAGTGCACATGGGTTTGCTGGTATTACCAAGTGTATGTCTTGTCACATGTACAGTATGTGGTGTTGGAGCAGCAGTTCCATGCAGTATTTACATGTGAGAGATGTTGGTGGGTTTTCATCTTGGAATCTGAACGGCAGACTCCAAGGGGTGAACTTGCAGCACTGAGAGCAGCGGCAAACGAGGGGGAGGAAAGGAGGCTCAAAGAGCAACCACTAGCAGGGACTAGTGGAGTGGAGGAGAAGGGGCAGAAGAGGCAGTCAGGAGTGGGAGTAGGGGACAGAAGGGTAGGGGTCTGGTCCACAGCTTGTCCAAAACAGCAAATTCGCCATTTTGGCTGAAGATGCTGGGGAGGAAAGTTCTGAACTGGCGTCTATGGAGCAGGCTGACTCTCAGAGCCCCCTGGGAGCCAGTGGTTCTAATACGGGTGGTGGGGGGAGTGCAAGGAAGGAAAGGCAGGTTCTAGTTATAGGGGATTCAATTATTAGAAAAGGTGGATAGGGTAATCTGCCATAAGGCCCCTACATGCAGAACAGTCTGCTGCCTGCCTGGTGCTAGGGTTCAGCATGTGGAGGAGCGAGTGGACAGATTATTGGGAGGGGCTGGGGAAGACCCAGCAGTCTTGGTACACATAGGTACCAATGACAAAATTAGACGAGGTGGTGGTGGAAGTCCTCAAGAACGATTTTAAAAAAACTAGGTGTAAAGTTGAGGGCGAGGAGTTCCAAGGTAATTTTCTCAGAGCAACCTGTGCCACGAGCAACACTAAGAAGATAGCGGGAGATTAATGCGTAGCTGAGAGATTGGTGTAGGGAGGAGGGTTTTGGGATTTTGGAGAACTGGGCTGATTTCTCAGTCGGCTACAGACTCCTTGCTAGGGATGGGCTGCACCCAACTGCAAAGAGTCCAACAAATCAATTGTAGGGGTATGTGATAGACCCCCTAATGTAAGTGAGGAGGAGGAGGCTGAAGTCCAGAAGCAAAAAGAAAAAGTTGCTAGTTTGGGTAAAGTAATGATAATGGGGGATTTTAAATATCCACATATTGACTGGAGCAACAGTACTGTCAGATCAGTTAATGGGAATAAGTTTATAAACTTGTTGCATGACAATTTTATGGCACAGGTTGTTGAGGAGCCTACCAGAAAAAATGCTATTCTGGATCTAGTGATCTCAAATGACCCAGAACTTAAAGCAAATGTGCAAATCATTGAACTCCTGGGTAATAGTGACCATAATGTTATATCATTTAATGTCCGGTGCAAAACACAAATATATACCTGACCAACAAAAACCATGAATTTTGGAAAAGATAATTTTAGTGCCTTGAGGGCTGCCCTTCAGAGTATTGATTGGGGCATTACGTTTTCAGCTAAAACCACAGAACAGAAGTGGTTGTCATTTAAAATTATATTAAATCATTACGATTCTCAATTTATTCCCTTAAGGAGTAAATGTAGAAGCTCTAAGAATCATTCTATGTGGCTTAATACAGATGTAAAGAAGTTAATAGGAAAGAAGAGAAAGGCATTTAAAAACTACAAATCTGTTGGGACAGAAGCTGCATTTAATGAATATAAACACTGTAATAAATGTTGTAAATCGAAGGCAAAGAAAGGAAATGAAGAGTTAATTGCGGCGCAGGCAAAAAGTAACACTAAAAAGTTTTTTTAAATATATTAAAGGAACAGGAACAGTAACACCAAACACCACTTGTTTTCAAGTAAAGAAAATATCATGTAGTGTTACCCTGCGCTGTTAAAACTAATCTGTTTGCTTCAGAAACACTACTATAGCTAATTTAAACAAGCTGCTAAGTAACAATGGCAGAAATTGAAAAAGGGCTATATGGCACAGGATAAGTAATGGATAACAGATAGCATTATGTTCTACAGAGCTTATCTGCTGTTTAATTTGAGCCTTTTCTCCTTTGACTAGTTGCCCCCATGGCTACACAACAGCTTATTTATATAAACAATAGTAGTGTTTCTGAAGCAAACACTGCATTTTTAACAGTGCAGGACAACACTGAATTATATGTTTATTATTTTAAAATAATGTCATTTTTTTATGTTGATGGTCCTTTAATAGTAAAAAGATGCAGGTTGAGAGTGTTGCTCCATTAAATAATGGTACCAGTATGGTTGTAATAGATACAGAAAAGGTAAATGTGCAAAATCAGTTCTTTTCTTCGGTGTATACAATAGAGTCCTAGTTCCCAGGTTCACTTCATAGCTGCACTAATGACTCAGCTCAATCTAGTCAGTGGCTTACTCAGAATATGATTCATAAAGCTTTAATAAAAATTAATATAAAAGCTCCGGAGCCAGATGGCATACACCCACAGGTTCTAAGAGAGCTTAAATCAGTTTTAGACCAGCCCCTATTTCTGATTTTCTCAGATTTGCTTTCATTTGGTATAGTGCCTATGGATTGGAGGAAAGCTGATGTCATCCAAATATTTAAAACGGGATTACGATCTCAGCATGACAATTATAGGCCAGTAAGTTTGACATTTGTAATGGGCAAATTATTTGAAGGCTTGTTA
>CM044439.1:137544839-137561232 GCA_024363595.1 Xenopus borealis
AAAAAAAAAAAAAAAAATATTCTAAATTAATTCTACCCCAACCCTGGAAATAGCTTGAATCTGAAAATACACCATCTATAAAATCTGTTGAGGTCAAGTAGAAGTCAATGGCAGAGGTCCCTTGTACCAAGATCTTAGTAGGATTTTCCTCGAAAACTCAATCAATTCGATCTATTCAAAAAAAATTTCTGCTAAAAACTCGATCATTTTGAGTTTATGGGTTGTTAACCCCAAACTCACGGATTCAAGTTTTTTTTCCAAATTAGAAACCATTCGAGTTGAGTTAATTCAAAGTTTTGAAAAACTTGCATGACAAAAATTTGACCTTTGATAAATAACCGCCTTAATATTCTCACTGTTTCCTATATGTAAATGAAATGCCACTGATCTTTCCATGGAGGCAGGCTGGTCTTGATCATCTCTTGAGTAAAACCTAATTAGTTGCTTTGCTGCGAGTTTTCAACACCTGACTATATTGTAAATCTATCTTTACTGTAAATAGGCTGTAGACTTGGCCCCTAAAGACCATGTCGGCAACGTATTGGTCCATGTACAGCAGCCTTGCTATGGCTTGCGTTATCAAGACGGATTTTGATTTGAGTAAAAATTGTCCGTATAGCTAGCATGCAGGTTTTTCCTTAGACAAGGATGGTATTACATGCTTAATAGAAAAAAAAAGCAAATAAAAGCTTCTTTGCCGCAGATATTAATCAAACTATAATTATAAACCTCTACATTTTAGATCTGTGTTCCTTCTAGCAGTACAGCTTTGGGTAAAGGGTGATATGGGAGGAAAGATAAACTCCAGCTACACTTGTATCCCAATGTCATCTGGTGAACTAGAGATTTGTCAGGTTTGACAAGAAAAAAAATATTCTAATCACTGGCTCTTGCAAATTTGTTCAGAGTTAAATGATCTCTATTGCGTTGCCTACTTCACACTGTGCTCACACTGTATAAACCGGCACACCCAACACTATGTACATTAGAAGTAGAAAACTGTCACTTTGCACATTTTGATGTTAGAAGAAATAAACATCGGATTTGCTTTGAGTGATGGCACCTGCATTTTATTGCACACAAGGCTCACTGAATTATATGCAGATTTGCTATGTGGCAGTAATCCATAGTAACCACGACAAAATGTTATCAACTAGCCTGATCAGCGTTGTTGGTTATTTTGAGTACATGTACTCATGTTTGTAAATGAGAGCTACTAATTAGACCCATCCTCTTCTTTGCCTCTGCACAAGTCAAGGCTTTTTATTTTTGGCTGTTCTCCCTGCCATCCAACAGCCATTAATTTGTTGTACAGATTTCCTGTGAATGTAACCTTACTCTCTGGCCAATATTAAACCTCTAATTTCTTATGTTGTAGTACACCACAAAATAATTTTATTTATTTTCTACATTAGAGACAGATCCCTATATAATCTACTTTACTCACTCTGAATGGGGAAATAAAACAGCAGAAGTTTTATTTTTAAAAACTAGTGGTTGAGCGCTGTAGTCCCAGTACAATGGAAAACCACCGGGCAATATAAAGTTGCATATTATTTCTGCCAGTTTTGCCCCAATTCCGTACACCTTGTTTTCTTTTTTTCCTTAGTCATTTTATGGCGTTATGTTGCCATAATTTACTTTGGCAAAAACCACAGTGGCATACTTCCTCTTCATGAACACTTATCAATTTTTTGAAGATCATTAGCATGAGAAGATGGCTCTTGGCTAGTGTTGCTTTTCATTTCATACAACTTTCCATGCCCTTGAGGATGACATAACTACAGCTAATGAAAAAAATGGACTTACTGAGTAGGTGGACTTTTATTTTACTGAATAGCATGTCCTACACCAAAAATTACCACAGTTGTTTTTTTTTGTTTTTTTTTTGTTCTTTTATTTTTTAATCTAAAACAGAAATGTTTAAACTGTGTAACTTAATATAGCTAAACTTGCTTAGAGCTATACACATTTGTAAATATTAGAGGCTTATGGAAGAATTTCATGATTTTACTTTGTTATTGCTAAAGGGTAAAACTCTTTTTCGGTGTGTGCCTAATGCCATGAGTTTCCATCCTGGAGCCTTTCAACTCTGAGGCAAATTGTTTAAAAAATCGAGGCGGTACAAACTGGGCTTAACTTCTAAGACATGATTAGTTGTGGAAGAGTATCACTATATATATTGGGCACCAACCATTTTGAGGTGCTTTCTTAGCTTCTATCACAGTATTATTCTTCATCTCTGTATTTATCTCTGTTTTGGTACTTCGTTTCTTTTCAACAAAGTAATGGCAATGATTCGTAATGAGGCAATTTAATAATTTTTATGTGTGTTTGATTGTATGTGTGTACACCACAGTGACTTTTGAAGAAATCAAATCACTAACATTCTTACTGCTTACAAACTTCCTTGTATTGCCAAACCACGTTCGTGCTTACAAAACGTAATGACTACCTTTTCACTCAATTGCCCGTCTTCTTTGACTGACGAGCTAAAAGTTTGACTGAACGAGACAGAACAAAGACTTGCAAAGAAACAAAGATAGGGGCCCCACTTACATCATACTGAACCACAGTCTCTAACAAGACGAATAACATTTCAGAGGGATAACCCACCATTAATCCGATGAATGGAGGTTTTTCACAGAAATGTTATATACTTTGTGGCACACTGACTCTTGATACATGGGTTAAGCAATCTGCATAAGTTGTGAATGTGACTCATATTTGTGTTTCTTTGTCAATTGTAGATATATTTCAGGGAGCATGTAGTGCCAGAGAATGTGTTCATATTAGAAGTGTGTTTGAACTGCTTTACCTATTATATGACTGGTAGGCCAGTGGCTTCATATCCTGGGCTTGACTGGGAACTCCTGAGCTTGTGTGCCTAACCAAGTTTTGCTTTGTTCTGTACAATTAACTGTTATCTGTTTCTGTTGCGGAGTTAATCACGCTTTGCCCCCCTCAACTGTTTGAGCAGTAATAGTTTTATTCTTTATAATAGTGGTTTAAGGACTATAACTATTGTTTTTGTCACTCTCTACTAGATAGCTATGCAATTAATTGCAAAGCAGGGTTTACAGATATGTAGTTGCCAAGCTATAGTGTAACATTTGTCCATATTCGGGAAAGGCGTTTCTATACCTGATTTCCAGTGTTAACCGCATTATGCAGCATTATGTCTGGCAATAATTACTTTTCCCTTTTCCCAATCTTGTTTGGCTTTCATGAAGGTATGCAGCTTCACTGAAAAGAAATTGTAATGCAAACACCTTAGTACACAGATTGAAAGGAAACTATCAGAGACTTTGTGATCACTGATCAGCTTTACTTTTTACGGAGATTTCGTTTTTTCATTTATTTTAGAAACATTTAAGTATAACAAACATTTCTTGGCTTACCATAGTAATGATTTGTAGAGAAATGATGGGCATTGTAGATGCACAATTGTTAGCATTGTTGACTTGTGATGTTCTTTCCAGGCACTTTTAGCCAGAAACTACATTGGGCAAACTACATTAGGTGTTAGACAATCTCAAGCATTTGAGTCTAATAAGTGAGAAGTTGGTCCGCAGGTCAGAAAGTATAAATATAATACAAACAAAGAAGAATAAGGTGTGTGCATTGGCTAATTCATAAGAACAGCTGTGCCCCACCTAAAGCTGACCAGTTCAGACTAGTAATATATATAAAACGTAACTTTTATTATGGAATTAATTAAACATAAATAGATAAATTTAAACATACATGGACATACTGGGATAACCCCGCAGAGGGCACAAACAGCATAGACTCACTGGTCCAATGACCCATGGAGCAGTGCAGGACTCTGTCCCTAAAACACATGTATTAAAAACCCAGGCAATAGGTGAAGCGTTGTGGAGATACACAGTAGGTAGCAACTCAGTTGCTGATGACCCAAAATATCAGTTAGTCCCTTGCCCTTAAAAGCTGCCTTCTGCAAAGTACTGTGGCGTAATTGAAGGAAACTCGGGCTGACAAGTGGAGCACTGTCCACCTACTGGTTGTACCGCTTAGCGGCACCTCTCGGGGAGTCGTGTCCTAGGTAATTACCAAAAACAATTTAGACCCGCACAGCTGTGAAGCGCGGCTACGTGTGAAAGTCAACTCAGTTGCACGTAGCGGGAAATGGATCGCTGTGATTCTCCCTTCCACCCCGTCCCCCCGTGAGCAAAGTCCTGCCTATTCTACGTGGGAACGGCTGAGAGCTAGTCTCCCAACGCTCACCTACGCCCGAAGCCCGACGCGTTTCACCGGACAAACCGGCTTCTTCAGGGGCGTAAGGGCAAGGGACTAACTGATATTTTGGGTCATCAGCAACTGAGTTGCTACCTACTGTGTATCTCCACAACGCTTCACCTATTGCCTGGGTTTTTAATACATGTGTTTTAGGGACAGAGTCCTGCACTGCTCCATGGGTCATTGGACCAGTGAGTCTATGCTGTTTGTGCCCTCTGCGGGGTTATCCCAGTATGTCCATGTATGTTTAAATTTATCTATTTATGTTTAATTCCATAATAAAAGTTACGTTTTATATATACTACATTAGGTGTTAGTTAGATAGCAGAACTAGTGCAGACTATTGAAAGTATGGAAGCAATTAGAACTCTTCACATATTAAGAGCAAAAATCCCTTCAAATTTATGTAACTGTTCATACTTTGCCCAGCACAGTGATATTACACAAGTATTTAGGTAAACATGGCAACATTCTTCATCAAAATTGAAAAATTCCTGCGGCACCCTACACAGGGCACACCACCATTTATTTTGCATTTTATAAAAAACACACGTTATATCCTGCATAGTTCCATTGTCTTTCAATTATAACAGTACAGCATAAGCATTTATTATATTTGAGTCCTGCACATGTGCATTCATTATGTTTTAGTTTTGTGTCTGTATTTAGTACCCTTTGATTATTTGAGTCAATCAAATTTAACCAGCCATTAATTGTGGGGGGTTGGGGGGTACATCCAATTCAGGAGGATACATTTCCTGGCAGAATAATAGTTTACGGAAAAGTATGCTTGTGGCCGCTCTTGGGGTGACCTTGTCTATTATACCCAGAATGCATACCTGGGGGGGGGTTATTAGTTTAGGTAGTGTTGTTTTATCTTGAATATAGTCAAGAATCTGAGACCAGAAGGCTTGGATTCGAGGACATGACCAGATGAGGTGTAGATAAGGTACCTCGCTTTACACTTGGGACACTGTGGTGAGTCGCATCTGTTCATACGGAACAGCCTATTTGGGGTTAAATGGAGCCTATTTAGGATCATAAACTGGATGAGTCTGTCTCTGGTTGAGACAAGGTAGTCATAGGCCCTATCAGTTGCCTCCTCCCAGTCCTCGTCCTCCAACCCTGGGATATCTCTGCTCCAGGCTGTTCCCGTTGCATTAAATGGAGGTTTAATAGTAGCTTGGAGAAGCGAGTACAGCCTGGTGATAAGTTTCTTTGTGGTGGGAGCTCTAAGGGCTGAATCTATTTTAGAGGTTGTAAGGTTCATGTTTCTTCCTTGAAATTGGGTATTGGTGGCCTGTCTATGCTGGAAGTAGGAGAACCAGGGAAGAATTCGTATCGGTCCATCCCTAATTAAGTCCCCTAGTTAACTTAGCCATTGTGGCCATATTTTGTACTCCACTATATGTTGCAGATGTGGGATGAAGGAATTTTTCTATAGGGGTAGTTGCGGTGACGAGAGGTGATGTTAAATTGCAAATTTAAAGCGCTTCTGCCCACTCTTTGTACGGGGTGATTATAATTGGGTGGTTTGTATGTAGATCGGGAGGCTTGCGAAATGGCATGTATGAGAGTGACTCTGGTGAGCTTGCCAAAGTGGATTTTTCCTATTTTTAACATGTCACACCCGTATATTGACAATAAAGTCTTTGAGAATATGCCACAAAATCCTATACTCTTGTACTTTTCCACATTCCATATGGTTTCTCCTCTGTAATTTTCCTCTTTCTTCCTTTTTCTCATTACTACATTTTTATTGTCTAGACAGTCTATAAGGGTTATGTAATAAAAGGCACTAAGTTTGCCCAAGGGCAGTAACCTATAGCAACCAATCAGCAGGTAGCATTCACTAGTCACCTGTTTAAATTGGTTGTCATGTGTTACAACCTGGGCAAACTTAGTGTCTTCTATTACATATAGGGGTATCCCCTTAATAGCACACTGGTCATATCTACTGACCATGGATTGATGCCAACAAAGTCCGTAAAACTGTATGCAACAAAATTCTCACAGTTCACGTTATGACATCCCCTTACCAATACACATTATTTATAAATAATGCTCAATGCTTTTAAAGTTGTTTGTATATGTAATTACTAAAACATTTGCCTAGATGCGTATATTCTCTGTACCACTGGGTCTGGCTGCAGGAACAGTGGAGCAGAAAAAATTGACCTGACTTTGCTACATTTGTTTGAAGCCAGAACCTTGATTTGGAACCAAAGGACAGAAATACAGCTTTCAATTGTAGTTACATTTCAAAATGTATATTCTTTTTTTTTGAATGGATTAGCATCTGTTTGCAAGCATTCATTTTCCTTGGATTAGGGTACAATTTACATTTCAAGGGACTGCACCTAACTTCTTACTCATAAAGGTGCATTTTTTTTTGTCCAAATATTGATTTATTTGACAATATAATTGGTGTATGACTATAGTTTGCAACTCAAATGCAGATTACTTGAACATCCCAGGGAATGCTTCCTTGAAACACATACTTATTTAATAAGAGTAAGCCTTTGTGAATCTTCATCAGATTGACCATTGAAATATATATGGAATATATCTCATTAAAACAATCCGTTTTTATACATGGAAAGTCTTTTTCGATTGGTTTAAAATTATATTGGCTGCTTATTCTCATGTTTTACACAAGGCCAATGAATGTGTTTCATAAAATGTAATGGAAAATATTAGACCTGAGATCAACTTTAAAGGGATTTTTCACCTTCAAACAACTAGTTGTTTTCAGATAGATCACCAGAAATAAGACTTTTTCCAATTACTGCCTATTATCTATTTGTAACCGTTTCTCTAATATTGAAGTGTAAAGTGTCATTTTTCACATTCTAAAGCAGCTCTGCGACCCCCCCCCCCAACTGTTCTAAACTGATACATTTAATGGATACATTTCTTATCTTCGTCCCTGCTGAGCATAATCTCCGGGTTTCATTACAGGCAGCTGTTAGAATTGATACAATAGTTGTTAATACTCCAGAGATGTTGCTGTGAAATGTATCAATTAAATGTTGCAAAATTGTATCAGTTTAGAGTCTGCACCTGAATTACTGAGCTGCCAGACTCGAACACCAGTCACCAACATTCAACTTTAAACATAGATTTTGGAAAAACAGTAAAAGATAAATAATGGAAAGTAATTGAAAAAAGTCTTTATTTCTGGGGAACCATTTGAAAACAACTGAACAGAAAAAAGTGTTTGAAAGGTGAACAACCCCTTTAAAGTGGACCTGTCACCCAGACACAAAAATCTGTATAATAAAAGTCCTTTTAAAATTAAACATGAAATCCAATTTAAAATTTTTATTAAAGCAATCATAGCTGTTTTAAGCTCATTTAAAAATCTGAGCTGTCAATCAAATATTGTCTGCCACTCCTCTATGCCTTAGGCATAGAGGCGGGACAGATAATTACTTTCACTTTCCATTCAGCACTTCCTAGATGCCACTGCTCCACACACATTCCCCCAATTCTCTTAACTATTTAATTGTGTAGCCAGGACATGGGGATAGACATCGGGTCCCCCATTCTGATGCAAAAACAAGATTCTGAGATGATGCAAGGCTTGTCTTAATAACAGTGTCCACTAAATGGCTCCTGCCTGCTTGATATAATTATGAATTCCCAGACTGAAGGAAACAAGATTAAAATAATTTATATAGTGTAATTAATGTTCATTTTGCTTGACTAATGTGATAAAATATGATTTTGAATATTTTTTTGAGGTGACGGGTCCACTTTAAGCACTACATCTCCCTGAGCAATTCAGTCACAGATACAAATAAACCAAAACCAAAATGGCTTCCACCTGCTCTGGTTTACTTTCCTATCAGTAGGAAGTTATGCAAGTCCCCATGCATGGGGGCCTTTTAAATAATATAAAAGGAAGGCTGTTCACTTGGATGAACTCAATGTCTGTCATGTGTTTGCATGCAAAATGCTGATCACTGACTTGAGATGTCCATCAGGACACATATGGGGATGCCACCCAATATGGAACCCAATCTATATGTTACTTTTTTATTAGTTATATTATTCTGAAGTGCCAGCAATTGCTTTAACCTTAAGTGTTTTGTAATGTATCTCAGTTTTGGAAATCAATAAAACATATATAAATACAATAGACAGCTGACATTATTATTTAATATATGAAATTCCAAAATTTATTTTTTTCATGGGGGTGGTGCAAATACCAAATGGCTTACAATTTATGACATTTGTCAACATTAGTATTTTTTTTTGTCTCAAGCCAATTTGATCTTGTTAGGGATTCTGTTCACCTAAAGAATGACCATTCTGGACTGCCAAACACATCTTTTTGTACTTCCCATAACTACAGTTTCCTGTGAGGGTTTGAAATATTTCAGATTTATGTATGTTCTTATCGGGAGCTTTATGTTTATTTGTATTCTCAATATGACAACCTATTATAGCATATTGTGAATATTGGTGTTAAAATATGCAAATGTTTGAAATATTGGATCTGAAAAAAAATATTACACAAGATTTTTGTGTTCAAGATTCAGCCCAGTGCTTCTACCCTACCCTATAGTCAAGATACTGTAATTCTTCATTGAAATGCTACCAAAATGGAGAAGATTGGTGTGCTGTTTGTATCTCTGATCTCTTTCCCATAATGCTTGTTTCCATGTAACAGTTTCTCCCCTACGGATAATAAATTTGCCACGTGTTCAGATGATGGGACAGTTAGAATATGGGACTTTCTACGTTGCCATGAAGAGAGAATACTACGAGGTATGTTGTTTTTATAAGGTTAAGGGCTAAAATCCTTGACACTGTCTTTTAGGATACTTTCTCTTGATCACCTCTCGGGTAACTTTGGATAAACTTCATGGGCCTAAACTCAACTTCATGGAAGCTGAACTGTGGACCAGCATGCTGCAACCACACAAAACAGTCATACACTTTGAATAGGAACTGCAGTTGCCATACATGTATTATGAATTCCCCATAACACACCCTATAATGGTTGCACTTGAGCCATTACTCTGTGAAAAGAACAACATATAATTTACACAATACTAGACCTAGGAATACAACACAGGCCTCTCTGTTTCCAGAGTGAGAGGCACTATATAATAGGGATGCACCGAATCCAAAATTCGGCCTTTTTTCAGCACAATTTGGCCGAATCCTTCTACCCAGCTGAACCGAATCCTAATTTACATAGGCAAAATAGGGGCAGTGAGGGAAATCTTGTGACTGTCACAAAACAAGGAAGTAGAAAATGTTTTCCCCTTCTCACCATTAATTTTCATATGCAAATTAGGATTTTGGGTTCGGTGCATCCATACTATATAAAGTTTTTATTTAAAGAATACTCAAAATAGAAACCCTCTAGAAACAGCATGGAGAATAATTTTTAGAGCTCAAGCAATCTAAAAACTTTGGTTATATTAAGGGATTCCCACAACATCTATAACCCACAAGTTATTCAAGGAATCTATCATAGGATTTAGTGACATGCCTGATACAAGGGGCATTACTTGTGGGGCAACAAGCCACATTTTCAAAAATGAAATCTAAAAAATAAAAGGAATTCTCTGTATTTGGTTACATTGTTTCAAATGCTAGATTCAGTTCATTTCTAAACAGATCGCAATTGACTTGTGAGGTCCTAGATCTCCGTTATGTTTGTTGTAAAATAAAAAAATTAAAAAAATAGCAACATTAGGATCCATACAAAGAAACAATATTAGTGACCTAGGTGCAATAGCTAATTATTTAGGCAGTGCCAATTAGTAAAGCAGCATATAATTTTATTTTGTGCATAAAAAACAGGCGATTGCAAGTATAGAAAATAAATACTGAGATGTATGAAATACTGAGATGTTTGAGATGTCTATTTTCACCTTACTTAAAATATAGTTGGGTAATTTATATTTCCCCTTTGACAAACAATAATAGTACAAATAGAATTGCACTGAGAAATCAATAGTTGTGTCCTTCTGTTAAAGCAACATGTTTTATAGGACATTTTTAATGATTTATAAGACATCTTCTTTTAAAGCACTTGGGCTATTCCCTAAATAGTCGAAAAGCCCAATAATGCATTAATACAAACTAGGAAGACTGAAGCAGACTGCTTTTGATATTCACAAAAAGTAAAATGCAAGTTGTCCATCCATGCCCACATGAAAGTGATACTAGTATGCTAAAGGGTAAAGACTTGAAGCAATAAAAGCCCTGAAAGGAGCGCTTCACTTGGCAATAAAATATATTGTGCTATTAAAACCACCAAGAGTTGATGAAATTCTACATGAAAGATGCCATAGATACTGTTGCCAATGGGTGCAAAATGGAAAGAGGATTCTTTAGAGCCAACAAAAACAAATATTTATGGTTAGCTATGTTTAACTGTGATCGAGGGTGCTTGCCTGCAGCAGCAACACTGTCCATGTTACCAGGCACACTCAGGATAATGCATAAGGTAGATATTCCTGAAGCAGATAAATGTGTCCACTACTAAATCAAATTATACCACCAATGTGCAGCGCTACTCCTGGGAGAAAAATGAAGCTTCAAACAATTGAAAAATAACTAGTTTCTGGTAGACAAAATTGAGAAAACCATGCAATTGAAAAAAAGTTTTGGGGGAATTTCCCATTACAAAGTTGACTCATTTTTTTTTTTAAGTTGCTGAGCTGTTGGTCTGTACACTTTGGTATTCCTGCAGCTTGCACAAAATTGTGTAATCTACTAAAAGGTTCATTGAAATGGGCACTTGTAATGAACAAAAATAGTAATGCTACAAAATGTTTTTTTTTCATACTATTGGAATATCACAGTTGAATCATCTTTGCCTATAAATTATATATATATATATATATTCATACTTGGGTTGCTTTTGATTTTAGGCCCTTAACCAGTTTCCGCATTGGAAAATTGGTTGAGTCTATCTTAAAATTCTGTTCTCTGTGATATTTTTATTTCAAGCACTGTTTTTTTGCCATTATATTAGTAATAAGTAATTAGAGGTAGCTAACTTTCCACACATTTTTCCACTTTTCAGAACAGTTTGCCAGAATCGAGCACTTATTCAAATGCTTTTTTTTTCATTGGTCTCTTTTGACTTACAGATGAGCATGTTCAGTATGTAGTGGGCATCTATCTGTGCACTGGTAATCTGATAATTATCTTCTTCAACCTCTCATAATTGCTAGCAAGAAACAGGAAGTTGAAACAAGTTTTTAGCTCCAGAAATTAAACCAAAAAATCATAGAATTTTATTTAAGGGAAACTATCCTCCTGAACATTGCAGGGCTCTATAAAAGAATACATAACATAATACCAATATGTAAAACACTGTTCATCTAAGTAAACCATCTTCATAAAATTAAATTTGTATGTGCCACTGGAATAGCTGAAAAAACTGCCATTTGAAGTAGTATGGGCTTACCCCCTACCCTCAGTTCATATGATACACTGTGCTCACACACAAACCAAAAGCACATATACATAAGCCATCGAATAGACAGACCAAGGGTTATGTTTACTAACATATTGCGCATAGCAAAAAATTAGATCTTTGCTTTTGTTTCTGAACTTATAAGTGGCTGTTTAAATCTAATTTTAAATGCTGGTTTTTCTATGGGCAGCATCTCCAGAAATCTCCCCAGCTATGTATCTCCAGTGTAGTAATCATGCCCCAAAGTCTCTGCCTTCTTTCCTGTCAGGTGATCTCTGAGGGAACACCCAGGCCATCACAAAATGGTGGCTCAAGGTAAAAGATGTGAAAGGGCAATATTTACTGATATATCTGGCAAATGGCAGGATTCTTTTAGGTCATGCATTATGATAAATATTATCTATTGGTAGGGGTAAAATACCATGTAGACTTTGATATTCTGTGACAAATTGCTATTGGTCTTTTATTCTTTTTTTTTCTTTATTATTTAGCATTTTATTCAGTAGCCCTTGGTTTGGAATTTCAGCTGCTATGATTGCTAGGGTCCAATCAGGCAATTGTTAGATTTAGAGACTGGGATATAAATAGTATGGGCCTGAACAGAAAGATAAATATTAAAAAAATACAGTAGCAATAAAAATAAAATTGTAGCCTTGCATAGGAATAGTTTTTTTGGGTACTGGTATCTGAAAGCTACAGAAGAGGCAGAAGAAGAAAAATTCAGAAACAGAAAATGACAGTTGAAAAAAAGTTGCTCAAATAGGCCATTCTATAACATACTTTTATAACATAAAGGTGAACAACTCCTTTAAGAATGTATTCTTACTGTATACGTTTCCTTTGCGTGAAACAGATGTAAGTTCAGCACAAGCCCTATTCTTTGTATATTCTTTCATATTGAACAAGGTTTACTCCCCTTTAAAGGAAAACTAAAGCCTGGATAAATAAGTAGGCTAGAAATGTTGTACCTTGTTTTGTGCTTCTGTACCAGCCCAAGGCAACCACAGCCCTTTAGCAGTAAAAATCTGTGTCTCCAAAGATGCCCCAGTAGCTCCCCATCTTCTTTTCTGCTGATTCACTGATTCACATGCTGTATGCTGCTGTCACTTACTGAGCTTAGGGACCCACTCACAATATGCTGTATATACAGAATAGAAATGCCATAATATACGGCTTACTCTCTAATCTCAGGGGGACACAGGCACTGTAGGGTTTTACTTCACCTTCCGGGAGGAAAGGACACTAAAAGCAAAAAATTATGACAGCCATCCCAGGGTTCCCACCCACCGGTCCCAGCGGCTACACCCCTTCTGGGAGGCTGTCTCACCCCAGTTCTTTTAGTGTCCTCATGGGAGGAGGACTCTCTCCCCCCTGGGGGAGTTTTTTTTTTATCTATTATTTAATTATTATTTATTTAATTATTTATTCTTCCTTACAGATATCCCGGGCTGGAACTCCTGTTCAGTCCCGGTGCTACAGGGCTAGTCTTCAGGGACATGGGCTCTGGCTCGATTCCCTGCGCCCTGGGACCCTCAGCTCTCTTGACCGTGGGCAGGTGCAGGCCCTGCAGTGGGTTGCCGCCTCTTCCCGCAGTCCCAGCTCTTGGTGCGTTCTTCTCTAGGGGCTGCTGGGAGTGATGCGCTCGGCGAGAGGCTGTTTTCTTTGCCCTGTGGAGGCCAGCTTTTTCTCCCCACGGCCCGCCGCTGTCCTGGTGTTTTTGGGAGGGATGAACGGGTCTGTCTCCGGCGCCCGCTCCCCTTCCTCTTGCGGTGCCATTTTTGAAAGTTCGCGCCGCTCTGCAGTGACCTCAGCGCGCGGTCCCAGCTTCTCATTCACGCCATTTCCTCTTGCTGACTCTCCTCTGCACTACTCTCGTAGCTCACACTGCAGTGGGGACACAGGCATGGGGAGAAATCACTCTCCCAGAGGAAAAGGACAGCGTAGACTTCAGACTCTTCAGGGTTCTGTCCCAGCGTAGGCTTCTGCCTCAGGCTGCATCCTAAAGGAGGTTTTCTCACCACAGGCCTGTGCTTTTTTTTCTATTATATATATATATATATTTTTTATTATTAGATTACAAGTGCCATGGCTGACCCCATTAGGGAAGGTGCGAGGCTGCGGTCTGCCCAACCGGCTCCTAAGGCACCTCCTGTCTCCAAAGTTTCCTTCTTGGCTTGCGCCACCTGCTGTGCCAGACTTCCTCCGGGTCACCCTCGGTCTCTTTGTACTGCTTGCTCACAACCTCCTCAGGCTCCTGCTACCACTGGCAGTCAGGATGCTCCTTCCTCAATGCCTGAACCCTCCTGGGCAAAGGAGCTAGCAAACTCCATTTCTTCACTCCAGGGGCTTGCACGGCTTCCGGAGTCCTTAGACAAATTTATTGCCCTGCTGGCTTCCCAATCCCCCTCAGGGGGGATCAGGAGACCGAGGTTCCCTTGTCTATCTCAGACTTAGACAGTCTGATTGAATCTGTTCTTCAGACTCTTAACGTGTCTGTTCAGGATTCATCTGATCCCGCAAAGGATCTCTTTAAGAGACAGAAGAAGACTGCAAAATGTTTTTCTTCCCATGATCAACTTTTTTCGGTTGTTAAGGATGAGTGGGCTTCTCCAGAACGCAAGATTAATATTTCCCGCCACTTTAACCTCCTTTATCCGTTTTCGAAGGAGGACATTGACCTCTGGTGTCTCTCTCCTACAGTGGTTCCCCCAATTTCCCGTCTAGCCAAGTCTACTACTATTCCGGTTCCAGACACTGCTGGCTTCAAGGATCCCACTGACAAAAGTCTGGAGGGATTCTGCAAATCTATATTTTTTGCCTCAGGGGCGGCTCTCAGACCGACTTTTGTTACTGCTTGGGTCAGCCGTGCTGCAGAGGTTTGGGCCGACCAGCTCTGTCAGGCGGTTATCAATGGCTCTGAACAGGCCTCCATTTTGCAACTGGCTGAGCAACTAAAGGAGGCATCTCAATTCCTCTGTCAGGCATCCTTAGACTCTGCCAAGATGATTGCAAGGACTTCTACCACGTCCGTAGCGGCCAGACGTTTCCTCTGGCTCAAACACTGGTCAGCAGATTTAACATCTAAGAAGTCACTGGTTTCTATTCCTTTCACAGGAAAGGTGCTTTTTGGCTCAGAGTTGGATAAGATCATTAGCCAAGCCATAGGGGGTAAGAGTACCGTCCTTCCACAAAATAAGACAAAACAGCAACCTTCAAATCGCCGTTTTTCCCGATTTCGTTCCTTTCGTGCCAAACAGACAGACTCCTACCACAGAAAAGGCTCCTTCCTTTAGAGGATAGTGGAGGAGACCTGCCTGGTCAGCCGGCAGACAATCCAATAAACCTTCCAGCGACAAAGCCTCCACTTCCTGAAGGTTTGCCCACCTCCCGAGACGAGAAGGTGGGCGGGCGTCTCTTCTCCTTTCGGCAGGTTTGGTCACACTCCTTCGTAGATGCCTGAGTTCAGGAGGTTCTCCATCACGGTTATTCCATCGAGTTCCGACACATTCCTCCAGAGAGGTTCCTGTCCTCTCCTCCTCCTTCCAATCCCATACGCAGAGCAGCTTTTTGGAGGGCCATTACCTCCCTCCAACAAACGGGAGTTGTGGTTCCAGTACCCAAGGAGGAGGAAAGACAGGGGTTCTATTCCATTCTTTTCTGCGTCCCATTCTAGACCTCAAGAGACTAAATCTTTGTCTCCGATGCTTCTCCTTTTGCATGGAGTCCATTCGCTCCGTAATTGCAGCAATGGAACCAGGGGAGTTTCTTTCTTCGGTCGATATCAAGGACGCTTATCTCCATATCCCCGTCCATGTAACACATCACCGCTACCTCCGCTTTGCCATCCTTGGGAAGCATTTCCAATTTGTAGCTCTCCCCTTCGGTCTTGCAACGGCTCCTAGAGTCTTCACCAAGATCCTAGCCCCAGTTCTAGCTCTCCTGAGGTCTGAGGGCGTGTCAGTAACACCCTACCTGGACGATCTTCTCATCAAGGCTCCAACAGTCCGATCTTTCCCTGGTGATCCAGACTCTGCAACTACATGGCTGGATCATAAACTTCAAGAAGTCCTTCCTGAAGCCTGCCCAGAGAATGATCTTCTTGGGGACTTTCTTCGACACCCAGCTCTGCCGCACCTTCCTTCCAGCAGACAAGGCTCAGACTCTTCACAGCAGAATTCTTTCCCTGGCGGATTCCCCATGCACTCCCACAGAGTTTGCATGAGGGTACTTGGGTCAATGGTCTCGGCGATAGACACCATTCCTTATGCCCAAATCCACACCCACCCGCTTCAGCGTGCCATCCTGACTCTCTGGAATCCAGAGACAATGTCTCTAGACTCTCCCATCCGTCTTCCCACCATGTCCAGGACTTCTCTAAGGTGGTGGCTTCAACCAGCCAATCTCAATCAGGGCAAGCCCTTTGCAATTCTCCACTGGACAATCCTCACCACTGATGCCAGCCTCCGGTGCTGGGGGTCAGTGTGTCAGGGCCAGACGGCACAGGGCAGATGGCTCCCTACAGAGTCAGCTCTCCCAATCAATGTATTGGAGCTCCGAGCTATTCGCCTAGCTCTACTTCACTGGACGGACTTCCTCAAGGGCAAGACGGTCAAGATCCAGACCGACAATGCCACGGCTGTGGCATACGTCAACCACCAGGGAGGGACCCGCAGTACGGGTGCC
>CM044439.1:137571023-137596595 GCA_024363595.1 Xenopus borealis
TCCCTTTAAAATTCCACTTGTTTGGCTCACCATATCTGGATGACACCAGCCAACAATCAGATTATAATACAAGCCCTCAGAGACCCATTTTATAAGGACTACATCAACATGCTGCTGGGCTCTTCGCCCTATGGGGTTTTCATGTTCCCCCATGATGCCAGACAAAACTGAAGCTTGCTGTTTATATTGCATTCTCCTGAATGTTGGGTTCTTTATAAACACAAAAGTATAAATACCAGTAGCAACCAATCAATTTTTTACCTGTAGTAAACTTTTAAAATCAAATTGGTCGTCATTGGCAACTTGTGCATTTTAGCATGTGTTCACAAACTAACCCTAAAGTGTTTTGTGACTGGCATACATACAGATAAAAATATAATCGAAAGAAATGTGATAATGCTGATCATTATTACAAAATAATTTTATATCCATAACAATATAGTATTTAAAAATCGGCAACAACCTCATGATACACCATGCTAGCTGCAAAATCTATCTTTCTTGTTTTTGTGTGTTGGCCTTTTGTGTGTCAGAGGATGGAGGAGTAGGTGCTACGTCAGCAGACCCAATAATAGATACACAATCCAAGTTATATGTACGTGCTCCAAAACTGCTGTCAAGGATAACCAAAGACGCACAAAGGGTTAGCCTACGACCTGCTGCAGCTTTGTCGCCAACAAGGTGGTAGAGACTGTTAGAATTGATTGGCAGCAAACATTTACAAATGCCTATGTTTTCGAGTTGAGCAGGTATCCTTTGATGTTGAACGCATTACTTGATTTAATATTCATTAAATATATCCTTTATCATTAAACTGGGTAGCAATTACATTGGTGAAAGCTTTTGATATCAAAGTGTCACGCCAAAACCAATAAAGCAATTTTGGGTTTAACACAAACCTTGTTCTTCAAGTTCTTTGTCAAAACTGCACCAGTACCAACAGACGTGTCAGTGCTTTTCATGCACTTCCTTGATTTTGATTTATTAAAGGCATGGTTGGCTGTGTCTTTTAGTCTCCGGAAGTGTGATTTCCTATGTCTGCTCTCTTACCAGTTATTAAACTGGACCTTTATTAGGGCAGCAAATTCCTTCCATAAGTTCCAAGCAATGCTTTATTTTATCTGAAAGATACGAGGTACAGATTTTTACATAGCATGACATTATAAGGGTGACCTTATATTGTCATTTAAAAAAATGGCAAATGTACAGTATGCATTCTGACTTCATACTGTGGTATTCTTCATTTCAAACACTGCTTGCTGCTATAGGGTGAGGTAAAAATACATTTTAATTTCCATCTTTTTGAAAATAGACATGCTCACAAGAACACTGTTATGGAAGTGAAATGGAACTTGAACGGGAATTGGCTGCTCACTGCATCACGAGATCACCTCTGTAAACTCTTTGACATCCGCAACCTTCGTGAAGAGCTACAGATTTTTCGAGGGCACAAAAAAGAGGCCACTGGTGAGAAATTTATCATGAAATTTGATTTCATTTTATTCTTAAAGAGCTGTGTGGCCATATACATCTTGTAAATCTTTTAGCTGTTGCCTGGCATCCTGTGCACGAGGGTCTGTTTGCTAGTGGAGGATCTGACGGCTCACTGCTCTTCTGGAATGTTGGGTACGTAGTATAAATGCTGCTCAATACATATTTACTGAACACTGAAAAAAGTTAACTAGCGAGGACACACACTTATAAACCAGTTTTATGTCACAAACTGAAGGAAAACAATAAAACTAATTTGTTATATTAATCACCGAATGCAGTTTGGGTGTGTGGTTCAGTGGCAATACCCTTTTTTTTCCCAGAGTGGAGAAGGAAGTTGGTGGCATGGAAATTGCTCATGAAGGAATGATCTGGAGTCTTGCATGGCATCCTTTAGGGCATATTTTGTGCTCAGGATCTAATGATCACACCAGGTAATAACTTGCACTATTTCCCAGGTAACTTGCTCTGTTGATGTTTACTTTCTACTAAAATGTTCCCATTGCTTTTTAAAGCAAATTCTGGACAAGAAATCGACCTGGTGATAAAATGCGTGATCGTTACAATTTGAACTTACTCCCTGGCATGTCAGAGGATGGAGTCGAATACGGTATATATTTACTTTTTCTAGAAAAGTACTGTCGGGTGCATTTTTGTTGCCTGGATTGTTGTGCAAGGTGAGGTGTATAAAACCCCATGAAGCACTGCATCTGGTCTTCAGTTCTACATTTTTATTCTCTGTCAACACAGAAGTTAAAAACTATTAAGTGGATGCTAGTTTCAGTGACCCAAGCTACCAGATATTTGTTACAATACTGTTTCCCATTGAAACCTAAATCAAATGTTTAACATTGATGCTTTTTTTAAGCATTTTCCATTCCACACAGTGGAAAGTGGCGGTGTTCACGCACACAAACACAGCTGACAAAATGTCCAGAATCCTCTGTGTGCCTAAAGGGCCTAAACTAAACTCTATCTCTCCCCATAAGGTACAGTTTTTCAGTTAATTTAGAGTTCTAGGGTCTTGTCTATTAAAGTATAGAAAGCAGGTTTGACTGCTAGGTTCTGTTTCTCATATCTTTGTTGTTTTCATGTAAACTAGCTTATTTTTTTATTTTCCTTCAGATGATATTGAGCCCAATAACTTAGCCATTATCCCTGGAATGGGAATCCCTGAGCAGCTGAAAATGGCTATGGAACAGGAACAAATGAGTAAGACAGTATTTGTGTGACCATTGCAACTGGGTTATTGTTGTTTCTGTGGTAATGTTCACTAATAATTTTTTGTGTTGGCAGGTAAGGAAGAGTCAAGTTCTGTGGAGATGACCATACCTGGGCTTGACTGGGGGATGGAAGAAGTGATGCAAAAAGACCAGAAGAAAGTACCACAGAAAAAAGTTCCCTATGCTAAACCCATTCCAGCTCAGTTCCAACAGGTGAGTAAAGACACTAATCACCGTAAAACAAATAACAAATGTAAGGGAATTAGCCCTTTTTTCTTTTATTTGCGTCAAGTGCACAAAAGGTAGATCATGGTCTGCTAATTGATCTTGAACTGGTGATCAGTAGATCTCCCCAACATTCTTTATAACCAATTCCAAAAAAATTGCCCTTCTGAGTTCTTCCCATTGTTCAGATGTTCATTGTTTTCTAAAGATACAGATTCAGAGAGAGTGTAACAATTGTTGTGGTTGAACTTGACGCAGTAATATGACAAAGTCGAATCCACATTGCTATAGTTTGGGTGCCTTTGTTCTAATTATGTCTGTTTTATAATGTGTCATTAAACTGAAAATACTAAACAAAAGTTTTCTAATACCAGCTGCACAACCTACGGCCAGAACTATACTAATAAAATTTGTATGTGCTTGCATCTATATTGGAGATGCAAATAAGAGATGACCATTTGTCTGTTTTTCATGTTTTCTAAATCTATAGAACCTCCTGTCGGTAGGTGCTAGAGTTGTCGGTGTGATAGTTGGAGTGAAAACTCTTGGAATCACACTAAAACTGTATCACACTGTAATACAAATCAATGGATGCAGTTTGTATCTAAATTAACTTTTAGTATGATGTAGAGGGTGATATTCTGAGACAATTTGCAAATGGACTTCATTTTTTATTTTATATGGTTTAGCAGTTACTTAGCTTTTTGTTTAACAGCTCTCCAGTTTGATATTTTTAGCAGCTAGGCTTTTATTTTTCCTTGGAACCAGACAGTGGTTTGAATAAAAGGCTGGAATAAGTCTATGAAGGGGACTAAATAGTAAGCTAAGTAAAAAAAAAAAAAGAGTACCCAAGAAAAAAGTTCCCTATGCTAAACCCATTCCAGCCGAGTTCCAACAGGTCAGTAAAGACATTAATCACAGTTAAATAAAAACGTGATGGAATTCGCCTATTTTTCTTTTATTGTGTCAAGTTCACAAAAGGTAAGTAATAAATAAAAAATGCATAAATAAAAAGTTAATGTATCAACATTTTAAAATGAAACCGCAGAGGTTATGGAACCATAGTTTAGGTATACATATCCTAATGTATTGTATCCAGGCCTCCTTTCCTTGAATTCTGTCTTATGTAAGATTGTATGTGATAATTTGCAGATTTGCTTTTTCTTGAAAGGGATTCTGTCATCATTTTTATTGTGTAGTTTTTATTTCTATATGACACTGTTTACACTGCAAATAATTTACTCTACCATGTAAAATGTAATTCCTAACCCAAGTTTATATTGTTTTAGTAGTAATATTGGTGTATAGGCAGCCATCATTGGAGGTCATTTTGCTTGGTTGTGTGCTTTTAGAAAGTGCCAAGTGTCAAGAATGAATAGCTTTAAAGCAGGCTATTGGTTCTCCTACTTAAAGGGATACAGTCATGGGAGAAAAAAATTTTTTTTCCAAAATGCATCAGTTAATTGTCCTGCTCCAGCAGAATTCTGCACTGAAATCCATTTCTCAAAAGAGCAAACTGATTTTATTATATTTCATTTTGAAATCTGACATGAGGCTAGACATATTGTCAATTTCCCAGCTGCCCCAAGCCATGCAACTGGTTGTCCTATTAAGACATACCCTTAAATCCATATGCCCCTGTGGATAACACACCACCCCCAGCACATGATTAAATACATAAGGGCCCCAGCAATAATTTATTTTCAAACGCTAACAAATCCCCGGAACAAATACCAGGCTTATGTTCCACAGGTAAAGCAGGGCAGGGCACAATAGGGCACACAGGCATGTACTACATACAGTGCTGGTGCCCCATTAGCATTTTGTATAAAGTGTAAACAATGTGGGTAGTTTCAGTCTGGGTCTCTGTGTGAACAGTACAGGGATTTAGGGGTGTGAACAATAGATGTGTTACAAGTGTGAACAATGCAAGGTGATCATAGACAGGGCCCGCCATTAGAAATCACGGGGCCCTGTACAACAACACCCTGGTGCCCAAACCCCATCCCTGATCCCGTCCTCTCCACATCACAGTTAAAAGACCACACACACATCAGCGCTACAAAATAACCTCCCCACACATACTGATGGTCAGGGCCCCCGTAAAAAAAAAAGCATTGGTGCCAGGGCCCCCCTTATAAGTTAAAAACAATTGGGGCCCCAAAAATGATTTTTTTTTTAAAAACATTGGCACCAGGGCCCCCCCTTACAAATTCAAAAAAAAAATTGGGGCCCCATAAAATATTGTTTTATTTAAATTGGTGGCAAGGGCCTATAGACTATTAAAATAAAACATTGGTGGCCAGGGGATTAAAAAAAAAACCACATTGGTGTAGAAGTAGAATTGAACTCGTGGCTTCAGAACTTCAATTATAGCTGTTTTCGTAACTTTGGATCTTTTGGGAGCGGTCATGGGGGTGTCCAGCTCTTCAGCCCTGGGCTCGGGACCCTTGTCCCTCCTGTCCCCTCCCTGATGGTGGCCCTGATCATAGGTGTGAACAATGCAGGGAATTAGTCTGAATTTGAGGTTTAAACAATGCATGGGCCAGTTAATCTCTGTAGTGATACCATTTAAAGCTTGCACATGATAAGCAAATACAGCAGGTAGGGGACCTCAGAAGGGGGGGTCGCGGGCCACCAGTTGGACAGTCCTGGTCTAGAGTCTTCTGTTACATTTTCCTTGAAAAGTAAATGCATAACTTCTAAGGCTAAGGCCAGACGGGGAGATTTGGGGGAGATCTGTCGCCTGGCGATTTCTCGCCGCGACGAATCGCCCCCGAATCTCCCCGAATAGCTAGTTAGCGCTGCGCACCCGCTAGGCGTAAAATCGCCTGTGCTTGTTCACACGCAGCGGCGCGAAAACGTGCCGCTGCGTGTGAACAAGCGCAGACGATTTTACGCCTAGCGAGTGCGCAGCGCTGACTAGTTATTCGGGGGAGATTCATCGCGGCGAGTAGTCGCCAGGCGACAGATCTCCCCCGAATCTCCCCGTCTGGCCTTGCCCTAAATATATAAACACAGATTGCTCAGTGTCAGTCTTACTCTCTGTCCCATAGGCATGGATGCAAAACAAAGTGCCGCTGATGCCACCATCAGAATCCATTCCTGACCGTAAAGAAGAGAACAAGTCTGATGAAAAGAAGAAGAACCAGGCAGAGATTGAACAGGAGATGGCAGCTTTACAATATACAAATCCTCAGCTGTTGGAGGTGATTTGTTTTTCATATTAAAGTTTATTTCTGCTTGTTTCATTCGTATTAAAGGTTTACATGCCTTTCTTACTGTACTAGCATTAATTGCTTTATGCCCTTTTCATCTGTGAATTCCCAGCTCTGTGGAACTAGTAGTGTAAAAAAAGCAAACTATGCTAGCAAGTGGGCATATCAAAACTAGACTTATGCTAGGCGGTGTATACAAACGTCACATCAGAAAGCGGACTACAACTTAACAGACTTTACAGCAATATTATTGTGGGTTAAACAAAAATAAACAGAAGACACAACCTATTTATTTTTACCACTAAACCGTAGGGTTTAATCATCTGCACAACATTTTTTATTCATAGAAAATCTTATCAGGCAGCTTGCATTAAACAGTGCTTTCACTAAAGGTCCCCATAGACACGACGATTCTTCTTTGGTGGACGACCAATTTCAGTGCAGTCCAACCAATCCGTCAAATTATCATGCGGTTAGTGGGATTCATCAATTTTTCGTCCGACATCCGTCAGACAATTGATTGGCCAGGTTAAAAAATCTTTATCACTCCCAGTGCAATCTGTCTGTTTGCAGGGCCAACAGGCAGCTATATTGCCTGAAATGGTCTTTTTACTTGATGGACAATTTGTACGATTGTTTCAACATAATCGTGGATCTTTTAAAACTGTACGTCTATGGCCAGCTTAAGATATGGTGAACTCTGCTGAGGTTTATTAGCCTCAGATTGCACACGTTTATCTATTACAAATAGCGGAAGCAGGAATAAAAAGTATTTATAAATTTGCATTCTATTTTTTTTATATTCCTAGCTTCAGTCGTAAGGAACTTACAATCTATTGTTACTTGTTTAGGGCAAGTGAATTCAATTTTAGTTTTCTGCCTTTCTGAAATTTTAATGTTCAATCCAGTAGTTGCTCTAGTGTCTCTGTTATTTTTTTTGTCCCTGTTTGGATGTTTTTTTTACCATCCTATCTTTTTTTTTTTTTTTCTCCTCCAGCAACTAAAGATTGAAAGAATAGCACAGAAACAAGCTGAGGCACCAGGACAACTTCAGGGTCTCCCATCTCCTTTGGGTGGACCTCCACATGGGCCATCAACATTCCAGGCGCCAGTACCTCCATTGCAACCAACACAAAGGTTCCAGCAGCCACACCCCCCACAGCAGATGCAAATTAATGTTCAACATGGTCCTGCAGGACAGTTTCTTCCACAAGGATCTCAAGCAGCCCCAGGTCCACAAAATTTCATGGCTTCTGGTCCACAGGGGGTGAGATCCCAAGAAATGCATCATGGTGCAAATAGACTACCAGTTCCTCATGGACCAATGGGTACACAAGGTCCCCCAGTTAATTCTGGACCACAAAATCCGCTAGGGCCTCAGGGACCTTCAGGTCCTAGACCTATTCAAGGAATGTCCTCTCACCATAACATGCAGGGGGCACCTGGTCCACTTATGGGAGTTACACCAAGGGAAGGTCAGGTGCCACATGGAAATCCAGGCCCTAATCAAGGTATGGCAATAGTACATCCAGCACAAGACATGAGAGGCCCCTCTGGAGCAATAATTGGACATGGACAAGATATAAGGGGCCCTGTGGAAATGAGGGGGCCCTCTGATATGCGTGGACCACAGGAAATGAGAGGTCCTGCAGACTTAAGAGGTCCCAATGATATGCGAGGCCCTCAGGATATGAGAGGGGGCCCTGAAATGCGAGGCCCTCAAGATATGAGAGGGGGCCCTGACATGCGAGGCCCTCAAGATATGAGAGGGGGCCCTGACATGCGAGGCCCTCAAGATATGAGAGGGGGCCCTGACATGCGAGGCCCTCAAGATATGAGAGGGGGCCCGGACATGCGAGGCCCTCAAGATATGAGAGGGGGCCCGGACATGCGAGGCCCTCAAGATATGAGAGGGGGCCCAGACATGCGAGGCCCCCAAGATATGAGGGTGCCTATGGAAATGCGTGGTCCTCTGGATATGAGAGGCCCCTCTGATATGGGTGGCCCCCAAGATATTAGAGGACCTCCAGATTTGCGTGGGCCTCAGGAGATTAGGGGACCCCTTGATATGCGTGGGCCCCAAGATATGAGGGGTCCATCTGATATGAGAGGCCCACAAGAAATGCGTGGACCCCCAGACATGAGAGGACCCCAGGATATCAGGGGCCCCACAGACATGCGTGGCCCTCAGGATATGAGGGGACCCCCAGACCTACGTGGCCCTCAGGATATGAGAGGACCAATGGACATGCGTGGCCTTCAGGATATGAGAGGACCTATGGACATGCGTGGCCCACAGAACATGAGGGGTCAAGCAGACATGCGTGGCCCCCAAGATATGCGGGGGATGCCTGACATGCGGGGTCCTCAGGATATGAGAGGTCCCCCCGACATGCGTGTCCACCAAGATATGCGGGGACCACCTGATATGCGTGGTCCACAAGATATGAGAGGGCCACCTGACATGCGTGGTCCTCAAGAAATGCGAGGACATCCAGATATGCGTGGTCCTCAAGATATGCGAGGACCTCCTGACTTGCGTGGCCCTCAGGATATGAGGGGCCATCCAGAAATGCGTGGACACCCAGATATGCGTGGCCTTCAGGATGCAAGAGGAGGTCCGGACTTGCGAGGACCACAAGACATGCGTGGACCTCAAGATTTAAGGGGACCTCCTGACATGCGTGGACATCACGATATGAGGGGCCAACCTGAAATGCGTGGTCATCAGGATATGAGAGTTCCCCCTGAGATGCGTCATCAAGATGTTAGAGGCCCACAGGAAATGAGAAGACCAAATGATATGAGAGGATCCCATGATATGCGTGGCCCTCAGAATATGAGAGGCATGCCAGACCTTCATGGACCACAAGATATAAGAACGACCCCTGATCTGCGAAGCCCTCAGGATATGAGAAATCCACAGGATAGTAGGGGACCTGCTGACATTGGTAGCCCCCAGGATTTAAGAGGACCTCAATCTGGACATTCTCAAGGAAACTCCCAAGGACCTCATAGCCAGCAGAACACGCCACGAGTATCTAATCCAGCACAACAAAAGGCACCATTACTAGGAGATGGTCCCAGGCCTTTTAACCAGGTAACGCCTAAAATAAAGACAGACCGTACATTTAGATAGCAACAGGGCTTTTTTCCCAGTCATATGTATTCTAAATGGGAAAAATCAAGTGTTAGCCTCTATTGTGTGGTGTCTCATTAATGTTCAAATGCTAGTATGCTAGAATTTCCCTGCAAAATAAGTTGGAGGTTTATATATTATTTAGCTTGTGAAAAATAATCTACACCTCTTTGGTGATTAAAACAATAGGATAAAAGTCTCCGCATAAGCCCTGTATATTGCACACATGTTGAACAAGGGGTATACTGCCCTCTTAACAAAGCTGTGTGGGATTTTTTTTTTTTAACTTTGCATTCCATATACAGTTGAAACCAGGCTAATTGGCAATCTGTTCCAAATACTAACTGCCGTTCCCTCCAAGTTTGTAACTTTAGAGGCTTATGGCAAACGTGACATTTTCTCCACTATCATTAAAAGGAAAACTATACCCCAAGATTAAATGCCAACAGTTTACAAACAAATGTGAACCACAATGTGTAAGGGCAACACTTTTAAAGTGGACCCGTCACCCCAAAAAATATTCAAAATCATATTTTATCCCATTAGTCAAGCAAAATTAACATTAATTACACTATATAAATTATTTTAATCTTGTTTTCTTCATTCTGGGAATTCATAATTATAACAAGCAGGCAGGAGCCATTTTGTGGACACTGTTATTAAGGCAAGCCTTGTATCATCTCAGAATCTTGTTTGTGCACCAGAATGGGGGACCTAATGTCTATCCCCATGTCCTGGCTACACAATTAAATGGTTAAGAGAACTGGAGGAATGTGTGGGGAGCAGTGGCATCTAGGAAGTGCTGAATGGAAAGTAATTATCTGCCCCGCCTCTATGCCTAAGGCATAGAGGAGTGGCAGACAATATTTGATTGACAGCTCAGATTTTTAAATGATCTTAAAACAGCTATGAATGCTTTAATAAAAATTTGAAATTGGATTTCATGTTTAATTTGAAAAAGACTTTTATTATACAGATTATGCTTTTTTTATAGGTAAGATGTCATGCTAATTATGTTATTATGAGAACTGTCTTGAAGGAGAAATCAACCCTAAATTAAAAAAAAACCCTATACCCCCATCCCCACCATACCTACTTCCCCCAGCCCAAGTGTTACCCTGGGCAAATGCCCCTAACATTTTACTTACCCCTCAGTGCAGATTCAGGCATCGGACTAAACGTGCGCCATCTTCAGCTGCTTTGGTAAATTAAGCAGAAGTACAAAGAGTGTATCGGTGCAGTTAGAGCTATCTTCTGTTTTGTGACACATGCGCCAATACTCACAAAAATTGCCAAAGCGCCAGTCTCATTCTGTACATTAGTGAAGCGCTAAAGATGGCGCTGTGAACTCCAATGCCAGAATCTGCACCGAGGGGTAAGTAAAACGTTAGGGGCATTTGCCCTGGGTAACACTTACTCTGGGGGGGGAGTCTTGGTGGGGATGTTTTTTTTTTTTAATTTAGGGTTGAATTCTCCTATAAAGGAAAACTACACCCCTGAACAATGTAGGTCTCTATAAAAAGATATTGCACAAAACAACTCATATGTAAAACCCTGCTTCATGTAAATAAACCATTTTCATAATAATTTACTTTTTTTAGTAGCATGTGCCATTGGGTAATCATAAATAGTAAATAGCCATTTTAAAAACATGACAGCCTCCTGGGATCGTATGATTCAAACTACAAAGTTAGGTCACATGAGCCAATTAACAGACATAGTTCTGTCTTTTGCTTCCACACTTCTTCCTGTTACAGTTTCTCATCAGGTGATCTCTGAGGCAGCACACAGACCATCACCAAATGGTGCTTAATGGAAAGAGAAGTAAAAGGGCAATATTTACTTAAATATATATATATATATGTATATATATATATATATATATATATATATACCAGTTTGGTAAGATTCTTTCATATGTCACTTAATTTGATATAAACTAGCTGTTGCTCAAGTATTCAATTTGGGGGTATAGTTTTCCTTTAAAGAACTTTACCTATGTATCCACAGACCAAAAATCCGCCCCATGTGGCATTAGCCTGACTGTAAAAAGGTCATACTTGCCATTGCTCATTCTTAACCCTGAGGAAAACCTGGCATAGATAAAATAACTGTCTGACCTGTCCTTGAATAAAGGTGACCTTACACATACAGACATTGCCTTTCGATGTGAGGTTTCATACAGTAATCTCTTCACACATATTGATTAGAACTGATGGTTTATAGTTAAAAGTGCTGCTCCAGCAGAATTCTGCATTTAAAGGAACAGTAACACCAAAAAATGAAAGTGTTTCAAATTAAAGAAAATATCATCTAGCTAGTGTTTGCCTGATCTGTTAAAACTGATCTGTTTGCTTCAGAAAAACTACTATAGTTCATATAAACAAGCTGCTAAGCAACAATGGCGGAAATTGAAAAACGGCAATATGGCACAGGATAAGTAATGGATAACAGATAACATTATGATCTACAGAACTTATCTGCTGTGTAACTTGAGCCTTTTCTCCTCTGACTAGTTGCCCCCATGGCTACACAACAGCTTATTTATATAAACAATAGTAGTGCTTCTGAAACAAACACTGCAGTTTTACCAGTGCAGGGCAACACTACATTATATTTTTATTACTTTAAAACAATTAAATTTTTTGATGTTACTGGTCCTTTAAATCCATTTCTCAAAAGACCAAACAGATTTTTTTTATATTTCAGTTTGAAATCTGACATGGGGATAGATATATTGTTAATTTCCCAGCTTCCTCAAGTCATGTGACTTGTGCTCTGATATACTTCAATCGCTCTTTACTGCTGTACTGCAAGTTGGAGTGATATCACCCCCCCCAGCAGACTAACAACAGAATTATGGGAACGTAACCAGATAACAGCTCCCTAACATAAGATAGCAGCTGCCTGGTAGATCTAAGAACAGCACTCGGTAGTAAAAGCCCATTTCCCACTGCGTACTATTCAGTTACATTGAGAAGGAAAAACAACAGCCTGCCAGAAAGCAGTTCCCTCCTAAAGTGCTGGCTCAGATCACATGACCAGGGGCAGCTGGGAAATTGACAAAATGTCTAGCCCCATGTCAGATTTCAAAATTGAATATAAAAAAAAAGTACAGATACTAGTTTGGTAAGATTCTTTAAAGGGGTGGTTCACCTTAAAAGTTAACTTTTAGTATATTGTAGAAGGGCCAATTCTAAGAAACTTTTCAATTGGTCATCATTATTAATTTTTCATAGTTTTTTAATCATTTGCAATTGTCTTCTGTTTCTTTGCAGCTTTCAAATAGGGGTCACTGACACCACCTAAAAACAAATGCTCTGTAAGGCTACAAATGTATTGTTATTGCCACTTTTTATTACTTATCATTCTATTCAGTCCATCTCCTATTCATATTCCAGTCTCTTATTCAAATCAATGCAGGGTTGCTAGGGTCATTTGTACCCTATAAACCAAATTGCTGACACTGCAAAATAAAGAGCTGCTTAATAAAAAGCTAAATATCTATAAAACCACAAAAATGAAAACCAATTGCAAATTGTCTCACAATATCACTCTCTACATTATACTAAAAGTTAACTCAAAGGTGAACAACCCCTTTAATATATTAGTTTGGGGTTAAGAATAAGGTACTACTAAATCATTTCTTTTTCGTAATTCAATCTGAATTATTTAGTTACATTGGAGTCTATGGGAGATGGCCTTCCCCTAATTTGGAGCTTTCTGGATAATGGTTTTCCAGGTAACCGATCCCATACCTGTACTGTAAATCATCACTGAATGTTTCCAGATAACGGATCCCTTACCTGTACTGTAAATCATCATTGAAGGCACTAAGCTTTTGTTTTCTGTGTAGAGTGGAAAAGGTCAGGCCCCACCTCCTCTAATCCCTGGCCTAGGATCACAGAGTTCACAAGGACGTGGCCATCAAGGTCCAAGCCCCAACAAAGGTACCACCTTCTACTTTTTATTTTGTTTCTCCAGCTGCATGGATGTCTTCATTTTGTATGGATCAAATAAAAGATGATTTTGAATTTTTTGAAAAATGTTTCCACTATCCACGTTATAAGCTCTGTTGCAGGTTATGGATCTGCGTACATTAAATACATGATTTTTGTCATTCCATGGCAGGTTATTGCATACACCTGCAGGAGAGAGCACTTGTTTATGGTACTATTCAGTATTCATGGTTGCTCTTCCAGTAGTTCAGTCTTTCTCAGCTCAGACCCTCAAGGACAACTCCTATTTGTAGAGATTTCATAAAATGCTTGACCTGAATCTAGACAACTTGCTAGGACTTATTAAACTGGCAAAAGGTCTGATTTTATTTATTGAAATGTCCTCACAGTTAAACAGAACCCATCAGTGTCCAAAATCTAGATCCACTTGTGGAATTTCCTTAAATGATTTCCGACTTAGCAGCTACCCCACAAGCATATTTCTCTGCTTCTGCTTGGGGGACACAGGGAACCATGGGGTATAGCTGATGCCTTTAGGAGATAGGACACAACAATAAAGGAAAAACTAGCTCCTCCTCTCCTGCTGGCTATACCCCCCAGCAGGCAGAGCCTAATCCAGATTTTTGTTGTGTCCTCAGGAGGTCAGGACATGTCCTGAAATTCTTATTGTTTTCATAGACTACAATTGGAGATGTAATAGTCACCTACACTGTGTAGGATGCCTTAGATAATCATCTTTCAACTCGGGATGTTTACCTGGGGTCGCTTGCCTAGCAGCTAAGACCACCCAGTATGTATACCCTCTCCTCACGGTACAGGAAGGGTTAACTGGCCAGGACACGGAGCAAAGGTGGGACTGGGAAGGGGTAAGTATGGAATAGATAGTGACCCCTCTCTTCCCCAACACTCGGCTCAACTGTACAAAGTAAAGCCACGTTACAGCTCCACAGCAGAAGGGCTCTTCCCTCACCATAGACCCTGTCGGGCCTGCTGCAAGTAAGTGTCCTTTGGTGTGCGCAGAACTTTATGTACCTGGGCAGGGAGACCGAGTTATCGGTTATAAAAGCTAACTCCCGACAAATTCTCACAGGTTTTGCGACGCCTCAGGGACTGTTTTTAATTTGCGCGCCATTGCGGGCCACGCTGACACGCAGCAGCGCGGGGCGGATGAGGCGCATTGGCGCAAACAGCACAGACTCGCCTACTTCCTGTCTGTCGGATGCTTGGCTCTGCGCTGCTGAAGACGGTCTGAGCAGGGACACGGCTGCCTTCCTCCCGCAGATATCTTCTTCACGATACTGCTTCAGGAGAGAGATGCGCAAGGGAGGTGAAACTAGCCCCTTCTTTCCTATTAGGCTTACGCCACAGGGAGGTTTTTTCCCTATAATTCTCCATTTGCTTCTCACAGTAGCATTATGTCTGAGGGTAATAATGGGACCCTCTTTACCAGGGGGACCGCGGTCGCCTTTGTTAAATACTTAGCATGTGCCAAGTGCCGTAAAAGGTTGCCCTCAGGGCACAAAGAACCTATCTGCTCAAAATGCAAGCCACCACCAGTTGAGGAACTCCCAGGTCCTGCTCAGGTCCAAATAGACCAGACTAGCCAGGATGTCACTGCAAACAACCCAGATACTGTTGTTCCTTCCAGTGCTCAACCGGTGCCCCCCCCCGACTGGGCAGTCCAGTTAGCCACTGGCATACCAAAACTAGCGATGTCCTTAGAGAAAATTATTTCGCGCCTAGATCAACCGAAGTCCCAAGGGATCCAAGCGTAGGGCCCCATCCCTGTCAGAGGACGAGAGTGTAAATAATTCAAGGGAACATTCAGCAGAGTCCTCAGAGGTAGAGGAAGGACTATGCCTATCTGAAGGGGAACTATCTCACAGCTCGGATCCTCAGGAGGAGGAACCGACAAAATTTTCTTCTGAAGCCATAGACGCATTGATTGTTTCAGTTCTGGAAACACTTAACTTACAGGAGCCACAAACCAGTTTGGATGCGCCCAAAATGATTTTTAAGAGAAACAGTAGGTCTTCTCCAAATTTTCCCACTCATGCGCAGCTTGATCAAATCATTCAACACGAATGGAATAAGCCTGAAAGCCGTTTTCAACCAAACCGAAGATTTCTCAAAATGTATCCATTCACTGCGGAGACTACAGAAAAGTGGGCTTCACCACCTTCTGTGGACGCCCCAGTATCACGTGTCCAAGAACAGAGCGCTACCGGTACCAGATGCCTCATCATTCAAAGACCATATGGATAAGAAAATGGAGGGGATACTAAGATCGTTATTTTCAGCATCAGGCACAGCCCTTCGTCTTATATAGGCTACAGCGTGGGTTAGCAGAGCAGTCCAAACTTGGTCTGAATCCTTAACGCAAGCAATTCTGTCAGGAGTCCCACGTCAGGAACTCTCGCATCTAGCGGCACAGATCAAGGAAGCTAATGAGTATATATGTGAGGCGGCCCTTGACGCAACACAAGTAGTCAGCAGGATTTCAGCCCTGTCTATAGCTGCTCGTAGATCTCTCTGGATGAAACTATGGTCAGCAGACTTATCATCCAAAAAATCACTGACTTCATTACCATTCAAAGGAAAGCTGTTATGTGGTCCGGAGCTGGATAAGATCATCAGCCAAGCCACAGGGGGAAAGAGCACTCTACTTCCCCAACCAAAGGCTCGGTCGGCTTTTCGCAGAGGAAATTTTTTTCGCCCATAACAAAGCAAAAATTCGAGACATTCCCCAACACGTAACACCACCACTAATAGAGGACGTTTTGCAAACAAGGCCAGGAATACATGGCAAGGACGTAAGCCTTCGACCAGAACGTCGGATAAGCCCAGTACCGCATGACGGGGGGCTACCGGGGAGGAGGGCACCTCTGGGGGGAAGGTTGCTCTACTTCTCTCAGCAGTGGCTAGAGGTCACATCAGACGCCTGGATGCAAGAGGTGGTAACTCAAGGTTACCAATTAGAGTTCGTTCATCTACCACCAAGACGTTTCTTTATGTCAAGGTTCCCGAAGGAGCCGACACAGCGAAACGCCTTCCAAGAGGTAATAAATACTCTTATCCAGGGGGGTGTCATCGCCGCAGTGCCTCAGATGGAACAATTCAAGGGCTACTACTCCAATCTGTTTGTAGTTCCCAAAAAAGATGGATCAGTTCGTCCTGTGTTAGACCTAAAATGTTCATACGTCCAATAAGATTCAAAATGGAATCTCTACGATCCATCATCGCGGCAATGACTCCAGGGCAATTTCTAGCCTCTTTAGATATAAAGGACGCATATTTACACGTGCCAATTTTCCCCCCTCATCAGAAATATTTACGTTTCGCAGTGCAAAACCGTCACTACCAATTCAAGGCACTTCCCTTCGGGCTAACATCCGCACCACGGGTGTTCACAAAGATCATGGCCGTCGCCACAGCAGACATACGTGAGATGGGAGTGTCCATAACTCCGTATCTCGACGACCTATTAATCAAGGCTCCTTCGCTAACACAGGCAGAGGGAGCAATACAATTAGCAATGGACAAGCTGAAACATCTCGGATGGACTATCAATTTGGAAAAGTCTTCCATAATGCCCAGCCAATCTATGGTGTTTCTGGGACTACTTTTCAACACACAGACCCAGACAGTGTCGTTGACTCCAGAGAAGATCATACACCTAAGAGGAATGGTTTGTTCCCTACTGGCCAGACCCTCTCATTCCACGAGGTTCTGCATGAAGGTGCTAGAAGTTATGGTATCAACCATAGAAGCGATTCCTTTTGCTCAAATCCACATGCGGGAACTCCAATGGAACATACTCAAATTATGGAGAAGGAAATCTCTACTACAAGAGATAAAAATATCACGCCAAACAAGGGTATCACTGACCTGGTGGTTACAAACTCAGTCGATATCTATAGGCAGGCCTATAGGAGAGCCACAGTGGAGGATAATGACAACAGACGCGAGCCTGTCGGGTTGGGGAGCTGTGATGGAGGGTCGAACAGCACAAGGCCTGTGGACCCAAGAGGAGAGTCAGCTACCCATAAATCTACTGGAGATCAGAGCGATTCGACTAGGACTGCAAACTTGGCAAACAATTCTGACAGAACAGCCAGTAAAGATACAGTCCGACAACGCAACAGCAGTGGCTTACATAAACCACCAGGGCGGCACAAAAAGCAGAGCAGCACTGCAGGAGGTGAAGCACATATTCAAGTGGGCAGAGCTAAACAAAGCCAGACTCTCCGCCATATTCATCCCAGGGCTACAGAACTGGGAAGCAAACTTCCTCAGTCGTCAAACATTAGACCCAGGCGAATGGGATCTAAAGGAGGAAATATTTCAAAACATAACAAGAAGATGGGGACATCCAGAATTAGACCTGATGGAGTCCCGTCACAACAGAAAGGTGGCAAACTTCTTCGCGCGTTACCGGGATCCTCTGGCACTAGCAGCAGATGCTCTCACGGCATGGAAAAATGGAAATTTCAGCTGCCTTACGCGATTTCCTCCGATTCCTCTAATTCCCAGGACAATAAAAAAGTTACAGAGAGAAAACACCACTCTCACCCCAAACTGGCCAAGGCGCTCATGGTTCTCGGATCTAATCAACATGTCAGTAGAAGAACCGTGGATACTTCCTCAGATACCAGACTTACTTCATCAGGGACCAATACAACATCCCAACCCTCGCTACCTCAACTTGACTGCGTGGCTATTGAGACCCACATCTTGAAGAAGAAAGGTTTTTCGGATGCGGTAATTTCCACCATGCGAGCAGCGAGAAAGCCCGTTTCAGCCAGAGCTTATTACCGAGTGTGGAATAGCTACAGTCAATGGTGCCAAAAACACAATGTGAATTTTGAAGTGTTCTCAATGCCCAATCTTTTGGATTTTCTTCAACAAGGAGTATCCATAGGCCTCTCCCTCGGTTCCCTTAGATCCCAGATTTCGGCTCTTTCTATCCTATTCCAGAGGAGGTTGGCACTATCATCCGATGTTAAGACTTTTTTGCAGGGTGTCGCACATGTAGTGCCTCCATTCAAGAAACCAGTAGCAACATGGGACCTATCATTGGTACTAAAAGCACTTCAGAAAGCTCCTTTTGAACCAATGGCATCAATACTGCTACAGTGGGTGACATTCGCAATTGCCTCAGCTAGGCGAGTTTATGAGATCAGTGCTCTGTCCTGCCGGACACCGTTTCTTACCTTCCATGCTGACAAAGCAGTAATGCGCACAGTACCTACATTTCTACCTAAGGTAGTCTCAGCGTTTCATATAAACCAGGAAATAACTATTCCCACATTCTGCCCCTCTCCATCCAATGCCAAGGAGGCGGCACTTCACACCCTAGACCCAGTACGTGCACTAAAATTCTACCTACACAGGGTTCGTGATTTCCGGACAACAGATTCACTCTTTGTTCTTTTTTCCGGACCACAAAAGGGAGCAGCTGCAACAAAGACTTCCATTTCCAGATGGATTAAGCAGACGGTGCAGAGAGCAAACGTAGCTAAAGGGATAACACCTCCAGACAAGATAAGAGCTCACTCCACCAGAGGAATGAGCACGACCTGGGCATTCCGAAATCAGGCATCAGCAGAACAACTCTGCAAAGCAGCCACGTGGACTTCTCTCCACCCTTTTGCAAAATTCTATCATTTCGATACTTTTGCGGCGAATGACACGCTTTGGAAGGAAGGTGCTTCAAGCCGCAGTGGTTTCTTCCACTTAGGGCCTCAACCCACCCTTATAAGGGGACAGCTTTCGTACGTCCCCATGGTTCCCTGTGTCCCCCAAGCAGAAGCAGAGAAAAGGAGATTTTGTGTACTCACCGTTAAATCTCTTTCTCTCTGGTAGCTTGGGGGACACAGGGCTTCCCTCCCTGGATGGAGGCCCTCTTGTTATTCTCAGATATATTAAATATGTGTTAAGTTCATGAGTTAATTGTTCAAGGTTACTGAATTTTACCTACTTCGTTCATTCTTTGGGACAAACTGGATTAGGCACCGCCTGCTGGGGGGTATAGCCAGCAGGAGAGGAGGAGCTAGTTTTTCCTTTATTGTTGTGTCCTATCTCCTAAAGGCATCAGCTATACCCCATGGTTCCCTGTGTCCCCCAAGCTACCAGAGAGAAAGAGATTTAACGGTGAGTACACAAAATCTCCTTTTTGTATTAAATCTTGGGAACCATGTTGTGTTCAGAGCCTTTTAAAGGAATTGTTCTGTATAAAAACTGGGTATATAGATAGGCTGTGCAATATAAAACATTTTTTCAGTGTAGTTGGTTAGCCAAAAATGTAATGTATAAAGGCTGGAGTGACTGGATGTCTAACATAATAGCTGAAACACTACTTTCTGTTTGCAGCTCTCTTGGTTTCCACTGATTGGTTCCAGGCAGTAACCAATCTGTGACTTGAGGGGAGGCCACATGAGTCATAACTGCTTTTGAATCTGATCTGCATGCTAAGGATCAACTCATTGAACAGTTATGTCCCATGTGATCCCCCTTCAAGTCGCTGACTAACTCAGCTGCAAAGCAGGAAGTTGTGTTCTGTAATATTGGACATACAGTCACTCCAGCCTTTATACATTACATTTTTGGCTAACTATATTAGAAATATATTTTATTTTGCACAACCTATTTATTTACCCAGTTTTTAATTTTACTCTGAACTGATCTTCTTTAAAAGATCTCTTGGTACGCCAATGCATGATGGCATTAGTACAATGGTAATGGGATTTTCCATATATATATATAAATATATACACATTTGTATGTATAGGTGATATACGTGGTCCTCCAAACCATCAGTTAGGCTCACAGCCTGAACGAAGGCGTGAGCAAAGCCCTGAGCGCAGCCCATTTCTTGGCGGACAAGAGTGGAATGATTCCCGGGACAACAGAGGACCTTCGGACAGGCGGGGCCCTCATTCTGATTCTCATGAGAGACCAGAAGATTTTCCTCCAGATGATCGGTATGGTCCCCGGGGGCGCGAATTTGATGGAAGAGGTGGAGGTACCTCCTCCCAAGATGACAAGTGGAGACGTGGAGGATCTGGCTCACAGTTTCCTCCTAACCACAGAGATTTTCCAGACAGAGAGAACAGAGATTCAAACCGCTGGGAGGGTAGAAGGCATTCAGAGGAGAGATATTCCAGAGAATCTGAGGATGTAAGGCTAAGAGGACAACGAGACGAACCGTAAGTGAAATTAATAGATAGAAGTACACTATAGTGCAGTGGTTCTCAACCTTCCTAATGCTGCGACCCTTTAATACAGTTCCTCATGTTGTGGTGACCTCCAACCATAAAATATTAAAATATTTTCATTGCCAGCCCAGAGTGGATTGATAGGAAAGTACAGGAGACAGAGTGACTGAATAAAGGTTTGTTTTCCATGCGTAGTGCGGCAAAATTTTGTGGTCAAACCCCATATAACAATTTTAATTTTGAAATGGGCAGGGAGAGCTGTATGGCAGTCCCTACTAAGGGGATATAGAAAGTTGTAGTGCCACTGGCTTCCCTACACAGGTTACTGAACTACAACTCCCAGCACCAACACCCGGAGAGCTACAACCTTGCCCCAGGGCTAGTGGGGAGAGCGAGATGAACCTGCTCCTGGAACCCCTTAAGTGACCCCTGTGAAAGGGTCGTTCTACTCCCAAAGGGGTCCCGACCCCCAGGTTGAGAACCACTGCTATAGTGCATAATATTCCCAGGTGGCAGATTCTCTTTAAGCATCAGACCAGGGAGACACCCACTTCTCATCCATTTGAAGCTTCAGTATTGACATTACAATTAATGACTGCAAATATGCTATATTGCTTTTCTTTACATATATGTAACCAACTGCAATGCTGTATTGTTTCTTATAAACACACAAAAGTATTGACTGTTTTAATAGAAAATATCATTGCAGTAACCAGCCTCATCAGTACTTCAAGTGAGGCTACACTATGCAATCTCCGAAATAAGACATCCTTTTTATGGAAGGCACTCTAAATTGCACCATGGATATTTAATCAAGTAGAGTCAGAAGTTGTTCACTTCCAATTTTATGGAGATTTTTCAGGTTCAAAAATATTCTATTATGTTAGTTTTCCCAGGGTTGGGCCACAAAGGCGTGAAGGGCGTGGCTCCCGTGGAAGAGAAGAGTTTTCTAACCCAGAGGAATTTGGTCCTGATGACAACTTTGACTCCAAGGATGAACCATTAAGGGGCAGAGATGGAGGCAGAGGTCGTGGACGAGGCTCCCAAAGGGGTAAGTATGCAAAGATTTGGAGAGCTTGTTTCAGGATCACACATACATGACATGCTTGATACAATGTGTGATGTTCAAAGCATTTTCTTCAGGGGGTTTTGATGTGTAGTAACATGATTACATTCTTTTTTTTATAATTCCATATCATTTTTACTCAAACAATAAAGAAAAGTTCAAACAACTGAATTATAATCCATTTCTTATGAAAGTTTCAGTAAAGGTTTGCTATAGTTATGAGACTTTGTTTCTAATCACTTTACTGGATTTTGCAATGTCCTGGTGTAACTTCCAACATAAATCTGGCATACAAACTTTTCAGAAGTAGAATTGACAGACCTTTATCATATGGCAATTTGTGCTAAAGAGGAACACCAATGTTATATAAATATATGGTACTTTTTTCACAGTGTTTCCAAAACTACTTCACTTATTAGGAATATTTTTACAGGCAGGAATATGCTCCTTTTATTCCAAACACAGTATGCCTTTGCATTTTAGGTTGTAGGCTGCATATATTCAAAAACATAACTAGTGCCCCAGTGGTCCCTTGTCTCTTCAGCTACAGGCTTTCCCTTCCTGTGCTTATACTCCTAAGAGGAATGCAAATATATAGCATGTTTCTCACTACTACTGTGCCACCAGAGCTTAGAGGAACATTTGGGTTGTTACTGGAAAAATTAAATACATTTTGTTCTAAAGAAAAAAAAAACTTTTCTTGGCAGAAGGAAGAAAAGGACTGCTTCCTACCCCAGAACAATTCTCAGGGTCAGAGCGTGGACCTAACCATCAGCCCCGAGAATCCAGAGAAGCAGGTAGGTTTCTCAGCTCTCCTTTCAACTTACAGTCCTATGAAAAAGTTTGGGAACCCCTCTTAGCCTGCATAATAATTTATTCTACTTTCAACAAGAAAGATAACCATGGAATGTCTTTAATTTCCCAGGAACATCTGAGTACTGGAGAGTTTTCTGAACAAAGATTTTCAGTAAAGCAGTATTCAGTTGTGTGAAAATCTGGCTGTGCACAAATGTGTGTACCCTTGTAATTTTGCCAATTTGAATGCATGCAACTGCTCAATACTTACTGGCAACACCAAATTGGTTGGATTAGCTCGTTAAGCTTTGAACCTCTTGGGCAGGTCTGTCCAATTATGGGAAAAGGTATTTAAGGTGGCCAATTGCAAGTTGTTCTTCTGTTTGACTCTCCTTTGAAGAGTGACAGCATAGGATCCACAAAGCAACTCCCAAAAGATCTGAAAACAGATTGTTCAGTATCATGGTTTAGTGGAAGGCTACAAAAAGCTATCTCAGAGGTTTAAACTGTCCGTTTCAACTATAAGGAATGTAATCAGGAAATGGAAGGCCACAGGCACATTTGCTGTAAACCCAAAGACCTGCAAGAACATCAGTCACAAAGTTGAAGTTACGCAGGGGTTGGATATTCCAACAAGACAATGACCCTAAACATAAGGCATTTATGCTTTTGATTCTTATATTTTCACACTTCAATACATTTTCAGTAGTTGTTCACCCTGTACCAGGCAATTCAAGTTGTTCTTGATGTCTGTGTGCATCTTCCTTACTGTTAATCCATCTTTTCACAGGACCCGATCACTTTCCTAACAGTCCTCGCCGTGACATTCCTACTCCTGATGGTCATTCCCCAGCCAGCAGGGAGCGATCTTCTTCACTGCAGGGAATGGATATGGCTTCCTTACCCCCACGCAAAAGACCCTGGCATGATGGCCCTGGGACACCTGACCACAGGGATATAGACACAGCAGGGGGGCCACCGGAAGAACCTGTAAAAGGTGAGCATGACAAAACACTAGACAAATTTATTGATCCTGCTGAAATTCTTTCATAATTATTTTAAATAATGAAGTGCCTAATTTGGTACCCCTGTTCAAAATAGTGACGGCCTTTAATGCCTTCAATGCTAACAAAGTTACCAACTTTCATTTCCATTTCACAGCAGCCCGTGAGAGCTCAGGCCCTTCATCAAGATCCCAACGGCCAAGCCGCTCTAGCTCCCAGGAGCAGGAAGATGGCTCATCTCGGGGTACACGTGGAACAGGAAGCTGGAGCAGAGGGGGCTCTAGAGCAAACAGCAACATGAACTCCAATCAGTCATGGAGAGGAGGACCTAGGGGAAGTGCCAGCAGTGGTGGGGGTGGGAGGAGTCGGTAGGAATTACTTAATTCAGTGCAATGACTCTTTCCTCCTCTGTCTCCAAGTCCATATTGGACCAAACTTATTGTGACTTTTAAACGGGACGCTACAACAGTGTCATTTATTAGGAGGAGCCTCTTTTGGAGCTGCGTGACCTTGCACACGGTAGCTGGATGCACTGAAAACATAAGTCTGTCAAAGAAATATTGAAAGCCTCGTGGAGAACAATCCCAAAGGAGCACATCGGATTTCCTATGTTTCTGTTAAGTACTTTTGCTCTCATGTTGGATTTGGCATCCTCTCCTTCCACCCGTCCCAGTATAAAAATTGATATTTCTATGTGTACAGTTTGTCAAGAAAGGAGTTGTTTTTGTATGCAATGCAGAATGTAATTTGAGCAAGAAGTAACAATGAAAAAGAAAGCTGCCTAATCTTGTTTCATGTTCTGAATATGAAAAATCCACTGGGTTGTGTATGTGTTTACACATAGGTCACAGTGTTCATCCGAGGACAGAAGGCTGCATATCAACAAATATGACTAATGACCTTATTTTAATATAATATGTACCCAAGTATTCCATCTGGTACATTTTCTATGAAAATCATTGTTGACATGGGCACCAAAATAATAAGTGTCAGGGCCCTGGTTTCTACACCATTATGCATGCTGACACTTGTTTTCCTCCTCTCTTTACAATGCCTGTATAATTGAATATTGTAGGGAGAAAATAACCAAAGACGTGTTGTCTGTGGTGCAGAGCGAAATAAACTGGGCGTTTGTGTCACATGGGGTTCTAAACCTTTTCTATCTGCCACCTTCAGTTTAGTTTTGCCAATCCCAAATCTCTGTTTTTAGAAACTCAAATGAATAACAAGCATGTCTGGTTCTTTAAATCTGTGACATGCATTAATAACCCTAAAAAAGAATCCGCTGCTAATTGTAATAATTATTGGAGGCATTTATTTCTCTTCTACTCTTCTCTTGGGGAGAGAAACCTCTCTGCTCTGCCACATCTTACATTCACTTATTATATATGTCCTTTTTAGCCACATTCTGATTGGTTGGTTTTGGAATCCCCTGTAATTGAATCTTTCATGTGCTAATAATAATAATTATTCTTTAACTGCTTCCTTGCAGTCAGTCACTGATGTATTGCTGCAAATAAGAGTGTTTGTAGATAAATGGGGTATATGCCTGCACAATAAGTAAGAAAAGTCTCTGCATGAAACACTTTTTTACCTGCTCTGTATGAGACATTTGTTCTTCCAAATAGTCCATTATCTTCTGATCCCTGCAACTGAGCATATGTGTTACGCCAATCTCTTGCCAGTGTTGTAGTATTAATCATTCATTTTTATTTTTCCAACATTTCTGCTTTCTTCATTACACTTCTTGGAAGGAAAACTAAAGTGTTCTGATGCTGCTCTGCTCCTGAAAGAGATGAGATGTTCCAGAAGACCTTTCCCGCCCCCTTCCTGAGCAGAGCAACATCAGAGCACTTCTACAAAATTCATTATATTGGCAGTTAAAGGAACAGGAACACCAAAAACAGGTAAAGTGTAACAAAGTTGTTAAAATATAATTTGCTTTTGCTCTGAACTGGTAAAAGTCGTGTGTTTGCTTCAGTAAGACTACTATAGTTTATATAAATGAGCTGCTGTGTAGCCAAGGGGACAGCCATTAGAGCTCCAAAAAAGAACAGATACTGGTTACTCAGCAGATAACAGATGAAACACAATTGTATTGGACAGGGTTTATCTGTTATGTGCTGTGTAACCTGTGCCCTTTTTACAGCTTGAATGGCTGCCCCCCTTTCTGAAGCAAACACACAGATTTTGCCAGTGCATGCTAAACTATATGTTAATTACTTTAAAAGGTTC
>CM044439.1:137611180-137634067 GCA_024363595.1 Xenopus borealis
TCGCTTCTTATTCAGGGCGACAATCTCCCCGATCTGCCTTCCTGCCGGCTAGAATGAAAAATCGCCAGTGGGATGGCACTCGCAGCGCTTCATTTTCTGAAGTCACCCAAAGTTTCCAGTTTGGGGAGATTGTCACCCCAAAGAATTGGAGATTTGTCATCAGAAGTGGCGTAACTACCAGGGGAGGAGGAGGGGGTGCAATTGCACCAGGGCCCGCTCCCACTCGGGGCCTGCCAGAGAGTCTAGGCAAACTCCAATGTGCAATTCATAGGGGGAGAGCCTGATAAGGGGGGCCTGGATTCCAATCCTGTACCAGGGTCCACTGGCGAGTAATCTCCCCGAATCTGCCCCTGTGCCCCTGCCCTAATGGACTGAGCATCAAAACTGCTTAAACGTTGAGACTGAGAAGTGATTGTTTAAAGCACAGTGTAAGTGCATTACTTTTAAAAATTTTAAATAATTAAAGTTTTTTTTACGCTATGGGCGATGCACCTCTGTTTTAATCTATTGATTGCTGCCAAGGATCCATGTGAGAAGCAAGTTAATTTATTGATAGACTTCTGAAAAAAGTGTAATCTTGTGAGTAGGAAATTCAGCTGATGGAACTGGTGCTGTCTGTTTGGGGCCAGGGCCGCCATTAGAAATCACAACAACATTTTCTGGGCACCCTGGGCCCGCCCACCCTGGCACCCAAGCCCCACCCCTGATACCGCCCACTCCACATCAAGGTTAAAAGACCACACAGACATCAGTGGTAAAAAAATAACCCCCCCCACATTTTGATGGTCAGGGCTCGCTTATAAGTTAAAAGAGAACATTGGCACCAGGGCCCAACATAAAAGTTTTTTTTTAAAAAAGTATTGGTGCCAGGGCCCCTTTACAAGTTAAAAAAAATTGGGGCCCCAAAAATATATATATTTTTTTAAATTGGTGGCAGGGGCCCATAGAGTACTAAAATAAAACATTGGTGGCCAGGGGATTTAAAAAAAAAAACCCACATTGGTGTCAGTAGAATAGAACTCGTGGCTTCAGGACTTCAGTGTCGACTCCTTCGTGACTTCGGGTCTGTCCGCCGCTCCAGGATTTCGACTGTTCAGCACTTCCAAATTCTGCGGGACATTGTAAGGCTGGAGGCTGCACTCCTTCAGCTCTTGTAAGGGGGGCCCAGTTCTTCGAAAAGTGCAGCACTGCTGGGCCCCAGGACACTTTTCCCCCCTGTCCCCCGTAGATGGCAGCCCTGTTTGGGGCAAATAAGATACTGCATCTTCACACTACAGCTCCTCCTTGGCCTCTATTAAGGGTTTAAAGGGTAACTTAACCCAAACTGTTTAAGACACACATACATTTAATCTGTCACAAATGGTGATTTGATTATTTTATACCATACTACACTATATATGCACTTTATATTTTGTTGTTTGCTCCCCTGTCCCCATTGCGTTGGACAAGCCTGTGATGAAGGCCAGACTGGTTCCACCTAAAATTTCTCTCTTATAAAGCCTGTGGGTCGTGCATCTGGGTCTGAGGCACCTTTGTGTATTTTCCCTTATAGAGAGGATAATAAAAAAATATTTCTACTCTCCACACTAACTCTATTCCAGACAACATTCTGAAAGATGGAAATGTAAAACTTCAGGCAACCTCCTTGCTGCCAGTTTCATCGCTATTATGGAAACAGACCTTTACATGTACATTGCCTAATAAGAGCTATTTTATTAAACAATATACCAACAGCAACTCTGAGAATGTCATGTACTTGTTAACATGCATATAATGTAGGAAGCAAAATAAAGGGCAAAGGCCAGAGCACTAAAAGAACATATATGCAAAGCACATTATGATTTTGATCCTATTGTATCCTGTTATTATGTATAACCTTCTATTAAAATGCCTCAATACATACAGGCAAGTAATTGGCTCCTGAGAAATTGTCCATAATGTGTGTGACTGTGATAGGAGCCTTAAGCTGGCCATACACGGGCAGATAAAGATATCGGTTGTTTAGACCAATTTGGCAGCTTATCTGCCCGTGTATGGGGGCTTCCGCTGGGGCTTCCTGATCGATATCTGGGCATGATACTGATTGGAAAAGTTTGATTCTCTCCCAACCGACCCGTCAGAGCCCATTGCCCTTGTCGTAGTCCAATCATATTCAGCCATAGGGCCGAACGTTCGGATTACCCCTGATATAGCCCTACTGTTAAAGCTTTAGACTGTAAGCTCCACTGCTGCAGGCAGGCCCAGATTTGTGGAAAGGCTACTTAGGCCCGGGCCTAGGGTGGCAGGATTTTAGGGGGCGGTATGCTGCCCAGCCACACCTACATTGGTTCAGAAACACTGGGGATACACAGGAAATACAATAGATTTTACATTTCCTATGCGCTAATCTCCATTGCTCTGGTCTTGATAATGAAAATTTGCAAATAAAGGGCAGAGTATGGGGGCAACAAATGGCAGTGGGCCTAGGGGGGCCTGCTATGCGAATCCGGCCCGGGCTGTACGGACTCATGGGAATGGTGTATAATCTCTGAAAATGCAAATGTCTCAGCACTTTACAAATAAAGGTGGCCATACACGGGCCAATGAAAGCTGCTGACAGACCAAGTCGGCAGCTTATTGTCCCGTGTATGGGGGCCTCCGATGGGCTTTACCGATCGATATCCGTCCGAAAGTCGGCCAGACGCCTGTATCCCCTGTGTTGTGATCTGAAGTTGGGCCCTAGGGCCCACGATCGGATCAGCCCAATATCGGGGAGAGACCTGCTCATTAGGCGACATTGCCAAACGAGGGGATCTCTCCATGTATGGCCACCTTTACAGATAATAATACAGGTATGGGATCTGTTATCCGGAAAGCTTGATAGGAAGATCATCTCCCATAGACTTTATTTTATCCAAATAATTCAAAATTTTTTATTTTTTAAAATTTTTTCTAGGTAATAATTAAACAGAACCAAGATGTAATTAATCCATATTGGGGAAAAAACAGCCTGTTCTGCTTATTTAATGTTTCAATGATTTTCTAGAAGACTTAAGGTATGAAGAAATTACAAAAAGATCCGTTATCTTGAAAACCCCAGGTCCCGAGCATTTTGGATAACAGGTCCCATACCTGTATAATTCTTTACTCCACTGGGAATTTCGGTTCTTCTTTCAGCATGGACTTTTCCTTGGAGTCTTGAGTCCCAGGGTAATGTAAATGACCCATAAAGTGTTTAAGGGCGGTGCCATTTGCATAGGAATGTTAGAACTCCAGCCTGCAGACTCACATCCTGTATTCAGAGACTATGGTCATTTTGTCCTTGAAAAACCCAAGACTATTTCAGCATTATAAATTATAAATAAAGATCTCTTTTATGTGTGCGTGTGTTACCATTAATTGCTGTGGTGGATAAATCACGTTATGACAAAGCTTCTGCAGATTTAAAACAATATTTATTGGAATATTAAGAAACGATAGCACACATTAAGCAACAGCTATGATTTCGAATAGAACAGAGCTGCTTCAGTACTGAGCATGGGAGAACTGAATTATATTAAAGATATTAACTTCCAAGACACAATTCACATTCCATTCATATCTGTTTCCGTGTGAGAGACAAGGCAGCGACTATATGTGGAATCTAGGGCCAGCAGCAGTCTGGGAATTATAGACATTCATCAATAGCTGCAGGGATGTCACCCTCCACCCCGCCCTGAGCTTTAACAAAAACAGCCCTTCTACTCCAAGGACAACAGAATAGGACTTGTGGTGCGGTGCAATTGATGGGTAGCTTTCATACACTTAGATAAAAAGGCACAGAGCACATAATAATGAAGTAATTTCAGTTTTACAACACATCAGGCACAAAGGTGGCGTCTGTGATGCCCTCTGATTAAATGCTTAACAACTGACAGTTTTAGCCAATAGGATCTCAGCAACATGGTGATACAGGAGTAATGCTCTACACATCCTCACGAAAGAATCTTTCTAAACATCATAAGATAGTAGGGTTCCAGTACCAAGATAGAAAACCTGATGTGCTTGTGTATATAAATATATAGATATGTTTCCAGCAATGCAGAGATATATTATGGAGGCCTCTTGACGTGTGCTAATAAAGGAGTGATGCCCTTTGCTCTGGTGCTTGAGGCAGGACTGGAGGAGAGCAGAACAAGTCAGGTTTTTGTTTAATCCTAAGAGTGGATTAAAAAAGTGACTTTGCAGCAGAGCAATGGGGCAGTTCCAGACCCTAACAAGGTAAATATACTGTTCAGCGTGCTAATGTTGTAGCTCAGGGTGTGCAATTGTGATGCACAGCAAGCTGAACAGTCATCGTGTTGGGGTTGGGAGAGTTAAGGTTCACAGGATGATGCTCCTTTACTAGAGGCACAGATGGGCTGACATTTATTTTTCGGTGTAAGGCTGGAAATAGCTGTGATGGCTGCAAGATATTGGAATTGAGAAGGCATCATTGAGACTATTCATACTCCTCATTCTTTCTTTTGGTGTATAGAGATGATATAATGGATGTAAGATGTCAGCAGGTCGTCCATTTTATAGCCCTGTACAGAGGGAATAAAGACTTTTCATTAATGTTTACAAGACAATAGGGCTTATTTAGTAAACAAGTGTATGGTGCAGACGAGGGATGGTCACAACAGCTTAAAGTACTGACGTGTCTCCTAGCGCTTCCCTGCTCACTTCTCTTTCTCCTTTCACACTGAGCAATGGAGCTGAGCAGAGAAATGTCAAGAGACCCTTCCTTCTTCTGTACTAAAGGCTTTTGCAATTCTGCCAAACCCTCACACTAAGTTCCCAGAATGCAGGGTGCTCAGGTTATACATTCAGTGTAAAAAATGATAATATCACAAAATCTACAAAAAGATACTGTTTATTGTGCGGAAGGGAACTCTGAGCAATCACATATCACACAGTTATGTGATAGAGTCTAATGTTAAACATGGTTTCATGTATTTTACTTGGACTGCTTCTATTTTATAGAGACACCTTAACTCCTCTATTAGTCCCGCCCACCTTCTCAATGACCTTGTTCAACTGGCGCAATTATTGCAATTTCCCCAAGGGGAGCAAGAGGTTAATTACTACACAGATAGAAGACCAAATAACAAATATTCACACACTGCATTTGTCAGCCTACTGGTAATGATTTAATGATATTTTTGCACAGATATATGTATGTGTATATACACTGTATGTATCTCAATGTCAGTGTTTAGAAAAGGGTAGAAAAGGGTTAAGATAAGTGAGATTTTGTAGTCATTTGGTACATGAGCTTTTTGTCTTTTTCAAGAGAAAACGGTAACAGAAAGGTGTCAAAACAAGTGCAATTGAGTTCACAACTCCAATTATAAGTGATGGGGTCATTTGGAAAAACAGTGTTAAAGGAGAACTAAACCCTAAGAGTTAATTTGGCTAAAAATTTAATATTTTATATACTGAACTTATTGCACCAGCCTAAATTTTCAGCTTCTCAATAGCAGCAATGATCCAGGACTTCAAACTTGTCACAGGGGGTCGCCATCTTGGAAAGTGTCTGTGACACTCACATGCTCAGTGGGCTCTGAGCAGCTGTTGAGAAGCTAAGCTTAGGGGTCGTCACTAATTATCCAGCAGAAAATTAGGTTGGCCTGTAATATAAGCTGATGCTACAAGGCTGATTATTAAATTCTGATGCTAGTTGTACTGGTTTCTGTGCTGCCATGTAGTAATTATCTGTATTAATGACTAATCAGCCTTATATTGTGAGTATATTTCTATTCTATGTGTAGTGTATATTGTGAGTGGGTCCCTAAGCTCAGTAAGTGACAGCAGCACAGAGCATGTGAATCAGTGAATCAGCAGAAAAGAAGATGGGGAGCTACTGGGGCATCTACTGGGGAGACACAGATCTTTACTGCTAAAGGGCTGTGGTTGCCTTGGGCTGGTACACAAGCACAAAACAGAATGTACAACATTTCTAGCTACTTCTTTAGTTAGGTTTTAGTTCTTCTTTAAATCTGACAGAATAATAAAGCTAAATGAACAAAATCTTACATTTTGTGTTTATTACTGTGTTTGCATTCAAGCTATTTACACTATGAATGTATTAGGGACACTTACCAACGACGTCTCACACAAGATTTTGTTGTCACGCACAAGACTTCCTGTTGTCATCTGGAAATACGTATTACCGCTGTTCCAGCGAGAGATTTTGTTGAAGGGATGGGTGACCAGCAGCTCCTGCCAACATCAAACAGTCATATATTTATAGACATGTTTTGTATTTCTATGCACTTGTTATTCTGGCCCCACATTATCACCCTCCCCCAATTATCATCACAAAATATGTGTCTACAAATTGGCATCAGCACCATCCAATCATTTCAGCACTCCTGTGTACTAACACCGCCATGCTATTAGCCCATTGTGACCCAGTGTTTAACCGGAGATTTCACAGAAAGAGCATTGTGTTTTATTACCATTTTAATTGCAGTGGATTCTATAACTTTGAAGGTTCCAGTGATTTGGCTACAAGTTGGTTTTATCTCAACTTACTTCAAAGTTGGTTACAGAGGCGCATAGAACATAAAGAATATTACAATATTTGCTACAATACATCAGTCACTCTCCTATGGAGAACCACAATGAATAAATGCTGAAAGGTCTGCTTCATTACTTGCCTTTGTCTTGGGATGAAACAAGGAGACTCCATGCTTGTTGATAGCAATCAGCACAATGTCAGGGTATGATGGCTCAGAGGATTGCTGTTAGTCATATAAAAGGTTCAGTAGAGGAATAAAAAATAAATATCATCTGGCAGTACTAAACTAAGAAGCATGTCACAGAATATGCAAATTCTTATTTTTCTTGCCTGAAAATTTAATAATTCGTGCTAAACCTGGAATAATCCAGCAAAATCTGTTTTCCTACTACCCCCACCTCCTTCTATGTCTTAACATTGTTTTGTGTTTTGTCATGGTAATTATAGATTCAATAAACACATAAATATTCAGTAAAAGGAGAGGCTAGTAAGCACCTGATCAGGAACAGTATGGGTATCCCGTGTGCTTTCTTCTGGCCTTTTGCTTCATATAAATACCAACACAAGTTATAGCTTAGGAAATGTGAACACATAAACTGATATCACTGCAACATACAATGCCGTGTCTCCAGTGTTCATTCTATTCTGTCTCATCTCTACTGTCCATAATGCCCTTGTTTTATTATTTTGTCTCTGACAGTTATACTGAATATGAAATAGTCATAACTCGAAACTGAAATAAATCATAAACATAATGCCAGCAGATGTTCTGGCCAGTGAGTCATTTTCTGTCCCGTTCTGTCCCGTATGGTAGAACTTTTGTGTTGTGAGATCCCATGGCGTGTTTAACAGCAGATTCAAGTCTGTACTGAACCAGCAAAGTTGTAACTGCTAGAGTCCTCTCAATGTCTATGCCATATTATAACCAGCTGCATTATGTGAGTAACATAATTGCACAAGGGTTGCCCTAGAAATAAAAGAGAACTGCATTGCTATTAAACATTATAAGGCAACAACCCTTCTAGGAAAGGAGGGTTTTTCAGGATACTGAAAATGAATGGATTACTGCATCTCTTCAGGGCTATGGTCTTTTTCCAATAACAATACTGTGCCCCTAACAAACCATTTATGGGGGTTTGCAATGTTCTTCTTAAAAGCAACAATCAAATAACGATAGCTGAGCATTGCAGTGATCCATTCAGGCAAAGCAGTGTAATATTTGGGAAACATCCCAGCATTATGCTGTGTTCCTAACCCATCTACTCACAGTGACACCTGCTGAAACGTAAACATTCCGACTATACTGCTTCACAGGTCGCTTGTTCTTACCTTGACCTCGAAGAAGGCAGACCCAAACGTTGGCCAACGGCATATATGCTTGAGAAATGCCACTTTTGCTTCATCCACTGTTTTACGCTCATTCTTGTTATAAGCAGCAATGATATTCTGTATATTAGAGAAAAATTTGAATTAGCACATCCATCTCTGTACAGGAAGCAGAATTCATCCCAGTGTTGTTGTCCAGCTACTTATTGTATTTTAGTATTGAGAACTTGAAATCTTTAATTATTAGTATTATTGTCCTGTGATTAGTGATGGGCGAATAAATTCACGAAACGCCTAGAATTTCTAGAGAAATTCGTGAAAAATTCTGTGAAGCAAAACACCGCCGATTCGCCCATCACTACCTGTGATATTAAATCAAGATAAGCATAATAAGGAGGCATTATTTTATGACAGTGGCTTATGAGATACTCCTGAAAAAATCACATTGATCAAAAGGCCTGTAATTCCACTGTGGGTTGACCTTAGTGAAGATCTTATCTATGTATATATATATAAATATATATATTTATAAAAATATTAAAACTAAAGAGATGACAGGTCACTTGACAATTACCCTTTTCCATTCTTCAGGGGTACTAAGGCGCAGCAAATACTCCGGAACAAGATCTCGAACATTTTTGTTAAGTGTGGCAAGATGAGAACGGTCATTGTTGTACTGAACTTTGTACATCAGACCTGCCAAATTCACTGCATCTTCCACTGAGCACTTCTGATAGCCTCGCATGTATTTGGGAACTTCCTGCAGATGGGAATAATACAATAATATAAAGAGCAATACAAGGTTTCTCTTCTCAGCTTCCACTCCATCATTGCCATAAATAATTTTTTTCTCTATAAGTCCCCCTTGCATTCTGAAAGGGGAGGGGGTAGGAAGGGGGCAAGTGATATACATGCCTATGTGCCTCCCTCCTACACGCTCTTCACCAATATTGTGCTGACTTAATGCAGTCAGTGATGTATTTTAGGAAGGGGCAGCAGATATTTACACTATAAATAGAACATAATTTACACAATGCAGTGGGCAAAAACTGGCCAATCATGCCTTTTTTTTGCAGTTTGCACACTGCATTCTGCATTATATTGGGTACTGGTTTACATATGCTTTGCAGACACAGGATGCCAATGAGCTGATGATGTTTGCCACTCGCATGCCCCTGAAATTTACAGATTACATTGCTAGTGTTACCTTAGCTCTCTGCAATTTTGTTGGTCTCTTACCTGGTGATAGTGAAAGATACAGTCAGCCTTGACATCCTTTCCAGGCTGGACATTTATCCACAACTTTCGCATAAAATACAACTGAAAACTGGCAAAGGCTGGTGTTCCTGCAAAAACCACCATCAATATTTATTGATAAAATGACATTGGCAGTCAAAGTCCTTAAAAATGTAGGCATTTGATTAAAAAAAGAAACCCTACAGCAACCAACAGACACTGAATGAATGCCATTAACCCCCATCCATCTTACATGTAATACCTCACCTGAGGTTAGTTTAACTGCTAGGAGTATAGCTTGAGTTATCTTGAGCTTGAGTTATCTCACCTTACACGCGCCATTTTATATTCATTTGTAAGAACAGTTTGTTTATATAATAAAAATGCATTATAGTAAGGGTACTACAAGGGAAACATCCAGTTCTCCATGATTTGATATTGAGGGTACGGTAAGTAAGACATATGAGTATATATAAGAGAAAGGACCAGCATGGAGCCAAATGAGATGTTGGTACTGATTCTGGTATCCTGCTGGGAAAGTCTGACACTAGATAAGGCATTGTGCTTAGTTTCTTTCTGTGTTCATGCATGTTTTTTTCTTGTGAAATGTTTGTAACTATTAAAGGGGTGGTTCACCTTTAAGGTAACTTTTATTATGTTATACAACGGCCAATTCTAAGCAACTTTGCAATTGGTTTTCATTATTTATTATTTATAGTTTTATAGTTATTTGTCTTTTTCTTCTGGTTCTTTGCAGCTTTCAAATGGGCGTCGCCGTCCCCTTCTAAAAAAACAAATGCTCTGTAAGGCTACAAATGTATTGTTATTGCCACTTTATTGCTGATCCTTCTATTCAGACTCTCTCCTATTTATATTCCAGTCTCTTATTCAAATCAGTGCATGGTTGCTAGGGTAATTTGGGCCCTAGATACCAGATTGCTTAAAAATCAAATTGAAGAGCAGCTGAATAAAAAGCTAAATATCTCAAAAACCACAAATAATAAAAAATGAAAACCAATTGCAAATTGTCTCAAAATATCCCTCTCTACATCATACTAAAAGTTATCTCAAAGGTGAACAACCTCTGGAATTCTATCCTTTTATAACTAAAATTTCCAAATGAAGACCTGAATAGAGCATAAAAACTATTATAAAAACTAATGGTATAGAGTTTATACAGCTAATAGCATTAAATCAAATAAGGAAACGGGGAAAATAGTTTCCATCTTTAGCTGAACTGTGGAACACGGATATGTGAATGTGGTTTGTGTACAAAGAAAAAAATCTAAATAATAGAATTGTTGTAGTTGATGATGTACAGAAAGTCTTTTAAATATTAAAGCAATACACAGTATTTAGGCCACCCCCAACACAAAAAATGAAATTGCATCCCACCTGCAGTAGGACGGCTCTTTCTTAAAAAGTCATTAATTTGCCTTACAGAATCGTAGAAATAATCTTGCTCGTTCAGACTGATCACCTGTAGGAAAAGGGTATATTGGATTGATGAAAAATTAATGAACAAGAAGAAAATACAGGTAAGGAATCCATTTTTTGGAAACCCATTACCCAGAAAGCTAAGAATTACGTAAAGGCTGTCTCCTATAGACTCCATTTTATCCAAATAATCCACATTTTTAAAAATGATTTCCCTTTTCTCCATAATAATAAAATGGTACCTGTATTTCACCCAAACTATGATGTCATTAGTCCTTATTAGTAGCAAAACCAGCCGATTGGGTTTATTTAATGTTTACAGGATTTTCTAGTAGAGATCCACATTATGGAAAGATCAGTTATCTGGAAAACCCTAGGTCCCGTGCATTCTGGATAACAGGTCCCAAACATGTTCAAATCAATGTACATAATTGACTGGTTTATAGCAATTTCTCTTTTGTTGCTGTATGAGAGCACTAATGATGGCTGATATCGGATTAAACCGATCGTTCAGCCCTAGGGCCAAACAATCAGATTACAACAAAGGAAATGGGCTGGAATAATCACCACATAAACTAGCCGTTGTGGTCCTTGATCACCAAAAAATTGATTTTAGGCCTGATATCGATCAGGGAGACCCATCAGAACACGCTCTACATGGGTAGATAAGCTGCCGAATTGCTCTAAAAGATCAATATCTGCAGCTTTAATCTGCCCGGGTATGGTCACCTTAAAGGAAAACTATACCCCCAAAATGAATGCTTAAAGGAGAATTCAACCCTTTAGCAAAGAAACCCCTACCCTACGTAGACCCCCCTCCCCCCCAGCCTAACTGCACCCCCAAGGAAATGCCCCTCATTTTTTACTTACCCCTCGATGCAGATTCAAGCATTGGAGTTTCACGCAGCTATCTTTCTGGTCTTTGGTAAGCTCTGAGATGGAGAGTGGCAAAGCAGTGCATGCGCAGTTGGAGCAATTTACCAGTTTGTGACAACTGAGCATGCACTGAAATAGATGGAAACTGCTGAAACACCAGACAAAGACAAAAAGACCCGGAAGATGGTTGCCTTGAACTCTGATGCCTGAATATGCTCCGAGGGGTAAGTAAAAAGTTAGGGGCATTTCCCTGGGGGGCAGTTTGGCTGGGGGAGGAGGGAGGGGGGTCTACGTGGGGTGCGGGGTACAGGTTTTTTAGCTAAAGGGTTGAATTCTCCTTTAAGCAACAGATTAGTTTATATCAAGTTATATATATATATATATATATATATATAACATATTAAAGAATCTTATCAAACTGGAATATATATTTAAGTAAATATTGTCCTTTTACATCTCTTGCCCTTGAACCACCATTTCATGATGTGTGCTGCCTCAGAGATCACCTGACCCAAGTTTCCTTGTGAGGCAACTTCGGAAAACGAAGAGCCGCGTGTGCTTAGCACAGGGGACTCTTAATTATACAGGAAGGAGATTGTCGCCCAGAAGAATTGGTGACTAAATCTCCCCGAATCTGTCAGTGTGTCACTACCCTAACTGTAACAGGAAAAAGTGTGGAAGCAAAAGACATAACTCTGTTTGTTAATTGCCTCATGTGACCTAACATGTATGGTTTGTACGATTCATGGTGCACAAACAAACCATACATGTGACCTAACATGTATGGTTTGTTTGTGTGCACTGTGAATCGTACAATCTCAGGGGGCGGCCCCTATTTTTTAAAATGGCAATTTTCTATGTATGATTACCCAATGGCACTTACTACTAAAAAAGTATATTATTATGAAAATTGTTTATTTACATGAAGCAGGGTTTTACATACGAGTTGTTTTATGCAATATCTTTTTATAGAGACCTACATTGTTTTGGGGGTATAGTTTGATCACATCTGCTGCTTTGATCACATCAGATGTGACATATATTTACAACCAGTGGATACAAAACCATTTGACTACTGGGGGACCTCCTTAAAGGAGTGTCTACTGAAAAACATTAACTTGTTTGCCCCCTCACTGATGACCCATTATGGATTCCCAAATTACCTTGTCTCCTATCTTTAGAAACAAGCTAAATCCTTCCCAGGAGGTAATTTGAAGCTTTTTGGAGATATTCTGGCACAATTCCCGTATTTTGGTATTTGTTCCAACTTCAAATGTCTGAAATGATATACAAAGGTATATATATATCAAACCGTGAGCAGAATTCTGTTTAGAAGGGTACAGAGCTCTACTAGAAGACATATGTAGGAAAATATTCCTGCTCATGTTTTAGTTAGCAGGAGGGCAGAGAATCTATGGAAAGTTCACCTCTTCTTTCTCGTTTGGAAAGTAAACCTTGTGGAAGATCTTTGTGCTCATCTGCTGTATGGCTTCTACCTCAACAAGGTGAGGGGGCTGCTTCCTCGCACCAAACCTGCAATATATTGACAGACTCAGGTAGAATGCATATACATGAATGTAAGGGCTTAAGTAAATGAAACAATATGTACAGGGATAATACAGTAACAATATACACATTTGCCCCACCGGCAACTATACAGCACTTGCTTTGATCAGCAGAAGAATAAAACCAAATTTTGGGGAAATAATGAATGGCAATGAGTTATTACACTAGTGAGGTTATTATTATTATCAATAATAATAATAATAACCTCACTATTAAAAATAACTGTGTATTGTGTTTAACACTTTTTGCAGAATATAACTGAGAAACACAAATTCTATATAGCTGGCAGGCTGTTAAAGAGCGGTGATTCACCTATAAGTTAACTTTTAGTATGTTATAGAATTGCAAATTGTGAATTCTAAGTAACTTTTCAGTTGGTCTTCTTTATTTGTTTTTATAGTTTTTGAATGATTTGCCTTATTCTTATGACTCTTTCCAGCTTTCAAATGGGGGTCACTGACCCTATCCAAAAAACAAATGCTCTGTAAGGCTTTAAATGTATTGTTATTGCTACTTTTTATTACTGATCTTTTTATTCAGACCCTCTCCTATTCATGTTCCAGTCTCTTATACAAATCAATGCATGGATGCTAGGGGAATTTGGACAAACCTGACTGTTGACATTGCAAACAGGAGAACAGCAAATTATCTCAGAATATCACTCTCTCTACATCATACTAAAAGTTACCTCACAGGTGAACAACCCCCTTTATCCTCCTTGCCGACAACACAGAGGGGCAAATTCACTAATATCTGAAAAGTCACTAGCGTTCACCAGACTTCGCCAGGTGAATTTTCGCCAGCACTACGCAAATTCACTAAAGAGCGAATCTACGCTCAGGTCGACGAACGGTAGCGTAGTTGCGCTAGTGTTACTTCGCTAGGCAGAGTGCTGTTACGCTAGCAAAGCCTAATTTGCATACGGCGGGAACTTTAAGTTATAATAGAAGTATATGTTACAGCCACTACATTCCACTACACAAGCCCAGGAAACCTTTAATAAATAAAATAAAGTTGTCCTATTGCCCTACATGTGCCCCCTGTATAGTTGAGTTGCCATATGTTAGGAAATGTAGGGGGGAAGGAGGGTAACCCCCCAAAAAAATAATGATCTTTTTCAGACTATCACCCAACAATGCTAAAACATGCCAGCGTTTTTTTGGGACTTAGAAATATTTTTAAATTTTTTTTCAACCTCCTATCTATTGTATTGAACTTCGCCTGGTCTAACCAGGCGAAGTAACGTCTAGCGTAAGTGATAACGTTCAGTAAAATGTTCATCTTAGTGAATTTGCGAATTTACTATCCTTCGTCAGTGCGCAACTTCGCCTGGCGTAAGGGTGCAAAGTTGCACAAGTCTATCTACTTCGCTAGCGTAAATTCGCCAGAGCCGGTGTTAGTGAATTTCCGAAGTTACAAATTGACGTCACGCTGGCGAATTAGCGCTAGCATTAGACGCTTCGCACTTTAGTGAATTTCCCCCAGAATCTTTGTTTTCACTAGGGGTCAAGAAGGGTAAAGGATTTTACTCTTAGATGAACAATAATTCAGAGTATGAAGCTCTCAGATCCCTTATGTTCATTGTATATGGTAGGTAGACTGATTTGAACTATTTCCCCTTTACAAAATTTTCTTTAGTGTGGCAATACATTACATATATTAAATACATTAAATAACCAATGTATAAATGTGTTGAAATGTAAGGACTGCTTTCTGTACTCACATAAAATGAAAACTGAATATACATATAGTATCGCCAATAGCGATGAGCACATTTTTTCCAGGCATGGATTCGCAGTGAAATTCTGCATTTCGCCGTCTTTAATTTTATGCACGAAACTGAGGCAAACATTTGCCACAAAATAATTCACAGCAACAAAAAGGCAGAATATCACAGAGACAAAATAGTCGCCATAAGAACAAAAGCCCATTGACTTTAATGCATTTGGACAAAAACGTTGCCACAAGAAAAAAACTCCCATTGACTTTAATGCATTTGGAGCAAGAAAAACTGTTGCATGCATAAAAAATTTCAACAAAAAAAAAATGTTGTTGCCCATTGACTGCAATGCGTTTCACAAAGTTTGGAGAATTTTTCAGTGCAGGAAATGGGACAAATTCCCTACTAATGGGACAAATTCCCTACTAATCGCCTCTTATTTGTGATAGGAAGTGTGGCTAGAAGGGAAGGTTGTGTTGTTCTATATTTATTTACCATAGGTTATACTGTGATTAGAGTTATTTAATAGGGTATTTGGAAATATAGAGACAGAAAATAGTTATTACTGTTGCACTCTCTGGATCCTCTGTAGAGACGTCTTAGCCAATGGTTCTTTCTGGCGATTCTCAATGAATTTCTGAACATGGCCCAACAACAATTTAGTAGGAGGGAACATTCCGGTACAGAGCCAAAGTAGTTGCCATCCACTGCTGACACTGTAGCTGCAATCAGAAACAGTCGTGAGCATGAGATTGATACCAGCGTAATTTCCAATTCAATCACTACTGATGGTAAAAGAAAAGCTAATTTAGCTAATTTACTAAAGAAGCGCATAATGGAACCTTACATCACAGATTTGAAGTTTAATTCCTGAAGATGCAATTAGGAGCAAAACTGCATGTAAAGGGGGCCATACATTGAGAGATCCGCTCGTTTGGCAATGTTGCCAAACGAGCGGATCTCTCCCTGATACTCCCACCTTGAGGTGGGCGATATCGGGCTGATCCGATCGTGGGCCCTAGGGCCCAACGATCGGATCACAATACAAGGCATACGTGCAGTCGGATTGTGGGACCGCATCAACGGACAGATGCGGCCTCGATCCGACGGGATTTTTTAATCCTGCCCGATCAACATCTGGCCGACTTTTGGCCAGATATCGATTGGAGTAGCCCGTCGGAGGGCCCCATACATCGGCTGATAATCTGCCAACTCAGTCTGTCGGCAGCTTTTATTGGCCTGTGTATGGCCACCTTTAGAAATAATTTTGCTCCAACAAGTAAATTGTGCCAATGGGTATAATGTTAGCCTGTGAGTTAATAGGCATGCACTTACATTCCCTTCAATTATTTAACTGAAAACAAGAGTACAGTTATGGGATCCGTTATGGCAAACCTGTTATCCAAATTACGGAAAGGCCATCTCCCATAGCCCCCCATTTCATCCAAATCCTTTTTTATTATTTTTCTATGTAATAATAAAACAGTAGCTTGTACTTGATGCCAGCTAAGATATAATTAATCCTTATTGGAAGCAAAACCACTCTATTGGGTTTATTTAATGTTTACATGAATTCTAGTAGGTATGAAGTGCAAATTATAGAAAGATCTGTTATCTGGAAAACCCCAGGTCCCAAGCGTTAACAGGTCCCATACCTGAAATAGATGTAACAGATAAAATGAATAAACCAGATGAGAGGAGGAATATCTGAATGAAAACTGTATTTTAGTGCAATCTGAAGGGGTTTTGGTGTTTCTCAGTTGTATGGTTTCTCAGAGGGCTGCTCAGATACCTGTTGTTGTTTCCCGTCATTTGCTTTAAGATCTGGCAGTATATTTCATCTCGAAGAGCTTCTTCTTTGATGGGTCCAGAGAAGATTTGATCAGTGAGTTCTGCTGGGGAGTGAGTCTGTTTTGAAGGGTAATCCCCCATATATTTCATGATCGGTATGAAAAGTTAAGGCATGTACAATATATTGTGAAAATAAATCATTCAAACTTGCCAATAACAAACTCAAATAATATAGGGCTATAAAAGGTGAATCTTTTCACTATAACTATAAAAATATTATTTTCCTGTCAATTCCCCCACTACCTTATTAGTTGTGTTGCTACATTTCACCAATAATTGACAAAATAGCTTAACAAGGGCAAATGTCGGCACAGGTCTAAGAACCCAATTTGCTTTCCGTTTTCAAACTGCTGCTAAGTCATCAAAGTTAACGGGTCCCTCTTAAATATATAAATACAGAATATTACATATCTTAATTCCATTGTAGGATTATTATAGATTATTATAGAAGGTGAGACACAGCGCCAAAAGATATGTTATCTCAGCAATGTCTTTCGTTGATCACCTGTATGCACATATTTTACTTGGGTCGACTTTAATCTATGATTTGGAGGATAGCATTAAAAGCAGTGGTTCTGTACTTACCAATCTATCAGGGTGATTGTGACTGACCTGTGATTTGGGCAGAAAAGGCCCAGCAACAAATTTCCTCTATTGCGGGTGACTAATCTCCTCAAAATGCCTTCCAGATGGCAAGAATGTGAATTGCCAGCGGGATGGCATTAAGAATGCTTCAGTTTTCCAAAGTCACCTGAAGTTCCACCGTGAGGCAACTTTTGCCACCACCCTAAAAATACAAATATCTCAGAAGCCACTAAAAACAGAAAACCAATGTAAAATGTAAATGGTAAAAGTGCTCAGTAAAGCACCCTGATCCCCTTTAAGGTGGGAAAAGGACTTTTTACAGAGTGAGATGTAAAGGTGTGGAATTCTCTCCCTAAAGTGTTTTCTCAGATACATTAGATAGCTTCAAGAAAAATTTGGATACCTTTTTAGTAAGACAGAAAATACAAGGTTACTAAAAAATACATATATAATAGAGTATAAAGTTGATCCAGGGATTTGTCTGATTTTGGAGTCAGAAAGGAATTCCCCGTCAAGCCAAATTCAAGATGGCTTCGGATTTATTTTTCACCTTCCTACTGTATGGTAGTCAAACTTAATATCTTACTTGTCCCTGACTGTAACTGGATCCAGGATGTTTTGAATACATTGATAAAGGATATCAGTAAATGCTGTGCAGGCATAATCACGTAGGTCTGATATCTCACACACTTTTCTGAGTAGTGGCTGCCTTAATGGTTCTCTAGAGTAGGCCCATAGGTGTGTCTTTCCACGAGATCTCTGCAGGACAGCCCTGGACAAAGACTCAGGGTCTGGATTCCTAAAGATCACATATAAAATGAACACAGGCTGTAGAATAAATTGTGTGATTTGGAGAATAAATTTATATTTGTGCATTAATAACCATAGCTAAACATAGAGTACCATAATACAAAGTTAGCAGGAGCCTCCCCCTAGGGGGCCTCAATTATAACTACATTGGTCCTCTGGGCCCCCTTGGTGATGAGCCCTGCCAACAAATAAAAAAAAAACCCAAAGCCCCTCACATGCACCACAATGACCTTAATCTACCCTTTCCACTTATTTCCACCCAATTATGCAAAAAACCATGAGCCATCCAAGCCTCACCATCTCCTCACAACCTCTGCCTCTTTTGTGACTCACAAATCATGATTTTCCTTCTCCTACTGCAGCTGTACCTGAAGTGCTGCAGGGAGAATTCTTCCAGTGTGTATGGTTTCACCTCCTCCTGCTTCTCAAAGTCTTCCACCAGGGAATTATAGAATTCTGACTTGCGCTCTTCTGGGGACATCACAATCAGCCTCTAAAGTCAGAATGATCAAAGTTTTAGGCTTTGATATTGCTCAAAGATGGTGAATTGATAACATATCATCATGATGTGTTATTTAACGTCATATAAGACTGCATAAAACTGCATTTATAATACAAAGCCACAGCTACACAGCACTTAACATGATTTGAACTGGGACATTGTTTTTAAGTAAATTTTCTTACCAACATCTCGCTTGAAGGTTTGCTGAGCGTTGGTATGATATGAATGGCACTCAGTGAAACAGCCCCAGTTTTCCCTGTCTTTTCATTCTTGGCATAGATCCAGTTGGCCCTCAGCTGGACTTCTGGACTTCTGTCCAGCAACAGCACATCTCCACTATGGAACCTCAGAAGCTCTGGTTCATCTGTGAAATATAATAACAATGAGTTACAGCATTACAATCTGCTGGATCAGGACTTTATATAAAAAACAGAATACAGGCATTATTGTGCTCATTTAAAAATATAACACTGCACCATGAACAGTTAGTGCAAAAACTTGCTTTAGCGGATCTTGAACTCATGAAAACTAAAAGGTCAGATCTGATGATTAAACAATGATAACGCCATAGGTGAGAAAGGACAGTATTTTTCACTTTCAGGTAAGTGTACTTCCATTGATGGAAACATTAATGGCGAATGGTTCATCTACACAATTCAAGGTCCTGCCTATATATATTTTTAATACATTAAGCGTAAGGGCTCACGGCAAGATTTGGGGAGATTGATTCACCTGGCGACTAATCGCCTCTTCTTCTGGGCGACTGCCTTCCCGCTGGCTTGAATGTAAAATCACTAGCATTATGGCACTTGCGGCACTTCATTTTATGAAGTCGCCCGAAGGTTCCTCGTGAGGCCCTTACCCTAATGATCATTTTTAAAAATACATTATTGATTTACCTTATCATGAACATATATTGCAAAGTTGGTCAGATCTGACATGGGGTACTTTGCTAGACTGGGTGGTGGCACCATTTTCTTTTTATCTCAGGTGTTTTCTGCATACAATACTTTACTGTGAATGCACCCAGTCCAATTCTGCGCAAGGAACACCTCGGGCAGAATTAAAATGGCACTGCTGCACTCCATAGGCCTGTTTATCTTTTTATAGAAGTATTGGCTGGTTCCTAATCAGTACTACCCAGTGTTTGCAACTTTCCTTGACCTTTAAAACCTGTGTTTACTATTATTGATACATTTGATTTTGCAACAAAGGCATGTCCTCCTGATTCTTTCATATGGTAGATCCTTTGGACTTGGTATGGAAGTAGTATATTTATTATTATTATTATTATTAATAATAATAATAATAATAATAATAGTAGTAGTATTATTTTCTTTACTCCCCTTATTTAGATTTCTTCTTTCTTATAAGGGTTATGCCTATTATTTTACCACTGTGATTTCCAAACTCAGAAAGAGGGTGGGATGCTTGTGGCTTGCTAAACACAAGTATTACAACTTTTTCCTTCTTGCCCATTTAAATGTAGTTATTAGGAAGGCTGTGTAGACATAAAGGTTTGCAACTTGACCTGTTTGCGCTCTCTTAGCAGAACTTAATGATTCTTTCACTGTATGAGTACTGTCTTGCAGTGCCACTGCATAATGAGATCTGGCCTTCAGTCCATCCAAAAAGTGAAGAAGAAGATGAGCGATTTCATCACTGTGTTGTGAAGTCAGGACAAATTCCTCTCCACGTAGTGTATTTAAAATACAGCACTGCCCAAAGGTTTTCTCAGCTCTGAAAATTAGACAATGTTCTATTATTGTTAATAGGTTGTTAATGTTGGAGAAATATTACGTTAGTGGTTGTTAATGAAGAGTTAAGGTTATTTGAACAAAGTCAGATCAGTATCAGTAAGATGTGATGTGAGAAGGCTGCTCTATCATTGTGGGTACTTAGGGAGAAGATGTGAGAGAATATTACATTGCATTGCTTTTAACCAGAATAGTGTGATAGGAGAGGTAGGAATATGACCAAGAAATATTTAGACCGCAAGGAGCAGAATATATAGACGGGACGACAAAAACAAAAATAAAATACTCACCTTTTTGTACGGATCCCAATCAGTTCAGGAAATGACAGTTGCACAAGCTTTTTCTCTTTTTCATCCAAGAAGTTTATTTCTCTCCAGTTTATTGCAACAATGAAGTGATTCCTGCTTATGCTTGGCCCTTTTATAGAATAAATCGTAGCTTAGACACAATAAACATTTATCACCCAGGGTATTTAGTTTTAGTCATAATGTTTTGGCTCAAATGAAACTATAGAGACAATGGAGTTACAATAAGCGATATCCTTACACATGACAGATAGCAAGGCAACAGGTAGCCCTATTGTCTTCTTACCTGTAAATTTAGAGGCTTCAAAGAACTTGGAAAAAAGAAGTGGCCATTGTAGCCGGGAATACTCTACGAAAGCTTCTTTTACTTGTAATACTGGGTGCTTCTCCTTCACATACTGAGCCTGTATGTAATAATTTCATTCATTATTTTCAGCAAATTTTCCACATGCAAAAAAGCTTTAGGATATTTACAAATTCCTCTACAGGCATACTGTACATTATAAGAAATTATCATGTGCAAGTGTGATTTTTATCCTATTATCCAGAATGCTCGTGACCTGGGTTTTTCCAGAAACCAGATCTTTCCATAATTTGGATCTTCATACCTCTACTAGCAAATCATTAAATAAACCCAATAGGCTGGTTTTGCTTCCAATAAGGATTAATTATATCTTAGTTCAGGTGAAATACAGGTACTGTGTAATTGTTATGGAGAAAAAGCAAATTATTCTTTAAAATTTGGATTATTTGAATAATTGTTATTAACATGTTTTTCTATAGCACCAGCATATTTTGTAGCGCTGTCTATGGAAGTCTATGGAAGACAGCCTTTCCATAAGTCTGAGCTTTCTGGGTAACGGATCCCATGCCTGTGTTGAGATGTGCAGCCCTTTCAGCCCTTTCCATTGCAATGAGTAGTATTCCCCGAACAGGGGCCATAACAGTTAATACACAGTTAACATTTTCTTGGTATGAACATGGCTGCATTTAGAGGTTCATAGGCTTTGGCTTGAAAATATTTCGTCTAATTTAATAATTCTATCATTATTTTTTGGCCATGTGTTCTGCAACATTGCAATGTTACATAATATACCTGGCACTATGTTAGTAACACTAGTTTCACAGTCAAAATAAATCACTTTTGTCATTTTGTAATGATATGAGTGGATACACTGTATCTTACCACCGCTTGCCTTTCCTTTAGAAGACTTGACCAGTGTGATAACTGTTTGGATTCCAGCTGTTTGGGAGGCACGCAATCCTGCATAACACTCTGCACATTCTGATCTGTTAGGACCTCTCCATATTTAATGTAATAATGTTTAAACATCAGCTCTGCAAGTTCTTGCTCCTGAACAAAAAACATCCTTGGTAAAATCTGTGTTTTTTTCTCACAGATAAAATTCACCAAATAACACCCTAACTTACTCTGTTAACTCACCTTGTCACAGCGGTATTCCCCAAAACGTAATCCACGAATAACTTGGCAGTATATAAGCTCTGTGCTCACAGGGTCTGCAGAAGAGTCATGCCAAGGGGTGAAGATTTCCTTACGAAAGTAAAGACGCCAAGGGGAATGTCTCTCTTGCTCCCTCTGCTCCTTTGCTAATTGCTCACACTGTGAGATTCCATCCATTAGGTGTTCAGATCCAAAACCCAATGACCATACCTGAGGCAGCAACACAGAAATGCTTCATATGTAGAAATAACAATATGCTATTCAGCCAGAAGTCTGAAACTGCCTTGCTCACTAAGCCTTGCCTTGTTGACAAAGTAGGTTAGATTGGAGTGGGACATTATTCCTTTGCTCTGATAATGAAGTCTCCTGGTTCACTTTAAATTCTTTAAATGCTCAGGGGACATTGAAGTCAATAACAAAGGGTGATCTAGTAAATACTGTACCAATGCTTAGTCTGTTAAACTGATGGTTCCATACTGGATAAACCATTTAAATGGCACCACTAATAACTGGATTTGAGTAAGTAGTTAAGGGTAAGAGAAAGCAAACCCCAAATTCTGATCTGTTGCCCACTTCTATGCAGGGAATAGATTGAGGGAGAAGATGGGGACAAGACATGAGAGTCCCGTCAGGCTCTTGTTACTATTTTTGCATACATAAATGCACCAAGATCATAACATTAAAATAAATAGTTCTAACATTGTTAATTACTGACATACTGTATTTGTGATATAACACAAACACCGCGACTTTAATTGTTTTCCTATGTAATATAATTTCGTCAGTTTGTTTGTTAAGTGTTTCAGAATAATACTAATTCTATACAGTCATTCATCATGGCTCCATATTGATTGTAAATGCCTTATAGATAGAGATTCAAAATAATATGACAACCATATATTTTATACATTATATATATATATATATTTAT
>CM044439.1:137634554-137659173 GCA_024363595.1 Xenopus borealis
TATATATATATTTATATATATGAGAGATAAGGTGCACACCATAGACAGTTGTTTCACCTGGGTGCCTGAGCCAAGTAACAATACAAGCAATGCAGAAGAATGCACTCGCAGGAATTTATTTAGCTCAGAGTTTTAGTTCCCCATATGGACCTTTGTCAGAAATCAAACAGAGCAAAATAAACCCGATTGATGATTATTGCTATTATAGCACAAAAAAAAACAAGTTGCAGTGGAACATTTTATGAATTATAATTGAACATAAAGACACAAATATTCAGTAATCTATTGACATAATATCCTATTATCAACAGTAATGAACATAGGGTGGAAAACACTTTTACAAAGCTCACCTTGTTATAAACTGAGATGTAAACTGAAAATCCAAAGGTATCTGTAAGCTGCAGTTTCTGGGCAATGACCTTACACATCTCTCGAGCAGATGTTGCAGAGTCAGTCTGGATGTTTATAGTGCGACCCGTCATAAGGGTTACTGGTACCGACAAGGATCCCACTCCCTTCATTGCCTAAAGAAGATGTTAAGTTACTCTTTAAGGAATTAGTATCTTGTTACCCTGATGGTTCAGACACAAAAGTTGTATTACTCAGAAAATTTAAATGTTTTTTCTCTTGTCATTTTCTGTGAGGCATACTATGTACAGTATAAGGAGATATGTATGCAGATAATTTTTTGTTTACATTTCATTCATCACATTTATTACTGTTTTCACTTCAGTCTAAATAGACAGTCATCTTCCCCAAACCTTAGTTTTGTGATTTTGGTCATGGAAGGTGGTTGGCATGATCTTGTAAGGAAATCCATGGGCATAAATAGTTGATGTGAATGGAATGGAATATAAGCGTGTTGTCATAACAGTAGTGTGTGGTCATATCTGACCCCTGCAGCAGACATTTGCTGGAGGTAGCCTAACTGAAATAGACAAAGCAAAGGTAGTTGCTGCATGTTTGCTGTGGATCACTGAACTGAGACAAGTTTGTACAATGTCTTTAGTACAACCAAATACAGCAATGACTACTAAAGATGACGGATACTGGATCATTTTGCTTTGTCAGAAAATTTGCTAAATGTGGAAACATTTGTGAAATGGTGCCAATGGTGATTTGAATGGTGACATTGTAGCACAGATTTGGAAAAATGCTAATTTTGACAAAAAACTGTACCAATTGAAAAAGTTTGCTCATACCTAATGACAACACTATATAACATAAATAAAATGTCAAATATATCCATATAATTGGTCTTGGTGATCAGTTATAATCACTGTTTAGTTTAAGTCAGTGGTGTTACATAACTATAAAGATACACGGTCACTTGTCATGGAACTCCAAAGTGACTACACTTCTAATATACCTCTAATATTGGATCAGAGAGTGTTTCATCACCACACACACACTGGAACACAGTTAATGCTGCTCTTTACCTGTAGCTCAAGCCAGCTTGGAGGCTCTGACCTGACTCCATTCTGTAGGGTTCGGTTCAGCTGTTTTATGCAAATGGCGTTATATGCAATCTGTGAAGTTCTGATAAAGTTCTGTAGATACTGCAAACCAGAGCAAAGTTACAGTTTTTAAATAATTGAGGAGACAAAAAAATCATTTGAAATCTCTATTGCAGTTTTGTTGAGATTTTTATTATTTTCTTTAAATGGAACTGTAATAATAAAATTTAGAGAGAAATGTGCGGAACAAAGATGTGACAGATCAGATCTAGCCAGGGCTCATTTACTAAAGGTGCAGGCTTAAAATTCTTGTCTGACTGACGACCACATTGGTGTGTTGCAATCCCACTGCCTGCATACCTGGCCCTGTGATCTGATCGTTGGGCCCTAGGACCCACAATTGGATCAGTCTGATATTGCCCAATCAAGCTGAGCATATCGGGGCAAGATCTGCTTATTTGGCAAACTCTCCTAATGAGCGTCTCTGCCCATGTATGGCCACCTTAATATAGATGCTCAACAGCTCAAAAGAATAACACGTAACCTTTAATTAGTTTTGAACAGCATGTGAACGGTGTAATGAATGTACAATGTAAGCAGTGAGACACCTAGTAAGGTTGGTGACACCTAGTGAGACTAGAGGTGGCGCCGAAACAGCAGCGCTGGAAAGAGTGGCACTAGGAAAGTGACAAATTTCACAAAAATCTCATGACCCAAGGGTAGTTTTCTGCAATAGGGAGGATGTAGTAGTAGTTATTAGATTCTTATTGTTGACACCCACCTATCATCTTTGTGCAAGAGAATTATTTAACCATTGGTTTTATGCTAAGGGTTTTTTATTGCTGGACTTAAAATAAGTGGATAGGTCATAATTATTAACATGTATTTCTATAGCAACAACTTATGCCCAATTAAAGTCACACTCATCTAAAATATATATATAAAGTGCCAGCCAGCCCAGTATTATTATGACAACAGTTACATTACTGCACCTTGAGAAACTTCTCTGAAGGAGGAAAGCATCCCAAGCATAGTGCCAGCAGAATCCAACCCCGGGCAATGCTGGTTTTATTATTGTTTCCAGAGAGTTGCTTGAAGATTTGGCAGTAGATTTCATCCCTGGATTAAACAAAAACAACACATCATAACATCTGAAGTATATGTAAAGAATGCAGACTTGTTATAATATATATACAGAAATCCACATATGATGCTGTAAGATTAAGGGACTGTCAAAATGTATATGGAAATTATATACTGTATATTTTGTCTTGTCCTCCACTATGCGCAAAATGCAGTCACATAATTTGTGCTACCAGTGTACATAATGCAAAAGCTGGAACTGAGACAGCAAGATAATATCATAGAAGGCTTAAGCCTTATGAAGTGATAGCAAGCTGTCGAAAAACCACAGCTGCTTCAAGGCTCCAAGTCTAGAACTGCTGATCAATGGAAGGATGAAAACTGAAGGTTTATTTAGTCCTGTTTAAACACAGTGACTTTTACTATGAGCGTTTCCTTGATAAATAAATGATAGCATGGATACATACCTGATTTCTGGCCGCAGGATTCCATTGCCAGCAATAAAATGTATTTTTTCTAGGTTAGACATAGGTTTATCAATGATCGAGCTTTCTTCCAGCAGAATCTCTTCCCCATTGCTCAGCTGTCTAGAAACCTGAGATGAAAACAAAAGTAACTTCCTTTTTACAAAACAATGTATGACTTGTGGCAGCACTGCATTTTGCTGGATATACTATGGTTCTAATACATGCAAACTGATTGCATTTACACTAAATGCAACTGGTGCAGTCCTCTTTGAATTTTCTAGTAGTGTCCCCACTAATTTTTATTGCATCATTATACAAGCATCCCAACGTTGCAATATTACAAAATGGCATGAAATGGGTAATTTTTTGTTCTAAGTTGGTAATGCCTAGAGCTGACCTGAACCATACCAACTTTCCAAAAAGCCCCAACCTTTTGAAGGGTCTAAAACAAAGGTCTATGCTATCCTATAAAGCAGTGATTTTCAACCTTGTGCCTCCAGCTGTTAAGAAACTACAAGTCCCACAATGCATTTGCCTGACTGTGGCTGTCAGACTCCTTCATTGCATTGTGGGACTTGTAGTTCCTTAACAGCTGGAGGCACAAGGTTGAAAATCACTGCTATAAAGGGTCTAGTATCCTTCATCGTCTCCTTCATCAGGTACATGGCATAACTATCATTTATAGTTATCCCTGCAAACTCTACCTAGGGCCTCCAAATTCTGCCTGGATATTAGCTATTTCAAATGCACATCAATTAGGACCTTCCCAAGCCCTCTAGCATCTATTAATACAACCATGTTGTACTAGAGATGGGGCAGATGATATTTTGACTTAATGTAATAGGTCTTTAACGCATAGTATGGTGATGTATTGCTTCATTCTCATGTTCCATGTTGAGAACAGGTTGAGTTTTTAGCATCATCTTTAAAAAAGTTTATCAATGAATCTAAAAATATAAAAGGTAACAAAACAACAACAAAAAGAGGTCATACTGATAGCTTTGGTTTGCTTACTATAAAAAAGAAGCACTTAAATTATGAAGGCATTATGAAGAACCAGTGTCACAACTAGGCCCCCAAAATGTCTAGAGGTTGACCTGTTTTACCAATATTTATTAAAATTGTGTATGAATTAGGGCTTCATGTAGCCCCTATACCTCCTGGGCCCCCCAGCAGCCAAAGGGCCTGCTTCCTCTGTAGTTACTCCCCTGTGAAGAACCCATATACAGAAGCACTCACACAGAGATACCACATGTGAAAATCAAGGAGAACTAAGAGGTCAGAGGACATCAAATTACCCACATTATTAATCAAGGAGAGAGGCATTAGTAGTAAAACAAAGTGCCATCATGTGGATGATTACCCAAGGCTCATTCATTACCTGTCCTGCCATTTTTGATCCTTTTTTCAACTTCAACGAAGAAATGTCCTTTCCTTTTCCCTTAACTCTTGGTGACTGCAAAAACAAAACACATATTTTGATGTTTTGCCAATCATTTAACAGAGGAAAAACCATTTACATTTACCCCGGCCTGGGGTTATACCAATGAACACCATGAAGTCATCCTCTTCTGGCTTCTTCTTTCCTAGGGCAAACTCATGCATAGTAGAACAAAATAGCCTGCTTTTTAGTTAACATTTGGCTTTTAGCTCTACTGTGCATGTGCAGCTGTGCGAAGAAAGAGGAAGACAGAAGAGGATCACTCCGTGATGGTCGCTGGAAGAACCATATTCTGATCGCCTACATATGGATCAACCCATGCCCCTATTTTCATTACAATAATGGGAAATGGCAAGCCCCCATATAATATTGAAGAAAACTGTCCTAAAACCAGCAATCACTTACAGGGGGTTATTAATCCTGGGCCCTCATGCATAAGGTAATGAGGGTGAAGGAGGGTGTCCCAGCAGGCCATAAAAAGGTAGGGAGATGTAAAAATGGCAGCTCATACTTGAGGACTCACCTTTGTGTATGTGTAAGTTTTCAACTCTAATAATAAATTCTAGTTTGAATGAAAGTTTTGCTGTGTTTTATCCCCTTTTATTTAGTCTGTTTGTATTTATGTATGTTTTTTTTGGTAACAACTTTTACGTTTACTTCTGTAATATTAAATATAAGCCATATGAAAGCTTGTGCCTATGTGTATTAACTCATTGTATATGTGGAAAGAGAAAGCTACCTCTTTATATGCTACTCAGGAGAGTGTGTTGGGGTATAATGTAACCCTTTGGCTACTGGAGTGCTTGTTAAAAAAGTAGGATCTAACCCTGACTACCTACCGTAGGAGAGAATGTTTGATTCATTGGTGTATTGTGTGTTATTACCTGTTATAGAGAGCAGGGGAATAGTCACAATAGGCCTGTTAAAGGTAGTTGGTGGCAGCAATTGAACTTTCTGGGTGCTGCTATGTTTTGGGGTACATGTTTTAATTTTATAACAATATAAACAATTGCCTTAATTTACTCTAACTTACATTAGCTTTGATTCCTGCACTAATATTGTTTTTCATGGTCAAAGTGTCATAAATTTGTGTTTTCACAGAACTTCTTTCGCTGCTGGAATTTGGTGCATAAAGTGCAGGTTCTGGAAGCTCCCCCATAAACCGAAGAATTATCTTCCAAACAGCCAAGGAGGCCTAAAATGTAAAACAAAACACAATCCTCTGTCAGAAAATGTCACACGGGAATATATGTTTGTCCACTTTCAGGTAAAATGCTCAATGGCATAATTTAAGACACCAATTGATATTGAAATTGCTCATTAATTAGGGCCCCTGAGGTCCCTCTACATTCCTGTGCCTCCATGTAGGATCTCTATAGCTCTACACCTGATCCCTAATTGGCTGGTGAATCCAGGGCTTTACATTTTTTACAAAAATGATTAGCATTACTAGAAGGATTGCTGAACAGAGTTGTCAGACCCTCAAGGAAAAAGTTTACAGCAGTACTGATGTACTCTTACATTGTCCTAGTAGCCATCATCTTTCTAATTAAGCATCTTGGAAAAGGTTCCCAATATTCCTAGGAAATATACAATATACGAGAACAGAATATAACCCATATTCCAGAAAAAGAGTGCAACTTACTAATACATCATTCTTGTCTTCATGGTACAATAGGGGCTGTTGCAATGCCTTTTTTATGTGTGTGTCTGTGGCAGATCCTTGGAAATAAGTGGCAGCAAACTTAGGAAAGGTAAATTCTTCTTCTTTATCTGGTTCATGTAGCAGTGTGTCCAGATCTGTCTCATCTGAAAATGGAGAAGTATCCATGTCCTGTGCAGAACAAATCATAGAACAAATCATAATTATCCTGAGTGACAAAGCAGGAGCAGGAGCTTTTTCCCATGGGTTGAAATGTACAACATAGCTGTAGAAAAAAAAAATCTCTACTTCAGAAAAAGATAAAGATTTCTTTATAGACTCCTAGAAGAACAGTAGGCTCTCTGTTGGTAGTAGATATGATTCCCTACTTTGCACGTTTCTATCAAGAAAGGTGCAGAATGGATAATCTTGGACACTACAAGTAGCAGGCTACAGAGTAAATAAACAGGTTCAAACCAACATGTTTTGCATGATTTACTTTCTGACCCATTGTTCTTTTTCATTTGTTTTTATCTGCATTTCCTTACATACTTTTCCCTCAAATGTTGGTCTACATTCTAGAGTGGAAGCATCTGCACATTCCCTGTTTCCTATGAATATACTTCAGCCTGTGCTTTGCATTCATGAAAGGTGGGCAGATAGAAAAATAGACATCAACTCTCATGCCCCCTCACTTGCAATCTGTGGCTTGCTTCTAGCACAATGTGCAAAGTGATTAATGTTTGGGAAAATAAGCACTAAGGGGCTCGGTGCTTTAGCACTAGCTTGTGGGGCTTTTGGAACTTAACCCTTATCTATGTGTGAGATTTAAATGACCACTTACCATAGCAGGTAAAAACCCAAAGACTTGCTCCACCATCTCTAAATTTTCCTTCTCCTGTTGCATCAGAAGAGCTTTTTGCATCTCTTTACGCTTCTCTGCTGCCTCCCAATCCTGTTGACTTAAGTACTCCTGGCATAGAAGCAAGTTTAGAATAAATGAACAGAAAACTAGATCTCACCACAGATTTTTTGGACAACATACTTACATTTCTCCTCATCCTCTTGTATTCTTTACGAGCTAGCATGCCCCTAGTATATGTCTGAAGCACCAGGACAGCATTCTTCCTTTTTGCTATCTTTTTTCGGAATAAGTACCCCCGACTTAAAGCCTGCAGCTGAATGATGATTGCTCGTTTTTTCTGATACTCTGCATGGACTGGTCTGCTTCTAACAATTGCCTGCAACCTCTGAAAACCATGTTGCATCTGAGACAAACAAAAGATTTGGATTAATACGTAAAGGGGAAGTAAAGTCTAAAGTCTATAAGGCTAGAAATGCTGTATTTTATATACTAAACATAAACATGTACTTACTGTACGACAAGCCTAATCAAACAAATGATTTATGCTTTTAAAGTTGGCCACAGGGGATCGCCATCTTGTAACTGTGTTAAATATCTTTGCAAGACCAAGACTACGTACATGTGGCCTGGGTGTGGCCTGGGCTGTTTAAGGATCATCATAAATTATCAAAGCAGCACAAGTCAAATGATATCTGCCAGAAACCAATACGGCAAGACTGATTAATAATCAGAATGTACAGACTGCACTGGGTCCTGTGTTGTTATGTAATCTAATGTGGATTTGATCGTTTTTGTTTTGTCAAATACAAACTTTCACCAACTCAGAAACAGTAATAATCCTCCAAATAGAATCCCAGTTTACGTGTTACGGTACACATTTTTTAATGAAAGTATATTGGAGATATTATTTTTTTAGAGACTTATTTTTTTGCTTTTACGTGCCCTTTAAACACCCTCTTATACAGTACACCATACTGGTACCCATACAGTAAAACATAGTAGATTACCTTCTGGAAGGTTTTTCTGCAGTAATAACCTTTCCATGTCGACTGAATTTTTATAGCAGCTTCTCTCTGTCTGAGAAAGCGTTTTCTGAAAGAATAAATATTAAATCTGTTATGCTAAATATAATCGATTGAATTGTATACAAACTAATAAATATTGTAATCTCAGCCTGGAAAAAGTTTACACAGTAAAGATAATAACTCTAGGGTCAAGTGAAAAAAAAACAATTTTTTTCAAGTGCAATGATATACAATATACGGTGGGCTGCCATATTGTTCTGTTCTGTGAGAATGATAACTCACCTGTCTTTATACCCCCTTACAACCCTTTGGATACGGATAGCGCTAGCGGTTATGGCTTTATCTCGTTCTACCTCTAATTTAGTGTCATGATTATCCTGAAGAGAAAAGAAATGATATTCAATTGTGCAATAACCTTGTTGCAAAACAAAACACACCTATCTTTTGGTGAAATGCAACTTCATAGCTATCAAGCGCTAATGATCTGTGTATTGTTTCCCACAATGGAATCAAGATTACTGGATTTAGAAAATGTCATATAGATTGGTTGCTTGGATGCGGTCTACTAGGAGATCCTATGGTAACTGTCTGATCTTGTTCCCTAATGAGTACAAACAAGAGCCACATCACATAATTCAGATAAAAATAACCAGATCTTTAAATCAGATAAGTTAAACCTGGAGCCCCCTGCTCCCAACAACACCTGCCATATCTTCCTAAGAATTATACTCCAATAGTGATTATAGTGAAGTTATGGTAAATTGCATGAACGTACATCATTCCACTATTACCTTTAAGAAGAGTTTGGTCTTTCCTACTTTCCAGTCTTCATGTTTTCCGATCACTGCTTTGGCTATGTCAATACAACCTTCTCGAAAGTTTTCCTGTAGATGTGGGGAATATGTTTAAATGTTTGCAAGAACAAGTAAACTGCTCATAACATATAGAAGTCGATATACAGACACGTGAAGCCCAGGGAGTAAAGCAAAGACTGGGTGTTTCTAAGCAGTCATTCAGTGTGATGTCTCTTCCTACCTTTTTGCGATAGGGAGACTTCAATGGAAGCAAGACACGATATCTCTGGAAAAATTCAGAAAAGCTGTATCGGATTGGGTATCCCGCTTTCCGGATCCTTATGGTCTCCATCATTCCAGAGTACTGCAGCTGCCTGATGCACAGTTCTCGATCAAATATCTATGTAATAATTTCAGAAACAATATTAATAAAGTAAACAGAGTGTAAAATTATGTCAGTTATTAATATCATGGATCTGAACACCTTAAAGGACATGTAAACATCAACACAAAAATTAATCAGTGAATAGCCTCCTTGGAATCTTTAGATACCTGCCACTCTGGTTGTTAAAAGGTTAACAGTAAGGCTGCTGCATCACCTTAATCACTTAGAATCCTTCTCCTCCTCTAACCCACTCAGCCCCCTCCCTCAGGAATTTACTTTGGCTGTTGATTTATAAGCATGCTCAGTTCTTCTCATCTCAGATTACTAAATACACCCTCCAGTCTAAAAAACAATGAAGAGATAGCATTGCTGGTTGCCATAGAAACTGTCACATCCTATTTTATTTCTCCTAACTACCTCTACTGAGCTCAGCTTAACCATTACAGTGCTGGAACTTTACAGCATACATGTCCTGTTTGCTGATGTCCATGTTATTGATGATCTGTCAGGGGGGAAATGGCAGCCAGGTGAAAGCTGCTCTTTGTTTAAGGAAGATGTTACAGCACTAGCAAATGGAGGGGGTATACACAGTACAAATGATGTGGCTTGGCTGCGGAAGATATGCCCAACCTATAGGAAATGTAGGCTTTTCATTTCCTTTAAGAATAGTCTACTTAATTTACAGCACTGCAGGGGGGTTCCCAGGGGTTGCAAAAGCCTCTCCTGTTACAATTTTTTAAACTAGTGTGAGAGAGTGCAATTGCACTCTCTGCACTGGCGCTGTGCCCCCCTCCCCACCTGTGACCCCCTGCACAGGCAATATAAGAGTAAAAGGGGGCGACATTGTAGAAACGTCACTGGATACTTCTGTGTGAGCACCAAAGAGTGATCCTCTTCTTCCGCCTTCTTCTTTCTTTAAGATACCGGGGCCAACACATGCATGGAAACAGCCTGCTCTTTTTCTCTTTTTTAGAGTTCAGCTTTTTACTCTACCTCATATGCACACCAGTATGAAGAAAGAAGAATCAGGAAGATGATCGCTCTGTGGTGGCTGCACTGAAGTACTCTGGGTACTCTGCAGTTTCCTACTAACAGGAACACCAGCCCAGAGTTTCAGGTAAGTGATTATAATCACTGGAGGCGCCTAACATTTGGCACCCCCAATGATTGAAGCTTCTCATCTCCTATAATACTTATGCCATACAGGGAAAAAGATACAGCAGTTGTTATATACTTTACACTAGTGGATTATGAAGCTTTATATTCTTCTAGATCATGATGTAAATAATCTAATAGTTATAAGTCAAAAGAAACGTCAAAAAAGGTTTCACTGGCCAAATGGGTGGTTTCTTCAGTTCAGTTAGTTGCTGGTGAGTGATGAAATGTTTCCAAGATTACTAAGTCTGTTCACTTTAGATCAGGGGTCCCCAACCTTTTTTGCTCGTGAGCCAAAAAAGAGTTGGAGAGCAACACAAGCATGAAAAAGTCCATGTGGATGTCAAATAAGAGCTCTTATTGACTTTTTGGTAGCCCCTATATGGACTGGAAGCCTACAGGAGAGAATGTTTGCCAGTACACTTGGTTTTTATGCAACCAAAACTTGCCTCTAAGCCAGTAATTCAAGAATAAGCACCTGCTTTGAGGCCACTGGGAGCAACATCCAAGGGGTTGGAGAGCAACATGTTGCTCGCGAGCTACTGGTTGGGGATCACTGCTTTAGATACTTGGAAAAACAGTTTACTTGGCTAGATACAAAGAAAAATTACAATAGATGCTTGTAATTGTGCTTATATAGAAGTACAGAGAGAATGTTTTATGTATTAAAGTGCATGCATGCTTTTCAGTACAAATATCGGGATATCACCTTATGGCCCTACAGCTGCTATTGAACTGCAACTATGGGGCAGATTCACTAATTCGCGAAGAGTCTAATGCTAGCGCTAATTCACCAGCGTGATGTCATTTCGCAAATTCACTAACACGGACTCTGGCGAATTTTCGCTAGCGAAGTAGATAGACTTGCGCAACTTCACACCCTCCTTTCCCCCTATATTTCCTAACATATGGCAACACAACTATACAGGGGGCACATGTAGGGCAATAGGACAACTTTATATAATTTATTAAAGGTTTCCTGGGCTTGTGTAGTGGAATGTAGTGGCTGTAACATATACTTCTATTATAAGTTAAAGTTCCCGCCGTATGCAAATTAGGCTTCGCTAGCGTAACATCGCTCTGCCTAGAGAAGTAACACTAGCGCAACTACGCTACTGTTCGCTGACCTGAGCGTAAATTCGCACTTTAGTGAATTTGCATAGCGCTGGCGAAAATTCGCCCGGTTGAAGTGCGGCGAACGCTAGCGAAGCTAACGCTAGCGACTTTTTGGATCTTAGTGAATTAGCCCCCCATGAGCGTTCCATTTACAGCCAAATGCTGGAAGGGGTTTAGTTTAGAGTGCATTGCAATTACTGCATAAATAAATTAGAAATAGCTTATAAGGCAATTAATTTTTGTGCACAAAAATACCTGTATCCATATCCAACACACACATAACCTTAGAAACCTACCTGTGGCTTTTTAGTTTCATTAGGCTTGATGCACCGGATGAAATAAGGTTGGCAACTTTCTAAGATTTTCATCAGCTGTTCCAGAGACTGTTTGAACTGTCCCCCCAGGGTGGGCAGAGACTTATTGGTATCTGCAGTCTGTGTAACATTTGGAAGATAATGTTATGCACACGGGGAAAAAAACTCATTTTTAAATTTACAGATTGTACTTCTGAAGCACACAACTCTGTATACATAAATGACACAAATATCTACATTTCCCATGTTAATATAATTTTTTTAAACAAAAAGTACATAACATCTTCATTTTGTTTAAGCTATTTCTTTTGTGCGATATCAATCCAATATATTTAGGCCTCCAGTTTGTATGCATGTGCCATGAAGATTGTTTGCAAACAAAATTGGATCATGGGCATTTATAAACCACATCCATTGTCCTGTGTTGAAAAGTTAATAGACTTTCTAAGTGTCCCTGAGAGCCATAGATTTAAGTTCAAATGCAAGCATACATCAAAAATCAAGGATGTACGCAGGGCATAAAGTTTCTGTATGATGGTGATGCTGAAGTTGTTCACCAAATGAATTTACATAGTCACATACAGAGGCCTTCAGTGTCATACTTAGATATTACTGGGCCCCACAGCAAATTATTTTTCAGGCCCTCAAAATGTCTAGAGATTGACTTGTTTTACCAATATTTATTGAAATTGTACAGTATATGAATTAAGTCCTCATGGTACCCCTATACCTTCTGGGCCCTCTCTCTGCTTCCTCTGTAGTTACACCCCTGCGTTCAGATTCTGGAAATGATATGTACAGCTTCCAAGAGGATTGAGCTGGCCATAATCACAAAGATAAAGTCATATGTGATTTTCAGACAGTGTGTGGATTGTCCCAACATTTTGGGACGATTGGTCGTTTATTCGATCTGACAAGTTAGAGGATTTCTGTTGGCTAATGGTAAAATCTCTCCATGTACTGCCTGTCGATAAAACTGAGTGACTGTCACTACTATTTGTTGGACATAATTTTAGTACCATCGCTGTCAACTAATGCCAAAACATTGTCTGATTTGTAGTTGTAATTGTACATCGTTACATTAAAACAAACCATCTTTAGTCATAGAAATAAAATCTGCACCTCAGCTTTAGAGGCAAGAACATAGGAGCTCCCTTTAACCGTGGAGCATACCTTGCATACACCTGACACCCCTAAATTAGTTTCAAAATTATACCAAACCAAAGCCCTTTGAGGAATATAAAGCCCGTTGGCTAATGGATATTCCCCAATTATCTTGGTTAAGACATGGAAACAATTGGTACACAAAGCTATCCCCCTAATAAAACTGACCTACGAAGCTAGAGGGACGCAGACCAAATACGAAAAAATATGGACCCCATGGTGCGAGGTGGATTTAAGTGAAAATTTACATTAGCTCTGTCAACTACGCATTGTACGGAAATACTACCTGTTTGTTGCTGATGCATAACCTATCGTTTGCTTTTACTTACTATACTATTTACTATTACTATACTAAACTTTAATGGTCTTGGCTAAATGTATGTTATTAAATATCAATAAAAAGTTACCTTTAAAAAAAAAAAAAAAGAACATAGGAGCTATAAGAAAAGGTAAGAGAAAACTGGGTGGTTAGAATCCCCTGTCAAGCCTTTGAAGTTGCTCATGCAATGCACAAATATTTCTGCTATTACTTGAGTAATACATGTTAAAATAACAAAATAATTATGTAGTATTCGTAATAATCAGTATGAGAGATGAGACCAACCTTCTGTGCGTGGTTCTTTACAATGTGTCTATAAGTGACAGAACCTGATGGTTTTGTGATTTTCTCCATTAGGAAGACCTGCTTTAGGAAATGGCTACTAGAGCTATGGATCATAACAAGTATGTCTGTACTCAGAAGGTCACGGTTCTTGTCCAAAAACCCTAAGTGAGAAGGTAATAAGGATTGTACTTTACAAACATGAGAGCCCAGTGAAATGCATTTCAATACATATATATCATTATTAGTGATGGGCGAATTTATTCGGCAGGGGCAAATTCCTGCGATTCGCCGCTGGCGAAAAAATTAGCAAAACGCCAGCAAAAATGTGGCAAAAAAAAAATGAGTTGCGCGCCGAAAACGACGTCGAAAACTATGCAACGCGACGTGATTGACGCAACGCACGTCAAAAACAACGCGCGACTCGTTTCGCCAAAATGTAATATGAAAAAGGTTTGGACCCCATCTCAGCCTGCATAATTAATAATTTTTCTCCACTTTCAACAAAAAAGATAACAACGGTATGTCTTTCATTTCCCAGGAACATCTGAATACATGGGTGTTTTCTGAACAAAGATGTTTAATAGACCAGTATTCAGTTGTATGAAATGAAATCTAATGTGAAAAACTGGCTGTGCAAAAATTTGGGTACCCTTGTAATTTTGCTAATTTGAATGCATATATACGACAAGTCGAATTTTCAAAGTACTGGCCCTTTAAAATCCTTCAACTTCTGGACCTTTAAAATCCTTCGACTTCGACACTTCACCAAATTTTTCAAATGATTCGAGGGATTTTGATTCGATCGAAAATTAACCTATTCGATCGAAATAGGTCCAATTTCGAAGATCAATGGTATAGTAATACTTCAATGGAGGATCATATATATTCTTATATATAATGTGGAATAACTAATTCTTACCTTCAGTCTCATAGTAGACAACCCCTGCATAATGATTAACTCCAAACTTGGTATCATGCACACTTTTTGAAGCAATGTAAACGTTGTTTTTACTGTGAATGTTATTTAGCTTCGCCAGCATGGTGGTATCAGTACCCTGAAATAATTTTTAAAAATGGAATTCTGTGCATTACTGTATAATTATAAGGCATGTCATTGATTTGTGTGTTTATATATACATAGTGCAAGAAACATTATCAGCTCAAAAGTCATCAAGAGAAAATGTGAATAATGGAATGACTATCATTCCTGTTATAATTATTAAAGGGGTTGTTCACCTTTAACTTAACTTTTAGTATAATGTAGAGAGTGATATTCTGAGACAATTTGCAGTTGGTTTTCATTTTGTATTGTTTGTGGTTTTATAGTTATTTAGCTTTTTATTCAGCAGCTCTCTAGTTTGCAGTGTCAGCAATTTGGTTTCTAGGGTACAAATTCCCATAGCAACCCTGTATTGATCTGAATAAGAGACTGGAATATGAATAGGAGAGGGACTGAATAGAAAGATGAGGAATAAAAAGTAACAATAACAATACATTTGTAGCCTTACAGAGCATTTGTTTTTAGATGGTGTCAGTGACCCCCATTTGAAAGCTGCAAAGAAACTGAAGAAAATTGCAAATCATTAAAAAACTATGAAAAATAAATAATGAAGACCAATTGAAAAGTTTCTTAGAATTTGCCCTTCTACAATATACTAAAAGTTAACTTGAAGGTGAAGCACCCCTTTAAACAGATTTTCTAAAGGCAATATATTTTACAGAACTGTACAATAGATACAGCATATGTACAGATTATATACACACATACTGACAAATACAGGAGATAAAGAAGGCCTAGCTTACTATAACTAAAAAGGAGAAAAGAATATATGATGGCTTAGTGTTTCTGTAACAAATGTTGAATCACAGGGCAAGTTTTCCCTATGATTGCATAGGTTGCCTCTGAGTTTTCTGCTTACCTCCCAGTCCCACACTCCACAAACATACAGGAAGGTTGATTGGCTCCTGTGTGTGCATGGTAAAGACTTCACCTTTGAATTCACTTTTAATATGATGTACAAATATTCTGAGAAAATTTGCAATTAGTTTTCATTTTTTTTATTTGTGGGTTGCAGGGGTTGCATTATTTCGCTTTTTATTCATCAGCTTTCCAGTTTGCAATTTCAGCATTCTGGATGCTAGGGTCCAAATTACCCTAGCAATCATAAACTTATTTGAATAAGAAATATGGAATAAAGCTAGGAGAGGGCCTGAATAGAAACAAGAGTAAGAAAAAGTAGCAATAGCAATGAATATGGAGTCTTAGAGGACATTTGATTTTTAGATGGGGTCAGTGACCCCCATTTGAAAGCTGGAAAGAATCAGAAGAATGCACATAATTCAAAACCTATAAAAATGAAGACCAATTAAAAAGTCAATTAGAATTATGGCCATTCTATAACATACTAAGAGTTAACTTAAAGGCGAACCACCCCGTTAAACTTTAAGTTACACTTGAGTAGGGACTGCTGTGAATGATGAACAATATTAATAATGTTCTACTGGCACTATCAGGCCTGGACTGGCAATCTGTGGGTTAGGGCAAATGCCAGATGGGCTGCTAAAAGGTGCCATAGAAAGTCAGTATATTAGTGGGCTGGTGGGGACTGTTTGGGCCTCCATGTGGGCTGATTGGGCCTCTGTGTACCTGAAATGCCAGGGCCTATTTTGATTCTCAGTCCAGTCCTGGGCACTATCATCAGAAATGAAGGACAAATCATACCAATCACATTAAATTCACATAGCAGTGACACAATAAATATCTCGAAATGTAAACATAGTACAGACTATAGACATTAGGTTCTTTTACTTCAAAGCTTTGTTCTGTACAGCAATAGCAACATTGTAAATTGTATAACAAATATTCATCAAGTTGCGTAAGGGGAGGTTAAGTTTGATCTTGGAGTGAACTTGGTTATTCTCTTTACAGTCAAACAGGACATTTATGTCAAAGACTGATACAGTCTAGAAAACAATCCCCTACCTGTGGGAATTTGCTCTCCTCATCAATAAGTGAAATTATGTTCAAGGGTCGTAGGGCAATGACTTCTAATGTACGCTGGTTGTCAGAAAAATCAATGTGCTCCCATGCAATCTGCTCTGCAATATATTCCTCCTGCTCAAGCTTGAAGATATGACGCACAAAAAACTGTTGCAGATGCTCATTTGCAAAATTTATGCAAAGTTGTTCAAAGCTGGAGAGAGAAACATTTTTTTATTTAATTTCTGGAGGGAGCTGAATGTCACCTTTCAAATGATTTTTATGATCGTCCTGTTCAGCCAAAGGGTTCATAGAATTTTCTATAAGATACAGTATCATCATGTTCATTAATCATGTGGCACAGGATATATATATATATATCGATATTTTATCTTGATAACGGTGAACTGTGTAAATGTTTTGAATGTCATGCTGCAAAAGGAGCACTGGTCCATTTTTACTTTCCTTTGTTCAAAAAGTTTTAACTGAAATGTACTTAAAAAACTTGGAAAAATATAAAAATTCATACTATACCTGTTAGTATCGAAATGCTCGAATCCAAATATGTCTAACAGACCGATAGACCTGCGTTCATTCTCTGAGTCAGGAGTGAATATAGCTTTGTTTATTTTAGTTACAATCCACATAAACAAGCGACCATATATGCCCTAGGATATAAAAGGTTTTAAATGTATTTATATAATTAATAACATTATTTTTCCTGTTATATAGTTATTTGAATGCATTTTATATGATTGGTTGGAGGTAATTCATTTCATAACTCAATAATTTTCTCAGCATAGTAGAACATATGGCTTACTGAAACAGTAAATACTGTATGTGGCACAGTTAAAGCAGTGCAGTTCCACATAAAGCAGAAGGCTTATGCAGATAACAGATAGAAAAGTGCACCTAATAGTGTATTATTTTTGCCTTCTGGATTGCAATAAAAATAAAAATAATGCCACCATAAACTGTAATGTCTTTATTAAAATGGTATCTCTGCCTCCATCAGTCCCAGGTCCTCCTTTGTGCCTTATGGCGTTGTAGTCATTACCTTCACAAAAGCATCCCTGCTGTCAGATGCCTGTGTGCTGTTCAGGGGCTTGGACACACTTTCCCCACGGACAATTAAAGTGTGATTAGTTAGACAATTTGTTAACTGAGCAGAATCCACCTAGGAGGAACAAGACAAGACAATCTGCAAGGAATGTACATAGTTTAAGGAGATATATAAACATTTTTCATTTGACTTTTATACTCCTGGAATATCTAAAGCAGGAATTGTTTGTGTCCAACTAACTTCCAATATCCTTCCAGAAGGAATAAGCATTAAACATGTCCTTAAAAACCTAGAAGTTGGACTCTGCATTCACTGATTTAGGCACATCCAGGGTCACCAGCCCAGTTGTTAAGAAAGCTACAGGTAAGTTATAGAAAACAGACACCAAAAACTCATTTCTGAGGACATGTCCGGTAATACATCAATACTGGACTGACTTGGTTAGGTACATGAAAACTCAGGTTCTTCTACCTAGAGCAGTAACCCCTGAAATTTGCTTATTCGGTCTAGTTGATGAGCTAGCCCCCCTTGTTAAAACCAGAACATTACTCCGAAAAAAAAACTGATAGCTATCAGGTGGATGAGTCCTACTTCTCCGGGAAGGCAGGCATGGATACAAATGGTTAATAGTAAACTCTCTATGATAAAATTGACATATATGGCTCGACAATGCCCAAAATAATTCGATGCGATATGGGACCCATGGTTATAGGCCTGCCCAGAGGCCAAACTAAATGTGTAGAGGCGAACAACAGAATATTTCAAAAGCACGGTAACAGTGGAATTTATAAGGCTACCTAAATATATGCAGATATGTGTCAAATGGCATTGTAATTATGCTTCACTCTATGTAAAGCAATGAATAGGTGTTGTATTGTTTTTGTTGTGTTGGAAAAAGGAAAAATACAAACCTTTAAAAAAAAAAAAAACTCATTTCTGAGATCACTGAAATTTTTCTTTTTAGTCAGCTTTAAAAAACAATGCATTTTGTTGTTATGGACTTATGGCAAGATGCTATGCAATATTATATTGTTTTGTGATCGTAACCATATATTTGGTAAATGGATTTTACAAAAAGGGAAAGACTAAAATGGGTAAGGTAGGACAGTTTTTAGCCAGAATATTTGTGCTTTTTAACTTTAAACAATTATCATTATTGGTTTTTTTATGGAGGGTTTACAAAGGGGGCATTTTTGCCAAGACACTCTCTTCACTAATAATGGCTTAGAAGAGGATGGAGCTTCTACAGGAACAGAGGAAATACAATCTAGGGACAGGGTTGAACTAGGCCGGAGGGACATTAAGAAAAAACTCAGTAGGCCCCCACCATAGTGGACCTCGCTGGCCTAGATCCGCTGCCACCTCCCTGACGATTTCTCCCTATCCCGACCAATAGAAAAATATTGCAGGTATGCATTGGCTGAGGTGGACTCGGGTTGAGGGCAACAGATGAAGGGGGGCCTTGAAGTTGCCAGTGGGAATTTGGGGGCCAATGGTGGATGCATGTGGGCCCCTGATACAGCAGCCCTGGTGGGCCTGTACCACCTTGTCTGACACTGTCTAGGGATGAACTGAAGCCATGATTTTTTAATTTGGCTAAATACAGAATCCACAAAAGAATTGAAAACAAGCCATAACTGCCATATTTACATTTAAGAGAAAGTTTCATCAACTGTGAATAAAAAATTAGTACATTTCTCCACCAAAAAGTGAGGGAATTCGTCTAATCTTAGATTTGGAAACTATTTTGTAAAATATTAACAAACTGAAATTATATTATTCAATATTTAACCTATATGTTGCTCTCTTCAACAAAGTAAAAACATAATATTCTTTATGCTTCTATGAAACCAGCAACAAATACCAAAAGCCAAGGGGCACCAGTAGCCAAATCATATGAAGAAAATATCTGCATCAACTGCAGAAGAAAGTAAGAAAAAACTTCCCCAGTCACTTTTCCAGCAAGCAGTGCTATCAATAAATGACTGAATTATGGAACATTGATACAGTATAAGAACACTATGGAACAATGGTAAGCGTTAGTGCTGAACCTTCAAATAATAAATACTGGTTTCAAAAGACAATAACCTTGCCTGCTTACCTCAAGCAAAGTAGCTACTGAAGACAAGTGAATGGACTCGCGAACATCAGAACATTCAAGATTTCCACACATTGCAGCTGCAAATAAAAGTGAGATAAATATGAAATTAGATTTTTATTGGAAACAGTAGTTTAAATATTTGTCTGGTGTATTAGAAGCAAATTAGACATTAGTGTTCCCCAAGATGTTAGTTTGAAGTAGAGCTTCCCAGACTGTAATATATGCAAGACATATATATCTTCTTAATAAAATAGTGGGTAAGGACACATGCTATCAAGGTTAGTCTGTTTAGGGCCCTTATATGTGGGCGTTTGTTACCTGCGCTCCCCTGCGTTCCGTTTGGCTGCGTTCAGCACAGGTCTAGACGCACTCCATTCTTTTCAGTGATGTTGTACCCACGAGACACGTGTAAGTGTGGGTACAACATCACTGAAAAGAATGAAGTGCGTCAAGACCTGCACTCCCCTGCAGCTGAACGCAGCTAAACGGAATGCAGGGGAGTGCAGGTAACAAACTGCCGTGTGTAAGGGCCCTTAAAGTAACTATATTTAAAGTCACTATATATATATTCATCCAGTGTAAAACTGGTCATTTTTTTATTTATGAAACTCCTTTCAACCAGTTTTTTAGTTAATTGTAGTTCATAGAAGGAGGACCTTGCCAAATTTTTTCTAGCTTTTAAAAGGATATAATTATTCCTAGTTGTTAAAAGGATGTAATCTCTTCTGAATGTGGGATGCCTCTTCTTTCTGTATATTATCATGTAAAACGGGGTAGACCAGATTATAAATCCTTATTCTAAATATAACAACTCATTGTGGTGTTTATACAAATGGCCTGTAGATGCCACATTAGTTATACTGTGCATACACAGTACCTTCTATAGAGTTTATGTTACTGTTGTGTAATGGCTACATAAGCCTGCTAATAAAGCACTGTTATACTCTTCTTATCCTCGGCTATCAAAACACAACAGACATGCCATGGTCATCAGATCTGTGCCATCCTTTCTGGTAAAGAGCATTCCCTATAGTATTCTGTATGTGTTCTTCTGTATTGCAATCCTTATCGCAGTTGAATAAGGAGAACTTTATAACTTGCCAATAAAAGTGCCAATCAATCCTAATTAATCAAATAAGTATTGCGGACAATATATATAGCTATACCTTTGAATTTCAAGTTTCCCAAGTGGAGAATAGATGCAAGCAGCTTAAATATTTCCTGCTGTTCTATCTCTGAGAACAGAAGGATCTTCATTGCAGAACGAACCTGGGAGAAGGCCTTGTGGTCATCACGGCCTTCACATGTTGTACATTTGCCCTAAAAGTAAAAAAAAAAATTGGGAAGTGTGTTTAATGTCCAGGAAATTATATCTATTTATCAGAAATGTCCTACATCATACTGACTTGGCTACTGAGAAATAGTGGAATTATATACTGTATCTATAACATTCACTCGATTTAAAATTGCAAGCTTTTGGGACTACTCAGTTCTTTTTATCATGTATGCAATACAAAGACTGGTAAAGGCACCAAACTAGATAGTGTATAAAGTATAATATTGGATACTACCATACAATATGCACCTTTACTATAGTGGATACGTTTGTTCTGCTTTAGTAAGCCATAATCCTTTTTCAAACTTTAATTTAGTGAGTTGTACAGTTTGCATGCTGCTCTACTTTTTTGTTTTGACAGCAAATTTTAGATCTTGATAGAGGTGTGAGATATGTTATCCAGAAACCCATTTTTCAGAAAGCTCAGAATTATGGAAAGGCTTCCTCCCATAGACTCTATTTTATCTAAATAATCCACATTTTTAAAATAGATTTCCTATTTTTCTGTAATAATAAAGCAGTAGCTTGTACTTGATCAAAACTAAGATAGAATGAATCCTTATTGGAATCAACACCAGCCTGTTGGGTTCATTAAATGGTTACATGAGTTTCTAGTAGACTTAAGGTAGGAAGATTGAAATTACAGAAAGATCCATTATTGGGAAAACCCCAGGTCTCGAGCATTCAGGATAACAGGTCCCATACCTGTGTTTAATCATGATTTCCATTCATGTTATGTTATAAACATTTACTGAAATGACAAAACTTTTCTTAATTGGAATTGGAAGGCTGTATGAACATAATGGGTCAACACTACAAGGTAATAAACGTTTTCATGGAAAAAGCAAACCTCTGGTTAAAAAAAAACTCCTCAATGGAAATAGGAAAAGAAGCTTCAAATATGGGTTTTTGTATCGTATTAGATTTAACCTTGTCATATTTTATTAAAGTTTTCCCTAAGGGTAGAACTACATGGCCCCTTTCCATGCGATCGAACACACTGCGCAAAGACGCAGGCGTCACGTCGGATGCTTATGGAAATAAGGTAAGTAATAGAATTGTCGGATGGTGTCGCAGCTCTGACCAAACACGACACGACTGTCGGATGCAGACGTAGCTTGCAGCATTTGCATCTGACAATCGTGTCGAGGCAGATCAATGCTGCAACAATATCCAACTTTATATTACTTACCTTGTTTCTGACGCATCTGACTTGACGAGGGCATTTTGTCGCCCATCATCAGATCGGCAGTTTAGTTCTACCCTAAGGGAGTTATTTGTCAAAGGTCTCGTTTTAGAGGTTTATGAGGTTTTTTTATACCTCAAATGAACTCACAACTTAAATGTTTTCTAATTTATGAGAACTGGAATGGAAAAAACTGGAATGGAAAAAACTGGAATCAGTGAATTCGGGGGTGCAAAACACCTGTTTTCGGCATAAATACAAACCTTAATTGCTTGATTTAATCGAATTTTCGAGCAAAACCCAATGAAAAAAAAATCACAAATGTCACAAAGGTTCACAAAGTTCAAAGGACCTCTGTCATTGACTCCTACGTGACCTAGACAGGTTTTAGCTGGATAATTTTTCATATTTTAGTTATTTCCAGCTTCTTGGAATAATAAATCTTGAAAAATGCAAGTTTTTTTTAACCCAAAAATTTGACTAAAAAATACCCTAGGAAATTAAATTTTTTTGGGTAAAAATCAACTCGACATTTAGGGGCAGATTTACTAAATTCCTGAGAAGGATTCAAACTGAAAAAATTTCAATTTCGAAATTTTTTTTGGGCTACTTCGACCATCGAATTTGCAAAATTCAACCATCGAATATCCAAAAATTCTATTTGAATTTGCCAAAATTGAAAATTCGAATATAGTCGAAGTACTGGCCCTTTAAAAAAAAAACGATATAACAATTCCGAAGATTAAACCTACCGAATTGCTATATAATCCTATGGGAAGCTCCCATATGGTTTTACCAACTTTTTTTGATCGAATATGAAAAATTTGATTGAATGGTTAAAATCGTTCCAATCATTTGATTCGAATGATTTTATCGATCGATCAAATTTTTCATAATCGATCGTTTGGTAAATCGAATTGCGTTAAAAACCCTCAAATTAGAAATTCAAGGGGTTTTAATTCGACCAGAATTCGATGGTCGAATTCGAGGGTTAATTAACCCTCGAATTTGACTCTTAGGGGCAGATTTACTAAGGGTAGAATTCGAGGGTTAAAACAAATTTAAAGGGAATTAAAATCGATAGATAGAACAATGGAATAGTAAATATTCGATCGACCGATAAAATCGATTAACCATTCGATCGAATATTTTTTATTCAAACTTAAAATGCTTCCCATAGGGTTTTAAAGCAATTGGGTAGCTTTGATCTGGCGAACTGGCCTATCGACTTTTTTTTTTTAAAGGGCAAGTACTTCAACCATCGAATGGTCGAATGATCGAATAGATTTTTATTCAAATCATTTGATTCGATCAAATTTTTTTAAATTCGATGGTCGAAGTACTCCAAAAAATTATTCGAAATTCAAATTTTTTTGAAAATTTTATAGAATTTCAAATCATTCATGTGAATTTAGTAAATCTGCCCCTTAATATGTAACCCCCTAAATTTACAAGGATGTTTTTTAGGAATTGGAAAATGGGGTGAATAATTACCATAGTCAGGTAGTTGTATTCCGAAGGGCCTTCCAGATTTAACTGTTTCTTTTGTTCCGACCCCATTCCTAGCAGCATGCAGTAGAATATGTGATAGTTTCTTTCACCAGGGGCCTGATAAAGGAAAATATATTATAAACCAGTAATTACAGACTAAAACTTCAGCAAAAGACTTAAAGAATGACTTAACAGCCCAATGCTATTTTACACTATGCTATTTTATGGTATTGTGTAGAATGCAAACATATATGTTTAAAGGAGCAGTAACACCAAAAAATGAAAGAAATTAAAATATAATGTATTGCTGTCCTGTGGTTGAATAGGCTTGGTTACTGCTTACAGATTTAGCAATCCAATACACTAATACTAATTAAAATGCTGATTCACTTGTGTTTCTAGGGTATGATGAAGAATCTCCTGGCTCACAGTATTTATATAAAAAAAAGAATATTTATTACTGTGTCAAATAAACAAGTTATGGCATAGATGGTGAATACAGGTTTAAGGTGAATCAAATAGACATAAAGGGAGACAGCATAAGACGTTAATCTCTGCTCCCCCAAGACCTGACTGTTCACCATGGCCAGACATCTGGGCTTTCTTACCCACCATACATTATACATATATGACCTGGTGCACTCAAAACCACTATAGTAACTGCCTGGGTGCAGGTAAAAAGCAAATGTATATATAGACCAAAAAAACGCACTCCTAGGACTTGAATAGTGAAAACAAAAGTTGTGTTTATTTCAACGTTTCGGCACCATGACTTGGGTCGTCTAAAGGAAGGTGAATATTACATGCATGTGATGTCAATTTAAAAAAACACTTACCAGGGTGACATCACAATTAACAAGGTTGACGTAATTTTTTTCTTTAAATTGACATCACATGTGTGTAGTATTCACCTTCCTGAAGACGGCCCGAATGATGGTGCTGAAACATTG
>CM044439.1:137677508-137690682 GCA_024363595.1 Xenopus borealis
TCTGTGGGGTCTGCTTCCTCTATGGTTATGCCACTGCTCCCAACGATGAAAATGTAAACATTTTTAACAATTTTTTTGTCTATCTCCCATATAATGCAAGAAATATATTTATCAGACGCCCTAGAAATATAACCTGACTAATTCATGAAAAGAAAAACACAACAAATGTTGTCCAAGAAAAAACAAGAAGCATATTCAAAGTCTAATAAATCTGCACTAAAAAGGTTCATCAGAACGAGAAAACAAGCAGGACAAGGTAAAGATAAATAGTTGAATGAAAGTAGAGTGTGCCCTTTATTCAGGCTACCATTTAGGAATGAGGTATGTCCCCTTGTTTGTGTTGTATATGTGGGTACAGCTCTGACACTGCTTGTGCGTACAGGGGGAAATACAACAATATTTATTGGGGGGATCTGGGTACAATAAGCAGTTTAATATATGGGGGGCATTTGCGTGACCACAGGACAATGTCTGTGAATTTATTTCACAATAGTTAGGGTCCCCAGGTAAAGGTTATAACTAACCACTTGGGGATATAAGTGGTGAAGAAACCACCATTGGTAACTTTAAGAGCTGAAAGTTTTTTACCCAGAGAATTGTCTTTTCTTGTGTAGAGAGAAAACTCTACTCTTCCCACTTTTTTCTCTGCACTCGAGGTAAGAGGGGTTGGCACCCAGTCTGCTGCTTAAGGCAATGGCAAGCCCAGATGTACCCCTGTGTCATGATAGTATCCATTTGTAATCCATGTTTAAGTTTGCTTAAAGGGGTTGTTCACCTTTGAGTTAACTTTTAGTATGATGTGGGAAGCAATATTCTGAGACTGCAATTGGTTTACATTTTTTATCATTTGTGGTTTTTGAGTTATTTAGCTTTTTATGCAGCAGCTCTCCATTTTGCAGTGCCGGCAATCTGGTTACTAGGGTCCAAATGACCCTAGCAACCATGCATTGATTTGAATGAGAATGTGGAATATGAATAAGGGAGGGTCGGATCAGAAAGATGAGTACTAAAAAGTAGCAATAACAATAAATGTGTCGTTTTAGAGAAGATTGATTTTACAGGGTGTCAGTGACCCCCTTTTGAAAGCTAGAAAAAGTCAGGAGAAGAAGGCAAATAATTCATAAACTATAAAAAATAAATAATGAAGACCAATTGAAAAGTTGCTGAGAATTGGCCATTCTATAACATACTAAAAGTTAACATGAAGGTGAACCACCCCTTTAAAACAAAGACACATGCTAACCTAATGATGACAATTTAGTGTACTAAACACTGATGTGGTAAAAAATATTTACAGACAATCTTGTGATTATCTATTAACTAACGATAGCATACATGTGTTTTCTCCACCAGCACATCTTGGTGAGCCCGCCGCCGCCTCTACTTCTTCCCATTGACTGGAACCTCTAGACAGTGCCAGTACTGACCCTAGAAGATTTTTGGCTAAAATATGAGCTACTGAGTGCTGCCCATTAAATACAATGGAAGTGCCATGTGTGTCATAAGACTAAAGATTCTGACCTTTCATCGGCCATTAGCTAATAATCTGTTTTGCTCTACACCTGTACAGAATAATACTAATAAAACACATTTTCAAATGGTTAGTTATACAAATTCAATCGTTTTTTTTATTCCTACTAACTGTTTGAAGATGAAAAGTTTTATTCCTTATAAACTAGGTTGTGATATAAAGCTTACCTTCTAGGCGTGTTGCTGGAGCAGGAATTTCAGGAGCAAGAGCTGTTGTAAGGAATGACTTCTCCTTTTTATGACTGGACTTTGGTCTCCATTCTGCAAATAATCCTTTTTTCACAACTAATTTGCCTAATTATAACCTGAACTGACAGTCATTCTCTAGAGCTACATGTTTAACTATCTCTGCTCTTAAAGTTATAAGTCTGCATTGTCGGATTTTTCTAGAAGTAAAAATGTGATGTGTTTTATACTTCTTTCCCTCAGGAACACTGGATATCAAAGCATATTTTTATGGTTACTACTTTGCATAAAAACACTTGGATGGTGCTTATCTTTCTGGGGAAGTCCCCATTCTACTCCTCTTACCTTCCTCTCAGTTCAGCACAATTTATAGAGACCTAACAGGATTCAGTGTTGGAAAAACAGTGCCAAAAAAGCAACAGGTTCTTATTCCTAGCATCACAATAATAGATATGAAAATCATATACAATGCTGCTTGTTGCTAGATAAAATCAAAGGGTATATTAAAATCAAATACATTTATGAACATAAAATGTTTCATAAGAACATTTTATAGTATTTTAGCGGCATATTTATCAAAAAGTGAACTTTATTTTCATCACTTGATAAATGTACCCCTAAAAAGCCTACACTGTTATAAGATCCGTTATCCGGAAACCTGTTATCCAGAGAGCTCGGAATTATGGGATGGTCGTCTCCCAAAGATTCAATTTTGATATAATAATATAAAGTTTTAAGATTGATTTCCTTTTTCTCTATAATAATAAAACCGTACCTTGTACCTGATCCAAACTTAGAGGCTTATTTAGTAAAACCGGAATTAATCTAATTTCTTTTTATGAAACGAAAGTCGACCAAACGCCTTTCTGCAAATTGAATTAATTTAAAAAATTTTCATAATTGAAAAAAAATCCAAGCAACAAAATGAGGCGACAAAATCAAGCGTCAATTTGTTTCATAAGGATGACGCTCCAAAAACTTATCGGATTTTCCCCTAAAACCTAGACCAGAATAAAAACTGAGGTTTAATAAACGGGCCCCTTAAAGTATGCTGATCTAAATTAGGGAAAGCCCTAGGTCCCAAGCATTCTGCATAACAGTTCCCATACCTGTCCAACAAAGCTGTAGAGTTCCTGTTTAGCAAACTGTGGTGAACTCTATTTTCAACATTTTAAAATTTGTCTCGAAATACATAACAAAATAGTTTTATAACAAACAAAACAAAATCAGTTAAAATCAAGATTCCAATCTGCAGCATGATATTGAAAACAAAATGTTTGTGTAAATTCCTTTTTAGCAGTGTAAATTCATTTGAAACGTGTGAGGTGTTCAGAAAGAAATGCAGCACGTATTTTATGAGTGTATTATACATTATAGAATGGTTCATTAACATAATCTAGTCTATATTGCCTTCAAGGTGGGAAGCTAGCAATCAATGATTAATTTATTAACTACATTGAGCAATGACCTTTACCCAGTTCATTTGAGTGTGTATATAATGCTTCTTCGGTACAAGCATGGGAGTCGGGATATACATGTCTCACAATGTCTGTTCAACACAGGTATCGTGGTATCTACTTAAAATTCACATGTTGCCAGAATTAACTTATATTATAAATGTACGGTGTAGTAAACTTTGCATACCAAACAGAAAAGTCACCAGATAAATGCAATTAATTTTTTTATTGCATTGATTCTAAACAATCTAAATAATCTTATGCTTAATGTTCCTTTAGGCAGCTACTGCCTCTGCTATTTAGTTGTAAAATCCCTAAGGTACATTAGGGCTTTTCCTCCAATTTCTCCTGTTGCCATTCTGACAGCTGCCACTATGTGGAGCTGTATTAAACCAATACTGAAGTGTGGTTCAAGAAATTGTAGATCTGAACCAATCCCATTTTGGCTGTACCACTACTGTTTATTCACCCACATCCGCTCGCCCTTCTCTGATTTCAAAAAGGGGACGGGTGGGTGAATATATAAAAGACAGAGGTAGAGAAGACGGAGCGGGGGAGAAACAGGGGGAAAGAGTGAGATCCACCCTGAGTGACAAAAATCAAGCAGTGAATGGCAGAATACTCAGAAAAAATATACCCCTCTACTTAAAGGAACATAAATACCACTGATTAAAATCTGTTATTGACTATGTATCCTGTGCTTGAATGGATGCCCCCATGGATACACAGCAGCTTTTTTAAAAGAACAGTTCAGTATAAAAATAAAAACTGAATAAAAAGATAGGCTGTGCAAAATAAAAAATGTTTCTAATATAGTCAGGGAAAAATGCAAACTATAAAGGCTGGAGTGACTGGATGTCTAATAGAATAGCCAGAATCCAACTTCCTGATTTTCAGTCAGTGACTTGAAGGGGGGGCCACATGGGACATAACTGTTCAGTGAGTTTGCAATTGATCCTCAGCATGCAGCTCAGATTCAAAAGCAACAGTTATGGCCTGTGTGCCCCCCCCCTCAAGTCACTGATTGGTTACTGCCTGGTCTCCGGGGTAACCAGTCAGTGGAAACCAAGAGAGCTGAAAAGCAGGAAGTTGGATTCTGGCTATTATGTTAGACATCCAGTCACTGCAGCCTTTATACATTACATTTTTGGCTAACTAACTATATTAGAAACATTTTTTTTATTTTGCGCTGCCTATTTATTTAACCAGTTTTTATTTTTATACTGAACAATTCCTTTAAGGCTAGGGCTGGACAGGGCTGAAATCAGCCTGCTGAAATCCACAGGACTATTTCAGCCCTCAACCGCTAGCAGAATCCTATTCTTATGCTCTTCAGCGTTTGTGTCCGGAGGCCTTGCGTCAGTTCTGGTAAGGACACACTCATCGGATTTCAGCGAAGGAATTGGAGATTTTGCATTTCAGCCAGAATCTGCAGAGTGTGGTCACTTCGGAGTAGACATAAGGCTTCCTTTGATTAAAAAAAAAAAACAAGAAAATCAGAACCATTCATTAAACTAAAATGTAGAGCTACGGTTTTGTTAAAAATAAAAAATACAAATCACAGGAAACTGGGCTTTTGAGTTGCATCCATCACTAATGTATTTGGAGTCTTTTAAATAAAAGCACTGATATCATAGATGACGCTGAGTGATGTATTTACTGTATGTTTTTATGTGTTGCTAACATTGAAAAGATGTCACAAACGTGATTCTATGAATTATGTGCTTTTAGTATATTTTTGTTAATGTAAATATTTATACATAAACATAGAAAGAGAATCTGTAGAATGCAGACAACAATAATGTCTTGCTGACATAACCTTGCTGCTGTGGATCATTTGCCTCATTATTATTATTTAGCATTATATGAAATATGGATAGACATGGGTATAAAAGTGAAATTAAATAATTGAAAACATACATAACAAACTGAATAAAAAATAGACTAAAAACAAATATAAAACTAAGCTCTAGGCAAACGGTGTTGCATTACTAAAATACCTCATTCAGAACTACAGAGCCTTCTGTCTAATGAGCCTAATGAGATTAACCTAATTGGTTTCAGATCTCCTAGGCCTTTCAATCCCGGCGCATGTTGTTAGTAAAATCCTATGTGGCAAATAACAATAACTATTTAGTCTCACAGTATACAGTTTTTCACCAGTAACTTTGTGGACAGAACTTCGTAACAGAAGCATAATCAGCTTAATAAGCAGCGTAAAATGAATGTCACAAACTGTCTGGTATGTTACAAGTAGTTTTGGCAAAATATTTATACAGCACAGAAAAGGTATCAGGTGCGTTACAGAGACAGCAGAGAGGGCCTGAACTGAAAGTTAAAGGAACAGTAACATAAAAAATTTTAAGTTAGGAATAAATAGTGTAATTTAGTGTTGAACTTCAATGGAAAAATGGTGTGTTTGCTTCAGAAAGACCATTATAGTTTATATAAATAAGCTGCTGTGTAGCCACGGGGTCAGCCATTCAAGCACAAGACAGATAGCAGATAAGCTATGTAGAATCCCATTGTATACAATAGGGCTTATCAGTTATCAGATGTATATACTTGTGCTATTTCTCCTTTTTCAGCTTTAGATGGCTGCTGCCACAGCTACACAGCAGCTTGTCTGTAAACTATTAGGGTAAGGACACACAAGACGATTTGTCGCCAGCGTTTTTAAAAAGCAAATCGCGGCGACAAGGCGATCGTCTTGTTCGGCGTGTTGTCTCGGCATCTCTCCTTGAGCGTTTGTGCTTCCCGCTGTAACCTAGCGTCTTTGTATTCCTGCGTCTTTACGTTCTTGCGTCATTGCGCAGTGTAATTTGAATACAATTGCTGCTACTTATCTGTATGTGTGTACGTGTCTAGGAGATTTCAGTGCTTTTCTAAGTACATGCTATTTCTGATGAATCGCTCGGAAAAGGGTCTCAGTGCGTTTTGGAGCTACAGGCGATTCACAAACGCGCTATGTGCACAGTAGCTGGCGTTTTTCATATGGTTTTGTGCTGAGACATAACGAGCGACATGTCGCCGCTATTTGCTTTTTAAAAACGCTGGCGACAAATCGTCTCGTGTGTCCTTACCCTTAGTAGAGTTTCTGAAGCAAAAACCCCAGTTTTACCAGTGCAGGGGAACACTACATTACTTAAAAACACTTTCATTTTTTGATATTACTGTTCCGTTAACAATAAAAATAACAATAAAACTGTTTGGCTACTGGGGTCAGTGACCCTCTATCTAAAATCTGGAAACACGAAGAAAAGAAAGGCAAATAATTAAAAACTATGATTCATAAAAAATGAATAGTTGATCAGGACATTCTATCAAGTACAGTGGTGGAACTACTGGGGGTGCAGTGGTGCGACTCCACCAGGGTCCACACCCCCTCGGGGCCGCTGGTGGTTAATGTGATTGAATTCACCAATATCTCCGCTTCCGAAGTGGGGTGGGGTGGCCAACTGCATAGTCTGCACCCAGGCCCCGCACCTCATGTTTCATTACTGATCATATACTCAAAGTTAACTTAAAGGTAAACTATGCATTTAAAGACTGGGACATACTGATAATTTTGTTGAACTAGAAAAATTACAGAAGCAGGGTCTCTGCACACTCATCTGTCCTCAGATATGAACACATGTATGAGAGAAAGGCTTGCAACCCCATCATCCCTGCCCTTTCTAGTGACCTGATGTATTCAAAATTGCATTGAAAATAATCTGATATTTTATACGTTTATTCTATAATACTCTGCAAGTTCTCAATAGTGGTTATAGCTTGGGTGATTTTGTGCCATTGTAACTTGAAAGAGGGCTACCTGACACCACAGGTACAGATTGTTTTCAGCCCAAAAATGTTCCATTAGACTTAAGCTGGCCATAGACGTAAAGATCTTTGAAAGATCCAATGGTTATCGTGAGACCACGATTGTCTCAAAACCATTGTTTTAAGGTGGCCATATCATACAAAACGAATTTTCTTTGCCTTTGATGCCTTTGAAAGCACCCTTAACATCGACCATTGTTAGTGCTGAATCGTCAGATACAGGTAGAATTTTATTGTTTCTACCTGTACATTTGACGATTCAGCTCTACACGTGTGTTGAAAGATCTTTTCCGAGAAAGATCGTAATTGTTACGTCTATGGCCAGCTTAAATGTCCGATGTGTCCATCAACTAAAAAGACAATTTCAGGCGATATTGCCAGCAAAACTGAAGGATCGCAGCCTGCTTGCCCTTCAAACATAGGTAGATTGCATGGGGGCCGAGTAAGATTTTCTAACCTGGCTAACCACACAATGATTAGACAGATTGGTCGGACTTCGCTAAGATCGGTCGTTCGGCAGGGAAAGATTGTTGTCTCTATGGGGAGCTTTAGACTGGGGACTAGTAATAGTAGTGTCAGGAAGTTCCAAGTGAAGCATGCTTTCAGTGCTTTTCCTCTTGCTGAAGTACACAGTCAAGAAAACACAATGTGCCATAGCTGTAGGAGTCACTTACTGGTGGCAAGTGTGGATAAATGGGTAAAAAATGGGTAAAAAGTAAATAAAAATGGGTAGGCACTTACAGAGTTCACAAATGTTATGAATAAGTAGAAAACATTTTATTTTTTAATAAAGCATAGCAAATAAAGCCTTACACGTTTCAGCTAAATACACTAATAGGCTTTGTCTAGTGTATTGAGTACAAAGTGCAAATGCAAAAAAATGCAAAAGACTTTATTTAATATGATAGGTAAAATTACTACAATAACCAACTTTTTTATGAACTGAGTGGACTCTGTGCCTACCCATTTTTGGATTGATTCTGATTTCCTTTTGGGGTTTTGAGCACCCAGAGTCTATGGTTTCACTTGGTGAGTCTTATACGACTTTTGAATAAGTGAGTACACCACAGAGTTACAGTGACTGAAACATGGTAAAAGATGTTGCAGTCAAGAAAAACCTGGGTAAATGTTTTTTTTTTATCTTAATAAATATACTCCTCAATGATTTCTCACTATCCCATTCAACAGTCAGGCATAGTGGTGGTGGCAATAGAATGCTCCTCAGTGTGTGAGTTGAGAAATGTGAATCTTTTACCTTGAATGGAAGGAATGTCAAACTGCAATTTAATTTTATATTAAAAAATAATGATTTAACTGTTTATTACTTACTATAAAACTCAGCCATGTTAATGGGTTGTAGCCATATTGCAAACAAAATTTGATGTAGAATGTGCTTCATATTACTGAAAATAAAGCAAAAAGGTACATTAGGACTTAGGGAATATCTGATAATGTTATGACACCATACTGGGCATTTTACACAGTAGATGAAATTAATCAAAACCCAACCACTTGTCCAAGGACAACTGCAAGTCAATCTAGAGGGAGGCAAAAAAAACCTTCACCTGAAGCTGTCTCCATTTTGCCTCAGAGGGGCACAAATCCATTCTGACTTCAAAGACTAAATTAGACTAGTTCTGGATCAACTCTGTGCTAATTTATGTAATCGTGAATCCAACACTTTCTTAAAAATATATAATTTGCATGATCAGAAGATAGATGATTTGCAGAATTACTGATAACCACACATATACACATGCACAAACCCCTGCTAAAAAGGCAGAATCCTGGCCGAATCCTGGCCGAATCCTGTATTTGGTGCATCCCTAATTGTAAATGCCTTTTTACAATAAACTAATTGTTAAAAAATGCTTGTTAAAAGGGCCCTTTTCTTTTGATGCTATAACCCTTGTTTCATTGTTTATTTCAATGTTTGTTATATTATAAGACTCAAAATCATTCATAGCTACCAATCATTATACTGCATCCTCTCAGATTGCATGTGACTTATTCAAGGACTACTGTAAAGGCCATTTATTTCACATATAAAGAAGTCTAATATCCTAGCCCAAAGTACAGTATGAGATTTACAATCCCAGGTAGCTCAGGCTGGAACCACCTTCACTCAAATCCCTGCCCCGGATATTAAAGGGATACTGTCATGGGAAAACATGTTTTTTTCAAAACACATCTGTTAATAGTGCTGCTCCAGTAGACTTCTGCACTGAAATACATTTCTCAAAAGAGCAAACAGATTTTTTTATATTCAATTTTGAAATGTGACATGGGGCTAGACATTTTGCCAATTTCCCAGCTGCCCCTGGTCATGTGACTTATGCCAGCACTTTAGGAGGGAACTGCTTTCTGGCAGGCTTCTCAATGTAACTGAACAGTACGCAGTCGGACATGGGTTTTTACTTAGATCTACCAGGCAGCTGTTATCTTGTGTTAGGGAGCTGTTATCTGGTTACCTTGCCATTGCTCTGTTGTTAGGCTTGTGGGGGGGAAAGGGAAAGTGTGATATCACTCCAACTTGCAGTACAGCAGTAAAGAGTGATTGAAGTTTATCAGAGCACAAGTCACATGACTTGGGGCAGCTGGGAAATTTACAATATGATTAGCCCCATGTCAGATTTCAAAATGAAATCTCTTTCTCTTTTGAGAAATGGATTTAATTCAGAATTCTGCTGGAGCAGCACTTTCAACTAATGCATTTTGGGAAAAAAACCATTTTTCCCACGACAGTATCCCTTTAAACATGCATTTAAGTATGATTTGCACCCTAATATTCTTGCCCATGCTAAGTCAGTAGATATACAGTCCCATTACAACCTCTTTTCAAATAGGAAAAACATGGTAAATGCATGGCACTGGTTTTAGAAACCCTTAGCAATCTGCCTAGCTCTCCAGATACAATCGGTGCTGTATTTGCCTAATATTATAGTCAATTACATACAGGGGCGATCCTACGCTCTGTGCCGCCTGAGGCGGCCTTCAAGTTGGCGCCCCCCCTTTCCCACGGCGCTCAAAAGTGAGCGCCAGACAGGGGTAGGGGGAGTCCAGGGCGCTAGTGCAGAGCGCGTAAGTGCTCGCTCTGCACTAGAAGAGCCGAATTTCCGGGTTGAAAACTGGAAATTCAGCTCTTAGTTACCAGGAGTAGCATTTTTGCATCCTGTCATGGGAAAAATTTACAAAATGTCTAGCCCCCTGTCAGATTTCAAAATTGAATATTAAAAAACATGTTTGCTCTTTTGAGAAATGGATTTCAGTGCAGAAGTCTACTGATGCGTTTAGAAAAAAACATGTTTTCCCATGACACCTTTAAGGTGGCCATACACAGAGGGATCTGCTTGTTTGACAATGTTGCCAAATGAGTGGCTCTCTCCCCGATATGCCCACCCATCGGAGGGCCCCATACACGGGCCTATAAGCTGCCGACTCGGTCTGTAGGCAGCTTTTAACGGCCCGTGTATGGCCACCTTTAGTCACCCCACTGATTTGTCACTTCACTGCGAGTAATTTATTTGAGGCAATTACGTGGTAAGTGAATTGCAAGGCCTTTTCAGGGGAAGATTTTCTTTAGTTTTTCATTTTTTTTAACATGGGCTACAAATCTCCCCATGTGTTATTCTCCTAAAAAAAAGCATGTACTTAGTTGCCATGGATTACTGCACCTGGGCAAATGTTATGTATTTTACTACACATGGGGTAAATCTAGCTTTTCACTTAAATATTATATGTGATTTAAAGGGGTTGCAAACCCAAATATAAATATTAGCACATTTAGGAGCAGATTTATAAAAAAAAACGCTGACAAAACTGAGACTTTTTTTTCTCAAATTCTAGTGTATTTAAAAATAATACATAACAAAATATTCCCGCATGTTTTTTTTGTGGAAAAAAGTTCCATGCCAGTGAGAATCTCATTGTCCCATTAATTTTCAATGAGGCTGAAAACCTAAATTTTTTTAATAAACTGGAAAAATAAATAAACAAATAAAGTTGTCAGAGAACATTCCCATTGACTTCTACAGCTTTTACTTGCCGAGACTTTTCGTGGTTTTATTATTTAATAAATGGTGACTATTTAAGGTTACAAAGAATATTCTCGAGTATATTCATACTCATGTTTTTAGAAGTGAGTGGTGCAAAAAGCCATCTTTACAGCAGAAGCTGTAACATATATACTCGTGTTTTTCACTGCGTCTCTTTCTCGAACCGTTAAAAAAAGATTTAACTCTATTCTTGATCAATCGGACCCTCAATTTAATTTTGAATATACACAATTGTCAGTGATAACGTGTCAGTGTCAACGTTATTGCTATTGAAAGCAGTATGTCCTTTAATTCTGTGCACTGCTGCCTCCTGGCTACATTTACTAATGCAATTTTGCTGAGCCCTATTTATATATAGGCACCCAAGGGCCTGTGTATAGGGCAGCACCTTTGGGGGGGTGGCCTTTTGTGCATATATAAAAAAATGTAATCTTTTAGAGAAAAAAATAAAAATCTCAGCAGCTGCACCAGTCTGCAGCAGACTGCTGCACATGCAAGTTCTCTAGCAGTGGCCATCCAGGGTCAGACTGGGTTAGTGAGACACTCCAGAATAAAATGCAGTTGGCCCCGGCTCTTGTGGGCCCCGTCAGCCCAGATCTGCACCCTGCAAAGTTTCTTTTGCTGTGACCTCTCTTCTTTGTGACAGTCATGGAGGGGGGCCCTGAAACTGCTAACCAAGGCCCCCCAGTCCAACTCCGGGGCCATCCTTAGGTTAGGTGCCAACTTTGTAGCTATAGACAGCTATAGTCATAGTGTACAGCAGTGATCCCCAACCAATAAGTCGTGAGCAACATGTTGCTCCCCAACTCCTTGGATGTTGCCCCCACAGGCCTCAAAGAAGGTGCTTGTATTTGGATTCCTGGTTTAGAGTCAGGTTTTGGTTTCATAAAAACCAGGTGTTCTGCCAAAATTCCTGTAGCTGTCAATCCTAATAGGGGTTACCAATAGCCAATCACATCCCTCATTTGGCACCTCCCAGGAACATTTGTCATGCTTGTGTTGCTCCCCAACTCTTTTTGCAATTGAATGTGGCTCATGGGTGAAAAAGGTTGGGGACCCCTGGTGTATAGTGTAGCTATAGCCAGCTTTGTGTGTGCCAAGACTTACTTTTACATGATACCTTCTATTATACCTTGAACACTTTTGTAACCAGCTTCTCTAAGTCTGTAATAATAGAACATGCTAGACATTGTCTAAAATGGGAGTCTTGGTCGCAATAGAGCTGAAGTCTATTACATTCTTTCAACTGTACATTTACTCAGGAACAGTAGAACAGTAATGGACAGGTAGGTGCAGCCGCTTTCTGAAGCAGTGACAAATAACTTTAAAATCAGTAATCGATACATATTGAAAAGTTGCTAAGAGTTCAAATTACTCTGATTTTGTAAACATTTATATTTGGCTTTCTAAAGACTTTAAATATCTCAAATTCACATTTATAAATACTTTAAATTAAAAGAAAATAGTTCTATTTCTTTTGCTCAAAAATAAAACACCCTCCACTCTACAATTTGATAAAATGCAGTTTAATAGAAAAGTCAGAGTAATAGCAAAGGGTCCCAAGGGGGTGCATTTAATTGAAAGTCATAAATGGCCTTCGGCTGGTACAAGATCAAATATATTTATTCACAATATCTCAAACTACAATGCAGCTACAAACTGACTGAACCAAGACTCCATAGAAAGCATAAACTAAAGATAAGGCAACAGGTAAGTTGTGACAGATAAATCTGCATGAGCAACGGAATCTAGTATGGGGGAATACAGATACATTAGGCATTATAATACAACAGAGAAATGAAATGTTCATATACCTACCTCCTTACATTGCACATCTATATGACAAGATGAGAAAAATGTGTCACTGATCAGGACAGATGAATGGTGTTGTACTCACTAATATCATTCTTACTCACTTGTGATAAGCGGCAAAAGCTTCTTTGTCCAGGAATCTAGATGCAGGTCACTCTCCCCTATAAGCAATCCCATTAGGTTGTGACATTCCTCCCCCTCCTATTGTCAGACAGGGAGAGATTAACATAGTACAGATAGAAATGACTCCATGGCAAACAAAGAAAAAATGATTAAATCATCAAAAATTATACAATTTATGCACACCTGGAA
>CM044439.1:137706875-137717112 GCA_024363595.1 Xenopus borealis
CCCCCCTGATGGCGGCCCTGTCTCTCTTACCCTATATCTCGTCTGAATTAAAATGAACTGTGCGAGAGTTTTCTTTTAAATCTCACAATATAACTAAGCTCATAAGTGAGCAGATTTTCACTCAAGTCTGGCAAGGTTGAAACAGGTATGGGACCTGTTAGCCAGAATGTTCGGGAACTGGGGTTTTCCAGAAAACTGAACTAACCATAATTTGGATCTTCTGCTAAAACATAATTTAAACATTAAATAACCCCAATAGGCTGGTTTTGCTTCCAATAAGGATTAATTATACCTTAGTTGGGATCAAGTACAAGGCACGTTTTTATTATTGAAGTGGAAAAGGGAATTCTTTTTAAACATTGTACTTATTTGGATAAAATGCAGTCTATGAGAGATTGCATATCCCCGTAATTCAGAACTTTCTGCATAATGGGTTTTCGGGGAACAGATCCCCTATCTGTACTAGAGATATTGAGTGCATCAGAGTAAGGAGTGGGCTGCGGGTACAACACTTGGGACTTGACGGGTGCCCCACAGATGCATAGTAAAGTAATGCCAGCAATTGGGAAAAATGGTGGTGTGGGTTGAACCGTTGCTTAAAGGAGAATTCAACCCTAACGTTAACCCTTCAAATTACCATTTAGTATGATGTATTCTTAGACAATTTTATAACAGTTTTTTTTATTTGAGTTCTTTAGCTTTTTATTCAGGTTTTGCTTCCAGTGTTTTTGCTCTCCTGTTTCCAATTTCAGCAATCGGGTTGCTAGGGTCCAATTTTTCCTAGCAACCATGGATAGAATTAAATAAGAGACTGGAATATGAATAAAGGTGGCCACAGACAGGGAGATCCACTCGTTTCTTGATATCGCTAAACGAGCGTATCCCTCCCTGATATGCCCACTTTGACATGGGCGATATCGGGCTGATCTGATCGTGGGCCCTAGGGCTCAACGATCAGATCATGATGGAGGTGATACGGGCAGTTGGATCGTGGAACCGCATACATGCAGAGATGTGCCAGTGACTGGGTTTTTTAACCTTCCCAATCGAGATCTGGCTGACTTTCTGCCAGATATCGATTGGGAAAGCCCGTTGGAGGGCCCCACACACGGGCCAATAAGCTGCCGACTTGGTCTGTTGGCAGCTTTTATTGGTCCATGTATGGGGGTCTTTAGAGAGACCTGCATAGAAAGATGAGCAGAATCCAAAGAAGAGGCAAAATAACTAAAATGTACTAAAAGTTACAGGTGAACCACCCCTTTAATGAACAAATTAAGGACTGCTGTTAAGGGAAGGAGTGTTGCCTATTTCCCTGTTGTTGGTTTTTTGTTTGTTTTTTTTGTTTTTTAACCCAAAAGCATTTTTGCAAGAGGTTTTAAGTTGCACATTTTGTATTGACCATACAATATATCTATCTATCTATCTATCTATCTATCTATCTATCTATCTATCAACACAGTGAGCATACAGTCAACTCTTAGAAATTGCCAGTGCTCTGTCTAACCCACACTGTGGCCTTGACCAGATGCTAGAAGCGCCCGTGTACCAGTGCTCGGTCTAACCCCATTCATGCATGTCTTTCCTCCTTCCTATATAATATAATATTTGGAGGGTGGTTGGAAAGCTTTGGCAGCCTGTTCTAGGACAACGTCTGGGCCAAGCAAGTGATTCTCGCATGCAGCTTATGACTGAACTCTTGAAAATTTTGTCCAGATGCAGATGACGGTGGTGCAACCCCAGTGCAAGATGAACGGGACTCTGCCTCCGATGACGAGGGAAATGAGCGAGAACAAAGATCTGACGCAGGAAGCCCCGAGCGCCAGTCAGAGGTTAGTGCTCATCTCAATTTTGTTTTTCAAACTTACTGCCATATTCCCACATTACCTCTGTTAATTGTCTTTGCTTAGGTATTAACATACTTTAGCGGCACCCTTCATTTCATGCTTTTATCTGCTTTATTTTTGGGTAGAGGCAGGGATTTGTTATAGCACAAAGCTGGCAGAATGGGAGAAGGGCGTTGCTGGTTTGCAGGACTAATTATTGAATATTGACGCAGGCTTGCTTGATGTAGGCACTAATCTGTTTCGCCCCCTAAAGTTGTAGTTGTCAGACCTTATTTTTTCATTGGCCCAACCTTTGCTCAGGGCTACTTCATAGCCTCTCTTTCCCATGCTACCGTTTTGTTTTTTTTCTCTCTGCCAGATCTTTTCTGCCAAACCTTGGGTATTCTGTTTTTTCTCTGCACCCCAGTCCTTCTCAAAGAGCAGCTGCCACCTCTTTCCCTTAACAATTAGGTACAATGGAGACACACTTTTTCATCAGGACCGTTCCCTTTCTTGGCCTATTGTAGTCCTATTGCAATGAAAGGTGCTCCAGAGTGAAAAAGTAAATAGCTCACCAAGTTTATCATGTAATTCAGGTGCACCAGACCCCCAGCTTCAGGGAGCGGCATACTGAAGTACACGAAAACAGACACGACTACTCAGCATCCACAGGGCCTAAAAGTAAAAAAATGTCTCTCTTAATCCTAGTTAAAAGTATAAATGCATCTCTGTTGGCCCTACACGTTTCGTACCTGCAGGGTACTTAATCACGGGCTGACACTTTGTCCCCTTTGTAGGGACCACTAGCACCCGAAAACCTTTTAACATTTGTCTCTGCTGAACCCTTGCCTACAGTAACACAAACGTCACCATAGCTATTATACAAACATATCACATGGCTTAATTGATACCTCAAAAGGCAAAGGACCTGTTTTTTGTAGCAACTGTACAGTAAATCATCATGAACAACCTACTACAAGCTGGAAGATGATAGTGAAAGCCAGTTTTTGCACCTATATCAGCCCGTGTGTGTGTTTTATATAGTGTTACCCTTCCTTTATCCCAGTCCCAGGTCTGACAGGGAAGGATGCTTTACTTTATTTTTTAAACCCTGAGCAGATTCTCAGGATATATGTGGACAGGAGAAAGCAAACCTAGAAGTGGACTTCTTAGCAGTATCCGGTTGGCTCAAGGAGATGGGAGTTGCATCAGGATGCATTCTGTCCTCTTCTACAGAAATAAGGGAACATCTCTTGATCCTGGTATCCACAGAAACTGCTGTATAATTGTTAGAAATTTATATTTTAACCAGGCATTGGATCACTTGCCTAATCTACTCAACATGCTTAAAGGGGAAGTAAAGTGTAAAATAGAATTATGCTAGAAATGCTGTATTTTGTCTACTAAACATAAACATGAACTTACTGCACCACAAGCCTAATCAAACAAATGATTTATGCTTTCAAAGTTGGCCACAGGGGGCTGTCATCTTGTAACTTTGTTATACATCTTTGCAAGACCAAGACTGTGCACATGCTCCGTGTTATCTGGGCTGCTTAGAGATCGTTCTAAATGATCAAAGCAGCACAAGTCAAATAATATCTGCCAGAAGCTGATACAGCAAGGCTTATTAATAATCCGAACATACAGACTGCACTGGGTCCTGTGTTGTCATGTAAACTGATGTGGATTTTATAGGTTTTGTATTGTTTAATACAAACTTTCTCCAACTCTGCAGAACCAGTGGCTGCAGCAAAATGATCCTCCAAATAGAATCCCAGTTTATTTGTTTAAATCTGACTCCTTGATCTTTGTCCCTGCAGCTGGAAACATTAAAGGGGATGAAAAGGCAAAAATAAAATCCAATACAAATCTCTACACAGTCATTGATTGCTCTACACAGAAACAGTCTGCATGACTGGGAAGTAAGGCGGGGCTCCCCCTACTGTTCATGAGTATTATTGTTTCTCTGCAAAGCAGTTAGAGCAGTGATCCCCAACCAGTAGCTCGTGAGCAACATGTTGCTCTCCAGCCCCTTTGATGTTGCTCTCCATGTCCTCAAAGCAGGTGCTTATTTTTAAATTCCAGGCTTGAAAGCAAGTTTTTGCATAAAAATGAAGTATAGTGCCAAGTAGTCTCCTGTAGGCTGCTAATCCACATAGGGGCTACCAAATAATCAATTACACCACTTCTTTGACACCCCAAGGGATTTTTTCATGCTTGTGTTGCTCCCCAACTTTTTACATTTGAATGTGGCTCACGGTTAAAAAAGGTTGGGGACCCCTGAGTTAGAGACTGTCTGACAAATCCTATCCACAGCAGTAAATGAAAGTATCATTTCACTGCATACAGTCAGGTTTCTTAAAAAAAAAAGTTACACATTTTTTAATTAAAGTATATTGGCGATAGGTTTCTTTTTCATTAAAGAAAGAAAAAATGGGATTTTATTTTTTTGCCTTTACATGCCCTTTAAGCCTATATTGGATTAACCATCCAGACTTGGAAACACAGATATACAATAGAATCCATACTATGGATGAGAATACAGTACAGATGCTCTTAAGACCTAACGGGTGAATATCCCACCCAAATAAAATATCTAAAAAAAAAAGTACACAACAGAAATGAATGTGCCAGACCTGTTGTGGTGTAATAGCAATACTGTGATAACAGATTGTACACATCTGGCATTGCAAGGGTTTGAATTATTCTCTGCCATTATATTTATGTTCTATTATAGGCAAATGACTGTGCAGAAAGCCTTTATTGAGGAGCTAGATGATCTAAATAATTGTATCTACTATTTTCCAGGATGAGCATAGTGATGTTGAAGACAACCGGCACAGAAGTGACAGTGGCTCTGACAATGAGGGAGGTGCAGTACATGATTCAGAGGATGAGCACAGACCCCGCAACTCAAGTGACTTGGAAAATCATGATGCAAGTGATTCAGAGAACGAAGAAAGTCGCAATCACATTGCTAGCGATTCTGAAGATGATGGACGCAGACAGAAGGGCAGTGATTCTGATGGTTCTCCTGTGAAGGGTGCTGCCGGTGACTCAGAGGAAGAACCTGTAAGGCACTCTGCAAGTGATTCCGAAGATGATGTGCCACATAAACAGCAGGCTAATGATTCAGATGATGATAGGCACATTAAAAATACAGCAAGTGACTCCGAGGATGAAGCTCCACCTAAACTTGCAGACAGTGACTCTGAAGATGAAGCTCCACCTAAACGTGCCAATAGTGACTCTGAGGATGAAGCTCCACCTAAACATGCAGCCAGTGACTCTGAAGATGAAGCTCCACCTAAACGTGTAGCCAGTGACTCTGAAGATGAAGTGCCACTTAAACGCGCAGCCAGTGACTCTGATGATGAAGCCCCACCTAAACGCGCAGCCAGTGACTCTGATGATGAAGCCCCACCTAAACGTGCAGCCAGTGACTCTGAGGATGAAGCACCACCTAAACGTGCAGCCAGTGACTCTGAAGATGAAGCGCCACCTAAACGTGCAGCCAGTGACTCTGAAGATGAAGCTCCGCCTAAACATGCAGCCAGTGACTCAGAAGATGAAGCTCCACCTAAACATGCAGCCAGTGACTCAGAGGATGAGGCTCCTGCTAAGCGTAAGGTTAGTAGCTCAGAAGACGAGGCTCCATCTAAGCAAGAAGCCAGTGCCTCAAAGGAGAAGAAATCATCAGAAGATAAAACTCGTGGTAAGCGAGCCATTATTGATTCTGATGATGATGATGATGCTGTTCCAGCAAAGCATGCAGCTAGTGACTCGGAAGAAGAGACTCACCCTAAAGGGAAAGCAAGTGATTCAGAAGATGAAGCTCCATCAAAACAGCCCAGCGATTCTGAAGAGGAGACCCCTTCTAAGGCTGCAGCCAACAACTCAGAGGATGAATTTCCACGAATGAAGAGAAAAATTCTGTCGTCTGATGACAGTGATGATGAGGATGAACGTAAACCTCTCCAAAAAAAGAAAAAGAAGTCACCACGGCGAAGCTCAGAAAGTGACCGCAGTGACAGAGTGGATAGCAAAAAACAGGCATCCGAGAGTGATGAGGAGGGAGAGAAAGTTTCAAAGAAGAAAGCAACTATCCTTTCTGATAGTGAAGATGAAGATGCAGCTGATAAATCTGGTATTTTGTTATTCTTCAACTCTGCAGGGACAGTGAGGGCAGAGTCTGGTTTAGAAAATGTTTACTTTAGTATTGCCACCATCTCTTTATACAGACCACTAAACTAATTCACAACCTGCATGGCTGATAGGTTTAGGGATTCATTACTTCAGTGCCAGCCAGATGACTATAACACTTAAAGAAACTGTAAAACCAAAAAATGGAAGTGTTTTAAAGTAATGAAAAAATCATGTACTGTTGCCCTACACTGGTAAAACTGATATGTTAGCTTCAGAAACACTACTATAGTTCATATAAACAAACTGCTGTAGAGCAATGGAGGAAATTGAAGAAAAGGCTATATGGCTCAGGTTAAATAGTGGATAACGAATAACACCATTATGTTTTACAGAGCTTACCTGCCACATGAGCCTTTTCTCCTTTGAATGGTTGACCCCATTACTACACAGCAGCTTATTTATATAAACAATAGTAGTGTTTCTGAAGCAAACACAGCAGTTTTACCAGTGCAGGACAAAATGACATTACCCTGTGGATACAGTGTATAGAAATTTAGAGCCCCCTGTATTTCTTTTTAGCTATCTTTTATTCCTTTTCTGATAGGTCTGCCAGGCAAAAAAAAACTCCCAACTGCCAATAAACTTGGCAGGTGGTCTGTTTATTTTATATTATGCCAAAAGACTCTAATTTAAATGCTAGTTCATCTGCCTGTAAATAATTTGGGGTATTTTTAACTTGTTTACCTGCTGCAGTCTAGCCATGGGGGCAGCGAATCGAGCTGAAAAAATAGAAAAGGCACTTTGCAGATAACTGCTCTGTAACAGAATAAAGTGGTATTCAATCAAATGTATGTTACTTACTATGCAACCTGTGTTTTGAATAGCTGCCCCCCATGACTACACAGCAGCTTGTTTATATAAACTATAATAGTGTTTCTGAAACAAACACAACAATTGTTGTAGTGCATGAAAACAGTATATTATTTTAATTACTTTAAAAAACATTCAATTTATTTGTGTTGCTGTTCCTTTAAGAAGCCCTGCTTTCAGCTTTGAAGAAATAGGATGAATATGCCATCAGTTGTAAAGGCCAATCCTCTGATTTATCCATTGCAGACAATAAAAAGAGCAGAATTTTGTCTGATGACTCTGACAGTGATGCAGGTTCTGATAAACCAAAACAGAAGAAGAAAAGGTTGGCTTCATCCGACAGTGAGGAGGATGAACTAAAATCTAAAGCTGAGGAAAAAGGTGCAGATAAATTGTTTGGCAGCGAAAGTGATTCTGGAAATGAGGAGGAGTAAGTATTGTCGTGAAGTAGAAGCTTTTGTGTTTTGTTACCTACTTTGTGTCTCGGCCATGATTTCATTCATGGGCCTCTCTTGGATCTAGTTGGTCTTTTCAGGCTCTGCAGGTGCCTCTGTCAGTGTGTGACTTTGGCATTGGTGGGGACAGATCAAACCTCCTTCCTCCTGTTGAGATGTCTGGTTATCAACGTGTGACCATATTTGAAATATAGCTGCCAATTTTGCCTTTGGTCCATTTGTCATTATTATTCTTTTGTATCTGAGACTGATGTTTTTATTTAAAGGAGACCTATAGGTTAAATGAAAAAAAACAACTCACTTTGTAGGCAGGTATAAGAAATATATGGTGTTGCTTTTACATGGTGCTACAAATTAATGTTATCTTTAAAAATAGCCCCTTTATTTGACCACGCTATGATGTTCTCTGGTCCCTGTGTTTCAAATGATGGTTGGGCGTGTCCTAATGGTCCCTGCCAGAAGCACAGTAGGAGGGGACAGCCAATCACAGGCTTGCAGTCACACAAGAATAGACAGGCTTCAGATCCCTATCCAGTCCTGCTAGCTGCTGATTGGTTCCTGTCCTACAGTGCAGTGAGCTGAGAGCTGCCGGCTCCCCTGCACAGCATGGGAATTCAGGGAGCAGGAAGTGGAAGGGAGGCATTATTAAGTGCAGAAATATTCAATAAATCAGCCAGAAATGCTACTTTTTTAAGCACAATTCTTCTATATATAAAGGAGTATAATGCACTGGTACGTTCTTATTTTTTACACAATATGTCTCCTTAATGTATTATGTTTTTCTCCAGGAATCTAATTGCAGATATTTTTGGTGAGTCTGGGGATGAAGAAGAGGAGGAGTTTACGGTAACCATCTTTGTTAATATTGCACTGTATGATTGTAGTAGCATCATTAGAGGCTGTTGTGTTCTTTCCCCTTCTCTAGTTATTAGTTTTTTTTTGTTTTTAATTACACGTTCAAACTATATAATGCATGTAGTAACAGTGCTGTTGATTCATTTTAATTCTCCTCCTTTTCCCTCCACTTTGTTCCTACATTCTTGTTTGAATTTAAAGCACAAGGATTGACTTGCAATCTGCCATTTTTCTCTGAAGGGCTTCAACCAAGAAGATCTGGAAGGGGAGAAGGCTGTGACTTCAGCTAACAAGCAGCAAGCCACTGCTGCAGATTCAGACTCCGATGATGATGATGTGAAACCTGGAAAAATGTAATGCGCAAGGACGTATAGTGTAGTTATAAACTTTTATGCAATGATTTGTGCCTTGTAAAACATGGTTCCTTAGTCAAAAATATCCTGACAATGCTTTATTACCTTTAATGCTTACCAAATTCACAATGCTGTTTACTGGCATGAAAGTAGTGAACATTATAAGTGGCCTATTTAAATACGGATTCTTATAATTCTGTTGTGCTTTTTAGGGGTGATTTTAAATCCGATTTTGAAATAATGTTAGAAAGAAAGAAGAATATGAGTGGCAAGCGTAGAAGAAATCGTGATGGAGGCACATTTATCAGTGATGCAGATGATGTCGTTAATGCTATGATAATGAAGATGAATGAAGCAGCTGAGGTGAGTATAGTGAATGGACAAGCCCTGAGTCCTTTTTCTTTTCTTTTGCTATTTTTCTGAGCAGGCGGCAACTATGAACTGCTTTATTTTGTTTCTTTAGAATTTAGACTTTTATATTGTGAAGTACTAAATCTGTCTCATGGGACTGGATAAGCTTAAATTGTTGCATAATCTTATTTTAATCACTGGTTTATTTTAATTACAATGGTTCATTTTCTACAGTTATTTTTGTTCATTAGCCGGCTCAATGGTCAAATCCTAGGAAGTCACCATATTTTAGTTAGTATCCATATACAGATGGAGCATATCTATTCTTTCAGAACTCCAGTTTAACAGTCATTTGATTCCATTTAAATTTTATTGAGGCTGTCCCATTGTTTTTGACTAATAGTCAAATCCACTAAGAAATGTATGTGTTGTATTGTGTGCTTTGGATAGTCCTGTATTATAAAATTTTCTCTTGCCTAATTGGGGGACACAGGCACCATGGGGATGAAGATCCTGCAGCTGGAGAATGGACACTAACTTGTTAACTGTGACTCCTGCTCTGGGCTTCATCCCCTGCCTCCTCCTCTTACTTCCAGTTTCTGTTAGTATCCTCAGAAGGAGAAGACACAACTACAGGTGGCTGGAGCAGGTGATTAAGGACTACGGTCGGACCATGCCACATTGATAGGGCCACTGATTTATTTCAAGAGCCCTACTCGGCTGTAATCCCTTGCGATACCCTGAAGCCTTCCCGCTCCCCGGAGGACTGCAGGCTAGCTCCACAATATCCCTACGCTGGCTTCCCGCTCCTCGGAGGCTGCACCAGCGTTGCCATACCAAAATTTTTTCAATACTGGAGGACTTATGGCACTACAGGGATATCATATCGGGTTATCACACAGCTGAGGCATGGGTAAGTACTTTACCTCTAACCCCTCTTTATGTGACTGTAAGTCAGTCACCGCTGTTCCCCCACACACCTAAGAAGTGTAGGTAAGGGAACAAAGATTCTTACTTGAGAGGGAGGCGAATATCTCTACGGTATCGCTCCCCTCTTAGCAACGCTGCCGGTTCAAAAGTTGCGCGCTCCTTTGAGCGCAAAACCGGCCGCAATACCCCTTCACTTCCGGGTCTCCAGTCTCGCGCGCTCTTTGAGCGCGAAATCTTGCGGCGTGCGCCTTCTCTTCCAGCTCCACACGCTGTGGCTCCTGAGCGTGGAGACATCCTCCTTTACGGGGACAGCACAGAGGCCCAAACACATCTCCCGGGCTCCCGCTGCTACCTACTGCGGATACCCCCATCGCTTCCGAGAAGCACAAGGTACCCCCCAGCCCTATAGGGAACTTCTATCCCCTATCGTGGCATAACAGGCTTGCTCAGC
>CM044439.1:137877512-137889429 GCA_024363595.1 Xenopus borealis
ATAAAGCTTACTTAATTTTAGCCTTTTCTTCTCCTTACAAACTGATATAATCAGAGAGACTTATGCAATTTCATAGCTTTTCACCGCTCCCCCTCTGATTCACATTTATTTTTATTTTTCAGCACTACCCTAAGATCCTCATGGGCACACCTACTTTAAATACTGCTGTTTGTCTATTCTTCATTGCTGCCAAAAATTTTAAATCTATTTATAGCTAAGGCAATCTGCCTCCTTTGCTCCAGGTATTATAATGACAGGAATCTGGCAGTAACTCTTCAGGGAGGGAATACTGGATTAGTTTGAGGCAGTGTCCCGGTGTTTGATGAGATCATCTTCTCCACTGCTCTTATGGACAAAGTCATCCATTCTGACCAGGTGTCTGGTACGTTTGAGACAAAAAAAATGTTGTTTTATATCAATCCCAAAGCTCTCTGGATTTTAGGTCTCGTAGCCAGTTGGCAGTTTAAGCTCACCATATATATTGATTATAATTAAAGTTCTAGAAAGTGATAGACAGTATCCCAATCTAACATTGCACTCACCAGTTGATTTGGGTGCACATTATACACACATATATATATATATATATAAATATAATGTTGCCCTGCACTGGTACAACTAGTGTGTTTGCTTCAGAAACACAACTGTAGTTTAATCAACAAGCTTCTATTTGGCCATGGTGGCAGCCATCTCCCTTTTCAGCATTGAATGGCTGCCCCCCTGGCCACAAAGCAGCTTTATATAAACTATTGTAGGATTTCTGAACCAAACACACCAGTTTTAAAAGTGCAGCACAACTGTACATTATACTTGCATTACTTTAAAAGCAGGCAGTTTAAAAAAAAAAAAAAAAGGTTGAACTTGATGGACATGTGTCTTTTTTCAGCCTAACTTACTATGTAAAAGACTTAAATTTTTTGGTGTTACTGTTCCTTTAAGAATATTGGAGCATGAGATTTTTTAGAGAGCAGAGTACTTGGAAGGTGAATGTCCCCTATATAGGTAATGTGCTCCTTAGTACTCTTTGTTGTCTCTCAGGATGTGAATGTTTCTCTAGGTGATCACTCTCTGCAGGGATCACCTTGGGGAGATTCTATCTGCATACGAGTTCCATGATCTGGAGTCTATGAGAGTGGTCCAGACACACCTGAAGTGGAGTAACCCTCTGCAAGGTAATGAACCCTGAGTATGTGTAGGTAGTGAGAATTCTAATAGAGTGCATATTTTTGCTGCAGGCCCATGGTAGCTGTCTCTTACAAGAAACTGCTTACAACACCTTCTAAGCATATCGGTGCTAGCTTTTATATTAGAAAGCCATCTGACTCTCATATTTATCAGCTTTCTAACCAGAAACATCTTGCCATCTTTGACTTACAACATGGGTGACAAACCTAAATCCCATGGGTCATATTAGACCCATAACGACCAATCAGCAGGTAGAATTTACTGGTCTCCTGTTTAAAAGCAAATATCTAATTGGTTACTATGGGTTACTGCTACTTAGTGCATTTTATTACATATGGGGGTTTGTGCCTTAGGGCAATGGCGCACCAGCAGGAGATTAACCGCTAGTGATAAATCTTTGATTCTGCAGGCAACTAATTTCCTGTAATCTCCAGTAAAAGCTTTCCGATAGGAAATAATGTAAACTGCAGGTGATAAAACCCATGTGTCACCCCAGTACCCCAAAATCCAGAGATTTATCACAAAACAGGGATTGTTTGTTCATATATTGCAATATATTTAAGTTGGCCAGCTACATCAGTCATCCCTGATCTGGCCAGTCCTACACTCACTTTCATCTGATTTATTAAAGGAAAACTATACCTTCAAAATGAATACTTGAGCAACTGATAACTGTAACAGGAAGGAGTTTGGAAGCAAAAGACAGAACTCTGTTTATTATGCAATATCTTTTTATAGAGACCTACAATGTGTGAGGGGTATAGTTTCCCTTTAAGAATTCTACTACCTCATTAGACATTTTACACAAGCATTACATGCAACTTGCTTGCTTTCAAGGTTAAAACTCACAAAATTGGTTTGTTCATTCAGTGGAAGGGGCTGAAATATATTTAGTGTCAGACTTGTGAATATAGGAAGTAAACAATGTGGCTACTGGGAGATATTAGTCGCCCAGTGACAAATTCCCTCTTCTTTGGGCAATTAATCTCCCCTGAATGCCTTTCCGCCGACTAGAATATAAATCGCCGTCGGGATGCCACTCGGAACGCGTCGGCTTTCCAAAGTCACCCGAAGTTTCGAGAAACGGGATAAGATAAGGGCATGGATTATTATTTTGGCTGTTATTTGTGAAAGAAACGGGTGTATCTTAGATATATTGCGGAGGAAGAAACAACAGGTTTTGGCAGTATTATTAATATGATTAGAGATGGAGAGGGACTGGACAAAGATGACCCCTAAGAAGTGTACTGAGTTAATTGTCATGCCATCAATAGTAATGGTGAAAGGAAGAGAAGGACTCGATTTGGGTGGAAAGACCATGAACTCGGTCTTGGCCAAGTTGAGCTTGAGGTGGCGTTGTTTCATCCAGGAAGAGATGACTACTAAGCAGTCTGCTATTTGGGTTTGAACGTCAGTGGTTAGTGAGGGTGTGTCTAAATATATCTGAATGTCATCAGCATACAGGTGATATTTGAGGCTAAATGAAGATATGAGGTCTCCTAAAGAGAGAGTGTAAAAGGAGAACAACAGACGACCAAGTACAGAACCCTGAGGCACCCCCACATTACTGGAGGAGAGGATTTGTTTGCAAAAGTAACAAAGAAGGAGCGGTCATAAAAGTAGGAAGAGAACCAGGATGCAGCTTGATCACAGATACCAATTGAATGGAGAACTTGCATTAAAACAGAATGGTTAACAGTATCAAAAGCAGAAGATGTCCAGGAGAATGAGAACAGAGTAATGCCCTTTGGCCTTATCAGTCTGGAGATCATTTGCCACTCTACATAAGGTAGTCTCAGTGGAGTGCGTGGGTCGAAAGCTAGACTGAGAGAGACAGGGCAGTAGTTAGACAAACAGGATGGGTCCAATGTAACCTTTTTCAGGCTTGACAAAGGCCTGTTTGAATAACGAGGGGAAAGTAGCAGAAGTTAGTGAGGAATTGAATATATGAGCTCAATTAAGCACATCTGCTCAACGAGTGGTAGGCTACAGGCATTTAGGTAAGAGAAACCTATGTCAGATCTAGTGGGCTAATTAATATATAGACTACACATTTAGACCAGTAGAGATCTCACTCTGTACTTCCCTAATATTATTTGAAAAACCTGAAATTTGGTTTGGAGAAACAAAGCTTAACAAAAGAATTAGGTCTCAAATGTTGTAACTGTAGGTTATGTTTTGGGCTTCTTTACCAGCCCAAGGCAATTACAACCTAGTAGCAGTAAAGATCTGTGTCTCCCCAGTAGATGCTCCAGTAGTTCCCCATCTTCTTTTCTGCTGATTCACTGATTCACATGCTCTGTGCTGCTGTCACTTACTGTTCTTAGGTACCCACTCACAATATACTGAATATATATAATATAAGTTTCACAATGGAAGACTGTTTCCCTTTCCTGACCTTAATTTGCATACGCAAATTCGGATTTGGATCGGTATTCAGCCAAATCTTTCACAAAGGATTCAGCTGAATCCCAAATAGTGGAATCAGTTCATCCCTGTTAAATAATTATGGGCACATGGTAGCTCAGACACCAGCACAATTGGCATCAGACTTAGTAATAATTAGCCCTGTAGCACCAGCTTATATGACAGGGCAGCCTCATTTTCTGCTTAATGATTTGCAACAGCCCCTAATCTTAGCTGCTAAAAGCACACTGAGTATGTGTGTCGCAGACACTCCTAACAAATTCCAAGATTGGAAACATGTGAACAAATAAAGGAACAGAGGGATGTGCTCCCATAGTATTTTATGTTAATAATAAAATTGTGGTGTTGATCTTATACTATGGGAGCATGCCCCTCTGTTCCTTTATTTGTTTACAGAAACTTGTAGCTTGACCTGCCACATTGAGGTAGCTGCTCCCAGGACTGAGTACACATATATGAAAACTGTGCTGTGAAGTGGAAGTTGTGACTTTATTTAAATTATCCAACAAACTGGTGTTAAGAGACTGACAAATTTATTGGCATTTAAACACATACTTTTATCATACGATTACAGCACCCCTTTGTTTGTTTCAATCAGGAAACTCCCATGCCAGCTTGGACCATTACAACTACAGAGATGCTGAACCTTTAGGCTGGTTCAGTATGTTCAGTAAATAAAGTATGGTATTTCCAGCGGTATTCATTGTTAGTGTTTAGTTCTCCTTTTTTCTTAAAGTTATCATCTCCAGCAGATCTCACTGAAGATCATAACTGTTCAACTTCTGTGGTATCGATGGACAGAAATTTTCTTACTAGGTGGTGGAGGGCCAATAATGGAAGTTAATGTGGAAGTGAAATGTTAAGACCATATGCAAATTAATGGTGGTAGCACACCATCGCTTATCACTCGTAAAAAATTTAAGCAATTAAAACATACCCTTAAATCCTTGTCTCCTCCTCACCTGTGGATAACACAGCACCCTCCATCCCCCAGCACACGGTGAAACACCTTAGGGGCCCCTAACAACAATTTCCAAATGATAACAAACCCTACCAGGCTCACGTCCCACTTGGGATATAAACCAGGCAGAGCATGGCACGGATAGAGAGCATAGGGCAGGCAGAGTATGGTGCACACACGGGGAGCATAGGGCAGGAAAAGTATAGCACACACAGGGGGCATAGGGTAGGCAGAGTATGGCACACACACAGGGAGCATAGATCAGGCAGAGTATGGCACACACACAGGGAGCATAGATCAGGCAGAGTATGGCACACACAGGGAGCATAGGGCAGGCAGAGTATGGCACACACAGGGAGCATAGGGCAGGCAGAGTATGGCACACACAGGGACCATAGGGCAGGCAGAGTATGGCACACACAGGGAGCATGAGGCAGGAAGAGTATGGCACACACAGGGAGCATAAGCCAGGCAGAGCATGGCACATAACAGGGAGCATAGGGCAGGCAGAATATGGCACACACAGAGAGCATAGGGCAGGAAGAGCATGGCACACACAGGGAACATAGGGCAGGAAGAGCATGGCACACACAGGGAACATAGGGCAGGAATAGTATGGCACATAACAGGGAGCATAGGGCAGGCAGAATATGGCACACAAAGGAAGCATAGGGCAGGAAGAGTAGAACATAACGGAGCATAGGGCAGGCAGAGTATGGCACACACAGGGAGCATAGGACAGGAAGAGTTTGGCACATAAATGGGAGCATAGAGCAAGCAGAGTATGGTACATGCAGGGAGCATAGGGCAGGCACTGCATGGCACACAAAGCATAGGGAAGGCAGAGTATGGCACACACAAGGAACACAGAACAGGGACCATAGTACAAGCAAAGTATGACACACACAAGGAACAAAGGGCTGGAAGAGTATTGAACACACAAGGAGCACAGAACAGGCTGTGTATGGCCCACATAGGGTAGGCAGAGTATGGCACACACAGGGAGCATAGGGCAGGCAGAGTATGGCGCACACACAGGGAGCATATGGACGGCAGAGTTTGGTAGAGTCCTGCAGCAGGTTGGGTACCCGCAGGTTACCTGCAAAAACTAGCGGTACACTGCGGGTTGCAGGTAGAGGTTCCGGGTGCAGGTATGGACGCGGGTTGGCAGTTCTGTGGGTTGTGGTTGGGCTGCGGGTCTTTTCAATGTAGATTTTTACTGATCAGGCCTACTTCCGATGATGTTACTTCTGATTACAATCACAGCACTTCCTGATTCTTCATGGTCCGCATGAAATCACTTCCTGATTGTTGAGCACAGAAGACAGAGAAATCTATCAGGACCACTCTAAGATGGCCAGTTAATACAGTGACACAATGCTAGTACCCCTCCAGCAGTTTGTATGAGGTGTGAACATGTGAACTATGTGGGCACTTTCAGTCTAGGTCTGAGATGTCAAGAGTACATGGATTTTATGGTGTGAACAATAGAGGTGTTACAGGTGTGAACAATGTGGGGGGATTACAGTCTGAATTTGAGCTGTAAACAATGCAGGGACCAGTTAATCTCAGTACTGATACCTTTTAAAATTTACGCAAGGTAAGCAGTCACAGCAGGCAGACTTTCATGTGGGGGATCACACAAGGTGGGGGGCACAGGCTGCCATTTGGAAAGCACTGCCATAGGACTTAAGCCAACCATAGACGTAAAGATCCAATTGTACGAATCCTCGATTCATACGATTTTCAGACTGTGATGTGGAGAGTCCCGACATTTTTCATCTCATGGAAATTGGTCGTTTGGACAATCGGCCAGGGTAAAAGATTTCTGTCGGCTGAAGATAATATCTCTGCAGATATTGCTGATCTGACGATATTGCTGTGAGCTTCCCAGTAGGGTATGTCGGGCATACTTTTGCATGATTGCTGTGACAGGAAGGACATCGGCTGGTTTGCTGCTTTGTTTTATCTGAATGGTTAGTGGCAGGTCAGGGAAGGGCACCAACTGATTGTTCATCCGATATTCTGCTCATCTATGACCAGCTTTAGAAGGTAGGTCCTGGATCTACTGCTAGATCACCGATTAATTGCTTTGAAGGAAACAGTGACTTAGTTGTCTCCCACTATTGCTCTCTACATGTCTTTTAGGTCATGGGAACTTGCACTTAAATATCACATCTGAGACAAACAGTGAGTATTAATTGGCTGCTTTGGAGCCCTTTGTTTATGAATGGACAGCTCAACACAATGGCAGTATCAGCGCAGAACATGGGCTGGGGTTCAGAAAGAGAGATCACATCTATTACAGAAAATCCAGTGAGGTGGTGCAGTTAATGCAAAGACTCAAAAAGATGGTGGATCCAAAGGGCATCATGAATCCTTACAAAACGATACCATCAGCAGACTAACAGCAGCTGCCCATCTCATAATATTTATCATAATTAACTGTGGAACATACAGACACTATCTGCTTGGAAATGCTCTCACATTACTGAACGCAAGGAAATGAGCGCAGCAGGAATTAATTTTTTTAAGTATTCACTATTCCACATTCTCTTAATTTTGCCTTATCTTGTTGGGCAGCAACCATCCATGATGGCAGTTAGAGACCACAGAGTGAAGCTTCTCCCAATGGGATTCCCTGATACTAGTGCAAAAGTACTTTCTTGTTTTTTTTTCAAAATAAAAAATAAGGCAATTCATTAAAATGCTCAATCTGCACTGTGTTTTTTCTTCTCTATAATTCTTTTCTTTGCTATTATAAATAAACAATGATGATACACCTTGCTTCTTTCCTTTTAATACTATTTATACTGACCTGTGGAATTACTGTATTGATTGCATGAATGCAATGACATCTTGTGGTACAGTATTGGTATAACACGCTTTAGTTTTCTTTTTTTAGTATTTTAGTTAAAATATTGTGTTCAGAGATGGTACTATGCAAATGCAGGAGAGGCACTTCTTAGGGCACCCACTGAAGCTTTGTTTATGGGGGTACCAGGTGGAATCAGGGGGGCACAGGGGGTACTGCTGTACTGGGCCAAGGCCTAAAGGGGGCCCGGCTGTGCTGCACTTTTCGAAAAACCGGGCCCCCTTGGCAGCACTGAAGTAGTGCTGTGTCTGTCTTAGTCCCAAACCAATGTTTTTTTTAAAAAAAACTATTCTCTTGGGCCTGTTTCCTTTTAACTTGTATGGGGGGGAGCCCTTGCCCCAATGTTTTTTTAAAAACAACTTTTATGGGGAGTCCTGGTGTAAACTTTTTTTTTACTTATGGGGGGCCTTGACCGCCAATAATTAAAAAAAAACTTTTTTTTACCTTATAGGGGGTCCCAATTCATTTTAGTAACTTGTAGGGGTGGGGGGCTGGCCACCAATTTTTGTAAAAAAAAGTTTTATGGGGGACTCCGGGGTTACAGTTTTTTTTTTTTACTTATAAGGGGGCCCTGCCCATCAATTAATTTTTATAAATCCCCAGTTTACAAGGGGTGTGCTCGCAAGGGTGCCAGGCACTAGGACTCAGTGGCCGGAAATTAATGTATTTTCTTACGTATACCTGAAACCATAAATTGAAATGTATCTATGATAGTCTGACACTGGGACCACTTTCCAACATCTCCCACGTTTTATTAGGAGAAGTCATAGTTCTTTATTAGGCTCACAGTGTAATAAACTTCCTTCCTTACCTTTTCCCATTGTGAAGTGATGCATTCTGGCATTTGAAGTCTCTTTGTTTCCATAAAATGTGTTCATCCCATTTGAAAAGTAGAGGAACCTCATTACATTGTGTATTACACTGTAAGCCTAAGAGGGGTTGAGTAATGGTTCTTATAAGCAACCAGAGCTGATTTAAGGTGGCTGTGGACCCAGATCAAAGATTTAATTGGTGGGCCAAATAACTTTGTTATAGTACTACCATCAAGCAGGTGAGATAGACTATAATAAGCAAAAGTAGGGTCCATGTGTACCGCCCTGGACTAACAGCCATGGGAGCAGAAAAAGTATAATTACAAAATGGGAAAACAAAATAGTGAAAAATTATCTTTTATCAATATTGTCCTTCACTTAAAAATGAGGGCTCTGCTATTTCAGGGGGATGCTTCAGCAAAAGTTACATATATCAAAGTCTTGGGATGGTCCCCCTATCTTGGTGGGCCTTGGACAAAAGCTCCTTTTGCCCATTTATTAAAACGGCTGGTATATGAGAGAGTGAACATAGACATGTATGGACACCTATGGCTAAGCTGATATCTGGTAATTGAGGTGAGAAAATCTATGAGCCAATAGGGAGCAAGTATGTCCTTCAACTACAAGAGAGCTTGTCCAGTAAGTAAGAAGCACCATTATTTTAATCTAAACAGATAAGCCAAACAACTGTTTTGGGAAAGAAACACTTGTACATTATCCAACTGATCATGGATAGCTACATACGTTTGATTCACTAGGTCAGATATCTTGGGAGTATCTGCAGTGCCTCCTCCACAAGAAGCCAGTAAAAACTATAAAGCATCTAAACTAAGACTGATATCAGCTTTGGTAAGTGGATATATAAGTAAATCAGAACTATCATTTTGCAGGGATTATCTTGCCTTGCCTGGTGGCGATACAGTAACTGACACTGGGGGCATAGTGTTATTACTACCCCTTTGATACCATACTGCTAAACACTGCTGTGTATAACAATAGCTATCATTTGGGACTGTCAGCAGTCTAGTTAAACATTAATAAAAAAAAAAAATACATTTTTGAAAATTAAAATTACTCTGTGCCATTTCTCAAAGAAAAAGCAAATGAACAATAATCTACACAACTTTGATTACACAATAAAAAACAAACATGAAATATTAAGTGTGAAATCACACTAAGCATAGGTATCAGTGGTTTCAGAAGGTTTAAGGCAAAGTTGTGATGTGCCTTCCTTTGTGATGGAAAGTCTGGGCAGCCTTGGTGGTGATTGGTGGCAGAGGTTGAGCCTTGTTTAAAGCAGGAAAGTGTAGAAGTGATGCTTGAGGTGGTTGAGGCACCTTCAATTCCACAGAATGGCTGCAGGAGATACATCTAGCGATGGGCATCAGTTGTCTGCGGGTGCCGGCTGCCACATCAGTCATGGCCGGTGGTGGTCTTTCCTTAAGCTTTCGAGATAAGACCATCAAGCTTTCTTCTGTGTTATTCTTCAATAAGTCCAACTCAATGTGTTCTACTTTCTTCTGTATCTCAGTCTTGATTTTATCGAGAGATATCTGCCATTCCTGTTCTTGTACTGTCACATTGCCCAGCAAGCCCTTGATAGCATTACTCAGGTTCTTATAAGCACTCAAATCAAAATTTGTGAGGCTCACTGTCTGTTCTAGGGAGCATTTATCTGCTTTGGTATGCAACTGATCCTGTACAACATACTTGTCTGCTTTCTTCTCATCAAGGTTTTTCAAAGCTTTAAAAAACATATTTTCCATCACTGACTTCTCATGGTTCTGGATCAAGAACTTTGAGGTGTTACTGAGTTATGTGCATTCTTCCTCCAGCTGTTTTCTTTTGAATCTGTGTAAGCTTCTCCCCATCCTTGTTCTGCTCAAGCTCACAGAGCATTTTCAACTGGTCCTGTAAGCGCAAGGTTATTGGCCACTCTTTGCTCAGTGGTGGCTTGATCTTGCTTTTGCTTCTTTCTAGGGATGCACTGAATCCAGGATTCGGATCATGATTCGGCCAGTATTCTGCCTTTTTCAGCAGGATTCGGACAAATCCTTCTGCCCAGCCTTCTTCTTTGTGTGGCATCATCAGCAAAATGGCATTTGATATAGTGAAAAACCACCTCGCTCAAGGAATGGTCTGGAGTACAGGCAAGGGATTCGTTATCCAGCAACTTATCACCCAGAAGGCTCAGAATTACGGAAAGGCTATCTCCCAATGACTCAATTTTTAATGATGATTTCCTTTTTTCTCTGTAATAATAAAACAGTATGATGCACTTGATGTTGACTAAGCTGCATGAATCCATATTGGTGTCAAAACATCCCTATTGGTTTTATTTAATGTTTAAATTATCGAATGATCCCTTACCCAGAAAACCCCAGGTCCCGACTATTCTATATATCTGTCGAACGACCGATCTTAGGGAAGTCCGACCAATCTGTAAAATTATCGTGCGGTTAGTGGTATACCAACGATTGTACATCTTGCGATTCTTTGTCCGACAACGGTCTGAAGATTGATCGGCCAGGTTAGAAAATCTTTATCGGTCCCCATGCAATCTACCTGTGTTTGCAGGTCCAAGCAACCAGCGACCCTTCAGTTTTGCTGGCAATATCAAAAGCAATCAAGATGATTATAACTTTGCGCTCAGTCCTTGAATAAAACAGCAGCATTGACAAAATTAAAGGGTCCACGTATCCTTTAGTTAGGTAAAAAGTATCTGATTCCATTAGTCTGTGCGCTAATATCGATACCTAGGAAGAAAAATGTGCTATATGGTGTAATAAAGTCTTTGATTGTTTCTTATGAAGTAGAAATGAGGGTACTCACAATGTAAAAAGGTTTTAAAGGCGTATCAGTATGTGTGCCCCTTCAGAGTTAGTTCATCTCACACAATGATACCTACAAAGAGAGGACGGATATGGTGCAGTATCATCAAGAGTTAATCAGAGATCCCATGCGGGACTGTACTTACCAGAGGCGGTCTGTTATATAGGTGTCTGTCAAGGCACACGGGTTCCCGGCTTGTCTGTGATATTTCCTACTTGGTGTTGTAGTCGCTGTAAGGATGCAAGTTTGATGGAATTCACCGGTCACAGCCGCAAGGGAGAGCACTCACTAACCGCAGTTAGTGCCACGCTGCACACCGACTCCAACAATGGCCTCCGATGTCCTCGTCAGTCTTCCAATTTGTGGAGCAGCCTGTAACAAGTAATTGGATTCCTGCTGAGGGGGCTTCATGCGACAGTTTCACTGAATGAATAGCCCTCAGAAATTTGCCAACCTTCTGTGATTGGCTAGCTAGTAGCTTATAGGAGGCTTTGTTTTGCAAAAATAATCACCTGCTTTACGGTCACTGGGAGCAACATCCAATCGGTTGGTGAGCAACAGGTTGCTCATGATTCACTGCTGGGGTATCATGGTTTTATATCCGTTTTAATGAGAGCAGACATTTCAACTGCATTGACATATAATTTGGAAATGGGCATAATAACATAATCAGAGAGGAGACTGGAAAAAAGCAGGGATGCACCAAATCCACTATTTTAGAATTCGGTCGAATCCCGAATCTTTGTGAAAAATTCTACAGAATACTGAACCAAAACAGAATGCTAATTTGCATATACAAATTATGGGAATGGGGGGGGGGGGGGG
>CM044439.1:137905846-137920811 GCA_024363595.1 Xenopus borealis
TTGGCAACCCTTGGACTGGGTTTTTTTTGTGACAAGACCGATTGGTGTTATTTTTTTGCAACTTTATATTAATATTTACTCCTTAGGAGCAGACATACAAGCCATTTGTGTTCATTTAGGGGCAGATTTATCATTGGTCTAATTTCAAATGGAAAAAAATTTGAAATTCGACCATGTGAATACTGAGGGAAATAAAATCCTTTGAATTTGAATATCAAATTTGAAGGATTTTACCGCTATTCGAATGATCAAATAAAAATAATTAGATCGTTTGAATAAAAATTCGATCGATTAAAACGGTCAAATCAAACGATTTGTACGATTTTAACCCTTTGATCAAAAAAAAACTTTAAAACACTTATGGAAGCTTCCCATAGGGTTTTAAAGCAATTCGGTAGGTTCAATCTGGCGAACTGGTAAGTAATTCAACCATGGAATATTCTAATACAATTAAATATAAATTAAATATTTGCAAGGAACTTTTATATTCTCCCTATATCTTTATCGGGTTTCTTCAATGTTGTGGTTTCATTACACATTTTATACAGCCAGGTTAACTGGACCTGACAACATTGACCTTAGTGTGAATTGTTAGGGGGTTGTAAATTGCAAGCTCCACTGGGGCAAAAACTGATGTAAAATAAATAAACTCTGTAAAACATTGCATAAATGTGTAATTTCTGATATATCATAGTTGCATTGTTATAAAGGTAACATGTTCACAATGTATGAACTGGGACTCCTCTTTATAAAAAAACAAATGGACAGTTTTAGGACATTTTCTATTAAAGCACAGCCCAGGGGCTGTGAATTCACAGTATAGTAAGTATTAGAAGTGTTTTACATTGCGAATGGCTACATGGCAAACAATTCCCTGGGGAACAAGCAAAAATAGTTGCCAGAGTCTCTGACAGGAGAAACAGCCCAACCTGTGCATTTTGTACAGAAGAGGATAGTTGGCCTGGGAAAATAAGTAGAGCAAAGTTTTAAACTTGTGCAGTAATGGACGCAATTTGGTCTGAAATGGGGTGGAGAAGGAAACAAGTTCCAACTAGTATTTTTGTCTCAAACTGGAATTTTTATTTTATCATCCCTAGGCTCAGAAATAAGTAGCCCAGTGCACCCTTTCCTGATTCTCCCTATACCTATCCTGCCTTCCCTCAGGCTTCCATAAGAAAAGACTACATGCTTGTATGCAAGCAAATGTGTTGATGCATTACAGTGATGGCAGGGGTACTGATTTTTTATTCCATTTTAAAAATGCAAATAGATTAAAAAAAATTGGCACCCCCACCTTCCAGTAATTTGGATCTCCATACCTCAAAGGGATACCGTCATGGAAAAAAAAGTGTTTTTTTTCCTCTAAAATGCATCAGTTAATAGTGCTGCTCCAGCAGCATTCTGCACTGAAATTTGTTTCTCAAAAGAGTAAACAGATTTTTTTATATTTAAAGGGCACATATGGTACAAAAAAGTTACCCCCAGTTGCACGCGCAAACGTGCATGCGCAGGTACTGTCATGGCGGCTCGCACCGGGTATGGCGTTTACCCCTGATAGGTTGACTTCTCCTTTAACAACAGAACAATGGGAAGGTAACCAGATAGCAGTTCCCTGACACAAGATAACAGCTGCCTGGTAGATCTAAGACCAACACTCAAGTGGTAAAATCCAGGTCCCACTGAAACACCTTCAGTTTCATAGTAGGAGAAACAACAGCCTGCCAGAAAGCAGTTCCATCCTAATGTGCTGGCTCTTTCTGAAAGCACATGACCAGGCAAAATGACTGAGATGTCTGCCTACACACCAATATTACAACTTAAAAAAATACACTTGCTGATTCAGGAATGATATTTTATATTGTAGAGTTTATTGTTTGCAGTGTAATTTAGAAATAAAAACTACACCATAAAAATCATGACAGAATCCCTTGTAGTCTCACATTGAGAGTGATATTCTGAGAAAATGTGCAATTGGTTATCCTTATTTGCCGTTTTTTTGAGTTATTTCGCTTTTTATTCAGCAGCTCTCCAGTTTACAATTTTGCCAGTCTGGTTACTAGGTTGCTATTTACCCTAGAATTGATTTCTATAAGGCACTGGAACATGAATAGGAGAGGGCCTGAATAGAAGTAGGAGTAATAAAAAAGTATCAATAACAATACATTTGTAGCCTTACAGAGCATTTTTTTTATATGGGGTCAGTGAGGGGGTTGGAAAAGGCTAATATTAAAAATGAAGACCAATTGAAACGTTTCTTATAAGTGGTTACTCTATAAAAAAAAAACTACAAGTTAACCTAAAGCTTTTCCCTGTCAGCTGACTACCACACTGTTAGTGGCTTAGCCCTGTATTTCGACCATTGTCAATAAAGTTACGATATACAAAAAAAGTGTTTAGAAACACAAGGCGCACACGTCAGCCAACAAGAAGCAAAACTGTGGCCTTTACGTCCGCGCTCCCGAGTTCGTGACGCAGTTTTAATTTTGAGATCGGGAACGTATTATTGCTCTTCTTATATATCGTCCAAATCGCGCAACACATAACCCACTTCCATCCCATCGATCAGTACTCACTGTCTAGGTAGTGCTCTAGGTACATCGCCGTCGCCATGATCCCGTACTGCGACCTTCTTCCTTCTCCAGCACTGTCCCGCTCAGCCGCTTGTTGGATTATTCATGAGCTGCGCGCTTCCGGCGTGGCGGGTTGGCTATGTACCACATTAATATTGATGACTCAGAGCCGCGCGCGCGCTCTAGAATGCTGCCAGCCGAAGCTCCAATTTAGGCCCGCCCATCGCCGGAACGATACTAGTCGAGATTGTATATCCCCCCCGGAGGCAGTGAAATGTGATTGGTGAAGATTTCTATCTATTACGTTGCATAGAGCCTAGAATGGTGGCTTTGTATTGGCTGTGTTTGAAAGCGCGCGACTTTTGAGACGAAAAAGGAAGATTTCACATTGATGTGGTTTATCTGCGCGATATCTGGGCTTCTTTGACATGGCGGGTCTGCGAGGGGCATTAATTGTTCTTGAGGGCGCAGACAGAGTCGGGAAAGCACTCAGGCACGACGGCTTGTGGAAGCACTGAAAGAGCGGGGTTACACAACAGAGGGGCTGCGATTTCCAGGTGAGCGCTGGGGGGGATAGGAGTGGAAGTGGCGTGTCACGTGATCACCCGCAGGTCAGTCCCATATTAGTAATGGGGGGAGATGAACTCAGAAGCTCTTCTCTCACCTCCTATATCCATCCACTTGCCTCCCCCTATATCCATCCACTCGCCTCCCCCTATATCCATCCACTCGCCTTTACTTCTATCACGTACAGCGACACTAAAATGTGAATAAAGACCATGTACACCCAAACACAAAATGTTTCCCAGAGTATTGAAAGGTCATTCAAAGCAACTGCCGTAAAATGTCAGTGGGTGCGAAGCTTAGTTTGAATGTAACTAAAATCAGTGTTTGTCTCTATGTACTGCTGGTTATGTCTTTTGCAACAATGTAGCAGACGCCAGTCTCTGTTTTTAGAATTATTATAGCTTTAAAACAGTGACTATTTGTAACTAAAGGGACATGTCGCCATTTGGTTCACATTTTATTACATTACAGTGTCCAATTCCAAGCAGCTTCATTATTTATTAGTTTTTTGGGTTTTTTTTTTACTTCTTATTCTGACTTTCCAGCTTTCAAAAGGGGTGACTGGCCCCATCTAAAACAAATGCTCTGTAAGGCTACAAATGTATTGTTATTGTTACATTTTATTACCCCTCTTCCTCTTGAGGTTCTCTCCTATTCATATTTCTCTTATTCAAAGTAGTGCATGGTTGCTAGGGTCATTTATACCCCAGCAAACAGAAGACTGCAATTTTTAGCTGAATAAAAAGCTATAAAAGAAAACTATTTGCATATTTGTCTCAGAATATGACTCTCTACATACTACAAGTTAATTTAAAGGTGAACAACCCCTTAAATATTATTGGAAAGTTTCAGTTTCTTTTGTGAGGTAAAACTTTCCTTTTTGGATTATGTAGCTCAGTGGCACCAAAAGTGTGTCACGCAATATACAGGGCTCAGGTGTACTTACTGTTTAGATACATTAAGTCAGGGGTGTCCAACCTTTTGGCTTTCCTGGGCCATATTGGAAAAAGAAAAAATGTCTGGGGCCACACATGAAATACACAAACGCTTTTGATTTGTAAACGTAAAGAAAATGCACAGAACTACAATGCCTATTGAATAACCAGATGGAGCTAAACACTGGAATATACTTATTATTGCTACTAACGGGGCAATGGACAGAGTCCTGGCTACTCCTATATGATTTGCAACATCACGTTTCCTTGGGAACCAAGTGTTTCAAGCTGGGCCGCATTCATGTCCATCCTGGCCGCAGGTCGGACACCTCTGCATTAAGTGAAACGTTGTTTGGGAAGTGAGCATAAGCGTATTGTAGCCTTTCTCTCCTCCATGTACTTTACAGAATCTCATTGTCACATCTAGAAATGCAGCACAAAGATGGTTGTCTCACTGCAGAGCCAGTGCAATCAACTCACAAAGTGCAGAGCTTATGCAGTTGCAAAAACTGCAAATTAACCAGATAATCTTCGTTTTAGGGTACTTTGCCACATACAGAAGCACTTCAGTTGTCTGATTCAGGTTTCATGCATTTGAACAGGAAAAATACATTTTTGTTACCCATATAGGTTGAATTCTCCTTTAAACGAGAACTAAACCCCTTTTGTAATAAAAAAAAAACCCTCCATAGTTCCATGCCCACGCACCAGTTACCACAAGTAAATACCCCTAAGCTGGCAATTACCCTTGTTGCAGAGTCGGCACAGTGGAGCGCATGTGGGGGGGGCATCTTCAGTCACGTTGGTAATCTTCTGGTCTTCTTCCACCGCTTAAGTAATTTTCGTCAATTTCGGCGCGTGCTCAGTTGTAGCGAACCGGGAAAATTTTCAAACTGCAGATGTGGCAATACAGAGCTTCCTTACTGAGATTACCAAAGCCACTGAAGATGCCCCCCGTGACTCCTCTGCTCTGACTCTGCAACCAAGGCTAATTTATTGGCTTAGGGGTATTTACTTGTGGTAACTCCTGTGCAGGGGGGAGCTATGGATGGTAGGGTTTTTTTTATTAACTACAAATGTATTGTTATTGCTACTTTTTATTACTCCTCTTTCTCTTCATGTCCTCTCCTGTTCATATTCCAGTCTCTTATTCAAAGTAGTGCATGGTTGCTATGGTATTTTGGACCCCAGCAACCAGATTGAAATTGCAAACTTGACATGGAAAGACTTCATGGAACAATGTAAGGGAGGGGTTAAATGGCACTTTCAGCCCAGATATATACATTTGTTTGTCAATTCACAGCATGTTCATGCACCTTTTTTACACAAGAACAACTGAATGAGCTTGTGTCGAAAAACCTGCAGCATCTCTGCAGAAGAGGACTTGTGCATCCATTTGCTGAATTCTGTCTGTACGTTGTGATTGATTATATCACACTAATGGCCTTTGTAGTTTGTGTAATGCTAACTTGTTTTAAATGACAATTGCTACTTTAAAAAATTGTTTGAATTCACAGAGAGAACTGAAATTGGCCGACTGATTGGCTCCTATTTAGAGAAGAAGAGTAACCTTGAGGACCATACCGTTCATCTGCTGTTTTCTGCCAACCGCTGGGAACAAGTGTAAGAATGAAACCCTACCGATGGTCAGAATCTTTGTTGTTTTTTTTTTTTTTTAATTGTCTAGTTTTTATTTCAGCTCTTAGTGCATGTTCCTCATCCACATAGTAGATTAGATTTGGATGTGGACTTAGAATTCTACAGCTTTAGGCATGACAAAAGGGAAGTTCATATTGTAAACCTGTCTAAATCTGTTCGCTAGTTTATATTTATTTTTCACAAACCTGTCCGGTCTCTTTACAGCCTGTAGTTCTAAAAATGTGATTAAACCTTTCCGGTGGTTTTCAAACTTTGGTTTAAGCTCCCATTTGATATACAACATGTGGTCACGGCTCCAAGCAAATGAAGAAGATTTCTGCATCATCCATAGTTCTGAGAAGGATTTAGCTAGGGCCAAAATCAGGTAGCTAAAATACACTGGCTGATTTCAGCCTTAACCCTGTAGTGTCCTCTGTTTTCAGCATTCAGAAGTTTCTGCACTTTGCTGGATTTCGACTCAAAATGCAGAGACTTGAGGGCAAAATCCAGAGTCTATTCCCACTGAAGCAAATTCAACACTACTGAATTTGGATAAGAGAGGAAGCTACTGCTCTCAGTAGGATATTTCAGCCCCTGTGTGGCCCTGGAGGCCATTTATAAAAGTTCGAGATTTCAGATTTTTGCCTGATAATATCTTTGGAATATTGTTTGCCATGCATTGTAAAGTATCAAAGTCCAGAGTACATTAAAAAATAAATAAATAAAACAGCTGTGTATACGTATCCTAAATAGCACAGCCCTTTATGGCCTTACATTCAGGTCAGGTGCTAGAATACCCTTGTGCTGGTTACACTCTGGTATTCTGTTGCTAAATTTTCAAATGATTAAACCAAATAAAATTGTAACTTATTGAAAACAATATAAGTAGTGGTGTTTTTTTTTTCCCTCCAATGTTTTGTCTGTAATTTGTTTCTGTTCTGCTTCAGTCCAATGATAAAAGAGAAGTTGAGAAATGGTACTACTCTGGTTGTAGACCGTTATGCTTTTTCCGGGGTTGCGTTTACAAGTTCCAAGGAGGTAAGAGATAATTATTTGAAAACATCTGCAATGAGACGCTGCAGGGAAAATGTACACTGGGGTTGTATAATGACTGCCCAGTTAGACTTTGGGGCAGATTTATCATTGGTTGAATTTTAAAAAATTCAAAATTCGACCATGTGAATAGAAGTAAAATCTTTCAAATTCAAAGGATTTTACCGCTATTCGATTGGTCGAACGAATGATTTAATTGATCGATCAAATTTTTACTATTTGATCGAATTTTTATTATTTGATCAAAATTCGGCCAAGCCACTTCGGCAGATTTAAACTGGCAAACTAGGCAGTCGAATAAAAATTTAAAGGGGAAGTAATTCGATAGTCGAGTATTCAAATATTCTAATAGATTTTTTTTTCGATTCAATCAAATTCACTGGTGGAATTTGCCTAATTTGCATATTAGAATCTTTTTGAAAATTCAATCGAATTTCAAATCATTCATGTGAATACATGTGAATTTGATAAATCTGCCCCTTTGTTTATGAATCCAGTATAAAAGTTATCCAAGTGGTTAAAGAACAGAAATTTAATTTAAAGCAATTGTTCAGTAAAAAAATAAACAGTGTAAATAGATAGGCTATGCAAAATAAAAAATGTTTCTAATATAGTTAGCCAAAAATGTAATGTATAAAGGCTGGAGTGACTGGATGTCTAACAAAATAGCCAGAACACTACTTCCTGCTTTGCAGCTTTCTTGGTTTCCACTGATTGGTTACTAGACCGTAGCCAATCAGTGACTTGAGGGGGAGCACATGGGTCATAACTGTTGCTTTTGAATCTCAGCTGAATGCTGAGGATAAATTGCAAACTCACTGAACAGTTATGTCCCATGTGGCCCCCCTTCAAATCACTGACTAAAGGCCCGCATACATGGGCCAATAAAAGCTACCGACAAACTGAGTCAGCAGCTTATTGGGCCTGTGTGTAGGGCCATCCGAAGAGCGTACCCAATTGATATCTGAACGAAAGTCTGACAGATGCCAATTGGGTAAAAAAATCTATTTACCCAGTTTTTATTTTTACACTGGACTGTTCTATAAGGGACTCACTAGCTTGTGTATAAACAAAGCACTTGCAAGCCTAAAAGTCATTTATGCTGCATGTTTTTTACTTGATGGAAATAAAGAATGTTTTACTGAACTTGCAGGTAAAGAGAATAATGGAATTTTGCAAGCTTAAAGAGAAGTAAAGCTTTACTACAGAAGTTGGCTAGAAATAACATTATGTTTTGGGCTTCTGTACCATCCCAACGCAACCATAGCCATTCAGCAGTAAAGATCTGTGTCATCAAAGATGCCCCAGTAGCTCCCCATCCAGCCTTTTATGCTGATTTACTGATTCACATGCTCTGTGCTGCTGTCACTTACTGAGCTTAGGGACCCACTCACAATATACAGTACACATAGAATAGAAATATAGTCACAATATAATGCAGATTAGTAATTAATATGGATAATTACTACATGGCAGCATAGTGTAACTAGCATCAGAATTTAATAATCAGCCCTGTAGCATCATCTTAAATTACAGACCATTTTCTGCTTGATCATTTGCAATGACCCCTAAGCTTAGCTTCTCAGCAGCTGCTCAGAGCCCACTGAGCATGTGAGTGTCACAGACACTTTACAAGATGGTGACCCTCTGTGACAAGTCCTGGATCATTGCTGCTATTGACTGGATAAAGTTGAAACTTTAGGCTGGTGCAATAAGTTTTATTATTTAAAATGCCATTTTTAGCCATATTCACTTTTAGGGTTTAGTTTTCCTTTAAACCACAGTGCACTGCTTAATTGGTAGGTCTCCGACTGTATTTAGGAAAATTCAAAACAGACTTGTAATTTTTGAGTCATATAATGCCTGTTAACTGCACAACACTGTTTAGGATTTTATACAAATATTGTTATAATAATGATGGACAATTCCACCTAGTGCATATTAACTGATATGGGCAAACACTGGTATATCTGTATTTTTGGGCAGAACTTTGATCTGCATTGGTGTAAGCAACCTGATGTCGGACTTCCAAAGCCAGATCTGGTCCTCTTTCTGAATGTGAGCGCTGAGGTGGCGGCTACACGCGGAGGTTTTGGAAATGAGATATATGAAACCAACTCATTCCAAGAAAAAGTAGCAAAGCGCTACGCTGAGCTTATGGAAGATAAGACTGTCAACTGGAAGGTAGAGTTGACTGTGAAAATATTTCCATGACAATTGCTTTTCTTCTTTGGGAAATGTCCTGCTTTCAGATTAAATGTATTGAATTGCACTTAGTATGCCATAATCTTTGCAATTTCTATTGGTGATAATTGGTAGCCATTGTTTGTGGGGGTGCCACATGTTAGGCACCCCTAAGTGACTGTACCTGAAACCCAGGGCTGGTGCTCCTATCAGCAGAAAACTGCACCGTCCCGGGGTTATAGCTGTGAGCACCACGGAGAGACCTTTTCTCTTTGTGCGGTTGCGCAGAATGAAAAGCCAAACTTTAACAAAAAAGTCAGCTATTTTGTTCTACTGCACATGCATTTTCCTGGGAGACTTGAAGAAAGAAGATGGAAGTAGATCGCTCAGTGGTGCTCACTAGAAAAACCCTGGGCCAATGCATTTTTCTGCTGATAGGAGCACCGGCCCGGGGTTTCAGGTAAGTTCATACAATCACTTGGGGGTGCCTAACATTTGACACCCCCAACAAAGAAGGAAGTAGTGGTTTAGCTCTTATGTTAGATCCAGTCACTCCAGCCTTTATACATTACATTTTTGGCTAACTATATTGAAAACATTTTTTCAATTTGCACAGCCTATCTATTTAACCAGTTTTAATTTTTATACTGAACAATTCCTTTAAAGGGGCTGTTCACCTTCTAACACTTTTTTTTCAGTTCAGTTGGTTTCAGATAGTTTACAAGACACAGACTGGTGGAGTCCATGCCTGACTCTCTAAACAGTTCTAAATTAATAATTTAGTTATTACATTTCTTATCTTTGTCCCTGTTGAGCAGAATCCCTGTGTTTCATGAAAGGCAGCTGTTAGAACTGATACAATAGTTGCTAATACTTTACAGATGCTGCTGAGGAATGTATCAACAACATTGTAACTGTTTAGAATCAGCACCTGAATTACTGAGCTGACAAACACCAAGACAGGAACATTCAACTTAGATTTTGTAATAACTGTAAAAAATAATAAACTGAAAGTAATTGAAAAAAGTCTTTCTGTAAACAATCTGAAAACAATTGGACTGGAAAAAAGTGTTTAAGGTGAACAATCCCTTTAAAGGCCTAATTTTCCCATCTCAGGATTGTGATTTAGAGCACTGAGCCAATAGATGACGCTTATGGTTTACACTACAAGTATTCTGAATACCTCTATTTGTTTCTGGTAAATATTACTGAAAATTACATTTAGTACTGTTCGGGGATATTCATGGCTCATTTATATTGCTTTCTGGGGGATGAAGACCTGCAGTGCCCACACAGCTCTAGCTTGCTGATGGTGGGAAGGGGTTACAGAAGAGCTGCAGGTAAACCTAATTATAGTCAATTACCCATCCCATGGCAAATATATAGCTGATAATGAATGTGCATGCACTAAACTGCAGCTAACTACGTGATATGGTGGCATCTTTTCAGCTTGTTGACGCTTCCCAGAATATCGAAGATGTTCACAGACAGCTAAAGGAGCTAAGTGAAAAGGCCATAGAGAATGCCAAAGATCAACCGATTGGCAAGCTCTGGGAAGAAGAATCTCATTGATAACTGTAAATGTCTATTTAAACAGTGCTTGTACAAAATATTTAGCACACAGAAATATAAAATGTCACTTTAAAACTTTTTTTTTTTATATATAATGTACATTACCTTACACATTGCTCTACCAAATACAGCCCTGCAAAGGGACCAATTGTACAGTTCGAATAAGTAATGAACTTTTTTATACTGGAGATTTCTATCCCAGTGTGAAAGAAAACAAAAAATATAAATAAAAAAATATCATAATATGTAGAGCATTGCCTCACTCACATGGAATACTGAAAAACACATAAGCATGTTGGTAGTGGCACTTGTAAGATGTTGTTGAACTGTCTGCCCCCTAGCTGCAGTTTTCCTTTTTCCTATTAAATCATGTATAGTATATTTGGAGTGTATCCAGATCATAATTGACTAAAAAATGGTTTGAGATAGTTTTTTGCCAATAAATTCATGGACAAAGTGTAAATGTCTAAACCTGGAATTAATTTTAAAGAGGACCTGTCACCTTGAGACATGAGTAAAATATTTCTTTTCCATCCTTAGTTAAACCCTTTAGTCAGCTGTTTTTGTCTATATCTGAAACGGATTAGAAAATATCCTTCATGTAAAAAGGGCTTCATAGGCGCTGCCATGTTTAAACACCCCTTTGTTTTCCGTGTGTGGGCTGTGCCAAACTGCCAAATCTCATTCATGCTTAGTCAGAGTATACTCTATGATAAACAGGCTCTGTATAACTCATGTCACATCATTACTTGATATTCTATGGGAATTATTTCAAACACCTTCTACTGTTCTATTCAGATTGTGTGGGCTACTCCAGCCACTAACAACTGCACAAACTGGTGATATCGTGAGAGTAGTCTGCAGTACTGATTCTACCCATGATGCTTTGCTCTCCTGACTTTCTGGAAAGTCAGGGCTTCAGTTAGTGTCTCATGCACATTTGAAAAGTAGTTATAAATTGAGAATTAGTGAGATTTGAGCATAATAAATAGGGGTATGTGGTTTGTTTTAAAAGTTTTATTTCCTTCCTAGTGTTAACTCAATCATGACAGGTTTCCTTTTTAATTTGCATCTGATCTTGTTGTAATGAATATATGACACAGCTTAACCTTACGCTACCCACCTGACATCCTCCTTAACTCTGTTTTAAAACCTAAACATTAGGTATATAATTTAAAACACAGAAATATGAAAATGCATTATGTAGAATATTGCCATACACCTGTGTTCTTTTACTCCAGTCTCAGCTGCTGAACTGTAGCTCCTTTTTATGTGGATGTTTTATCTGGCTTCCATAGAAAGTTTTGAGGAAAGAGCTCTTCTAGAAGTGTCTGGGAGGGTATAGCTTCCAGTTAAACAAACAGACTGCCTTCTATGATTTATGTATCATTCTGTACCCTTCCTAAGTTATGCATTACCTTATATTAGTCTCTGGTTCATTGGAAAAATCAGATGCTTCTAATAAATGTTAAATTGCTGGGCAGCACTAACTGCTCACATATTGGGATTCACAAATCACAAAATTCAAAATATAGTGCAGGGTGCTCTTCTAAAAAGAAAACAAACTTTCAAAGCTATTGAGCTTTAACTGCTAATATGTAATATATATTTTTCTATATAACATTCATGTACAGTTGAGAATATGCTCTGAAAGAAAAAAAATTTCTGGTGTTGCTCTGCTCTGGAACAGCCAACACTGACTGGATTACAACATGCAAACACTGAGCTATGGATTTTAACTCTGCAAAAGAAAAAAAGGTTCAGTGGATAGCCTTGCACAGTCATTAATAAAATGTGAACTCTACACCCACAATTCACTAGTTCTTCAGCTTAGAAATGGATGCTGTGCTGTAAAATGGGAGTTGACCCTCACTTGTTCATCCTAATTTCTATAATACTTGTTCACTGAATGTATTTCTGGGTTAAAGGAAAACTATACCCCCAAAATGAATACTTGAGCAACAGATAGTTTATATCAAATTAGGTGGCATATTAAAAAAAATCTTAAACTGGAATATATATTTAAGTGAATACTGCCCTTTTACATCTCTTGCCTTGAACCACCATTTGGTGATGGTCTGTGTGCTGCCTCAGAGATCACCTGACCAGAAATATTTCAACTCTAACTGTAACAGGAAGAAGAGTTGAAGCAAAAGACACAACTCTGTCTGTTAATTGGCTCACGTGACCTAACTTTATAGTTTGTTTGGCTATTTTCTATTTATGATTACCCAATGGCACATACTACTAAAAAGTATATTATTATGAAAATGGTTTAATTACATGAAGCAGGGTTTTACATACAAGCTTTTTTATGTAATGTCTTATTTTAGAGACCTACATTGTTCGGGGGTTTTTCTTTAAAGAGACAATTCACCAGGAAGGGATGTTTAAAAAATTTAAAAAAAAAAACAACTTTTGGACTATCGTTCACCTTGACAGTTCACATAAGAAGGGGGTACACCTATTTAGTGATCAGTCTACAACTTGACCTGACCCACCTGCTGCTTTATAGTTATTCACTGAATGCAGAAAAGTTAAGGGGTGGCAGATCCTGAGTATCTTCCACTTGAGGAAAACAAGTAAACCTACTATCCTGTTACCCGAGCGACAATATATCTTTAAAAGTTTCCCTTTACCTAGAATATTGTTTATTCTGGCTTGGTACTTGACTTGCTTTTATTGAAATAGTACAGAGGTTAAGTCAAACTTAAATGAATTCACAGTATTATGTGGTTATTCTCATGGGTATCTGAAAATACACTTTGGCAACAATCCTCAGCACTTAGTGCCCCTTTCAAGAGAGGAAACAGAAAACAAAGGCATACGGTCTTTAATGTATTTGAGGAACTTGCACTTAAAAAAAAAAATGTGAAAGCATTTGTAAACCATGTGTACAATACATTATTGCATACCTCCAGCATGGTCATAGGGGACACCAAATTAACACCACACTTTGTTGGTCTATCTTTAAAATGTCTTTACAGTAACTACCCATTGATATCACAGGAACTTCCCACACCTGCTATCACCAATAGAGAGGCCCTCCTGGGTTTACCCTTATATCATGTGCATTTCATCTTAAAAGTCCAGCAAAATACATGCATTATTACACACACACTTTTACACATCTAAAAGAACAAATCCATTTTCCCCCGATTCTCCTGCCATAGCCTAGCGCTGATCCTTGATGTGTGTTTTTCCTGCCCTTGTCACCAATTCTTGATGTAAGCAGTGGTGCTTTCCTATCTATGGAATGTAACAAAAGTATGAAGTTATTTGATGTCCCAGCTAGACTGAGGAGAGATAGCTGAAGGGGCCACACCAAAAACATAGGTAGAGTTTCCCCAAAGCAGCAGAACTATCTATAACTGGAAAACTCATCATCAAACCCAAGGATCAGGGAACTGTGCAAGTATCCAGCAGTCTTTAGTCCATCGTGGTGCCTGCTCTCCTGTTGCCTTGCTGTCGAAAATAATGCATGTTCTTAATCCTTCTAGAATTTTATTGTTCAGACTTCTCATAGTGATAGAATTTCAAATTCTTCATCTTCAGAATCAAAGAACCTGTCAATTCTGTCTGCATCTGATGAATCTAAAGGTAAAGGATAAAGGTTAGAAGGAATCGGTTAAAGGTAAGTTAAGAGTTAAAACTTGCACTATAGTGCAAATAACTTCTAGTAATACTATGGGCAATGACACATGGGGGCAGATTTACAAAATTCACGTCAATAATTCGAAGTTCAATCGAATTCAAATATGCAAATTCGACCATCGAATATTCAAATGATTTGAATAAAATTTTATTTGAATATTTGATGGTTGAATACTTCCCCTTTAAATTTTTATGTGACCACCTACTTCGCCGGGCTCAACCTACCGAATTGGCAATCGAATAAAAAAAATTCCCTTCAACTGATGCTGAATAGGATCCATTTCTTTGGGGCCACTAGGAAACACAAGTACCTGGAGGAAGTGTTTTTCCACCAACAATTTACTTTACTGTTGGTGGAAAGGAATCAAACGGTTTGTTGCCTGCAGATTTACCGCAGGTCACAAGTCCCATGTGCCAAATTGTGGGTTCAGAGACTGGATGGATGTGTACTTGATTACACAACTAATAAAATAATTATATCAAAGGAACAGATAAGTAAATACACTGTGCAGGGAGATTTGGTGTTTGCAATCAAATTTGCACTAGCGCAAGAGACAAGTCCCCCAAAATGCTTGCCCACTGGTAAAGTAAATCTTCGGTGGGAAAACGTACATAAGGCATTGTTTCCACGAAATGCAACTTGGGGAAAGCATTTGAGAGATTTGTAACCTGTAGCAGGTAACAAATATCCCTGTGTTCCAGTACCCAAATAAATAAAAGTAATTTGCAGATAAAATTTAAAGGAAAACTATACCCCGAAAATGAATTTTTGAGCAACAGATAGTTTATATC
>CM044439.1:137996423-138011484 GCA_024363595.1 Xenopus borealis
AATGTATTCGATCATTCGACCATTCCCTATTCGATGATCGAATATGCCAAAAGTCACATATTCGACCAAACGAAGAGATTCTACGTTCATAATTCGAATTCGAACGAACTTCGAATCCTTCACATGAATATAGTAAATCGGCCCCTAAATGTTTACATGATTTTTTAGTAGACTTAAGCTATGAAGATCCAGATTTTCTATTTCTATTCAAATTTTTGTTCTATTAATGTGAACTGTTAGATTTGCCAATTTGTTACAAAGGTGAACAACCCATTTTACCATTGGATTACACATCCACATACAAGTTACTACTATGCCCTTGGTATACAAAATTTAATTCTGAATGCTCATTGCAGTGATCAGCACAACTTATTCATTACTGACGGACATGAAGAACATTTACTATATATATATAGAAATAGAATAGAAATCCTCAGTAACGTAACTAGTGGGTGGCCCCAGGCCTCCCACCCTAACGATATCCTCTCCGGAATCAGCAGTGTGTGAGCTGCCGGGGGGGCCTGAGGGGGTGTGGACCCTGGTCCAATCGCACCCCTTGCTCCCCCGGTAGTTTGGACAATGCAAATCCTATTGCTACGAAAATACTGACAATGGGTGACACACATGAGGAAAATAGGTTGTGATATATATAGAAAACCTGTCAAATAGACAATGACAGCTGTTAGAATGATTAGCCATGCACAGCAGGCCAAGATACTAACCCAGCCTCAAGAAGGTAGTGGAAATCTCTGCTAAACGATTGCCTGATGTATTTGACATCCCATGTTCTGGTTTGCTCCATCCAAGTTCAGCTCGCTGAAGTCGTGCCTGAATAAAGTCCCTGCAGATGGCTTTGCCCTGGGAAACCAGCTCCTTATCAGTTGGGGATCTGTCAAATGCCTCAAAAACTTCAGCAGCAAAAACAGAAGATCGTCTTAGCATCTCCATTCTAAATATAGAGGTGAAGTGCCCTTGGTTTATAGAGTAACCCCCATTCTGAGCAACACAGAAGGGTCAGTTCCTTGCCCGGTTCCTTTTAGGGTCAGTACCTTGCCTCTGGAGATATAGTGGGATTATTTGCTGAGAGAGACACACTTTTGACTGCAGAATGATATTTCCTGACCTAAAACAACTGGAAAAAACATAATTAAAATTAGGATTTGATACAGGTCCGTGGAAATCTACCTCTATTAATAACATATTCCTGTGCTTAATATGGCTTCATTTACCGCAAAAACATTGCGCATTAATTGTGTGTAAAAATGAGAGACATTATTGCATGAAACAGAAAAACCCAAGCCCCAAAATCAAATGGTTTTATGTACATATTTGGAAGAACAATTTGGTTGGTTTTATGGCATCATGGGTGGTCAGATTTTACAGATTAGGCCAGTTGCACACAAGTTGGACAATAGCAAAAACTGTGGCTTGCCCAGCTGATATTTGTGGAGAGACAACAATTTAAACTACAACATTTACATATGACAGTATAAACGAGTATAAAACAATTTGTAATACGTTTTTCGGTACTTGCTGGAACTCGGCCATCATTCTGTACACAAATGAATGATACAATATTTTTAATAAATTCAGCAAAATAATTTCTGTGCACACACAGTCTACACAACGGAATACTGTTCCAGCCAAACAGAAAACACATAGCAAGTACCACATGTATAACAGGGGAATTTATTTGATACTCTCATGTAGCCAAATCTAAATTTATATCAGGTAACACCCAAAAGCACATCCAACACACTATTCCCCAAGTCATTGTACTGAAACATTATTTTCTTATTAACTAAGCTTGCCAGAAACCTAGTTGATGAGATTTAAAAACAAAAACAAGGCACACTTCTATGAAGTTCAACCCTTTAATGAGATAGTTACTAATTAGATATAGGTATAAGACCTTTTAGCCAAAATGCTCAGGACCTGGGGGTTTCCAGTGAAGGGATCTTTCCATAATTTGGATCACCATACCGTAAGTCTATTAAAAAATCATTTAAACATTAATTAAACCCAATAGGCTTGTTTTGCATCTAGTAAGACTTAATTATATCTTGGTTGGGATCAAGTATAAGGTACTGATTACAGTTTAAAAAAAATTGAGTTATAATGGAGTCTATGGGAGACTTCCTTTCTGTAATTTTGGTGCTTTCTAGATGAGGGGTTTCTGGATAATGAATTCCATACTTGTATAGTCATTTCATTTGTCTAGGCAAGGCACTCACACATTTGTGCAGCCTCTGTTACTGTGCTCACAGTTTTGTATTTAAGGGGTTTCTGCATAACATATCCTATACTCGGAAAGCAGTTCAAACACAAGCACACATCTTCATTTTATAAAATGAAAATATTCCTGCCTCCAAGTCCAAAATGTCAGTTGACAAGGTCCGTAGAGCAGAGACTTTTTTGGTTCAGAACCCCTTAGCAATCAAACTTTTGGATGGACCCCCTAAGCTGATAATGTATTCAGATAAATAAAAGCATGATCATAATAATCACTCTCATATGGTTCCAGTGATGTCCAAGACCATAAATAAACTTTCTCCCTCAAATTTCACAATTTCATTCATACTGAGACCCATTTAAACTACATTGGGCTCCCCTAGAGGGACCATCACCACAGTTCCCTCTAGTGGGAGCCACTGCCATAGCAACACACCCCTCGCCCCAGTTTCAATCCCCCTCTGCTTCCCACCTGTGTACCTTATATTTATTTTATTGTGGCTATGATTGTGCCTTGTTTTTCCCAGTGTTCCGCTGGCCAAGTCCTACTCTGCAACCAACCTAATATTGAAGCTATCTATATATCTGCCAATCCATGTTCTAGGAATGCCACAATGTCACCAGCGCTATTATACAAAGTCTTTCTTTACCTGAAGATGGGCTTTAGAAAAAGAGAACAGACAGACCAGTAATCATGATGAGAAACAACTGTAGGAAAATGTTTGGGATTTTCACAGCTCAGGGCATATTAAGGGTGTCTGCACTAGTGACTATGCACTGTAGCCTAAACAGCTACATTATTTAATAAATTAAATGTGATATTATCATGCTATGCTATTTTTGGATTATCCGTGTTCTGGGAAAGATCTTTAATGTTTATTTGAGTTGTCAGCTCTTTTAGAACAATCTGCTCAAGTTTTTTTGTTCTCTTGATCTTTTTTTTGCAGTCCTGTCATGCATAGAACTGTTTTGAGTTGTTCAGACTCTGTTAACTAAATGAGACATAGTTTCATTACCTTTTTTAATTTAATTTCACTTTATGTCAAACCAACTATACACACAGAGTGTTGTGTTACTTCCTTTTAGAGGAGGGATAATTTTCATCTATTAATATCTCACTTGATATATATTGATATTATAGCTCACTTCTTACTTAAAGGAGAACTAAAGCTTAACTAAATAAGTAGGTTAGAAATGTTTTACATTATGTTTTGGGCTTCTCTACCAGCCGTAGGCAACCACAGCCCTTTTGCAGTAAAGATCTGTGTCTCCAAAGATGCCCCAGTAGCTCCCCATCTTCTTTTCTACTGATTCACTGATTCACATGCTCTGTGCTGCTGTCACTTACTGAGCTTAGGGACCCACTCACAATATACAGTACACATAGAATAGAAATGTCACAGCATAAGGCTGATTAGTCATTAATACAGATAATTACTACATGGCAGCACAGAATCCAGTGCAATTAGCATCAGAATTTAATAATCAGCCCTGTAACATCAGCTTATATTACAGGCCAACCTCATTTTCTGCTTGATAATTTGTGACAACCCCTAAGCTTAGCTTCTCAACAGCTGCTCAGAGCCAAATGAGCATGTGAGTCACAGACACTTTCCAAGATGGTGACCCCCTGTGACAAGTTTGAAGTCCTGAAATTATTGCTGCTATTGACAAGCTGAAACTTTAGGCTGGCGCAATAAGTTCAGTATATAGAATATGGCATTTTAGCCATATTCATTTTTAGGGTTTAGTTCTCTTTTAAGAAGGCCTTTCACTACTATAATGGAATAATTGTAATCAACACATTAAATTCTTTACTTCTTTACTATCTCATTAATCTTGTCATGAATCATGCAACACTGTTCTATCACAGGTCTTTGCACAAAATCTTTCGGCAAAACCAGTCCCTGGACTAAGAAAGGTTGGGGACCCCTGATCTAAAGTCATACACTGACCACATTATTACAGGCACGATGGGACCTAATATCATTGCCATTTTCTTGTTTAAGCAAACAATTCATATGTTTTGACTGATTTCCTTCGTCTCTGTAATAATAAACAAATACCTTGTGCTTCATGGTAACTGAGCTGCATAAATCCATATAAAATAAGCCTATTAGGGATTTTTGAGGTTTCAATTATTTTAGCAGCCTTTTAGAATGGTACTCTAAATTAAAAAGAAATCTCATGTCTTGAAAATTCTAGGTCCCAAGCATTCTGAATAACAGATCCCATAACTGTACTAATATTATTTTTGGCAAGGAAAGAAGCAGAAAGAGTAGCAGGAATTACATTTTATATGTATCAGCCATTAACCTCCCCCCCCATTTCCAAAACTAAATTTATAAATGTGTGTTGCCAAGGGTATCTCTTTCATGTTCGCTATCCTCATCTTTCATGTTTGCTATTCTCATTAAACATTTTCCGTCTGCTTCTCTATATCTATATCCAGGGTTGCAAAGATTTAAGATTTCAGAATGGTATCAGTCTGATCTAGTTTATAACAAGATTAACGCTGCATTACAGCCCAATGCTCTGCATATGAATATTTAGATCTTTGGATGATTAAATTAATTATTATTTGGAAAACTGATTTTTAAGGAAGTTCAAAACTCAAAATATATCTATATATATCTTGACATTGCTTCATAGAGACCATTAACCCTAGCCTTTTGAGCCCCAACCAATTTTACCCTCTCTGGTGGTTTTTGAAAAAGGCATTGCCATAGATTCTGACATTTGAACATAATTTCCAAAGAAGCTTTGTTTTTAGCCCATGATGTAAGTAAGTTCTGCGCCTTTCATCCAGCTGTCTCTCTTTTCCATCCTTTGCTCCTTCCAACCAGCCTTCACTTTTTCTTATTGTCTTCACCATCCCCCCTTTCTACTATTCTGGATATATCTCCTCTCTCCCTCATTCTCTTTTAAACCTCCCCCCACCTTTATCTTATTTACTTACTTATAGTACCCCATTTTAGAACAGAAGTCAGTGCCAAGTACTGTATTTCCAAGCAATTATGATGCACAATTGAGCTCTTGGATCTAACCACCCTGTATACAGTATAATATTGATAAAACAATGGACACCCAATCTGCAGGAAACACTGACAGCTTGAGAAAAAAAAAACAATGAAAGGCTATTAACACAGAGGGCTCTGGTCTCCATTATAGAAAGCAGACAAAGCAACATAATTAATGAAACACACTGGAAGTTGTTAATTTGCTCAAAAGAAGTGATTTATTGGCTCAAAAATAGACATATCAAACAGGCAACGTTTCGGGCCCCATTGGGTGTTTTATCAAGCCTATACACACCAAACATAGTGAATGTTTAACTATTGTTTCCAATTAGGGAAAGTGAGGTATGGGGAAAGAAGACAGTGATAATATAGGCATTTTATAGATAGGGGATAACATTATTGATCAAATAAATTGTTGAAAATATTTATTAAAACAGCCCCAGTTCTTCTTTTGGCAGAATATAGTTCAATGATGTTAGCTGCTTTATATCCCATGATTTTCAGTTGCTCTTTTTTTCCAATATTCTTCGGAATGAGTACACTTGAGGCAAAAGGGCTGCTTAAAATGCTACCCTCTATTGGCTAACTGATTTAAGGTCTGTCTCCACTTTCCCTTTTTGTTTATTCTGTCTGACATCTCAGAATGTACATCTTATCCCATTCTGATTTGAATGTAATTTTCTGCATTTATATTTGATGGTGAGGGGTATAAATTGTCCAAAGCACTGACCTGGGAGGATAATTGTGCCACCCTGTCATATGATTGGAATCCTACTCCATAGTAATGTACAGAAAAGAATCACATTGATCACTTTAATACAGATAAGGTGTAAGTAGGGACATGCAAATAATACTATACCTTTGCTCACTCAAATCAGACACATTATTATGAACAAAAATATAAATTTTACAGATTTTTAGGCGCTGTTGAAAAGACAGATAAAAACGCTGGTGTGAAAAACAAGCCGTAAATATTGAACACATTAGCTGCAAACTCACTGACCTGCACACCTCTATAATCACTCATTGGACTGATATATTTGCAAAATAAACAGAGCAATGCAAACAGCCTGGGAATTGCAATAAGTGCAACAGGTCCCAATGTGAATATGCTCAAAGTCCCTTAGAGTCTCTAGCAAATTCTATAGTACAAGCATAAACTAAGTACTGCCTCCTTCCCTGTCATATTTAAGTGCCCTACCACAGGATGCCCGGCACGATAAGAGGCATGTCACTGTATTTGCTCCCTGTTGCAAGTACTCTTACCTTATAAGCAACCGGCTCCAGCTCCTTCCCCTGCACTGCCCTAAGTTTGGTTTGGCTGCAGCTAGAATAACCAGAAGCTCTGAGACAGAAGGAGGGGGTGGAGAGAGGAGGAAGCTTCAGAGCTTTATCCTTCTAAGGAAACCAGCAAGAATGCAAAGAAGGAGGGATCAACAAAAGACATTTAAAGGTGCAATCAGTGGCATTTTGTTTTGTAAATATACTATTTCATGGACACTTATTCTGCCACTTATGCAGTGAGCAATCCCTAGCATCATGTTGTAGATCATGCACCATTCTTTATAAATATAATAATAATTAGGTGTAGAAAAGAATAAAATATAGAAGGGTCATGAACAGTCAGCTGATTACAAATGACACATATGCTACATATCTGTGGTTTTCTTATTTGGGTGCTAAGTAAAACTGACCCCCTCACCAAAATGATTAAAATACAGTTATGGGACCTATTATCCATAATGCTCGGGAACTGGGGTTTTCCAGATAAGATATATTTCCGTAATTTTCTGATTGAAGTTTTTATATTAATAGATAAGCTAAAATGCATGGCCATTTTGGTCATGGTTTATTTTAAGAAAATATAAGATACATTTGTATTTTAATAAATAACAGGGAAGGCCTACAGGTTGGTTGCCTTTCCCACTGCAAATCTGTTCTTTATCTCGAAACCTTCACAGTTTTACTAGCCTTGGAGAAAATGTGTTACCCTTTTATACATCTACATCATGTAAATAAATGAAGGTGATCAATCTGCCATAAGAAAACAGAACATAGACTGATAATTCAACAAAAACACAGAAAGAACAGGAAAACATATATTGAGTTCACAGGCCTGGATTTGTGGAAAGGCCACCTAGGCCCGGGCCTAGGGTGGTAGGATTTTAGGGGGTGGCATGCTGCCCAACCACACCCACTTTGGTTCAGAAATTTAAATTTTCGGATGATGAAAATTTGAGCAAATTAAAGGGAGTGGACAAACGACAGTGGGTCTAGGGGCACCTGCTAGGTAAATCTGGCCCTGTGAGTTCATATATAAGGTTGATTATTCCACAGACAGATATTATAGCCCTAACTGAAGCAACGAGTTTTCTATAGAACTACTAGTATACAATATCACTTTATGCAAGGCCTTCTTCACACTAAAAGAAGGCTATTACTGAATTTCTAAATGATTTCCCATCATAAGATTTCAGTGCTACCCAATGGGCTGCAAATAACTGATAAAATAGTTGTATGCTTTTAATAAAGCCATTCTGCTTCACATTGCCACTTTCCTTATCTTTTAGAATCTAATGAAGAAGTTCATGAAAAGTAGCACTTTTGTACTGAAATGCACGGCTGCAAAACTGCCCCTATATGTGCCTTGTATGGTTATAGAGAAAAAGATATTATGTTTGCTTAACCGAAGGAATCCAACTTTCCACTGAGACAGTCGGTACAGCTTGCCAAAAATAGGGGCATGGCCTGCGTGGGGCATGGGACGTAAAACAACTATTTTGATTACTGATAGTGAGGCACGCAGACTTGTTTGTTCACGAAAAATACTAATATAGCCCAGAGCAGCATGTCCCTTGTCCTCTTCTATGTTATTTAAAGGGATCCTGTCATGGAAAAAATAAAAAATTCTAAATGCATCAGTTAATAGTGCTGTTCCAGAAGAATTCTGCACTGAAATCCATTTCTCAAAAGAGCAGACAGGTTATTTTATATTTCATTTTGAAATCTGACATGGGGCTAGACATTTTGACAATTTCCCAGCTGCCCCAAGTCATGTGCTCTGATAAACGTCAACCACTCTTTACTGCTGTACTGTAAGTTGGAGGGATATCATCCCCTCCCTTTCCCCCACCGAGCAGCCTAACAAAAAAAAACAAGGTAACCAGATAACAGCTCCCTAACACAAGATAACAGCTGATAACAGCTGCCTGGTAAAACCCATGTCCCACTGTGTACTATTCAGTTATATCGAGAAGGAAAAACAACAGCCTGCCAGAAAGCAGTTCCCTCCTAAAGTGCTGGCACAAGTCACATGACATGGGGCAGCTGGAAAATTGACAAAATGGCTAGCCCCATGTCAGATTTCAAAACTGAATATAAAAAAATCTGTTTGCTCTTTTGAGAAATTGATTTCAGTGCAGAAGTCTAATGGAGCAGCACTATTAACTGATGCGTTTTTTTGAAAAAAACATGTTTTCCCATGACAGTTTACCTTTAAGCTGCTAGAGCCACTGGCTAGCATACATATTTATATATTTAATGCTTCTTGACAGTTTCTCTCTCTCTGTATATAGTATATATAATATATATATATATAATGCAGCTCATCCCTTTTAATGGGTGCACGTAGGTGTGGCTTGTATCACATTCTTAACACAAAATCCCAGCATTTAGTAAAAAAAGATACACTTTTAGTTACAAAGTCTGTACAAAATATGCATAAGCTTATGCATATTCTATATTTTGGTAATAGGCCAATTTATAAATTTTATTTATTTTGAGGGCCTAAATTGAATTTGCTGTGAGGCCCGGTAACGTCTAGTTACGCTACAGCTGTGTGCCATTGCCCTAAATGGGGTATGCATGGAAAAGGGGCATGACCAAAATGATCAGACTAAACATTATCTACGATAAATACAAGGAAGAACAACGTCAACTACACTAACCCCCTGTGACACAGTGTGTCTTGTGGGGACTCCAAATACCCATGTGGTTATCCACTTTCATGTTTCCAATGTCTGCCTGTGAAGTGTCCAGCACAGCATTCCACAGTTTTCACATCTCCTGCCAGAATTACACAGACTGGAAGGATGACAGTTTTTTCTTTTTTATTATGCCTAAAGGCTTTGCACTCGCATAAAGTCTATATACTGCTTCAAAGGAAGCACCCAGGAAAAAATACAACCCATTTAGCTCAAAGTATTTGTGTTTTATTATAAATAATGTATCCCTGTTTTAAAACATGAAGGTATTAAAAGCCACTGACATGTATGTCACATCTATGACATGTATAAGAGCACCTGGTCTGTGGCCATGTCCCTATATGGTACTATAAACTCAGCTCTGTTTTTCTTTATATTGCAATTCCTCCAAGCCACAGTAATGTAAAACCTAACCACTATACACACTGTAAAATGTAAACACATTATTGCAAATATTTCTACTTACAGAAACTGGTTATAGGAAAACAAAACAACTTCCTAGTTAATGGAGCATGGTAAACTGTAACCTTACAATGGTCAACAAGTAACAGGTTAATTTAATAAACAATCCTATTATATATGCCTGCAGGCAATTCTTAAATACCTGTTCAGAAACCAAGGCTTCTACTTCACTAATCTGACTCAGTGCTTAATCATTAATCATGTGAATATATACGCATACACATATACATGCTGCTATCATATTGTGTACATAGATATTATCTTACATTTCTCATAAAGGCTCATAGGTTCACTTCTCTACCCTACCATTTACACACACAGACGTTGCTTCCATGGACTGAGGCACATAGACTATATGGACTAATAGTATTCAGACACCAGTGAATACCAATGAAAAGGCTTGCATCATGGAATTAGGCAGAGCATATGATTTAATTGCTGAGTACAGCTTGGGAACATTTAATTGCTGAGTACAGCTGGGTACATGGTGCAATTTTACAGAACACCTCTCCCGACACCCCAGGCACATTCCACCTACATGACTCAACACCTGAATGAGGATTTCTCTCTCACTGTGTCTGTCCAATCACTCCTAGTATTTTGGTCAGTTTAGTCCAGCTTTTAATTGTTCAACATTCCAGTCTTAGAATTCAGTGCTGCTGTAGTAATTGCTTCTGTGTGCTATGCATATATATATATATATATTTTTTTTTTAAAGTAAGACCAGCCACACCGAGAAATCTTGTGAAAAGCTTGAAAATGTATTGGACATTACATGAACAGCTATGGCTTCTGAACATTTTGTATATACAGGTAGGGGATATTTTATCTGGAAACCCATTATCCACAAAGCTCCGAATTACAGGATGTCCACCTCCCATAGATTCAATTTTATACAAATAATCCAAATTTTTTAAAATGGTTTCCTTTTTCTCTGTAATAATAAGACATTACATTGCATGTGATACAAACTAATATTTAATTAATCCTTATTGGAAGCAAAACCAGCCTATTGGGTTTATTTAATGCTTACATAATTTTATAGTAAACCCCTCCGGCCATCCAGGGCCCCCCTCCAGCCATCCAGGGCCCCCCTCCAGCCATCCAGGGCCCCCCCTCCGGTCATCCAGGGCCCCCCTCCAGCCGTTCAGGGCCCCTGCTCCCTTCCTCCCCTCTCCTCCCCTCTCCTCCGGCCTGGCCTCAAGTGTCGCATGGGTGCACACGCGCTGACCTCAGCACCGGGCGCCACATACTACTGTGCATGCGTGCCCAGCACAGCACTTCACATCCATTTTTTTCCAAATTGAGAGGGGGTCTTGCCCGGTGGGGGCCCAAGAGGGTCGGGGGCCCACCGGGTTTTTTCCCACTGTCCCGCCGGGCAAGTCCGACCCTGAATAAACTTATTTTGGAAGTAACAAGAGCTTGAACCTCAGTTCAACTGATGCTATTATTATTTCCCCAGAACTTTAACTTTCACAAATATCTTTTTTTTTTCAGAAGTTATAGTAATTAGAATTTGCACTGCTCACAACTCTACTTCTTTCTGCTCTCTAGTTAGTCTGCACCAGTATCACTGTGTCACTCCATGAGTCTGCACCCAGGCTGACAAGCTAAACTGGCCATAGACGCAAAGACTGATCATACAAATCCTCGTTTCGTATGATTTTCGGACCGCGTGCGGAGTGTCCCGACATTTGTCGTGCCATGGCAATCGGTCGTTCAGTTGATTGGACAGGTTAGAAGATTTTTGTCGGCTGCCTCAGTTTCTATATCACTTCTCATCTGTCAAGACCTAGTAGATATTTGTTTTGCATAAATAATCTCACTCAGTCACAACTGGCCAAGGTTAAGTGCGGTGCTTCAGTAAAATGAGGATTAAGAGCTAAACGTCATGGGAGATTTTGTAGGATAGTGTATGATCAATAAAATACCTCCTACAAGTTATTGCATGGGTTAAAATATAATGGGACTGATACAAAAATCTGATAAACTACATGGAAACTTTTTTTTCCTACGCAACATGCCTGTCAAATGGGAAAGCTGCGGCTGCACGTTGCATCTTCATACGATGAGATAAACTCTAATGGTGTCTGATCAAAATCACCCATCTCCTATGTCAATCCCATATGGCAGCAGTCTTAGTTGAACTATGTACCCTGTTGATGGCAAACAATGGAGTTTTGCCAATCCTTATATAATGAAGTACTTGTGAAATAAAAGATGAAATTAGAATTTTAATAAGATCATCTGACCATATAACCAAGTTGTGACCATCCGGTTGCTAGAGATGGCGGCTGGGAACTGTAGGTGCAACTGGAAAGCATTCTATCCACTCTATTGTGCGTGCCTGCGCTATGTACATGAATGAAAATCAAAAAACAATTACATCTCCTAACCAATGAACAAATCAGGGATTAAAGTGTGTCCTGCCAGTCATTCAGGCTTTACGTTATCACCTTGAGGCAAAGAATAAAGGTCATTGTGATGTGTGGCGAGAGTGATTACCAAGAAAACAACAAAAAGTAAACGTGCACACTGGTTTAAATTATCCGCGTTTTAACCATACTTACATCATTTAACTTTCCATTTCTTCATTTGATTAAAAAAACATTACCCATTTCATGATAACTCTTCCAAAAATGGCTAGACGTACTTGATAGGATTTTAATTTGGATACTAGACAGCCATTAGGCATGGAGTTTGAGTATAATATTTCTTTATTTGTATAATATTCTAATTTATACCGGACTTAATTTTTACCCTGGGCTCAACCTCCTTATGGGCCCCTCACAGATGTGAAGTCTGCTTCATGAGCATTAAGACCACCAGACCTGCTCATTTGGCAACCTTGGGGCATGATTTTGGACAAATCATGCATTGTGGCCATAGAGACTGACTAGACAAGCACCAAATGAATGTACTCCTTGTCCAAGGGGTGTTTAAACCTGATCATGAGTAGCCACCTTATACGTCTTTACTATCTTTCTACCCTAGTCTTACTAAATTTGTTTATTTACTCATATATTTGTTTTATTTATTCTTACTCATTTGTTTATATTATATTATAATTATATTATATTACTAAAGTGTTCAGTAATGTGTTATATCAGCAACATCAGCAATAAAAAGCAGTTGGTCCTGGCTTGGGACACCTCCTGGGATTTAGTATAGTTCCAAGTGTTTACGTATTATATTATCAGGTGTCCTGTTCTCGGCATCTTCTGCCATCAAACCTTAGAACCTGTTTCTACTTGAACCCTGACGCAGAGCATTTATATCAAAGATAAACTTGGATCTGTTTGTACAGTTTATATACTGTGTTCCTTCTACAGTGCACACCTGCCACACCAGGTAGGAACCTCTCCTTGCCCTGAGGTATCTCTGTGTGATCACTATTTGCCAGTGCCAAAGCAGTAGTGGCTTCTCTGGAGCATTTTGTATGGCGGTTTATCTAGTTTAATTAGTGTCTGAGGTTTTACAGAGAGTTGTGTCACTTCCTAACAATTTATTTTGTACATGTCCCCACGTGTTACTTCTCTTTCCAGCTATGACTTAGCAGCACTTCAAGTACTTAGCACTAAAAGCTATTTATCTTTGGCTACACCTTGACTCTATGGAAATGACACAATTATATTCCTGTTAGTAGTGTGCCTTCCCTTAGACTAGTTGATCAGTAAAGTTTAAAGACTGGACAAGATGCCCTATGAAACCACTGTTAGTTATACACTGCTTGAAAATTTGTTCTAAATACATGGGAATACTTATTACGAATAGATTTATGATATAACTCCCAATATTTGAAAATACAAAGGCTGTCTTTTGCTGGGGCAACTTATCTCCCAGAATCTCCTCGTGTAGACCTTCCCTAATGAGTTCAGGGATCTCTGGTATCAATAGTAACATTTACTTTCATTATTGTAACAACACTAGACTAATGAACTCTGCATGTGGGACAGCAATTCAGAAACTATCATTAAACTGTCAAGGTTCTGTCTAGTCAAAAATTCTAGGTCACATAATGAAATCCCCCTACCTGTGTATGTGTTTCTGATTTTTCAATGTGTTTTGCTATCAGGTCTAAAGGTATAATATGTACTGTTGTAAGATATTAATTTAAGTGGTCACTATATAGATGTATGTAATAATATACCTAAGTGTCCCTAGAAGGTATTTAATTTCTTATTTTTTAATGTTTAAACAAAACATTAACACAAAAAGAGTCACTTTTGTACACTTTTAGGTAATGTAGTCATATGGTTGCATCAGCTTTATTTCTGAAAAAAAAACAGTGGTTTATTGTCTTTATGTCTGTATTGTACATTTATAGAGAGAGCATTTTACACAGTTATCAGAGATCCAGGGGTTAATTTACTATTAGCCGGTGTTAAGTGCAAATGAATGAACTGATGTATTATTACTAGCTTCAATGCATCTGATGCTCTTATGACTGTGACTGTGGTTCAAGGTGCCAGGAGTGACTGCCTCTCACTCTATAAAGTGCTGGGCATGCCTTCTGCCTCTGCATCTCACTATATAATATGTTTTGGGCACCAGGATCTCTTGACCTCACTGTGCAATGTACTGTGGATGTTATTACCCATGGTTCTCATTGTATATTATGATGGTCACTCCATTTACCAATAGTTCTTACTGTATAAGGTGTTGCACAGTTATCCTTGCTTTCAGTGTACTGGTATGCACATATTCACAGATGTATTTTTTATTTATTTAGGTGATTAAAATATTCCTTGCACTGCAGATTGTTCCTTAATTAATAAATTAAAACAAGTTATTCATTTAAGGTACACAAAGCTACCCTTTAATGGGGATGGCCACACAAACAGTTTTAAAATACTGACAAAACAATTCTAAGCAACTCCGGGGGAACTCCAGCTTCCAAACCAAAATTTGATAAAGAGGCACACATAAACAGGGTTGCCCCTGCGATGGCCTAGCCAGTAAAATTCCTGCTACAACTGGTAGTACATGACCATGGTAAAGTTATGTATGGATACTCATGCATCTTGGGTGGCAGCCCTCGTGTGCCTATACATTTTTTTTTTTAAATAAAAAGCTTAAAAAATCCCCCTGCCTGCTGCCAAGATTGCAGTCAAATCCAGTGCCAGAGCTGGGGGTCCCTCATCTCTGGGCTATCGGTGCATTGTTTACAGCAGCACAGACTGAAGCTACTGCCCTTTTCATACAACATATTGATACTATTACATAGCCCCAAGGGTTCTTCCCATATAGCTTGTAACACATTGGCCATTTTCCTCTTTAATGCTGTTTCATATTCCTGACACAGGAGACTTCCTGGAGCATCTGGAGGAGGAGGAAGCAGGGAACCCAAGGCTCACAAGACAC
>CM044439.1:138043026-138057886 GCA_024363595.1 Xenopus borealis
TCACATTTACCTTCATTTTCTTCCAGGCAGACATCTGGTCTTTAGGGATCACAGCCATTGAGTTGGCCAAAGGAGAGCCACCATACTCAGACCTTCACCCTATGAGGGTCTTGTTTCTGATTCCTAAGAACAACCCTCCATCCCTCCAAGGCCAGTACAGTAAACCATTCAAAGATTTTGTTGAGGCGTGCTTGAACAAGGATCCCCGATTGGTAAGCATCTTGCTTTATGTAGAGCATTGTAATCACACCAGATATAGCAGCTCATTTACAATTACTGTATATAGTGAATCAGGTACCCCCTCTTAAAATATAAGGATATTATAAGTTACAGAGGAGTTGCAGACCATATAAAAACACGAGACCGAAGGTCAAGTGTTTTTATACAAGTCATGGAACTTCAAGGTGACTTCTAATATCCTCATATTTTGCAACAGAAAGTATTTTATTTATTATAATATACAAGTTTCAGTGAGTCGTGTGACAAAAATGACATCACTATGCTATGATTATAATCGATGAAATCACTAAGCACCATTTATAAGGATAAAAATTACAGGATTTTCCTGGCTCTTCTGTATAATATAACGATAACGATAATAATTAAGAAATAATTATTAAGAAATAATTAAGAAACCTGAGATGGTAACCCTTAGTCCAATTGCACACAATGGAGTTAATCTGCATCTATAAAACCTGTAGGCCTACATTTCGCCTTCATAACTTAAAGGGATACTGTCATGAAGGAAAATCCAGGTCCCACTGCAACACGTTCAGTTACATTGAGTAGGAAAAACAACAGTCTCCCAGAAAGAAGTTCCATCCAAGTGCTGACTCTTTCTGAAAGCACATGACCAGGCAAAACGACCTGAGATGGCTGCCTACACACCAATATTACAACTAGAAAAAAATACACTCAGGGATAACATTTAATATGGTTAATTATTTGCAGTGTAAACTGTGTAATCTAGAAAAAAAAAACAAGACCATAAAAATCATGACAGAATCCCTTTAATATAAAGCTGAATGATATAGCTTTGCTTATCACCTTTCTAAACTCTGAGCCCAATTCTCACAAAGGTGCAGATTACTAGCATTTGAGAGCAGTACTAAGAAGTCTTGTGTTGAATTTCTTCCTTTTATCCGTTAAACAACAAATATAGTATATGTAGTCTCTGTTACCAACCCTACAGCAATTTAGTCCCTGGCTTCACTTGCCCAAATCATCAAATCTCACCCTCAAGCTCGATGCATATTTACTGCTGAATTATTATGGGCTGGATCCATCTGTAATTCAAGTCACATTTGAAATGATTTATTTATAAAACATCTGTCCCAGTTAGTGCAGATCCTATTATATTGTAAATAACATTTTATTCCTCTGAATCAGCCCTTGTCTGCAGGAGTGAGCGATTGTGATGCATATTACTCACCATTGCATAAGTTTTGCTTTCAGCATAATACAATGCAATCATTGAAAGGCAGAACATTTATAAGAACATTGCATGGCATGTTTAATACCCTAGAACAGAAAACCAGTATGCAACACTATTATAATTATTTCAAGGGCTGACATTTGTTATATTTACTGAGCTAAACTTGGACATGAGTTCCATTCTGCTATGTTCCCCTATGGTCTGTACATGGACAGTCATGTGCCAGCAAATGTGCAAAGTGAGTGATGTGAGCAGGGCTGTGTACTAAACAGCATACTTACATGGAGCTGCTGCATCACTGGGTACACAACACAAACACACCTGGTTCATGTAATGATTCAACTGCACACCTTTAGTTTACTTCCACTGCACTGGTGGTGCTGGCCCTCCGTTGACCCGGCTGGGTCCCTTAGCAACAGCAGACTTACAGCCTGTGTATGGCCAACTTTGGTCTGCAGTGTGCTGCCATCAAACAGCGAAGCATCCAAATGAACTATGCAACTTTTTCTGTAAGAGTTGTGAGACACGGGCAGATTCAGGGAGATTCGGTCGCCTGGAGACTAATTGCCTGTTCTTCTGGTGACAATCTCCCTGAACTGCCTTCCCGTGTCTTCCCTTCCTGTATAATGAAGAGTCGCCTGCGCTAAGCACACGTGGCGCTTTGTTTTCCAAAGTTGCCTCACAATGAAACTTCAGGCGATTTCGGAAGATTAAGTGCCACGTGTGCTTATCACAGGCGACTATTCAATATACAGGAAGGGAAGACACATGAAGGCAGTTTGGGGAGATTGTCGCCCAGAAGAACAGGCGATGAGTGGCCAGGCTACTCAATTTCCCTGAATCTGCGTGTGTTTCACTACCCTTACCCTTGTGAGGCAACTTCGGGTGTCTTCGGAAAACGAAGCGCCGCGTGTGCTTAGCACAGGCAATTTTTCATTATTGCGGAAGGGAAGACACGCCAAGGCAGTCCAGGGAGATTGTCGCCCAGAAGAAGAGGAGATTAGTCTCCCTGAATCTGTCCGAGTGTCACTACCCTAAGAACCAGGGCTAATGGCACACACAGCATTTTCCCATCTGCGGTGAAGGTGGCAAATAGGCCACACTGTTAGGGCACACATAAAGCAGATTTCTACACAAATGCCAATATGTATTTTCATGACAGACACAGCATCTTCCTATCAGGGCACACATAACTTGCAGTGGAAGACAGCAGACTTCAGAGTGCCACTAGCTTAAAGCTAGCAATACACTGGCAGATATAAGTCTGATTCAGCTGATCTGACCATGTATAGAGCCCCTTGAATGGCTTATCTGACCGAAAATCAGGCAAGTTTAAATGTCCTGTAGGTCCAAGGACCATATCTACATGTTGATGCTATCATCAATCTGACGACCAACATAGCGGTAATTAAAATCCAACCTCAAGGTCTGCATATCGATAATCATAATAATGACCAGATAAACACATGGATCGTTATTAAATACCATTGAACTAATTGGGAGTCCTTGCATGTAGCTCTATAAGACACTGTCCTGTTATTGTGAATTGTGGGGCTGCAGGCATCCTTGCTTTTTGACAATGTATATTTGCACACATAGAGGCCTACGGCACGGGAGCTGCTGAAGCATCGCTTCATACTAAGATACACTAAGAAAACATCCTTCCTGGTGGAACTGGTGGAAAGATACAAGCGCTGGAAATCCCAGGGCCACCGTGAGGATTGTAGCTCAGATGAGTCTGACATGTAAGTATAGAAATACTAAATGAAGCCAGCAGCAGGGCCAAAGATAAAAAATCTATCAGTTTAGAACAGTTTACAGCAGGGGTCCCCAATAGGGTTGCCAACTTTTCTGAAAGGTTATACCAGCTGGTGGGAGGGGCAAAAGGGGCGGGTCATGCTGCTAAAGGGGCTGGGCCACACAATGTGCCACAAAAGGGGGTGGCACCATGTCATGGGATGGCCTTCACACCAGTCTGCTATCTGCTGTGTAACTTGAGCTTTTTCTCCTTTGAATGGCTGCCCCCATTGCTACACAACAATAGAAGTAAGCAAACACAGCAGTTTTACCAGAGCAGGGCAACACTACAGTATATTGTCATTACTTTAAAACACTTATTTTTTGATGTAACTGTTCCTTTAATATAAATAATCAGTATACTAAATCAGGGCCGGCTGGCCCAGTTGCCCCCCCTCTCCACTGAGCACGCTGGACACGGCGTAAAGGCGCAGCGTGCTAGCCAATGCATTACGGCGTTTACGTGCTTGCAGCGTCAAAGCACACGCCACCCTCCCCTAACGGCCGCACAGAGGAAAGGAAACCAGACCGGACTGGGGTAGGCAGCAGTTACAGGTATGTGCCGGGTTCACCCAAACCTTGCGCCCTAGGCACGTGCCTACTCTGCCTACCCCTAGTTCTGGGCCTGTACTCAATTATTGGATTAACTGTGTACAAAAACTTTAGATAAAGTGGGGCATATAAACATATGAAGAAAGATCAATGATATGGAACCAAATCAAAATAAGTATTTACATAAATTTCCAAGCTATTATTGTCATTTGTGTGTGAGAAGCTTCACTTCCTATTTCTCTGTGGTAAATAAACAGTGTTGGCAATCTGCTGGTATAGGACTGGGGAAGTGGAGGGAATATGGTGGTGCTCTTATTTGGGTATAGCGATCTATAATGCCATGTTTCAGAACCTGCCATTGATTTATGTTCTAAAAGTGGTTTAAAGTGAAGTTATTTCAGTTCACTTGCTTTACAGTGACTTGCTGAAGATTTTGGTGATAAACAAAACGGTGTGCACAGTAACAGAGGCTGAATATTGCCTAGCCAAATTAAATGACTATACAAATATGGGATCTGTTATCTGGAAACCTATTTTCCAGAACGCTCAGTATTACGCAAAGGGCGTCTCCCATAGACTCCCATTATAATCAAATAATCCAGATTTTTCAAAATGATTTCCTTTTTCTCTGTAATAATAACACAGTAGCTTGTACTTGATCCCAACTAAGATATGATTAATTCTTATTGGAAGCAAAATCAGCCTATTGGGCTAGAAGGAAAGTCTTCTTCCACTTGGGGCTGCCAAATATTAAGCACCCTCAAGTGATTGTATTGACTTACCTAAAACCCCCTAAATAAATGAGGACCTGAATAGAAAGATGAGTAATTAAAAGTAGCAATAACAATAAATGCAGAGTTTGCAGAGCATTTGTTTTTTTACATGGGCTCACTTGAAAGTTGGAAAGAGTCAGAAGGCAGCAAATAATTCAAAGGCCAATTGAAAAGTTGCTTAGAACTTTTAACTCCTGTAGCATACTTAAAGTGAACTGCCCTTTTAATGAGGTGGAGAGCCACATATCTAATCTGCAGCCCATCTGCACCTGCCTCCTGACCTCTATCTATAGGCCCTAGACCTGCAAATGGAGTGCTGAGTTGGGCCCAAACCTGCCAGAACACCACAATGGAACAAGCAAAACAACTGAGGAGAAAACTTTATAGTTCCCTCTACTGGTTTAAATGACAATATAGTCAGGTGCCTGAAATGTCAGTATAGTATATAATGCACATACTTTGTTATATGAAGGAAAGAAGCAGTTGGAGAGGAGCCATATTGTTTACCTAAAGGGTAGGCCAGTTACTGTTGATCCAATCACTTGCCTTTTGGTCTACAATTGGTTCTCATGGGTTGTCTGAAGGCTGTATCCATATAGTCTTCTGCGGAAATTATTTTTTTAAGCCTGTCTGAGATTTCTTTCCAAGACCTTCATTGAGCCTTGTGCATGAACATAGTATATAAAACACTGATGAGAAACCAGGTAAGTAACTGCCAATGCTGTTGGGTCTTAAGGTTGCCATCTTTCCTGCCACCATTGGTTTGCAAGTAAGATAGTTGATTTTGAATAAAGACGTGTTAGAGCTGAATCATCAGATATACAGTTAGAAACAATAGAATTATACCTATATTTGATGATTCAGCAATAACAGTGGCCAATGGTCAGGCTCCATCAAAGTTTTCCAGCCTGCCCAATCGATAAACCCAACGATAGCCTAGTCTTCTGCCCATATGAGTTGTCTCTTCTCCTGCTATTCATGCACCGAATATCCCACATCTCTCCTGCTATGCATGCACCAAATATCCCACAAAATTAATGTGTGTCTATGGCCACCTTTAAGCTTCATGTTCATCCCTTTTATGTATTTCAGGGACATTGAAGATGAGCGGAATCATAACCAAACTCCCATCTGGTCATTTCCAGAGACCATCTGTGCCAAGTCCATGAGTCGAATGCAGTGGGGCTGTCAGAAGGTATCGGTGATGTTTTATGTTGTGTGGACAGGTAGCAATGTGATATTATTATTATAAGATCTTTGGCATTTATATATTGTGTCCAACAGCTTCTAATTACCAGCACTCGCTTTTATTTGTACTAACAAAGAATCCTCCTGCTTGTGTTACACAGGAATGAACATCGAGTGGGAACAGGTGTTCCCTTGCTCTACTCTGTCCTGTATTTTATTCAGTTTTTGTAGGTTTATTATTATTATCATGTATTTCTATAGCGCCAACATATTTCGTAGCGCTTTAAGGTAAATGACATGAATTACATACATATGGAGTTACATACAATCACAATCAATTCAGATAGAAAGGTGAAGAAGGCCCTATACAGAAAGAGCTTACAATCTAAAGGTAAGGGAGTTACCCATAAGATGTGGGAATGGGCAAGATCGAATTAAGTGGGTGACAAATGTGGTACTGTATGTTTCTTCCTGCTGATCACGTGACTTATAGCCAGGCTTACAAAGGAAAACTTTATCTTTATTGCACATTGTATTTCTATGCAATAACTATATAAACAAATTTAAATAGAACCTGGCATCTATTCCATGCTAACACTTCATGTTGCCTTGTCTGCAGCCAGCAGAAGCCATTCATCGCCTGCCCCGGTCACGTTGTCTATCAGCCCTAGTGACGCCAGTCTTCCAAGAGGTGACCTTTTTTTGTATATTTATATGGGTTTTTTTTGTGATTTCAAGGTTCAGATTTGTGGTGAGACTGGAAGGGGAGAGGTAAGTTATGGGCTGGGGTTTCAGGGAAATCAGGTGTCCCATACGAAAGAGGTGAGAGATTTTGTTGGTTGTAGCCTTTGATGCATTTATAAAATATACATACTTGCTGTTTAATTGGCCACATTCTACTAAATGTTCAGAAGCCCCATCAGAGACAATATACTCTTGAATCACATCAGACCAATTTTATTCATCTTTAAGTCCTGAGAGTGCGGATTGTTTTTGGAGGTATTGTGAAAATTTGATGTCTCTGCACCAAGGCATACATACTAACTATGTTAGGGTTTTAAGTAGACAGAGGGTTGGGAACGGTGCCACCTAACTCAGCAGCTCTGTACAATTCTTTCAGATGTAAAAGGAATGAGTGTTTAAAGGTCGGTGATAGAGCACAGGTCTGTTTCTGTTCTTTGCACACCAGCTAAGAGAACAGCGAAGTGCCGGAGCATTTGGTTCGGTGCAGGAGCTGGAAAATGCTTTTAGCCTGGCAGAGGAGTCGAGTCCTGGAATCACAGATCTGCTGATTTCTCACCTGGTGCAGCGGGTGCAGAGGTAACACACATTTCTTATACCCAAGAACATTTCTATTCTGCATCATGCTATCTTTCATGTAGAGAACACCTTCTTGTAGACATGTGCTGTATAACTAGGGGAGGAGGATTTTCTAACAGGCTCGTGCCAAGATGATGTCTCCTTTTCATCAAAGTTTAGGAGAAGGGGTAAGAAAGAATTTCATATGAGGTGCAAACAACCCAAGGGTACCCCACACTCTGTGACCCAAAACTCAATATATAGCATATGTTGGGTATGCACAAAATATACAAACAAAAAGTGTTTTGGTTGATTCTGGCGCAATATCCTTTGGATCAGAATCCCCCTTGAAAAATTGTGTTTGGCAAGTGTATCAGCTCCTTGTTCTGCCTTTTTGCCTCAAACATAAAACTGGGTGGTATGTAGGTATAATTGACAATATTGTTATGTATATATTGCTTTGATAAGTTACAATTTTGATTGATGTACATTTTACTGTAATAATATATAAAGAGATTTTTTTCTATACCACCTATTCAGTCTCTTGATTACTGCAACCTACTCCTTGCAGGTATTCCAACAAGTCACCTTTCACAACTCCAATCTGTTCTAAATGCTGCTGCTAGACTCATCTATCTCACCGCTCAGCATCCGCTGCTCCCATATGCATTTCACTTCACAGGCTCCCAATCTCCTCTAGAATCAAATTCAAATTACTAACCCTCACATTCAAGGCCCTTAACAATGAAGCCCTCCTTATATTTCATCCCTGATCTCTAAATCCACTCCTACACGCACCCTTCACTCTGCTTCTGACCTTTGTCTTGCTTCTCCTCTCATCACGTCTGCCCCTTCTCCTCTACAAGACTTCTCTCTGGATTCTACTTTTCTACTGCCTCGAGCGGTCAGACATTTACCCTTTAATCCTATTGTACTCTGTAAATCCTTGTTTGTTATCCACCATTTATTCCCTGTTTGTTACAACTAAGGTAAAGTACTACGTATCTGATTGATGTACATTTTACTGTCATAATATATAAAGATTTTTTTCTATACCACCTTTTGTTTGTATACTTTGAGTGTACATACCCAATATATGCTAATTAGAGCTATGGAAATATGTAAGTGCATAATAAGGCAGCTGTGTTCTGTTGCACTATAAAGTATCAGTGGCCCCTGTGTGCTGCCAGTGGGATGGATTGGGCTCTGACAGAACTGGTTATAACTGTGAGCACAGCAGTGACACAACACTGACACTTTACAGAACACAGAAAAGACTCATTGCAGACAGAGAAGTTTTGTTTTTTTAACCAAATGCAAAAGGCGGGGAGTAAGTTGTTAGGAATCCAGTTCTACCATTAGTTCATCATTTAAACGTGTTTGTTTAGTTGCCATAAGAGTTCAGACTTTTTCTGTTACTGCTGAGTTCTTTGTCTATTCTCTCTCTTTTAAGGTTCTCCAAAGCACCATGAATAAAATAGATCCAGCCAAAAGCTAAACTTCTGCATGTCCTGTGGAATTATGGGACTGTACTGTGACTGATCAGACATACAAACCATGCCATAACATATTAAATATGTTCTTTATTTTTCTGAAGAGTTTTCTCATGAGCCAGTCTGTTATATACAAATAAACAGATTTCATACAGATATGTTTGGAAGAGGTATGACTTTTTCCTACTTTAATTAGAAAAAACGACCACTTGGGATAAGTAGAAGCTAGTAGAAATACAAACCATGCAAGAATTCCATTGTTATGGTCAAGAGATACAGTTTTTATATCAGAAGATGTGCAGCTTGATTAAACTACACAGGAGATTTTATACTGTGAGGAAATGACCAAGAAACAAGTCAGTCGTTTTTAATTATTCTACAAAACCATTACTGACAGCTTTTTAAAGAAATAAAATAAAGGAATATAATGTTTTAATATTATTTGGAGAAGTGCAGTGTCAATCCTGAGTCTTGAGAAACAGAAGTGATCAGAAACTGCTGCCGAGTGGGAGAGACCACTGCACTGGAATTCGGGAGATAGCGGTGAGCTCCACAATCACTCCTTAAGGCCGCCATTCATGGGCCGATAAAAGCTGCCGACAGACAAGTCGGCAGCTGATTGGCCCGTGTGTGGGGCCATCCGACGGGGTTCCCCGATTGATATCTGGCCGAAAGTCGGCCAGATCTCGATCGAGCAGGTTAAAAAACCTAGTTGGATCACAGGCGCATCTGTGCGTGTATGTGGTCCCGTGATCCGACCGCCTCCATTCTGATTTGATTGTTGGGCCCTAGGGCCCACGCTCGGATCAGCCCGATACCACCCACCATATCGGGGAGAGATCCGCTCGTTTGGTGAATGCGCAGATCTGTTTTGGGGCAAATTTAAGCATTAAAAAAATTGGTGTTACTGTTCCTTTAACAGAGCATGTAGTCAATGAGACTAAGTCTCTCTAACGTCATCAGATTTTGTTGGATGCAGAGTTCCTTCCAACATAATTTTTTTGAGCTTTGCAACTACATCCAACTTGTAGGATACAATCTGTCAATCTGACAGCATCCTACCCAATCTTCCAAGTAGTTGAGCTCTAATACTGAGTTTAACTTTGTGTTCTGCCCAGTGGTTTCTGTAGATTCACATGAACACGGAGCAGCATTGAAAAGAAAACAACATACACAATGTGATTGACTGATTACACAGCACAGCTCCCATCCTCTGTCAAATAGCCGATCTTCCCCGGAGAACTGACCCCTCGTCTAATCACCTCCATCCACCTGAAAAGACAGAGAATTCCCATGTAACCTACAGTCAAATACACTCTGTTATTGGGATGTGTGTATTAATCATTACACACACAAGAATATAATATATATATAATCAAAATTTGCTTTTATTTCCAATTGTTCAATTTTAAAAAATGTGTTTAGCTTTTTAAGGGAATGAAAGGTAGAAAAAGGGGGGGGGGGTCATCAAATTTTTAGCCCTTGTCAGACAGTGATTCTAGTGATGTAGCTCATATGCTGGGCTGGTGTTCTATTTGCATAAAACAAAATTCAGTAGCTGCAAGGGAAGCCTGTGATGCCAGAACAGAATGGCCACAAGGAGATCACAGGTGAAGTACCCTGGACTTTAAAAGAGGAGGAGGAGCACAGGCATGGGGTACAAGGGACTACAATCAGTAGGGCTTTCCAAACACTTCCCCAGTTATTCTACATTTGGTCTTGTGACTGCAACTTTCCAGTAGAAATCTATTCTATTGTAAAAAGTCAGCAGGAGCATCCATCGCTGAAACCATTAGTCTTCCTTAACAGCAAATGGGAAAAGCAGTGGTTTAAAATATGGCAGATTAGATACCCGCTGTGTCCCTTCAGCTGTACTAGAGACCCTTACATGCCACCAATGCAGCTGTAGCTCATAGCAGTGTGAGCAAAATATAGCTGACATTGGGAACATGAGTGAGTCTCATTAAAGGACAAGGAAAGTTAAACTAGCTAGAAATGTTGTACATGATGTTTTGTGCTTGTGTACCAGCCCAAGACAACCACAGCCCTTCAGCAGTAAAGATCTGTGTCTCCCCAGTAGATGCCCCAGTAGCTCCCCATCTTCTTTTCTGCTGATTCACTGATTCACATGCTCTGTGCTGCTGTCACTTACTGAGCTTAGGGACCCACTCACAATATACAGTACACATAGAATAGAAATGTCACAATATAAGGCTGATTAGTCATTAATACAGATAATTACTACATGACAGCACAGAAACCAGTGCAACTAGCATCAGAATTTAATAATCAGCCCTGTAGCATCAGCTTGAATTACAGGCCAACCTCATTTTCTGCTGGATAATTAGTGACAACCCCTAAGCTTAGCTTCTCAACAGCTGCTCAGAGCCCACTGAGCATGTGTCACAGACACTTTCCAAGATGGTGACCCCCTGTGACAAGTTTGAAGTCCTGGATCATTGCTGCTATTGACAAGCTGAAACTTTAGGCTGGTGCAATACGTTCAGTATGTCAAACATGGCATTTTTAGGTATATTTAATTTTAGGGTTTAGTTCTCCTTTAACAGAACAAGATCTCTTACAATATTATAAACTGAATACTGGAAAATATCCTGTTTCTATTAGCATTAATGGGGGCTGCCATACTGTGGGTCTCTGCTGAGGCATTCGCTAACGTTCAGAAGTAGTTTTTTTGTCGTCCTACAGAAGAGATTTAAAAGTCGGCCATAAACCAAAACATCCACTGGAATGTCAAGGTTGCTTAACAAGTGGCTCTTTCCCTAATATGCCCACACTGAACTGATTGATATCAGGCTGATACAATCATTTGACCCTTGTTCAAACCATACCAGCCAATTTAAATGACAATAAAAGGGTTCATCACTGGGGAGGTGCCACTTATTTAGAACCCCACCAGTGATTATAATTCCTAACGTTTGACCCTAGACTGGGGTTACGATGTTACTGAGTGGTGCACAGCCATCTTGCTCGTGTCAGGAATACGTGCAACTGCTTCAGGCATGTGCAGGAGAGAAGATGCGACTTGTATACAAACCTTCTCCACGTATACTCGCTGTCTGTTCTGAAGAAATACACGTGTGATTTGAAGTGGAGTTTGAATACGTTCTGGCAGCTGACAGGATCTGAGTTTGATGGGACGCTCACAGTGTATCCCAGGAGAGGCAGCGAGGCGAGAGGTGCATCCTCCTGTTAAGCCAATAAATATATATTATATGTATTAGCAGTATCCCAGCTGGCAGGATATACGCACAAACATATTCACATGGTCCAGCCAAACATGGCAACTCCCAGCCCAGCTGTCCAACTCTGCACTTGGCACACAGTCATGGGATCAGGCCTGGACTGCCAATATGTGGGTTAGGGCAAATGCCAGAGGGGCTGCTATAAGGTCCCATAGAAAGTCAGTATTTAGTGGGCTGGTGGGGGCTGTTTGGGCCTCTAAGTGGGATGATTGGGCCTCTGTGTTCCTGAAATGCCAGGGCCTATTTCGATTCTCAGTCCAGACCTGCATGGGATACCTTTTGGGAGTCAATATACTGGGCTTTTCCTTTGCTGTTTACAACCCAGGAGCTATACTGAGATGCTCTTAATTTTACTTTCACCACTTTGAACTCCGCCTGTGTGTTCAACTAAAATTTGGGCTACATTAGTGAAATGTTCTGTTTCTAGGGATGAGAATTGTACATGAACGAATTCTTGCTGCACTGATGCCTGTCCATTAAAAGTACTAAGGGGATTTCATTCAGCCAAAGAGAAGTGTTGAGCCAGGGATATACTATATGAAGATAATGGGCAAAGGAAGGAATAGGTGCTTATGAAGCAGGATATCCACCTGAAATTCACTGCATAATAAACACTTTTTTATTTATTTATTTACCTGATGGGTTTTGTAGAAGAAAAGGCAGAAGTTGGTAAAGACCACCCACAGGCGCTGCCACCCATTGCTGTTCTTAAATTTGCGAAGAAGGTACCCGGAGAGCTGGTTCTGCAGATACACAAATCTCAGTTTTAACAAAGTTCACTGGCAAATACCAACACACAGATATATATTTACTGGGAATAATGTACCCCCCCCTATTGGAAAACATCAGGATATTACAAGTCACAATGGGGTTCCAGGACCATATTAAGGTGCTTCTATACAAGTCATGAATTTTAATACCCTCGCATTATACAATTGACTGGACATTTTTTTAATTCGTAATACACAAGTGTCAGCGAGTCACTTGGTTTCTAAGGATATTTTACAGGAAATTCATGGTTTGTGTATTATATACTGAAAAATTTAACCATGGAAATCCAAGATGACTTCTAATAGTCTTATATTTTACAACAGGAGCAGCGGAGTATTTACCATAGAGGCACTCGAGGGACTTTGCCTTGTTTTAAAGGAATACAAATATAATGTAGTGTTGCCCTGCACTGGTAAAACTGGGGTGTTTGCTTCAGAAACACTACTATTGTTTATATAAACAAGCTGCTGTGTAGCAATGGGGGCAGCCATTTAAAGCTGAAAAAGCAGAAAATGCACAGGATACCCAGCAGATCACATATAAGCTCTGCAGTATAAAGTGGGATTCTACACAGTTTATCTGTTATCTTCTGTGCTGGAATGGCTGCCCCCATGGCTACAGCTAGTTTATATAAAATATAGTAGTGTTTCTGAAGCAAACACATCACTACATGATATTTTCATTACTTTAAAACACTTTCATTTTTTTTTTTTACTGTTCCTTTAATGGGGCGGCCCACAGACAGTTATATGGTAAAAAAATAAATTTTCGGAAAGAGAAACACTTTCCCTGATGCCAGATGCCTTGCTATCAAATCTGTAAGCAGAGGTGGGGCAGGGGGTCCCTCTATCAACGTGCGCTTACAGGTATTGACGTTATTGAATAAAATATCACATCATTGTATTATAATACACAAGAGCCATGAATATCCTGTAAATTATATCCTTATAAACGGTGCTTAGTGATGTCATCAGTTACAATCTGAGCTTAGTGATGTCATTTCTGTCACATGACTTACTGAAACTTGTGTATTATAATAAATGACGTACCCCCTGTTGCAAAATAGGAGGATATTAGAAGTCACCTCAGAGTTCCATGACCTGTATAAAAACACTCCTGCCTTCGGCCTCGTGCTTTTATATGATCATGGAACTTCTCATTAACTTATATCCTTCAATAGGGGGTATGTTATTCACATATATATATAAATCAATCCACAGGGGTCCAGCACACCATATAATAGATAATGACCCAGGTGCTACACTCCATGGCTCGAGTACAAAAACAGAAGAATTGAGGTGCACACTGGGAACCTTTTTAAAAAAAATTTTTTTCTTTATTCAATCCATTAAAAATAGGTCAACGTTTCGGTCCGGGTCTAGTGGATGGTCTTGAGAAAGGTCCTAGACCCGGACCGAAACGTTGACCTATTTTTAATGGATTGAATAAAGAAAATTTTTTTTAAAAAAAGGTTCCCAGTGTGCACCTCAATTCTTCTGTTTTTATATATATATATATATCATATAAATGAGATTTATGTCACAAGGTTGTATCTTGAAAATCAATTAACCAATGAAGATGCAAATTTGTGACTCATACTATACATCACAACATATTAATAACATAGTGTACTGGTCACTAGAGACTAGAGTCTGTGTGTTGCTGCAGCCTACTAAGGGGGGTCTGTAGAATTCACAACAGCCCAATGCAGATAATCCATGGGTTCCATCTACATGCTAGTTGTTACTGTATTTAAAGAGGGCCAGGGTGTCACATAAGAGACCCTCAAAGGTCTAATCTGAAACATTTCTATATGTACAAGAAAGACACTCTCTTGTATGACCGATAACCATAACTGCAGATTGTTACCTCCATCATAGTAAGGTGATCAGCGAGGGAGACACTCTGGTTCCGATACCAGCAAACGTGGCTCAGTGTGTTAGGATGATGGCTTTCTCCAGAGGATATGATGACTGGCTCTGTTGATGATATAAACATATAAAAACATTAGTTTATTCAGCTTCAACTAAAGTCTATATGCACACAATACAACATTCAACATATGTTCCTAAAATTCCAGTCTTCACTCCTCAATCCCACTTCCTCTACTCTATCACTATGCAACTTCAATCTCAATTCTTCACTCCTACAGCCCCAAAATCAATTTTCACTGTTGTTACAGCTCCAATCTCCATTCCTACAGCAACTAAATTCCTTCGCCACACACTTGCCATGCAGCTCCAATCTCAATTACTCACTCCTTCTCTCGCCATGCAGCTCCAATCTCAA
>CM044439.1:138077535-138093826 GCA_024363595.1 Xenopus borealis
AAAGCTTTCTGTGTGGGCAGTCAAATACATGGGTGGTAATCTTGAATAATTAGTATCTCTTAAAACATTTAGTGGTAGGAGAGAATATTTTACATTACCATTAAATAACCCGAAAATGATCCTTTCCTCGCACAGGTCTTTCTAATCTAGTTTAAAGATCCTTCTGTAAGAACGCTCTTCTATTGGTTGGCCCTACAACATAATTTCACCTGCACTAATGTTCTTAGAATCCCCTTCCTCTCTGTACTTTTCAATGCGTTCTGTGTCCTTCACTGAAGGATAAATGGCAACCACTTAGAATGTGTGCATGAAGCACCATCTATCTCCCCCCTATGCATATATGCTAACTTATTTGCTATGTGGCTGAGCTATGAAAATGGGTGACAATGAGTACCTAAAATGCATATTACATTAGTGAAACACAAACCCTATCCTATTATATTATGTAGTTTAGGGGAGGGTACATTTAAATGTCACTAATGGCACTCTATGCAGCCAGGCGCACAAGCAAAATATGGCACATTGACTTGTGAACCTAGGGTGCTGGATATAACCAGAGATGCACTATTCTTGCTTGTAACTTCTGTCTAATGATCCATTCACTTCATTTAGTAAACAGACAACTAAATGAGCCTGCCAAAATACTAGTTACAGTATGTCTTAAGGGCACACCTAGACAAATGCAAGAGGTCCTCTGCACTCAACCCATTATCAATATATTTAAGACATTAAGACATTTTGTGCATACAGCTACTAAAAATGCCTTACCCTTTAAACAACAGGGATTGTTTGTCCATATATTGCAATATATTTAAGCTGGCCAACTACGTCAAAGTCATCCCATATCTGGCCATCTGGCCAGTCCTACGCTCAATTTTCATCTGATTCATTAAGAATTCTATTGCTTAATTATACATTTTACAAAGGGACTAAGTTTTACCTGCAACTTACTAGCTGCTTTCAATCCAACATGAATCTAAGAACTGTGCTATAACTTGAATTATCCTTTCCCTGAAAGAAAAAAACTGGCTGATCAGTTGGGATATGATAAAGCAACAGGGACCCATGTTACCATGGTTCTTCTTTGTTTCCAGTTAACCAACTATGAAAGTCGTTTTTGCCTGAGGAATGCAATACTGCTTAACATTGGAAATAAATGAAAGATTTCCATAAACAGCAACGCCTGTCTGAGATCACTATGGTGCTCTGAACCATATCCAGACTGCTATAAAAATCAGCTTCTTCAGCTTACACTTCAGGGTGGTGCTAAGGAATTCAGCCATCTTTGTCTCAGCATAGAGACAACACCTCCATTAAGAAAAAAATAATGAAACGGCAAAACAGGAAAAAAAGTGTAAAAGAGGAGAGAATCAACACTCCTCGTTTTATTTTGTATACAATCAGGAATAAACATTATGTCAATGTTATAAAACAAAAGGAATCAAAAACACTCCCTTTCCTGCAGAGATATTGGCACCAAAAAAAGTTACATAATACAGGCACAATATGTAATTCCTCAATCAGGCTGATTATATTAATGGGATAAAAGTGCAAGAACCTAAATACATTACCCCAAGGCACATAACATTTACTATACTTTAGTGGGGCATTTAAGACACTTGGGCACCCCAGTCACCATATTTTCTAGTGAAGCCAGCACCATAATCTGGCACCATGCGATCCTGGGTGCTTCAGTTTTTACCATTCTACAGGTATGGGTTCTGTTATTCAGATACTCTGGACCTGGGATTTTCCAGATATTGGATCTTTCTGTAATTTGGGTCTTCATACCTTAAGCCTACCAGAAACTCATGGAAACATTAAAGGGATTCTGTCATGATTTTTGTGATGTATTTTTTATTTTTAAATTACACTGTTTACACTGCAAATAATTCACTCTACAATATAAAATTTCATTCCTGAACAAGTGTATCTTTTTAGTTGTAATATTGGTGTGTAGTTGCCATCTCAGGTCATTTTGCCTGGTCATGTGCTTTCAGAAAGAGCCAGCACTTTAGGATGGAACTGCTTTCTGGCAGGCTGTTGTTTTTCCTATTCAATGTAAATGAAGGAGTCACAGTGGGACATGGGTTTTTACTATTGAGTTCTGTTCTTAGATCTACCAGGCAGCTGCTATCTCGTTACCTTCCCATTTCTCTGTTGTTATGCTGCTGGGGGTAAAGGGAGGGGGTGATATCACTCCAATTTGCAGTACAGTAGTAAGGGCTAGTCCACAGGGGAAGATTCGCCAGGAGACTAATCTCCCTGAATTGCTTACCCATGTCTCGCGCCTGCTAAAATGTAAAAAGTCGCCTGCACCTATTCACATGCAGCGCTGCATTTTCTTAAGTCGCTGAAAATTGCCTTGCCTTGTGACATCTTAGGGGGCGCGAGACATATATATCTAGCCCCATGTCAGATTTAAAAAATAAAAAAATCTGTTTGCTCTTTTGAGAAATGCATTTACGTGCAGAATTCTGCTACAGCAGCACTAATAATTGTTGCGTTTTGAAAAAAAACAAATTTTTTTTCCCCCCATGACTGAATCCCTTTAAATAAACCAAACAGTCTGGTTTTGCTTTCAATAAGGATTAATTAAATCCTAGTTTGGACCAAATACAACATTCTGTTTTATTAATACAAAGAAAAATATAGTATTTTTTAAATTGGATTATTGGGCTATAATGGAGTTAATGGGAGATGGCCTTTCCGTAATTCAGAGTTTTCTGCATAACGGGTTTCAGAATACCGGATACCATACCTGTACTGCACGGAGCTGTAACTAGGCTTTGCATTCCTCAGAGTCAATAAGCATTAGGCAATCTGAAAGCGTAAAACACAGCATGGAACTCCCTGATATACATATCACTTGCAATTAGGTCTGGACTGGCAACCTGTGGATTCTGGCAAATGCCAGAGGGGCAGCTGTAAGATGCCATAGACACACACACTATTTAGTGGTCCAGTGGGGGTCTGTTTGGGCCTCTTTGTATGTTGAAATATTTGGAAGCATTTCCATATTGCCCTGAACTCCACAATGGCCACAGACATGACTTAGTGCCTCAGAGAGTGGATAATAACCAAACTGAAAGCAGTAGCCCCATATGAATAGGCCCATGAGGGTGAGCTGGCATATCCAGCTGGATGGAGAAAAACAGACAGTGAAAGGCAGAGTGCAGTTGCCAGACCTGCAAAAAGCTTTACCATAAGCGAGTAATAATTCTTCTATAGAGCTGTACTACCAAAGCATTAGCTTTACATTCAATGATACAGTTCCCTTTACTCTTTCTCAAACCCCCCCCCCCCCATCTGACTGTGCGGCTGTGCCATAAGTATCCGACGGTGACATCATCACAACTCAGCATGACAAATTTGGGTTATAAAGCAACACTAGCATGGTATTTTATTGATAGAAAAACAAATCGTCTCTGGAACTTAAGGAGAATTTAAGTTATCTTTACAGCCTACACTAACGTTACTATGTAATATAAGCAGTAGGAAAGGAGTTCCTTCTTGCAAACAGAAAACATAATTATAACTTATTTATAATAAAAAATGGTATCCCTTTCTGAATAAAAACACTATGAACATCAAACTAATTAAGGACAGTCAACCCCAAAGAGTATGGGACACCAGTGGTACCTAACATACTGTTCTGCCATCAAATCCCAAGTTAATTTGTTCTACTAAAGTCTCTATGGAAAGTCCTGCCTGTCACTCATAAAACTGGCTCTATCTAGCCCCCCCCCCATCCACCTCCAACCAGGAGGCTTCAAATCATTAGTTTCATGACATTTCATGATTGTAAGTTCATTAGAATATGTTAATTGTCCTTTACATCTTTCAGGGACTGTAGGTGCACTTTAAACATGTGCAGTAGTGTCTGTTCAATATCCTGATTTATTTAGGATATACAGGAACATAAATGACAATCTTGTATACTGGGCTATAGATTTGCAAACCGTTTTAAGTACAGCAGCAAGCCCCAACAAGATAATGGGAGTTGCAGTCCAGTAACTGCTGGAAGGCCACATCTTAGAAATCCCTACACTGCACCTAAAGGAACCCAGACCGATGGCACAGAAATGGGATTCTATAACTTGGAACTGAAAGACTGATACAACAATGTTATGCACTGCCATAAATAGAATAGCACCATCTGTTGGTCACCGACAGTGGTGCTGTCAATGTGTGTAGCATCAGAAACAGAGCAGTAACCTATAAAGTAATATTGCAAATACGTGCTGCAGGATACCATAAGCTATTTGTCATACTTCACTATTTAAGGATGAATGGAAATAAGCTTGCTTTATGAAACGGCAGACATAAAAGATTTTAAGAAGCAAAGACAAGGCAATAATTTGCAAAGCAAGGGAAAGGGAGCCATTAAGAACTTAACACCATTTACAGCTGCAAATAAAAACAATAATAAAACAGAACAAACTGAATGTAGCTAGTGTAAACACTGCTTTGTGCTGCTGCTCAAAGGCACATAGGGCTTAACTACAGCCAGTTATCAATTCCAAGCAATGCCATGGCAAAGTAAACAGATATTTGGAGACTGAAACACTAACATGTCAGAAAGACGTGGGAAATACAGTCATCCCAGAACATGGTTTGGATGTGTTAGGAATTAAGTTAGGGAAAAGGAATTACATTTGGCACATGCCCTATTGGAGGATGTTGGGATATTAACTCACAACAGCTGCAGACTTGAGAGCAACGGGCTGGTCTAAAGTGGGACACAAGTGCAGGATTAGTGATTTAGGCTTTGTGTAGTGTTACAATGATGCAAGTGGAAGTCGTGCTTGTGCAGAAACAAGTATAGAAAAGTCTATGTAAGTAAGGGTATACAGGCTACAGTAGGAAATAATCAACAAAAAATAGGCAATTGTGTGGTGCAAGGCAAGTATGTGATTGAAAGACCATGAAGGCAAGCATTAGTATAGCAGTAGTGATATAAAACAAGGACATGTTCAGCCTGCCATATTGTGACACTTCTGCCCAAACAGGTTATGCTTCATGATTTATAAAGTACCATGTTCATGTACACAGTAAATTACACTGAAAAATCATCTCATTGTTGTACCGTTTTACAACACAGATAAAAAAAAATATTCCACAAAGAGAGATTCAGTATTACTGTGATTTTATGGAAAACTATTTAGTTAACGTTTCATTTGTAGAATTTGTATTAGAACCTAAGTAAATGGTATTTTGGAAAGCCCTTTTTCATTTTAGGGATCGGTTTCTGCCTTCTTATCTGGCACCCCAAGCTGGTTTAAATTTGCATGATAATTTGTCAGAGGATTGCTGAAGAATAAGTTAATGTCAAGGGGTGGCTCCCCATCAGAGTCCCATGAGTCTCCGTTGGAGCTGCTGGAGTCCTCCGTTGTTGTTGGGGGGTAACTCAGCTGCTCCAGCTGGTCCAAGATGTCACCAAACTGGAATGCAGAGCTAGATTCAGATCTCACAGAGCAGGCTGGGAAGTTGATCATGGAACTAGCAGTGGAGTGGTTGGCAGAGCGGGAGAAAGGAGGCATCCCATTGAGATTGGAAAGGGAGCTGCTTTCAGAGCGATGGTGGAGCAATGAGCTGCTCTCTGAACGATGTTGAAGAAGGGAGCTGCTCTCTGAAGGACTCAGCAGACTTTGCATCAAACTAGCCTGAGCTTTCACTTGAAATAACTCGCTAGCATCTGTGGGCCTTGAGTTGCCATTAAAGTCACTTTCATCTTCCTCCTTAAGGTAATACTCTGGTGGTGAATGGTCCTCATCAACAGATGGTAACACATCCCCACTATATTCATACAGCTCTGCCCCTCCACCAAAGGATATGTCAGCTGGATCATCATCTATGTATTCTTCTGTTGGGAGGAAAGGATCAGAGACTCCTGACACCCATAACCTAACATTCTCATTCTGAGTGTCATTATCTGTATCTCTGATTCCTTCTGAATCCTGCTCGCTACTCAAGGAAGGAATAGGGTGGGGGCTAAGACCTGGTAATGATGAGTGCACTGGTAGTATGGAATCTTCTACAGCTTTCCGGACAGGTTCTTCCTGCGGTCGAGATAACACAACATCATCATTTCTGGACACGTTTTTCTGAGGTGATGGCACAGTTATGCTGGAAAATGAATGAAGGGGCTGGTTGGGTGGGAAAGATGGCAGAGGTGTCTTCAAACTCTCAGTGAAAGTGAGGATCTGCAAGGAAATTAAAAAAACAAAACGTGAGAAAGACTTGCAACTTAATGCCATGAATAGGAAATTGCATATGAGTGAGTGAAGCTGGAAAATATTCAGCACAAAGCATAGTGCAATACAGCCATTGAGATGCAAAACAAAGACACAGCACAGCTACAGTATAAGCTTGAAATGAGAGCTGGTCTAAAGGAAAGCTCAGCTTGTAAGTACCAAAAGTCACAACAATGATTTACATAAGGAACATCCAGCTTATGGACTATCCACTGTTGGGGAAGAAAGGGAGTAGGAAGCTTCAACAAAGGGAGGGCACAAAGCTGGACAGCCCTGATTAGTTTAAATAGTAAATAATGAAAGGCCAAAGAAAAAGCTTAGTCAGAGGTTGGTTAAACAAGAGATACTAAGGGCAGAGACACACGCTGCTATTTCAGGAGATTAGTTGCCCAGCGACAAATCCCTTCTTCTTCAGCCGACTAATTTCACCGAACGGCCTTCCCACCGGCTCACAAGGAAACTTCGGCCGACTTCGGAAAGCCGAAGTGCCATCCCGCTGGCAATTTAGATTCTAGCTGGCGGGATGGCTTTTCGGGTAGATTAGTCGCCCCAAAAAAATGTGATTAGTCGCTGGGTGAATAAATCTCCCCGAATCTCCTCATCTGTCTCTACCCTTAAGGACCAAATTCAACACGTTTGTGCCAGGAAATTAGCGAAGGAAATTAATCTAAGCACTACTGCACAAGCTCGACAGGAAGAACTAAGCACATAGACCCAAGCAAGAAGGGCAGCAAAGTGAGAGGCACCCAATGCTGTAAAGCTACACGCACCTGCTTTGGAGGGTCAGGGGTCGCAGTGCAAGGGGAAACTCTGGCTTTGCTGTGTCTCCTGTGGAACAAGACAGCAATGCAGTCAGGAGAGTCCCACTGACACACCGAAGCCCAGAATTAAACCAGCATTAGGTATTACATAGCACTTTTATCAATATAAGCAGTGCTAAGGCAAGCTAACACAAATGAAATAATGCACAGCTCACAATGGGACTGATCTCACACTGGGGATCATGTCATTGTCATACAGCAAACTGTTTACGTATCATATTATTGGATGTAATCAGTGACTCTTAAAAATGCACTAATTAGATAAGGTAGACTGTAATACAGTTGCACACAGTATTGGAAATCTAAAGGGCGTGCCAATGCAGAAGGCAGCATTATTTCACAAATCCAGATGGACAAGCAGTTCTTGAACAGGAGTCAGTCGGCCTGACCCCTAGTAACAGGGGCTACATTAAAGCGACACTTTCAAAGTTTAGTGGCCTGCAAGAATGAAACAATCAGCTTAACTGAAATTAAACAAAAAGCTCAGTTCCATGGGCTATCATTAGTAAAGCACACATGATTAAACAAATGCAGGGAGTGCATCACTATGTAACTTCAACAGAAACAAGAAAACTATTTATAATATAACGTACAAGATCATTTAGGAAACCATAAGACAAGGGCTCATTTATTAAAGAGATGCAGGGCACTGGTGAAATTTCTGCATTGCTGTGTCTGCTGAAAGTCAAACCTGATACTAAAAGTGAAAATAACTGCCCCAGGTTTGAGTGCAAGTTGTACCAATTCTGAAAAGGCCAGGATGTGGTTGTCCATTCACATCCCCTTCAAATACACGTTATTAACTGTGCAGTTGCAGAGGCCTATATGCACAACACAGTATGGGAATAATCCTGTATTAATAGGTGCTTCTGCTAGGTACACTGGGCATGCACAGGTCCTACTGCAAAGTCAGGATGCACTGAATCTACTCTGGCCGAATACCCAAATCCTTCATGAAAGATTTGGTAGAATACCGAGTCCTAATTTGCATATGCAAATTACGGGGGGAAAAGGAGGATAACATTCTTTATTCTTTTTTCCTTGACGATTATTTTTATAAGAAGGAGCTACTGTCAGTTTCTCAGCTTGCCCGTTGGTGACTGTACATTCATGCTCATTTATAATTACCTGACAAAAATACTGGATTAGATGATTTAGTGATACTTACATGTTGGTCTCAGCGAAGCTAAATATAAGTAGCTGAATATCACAGAGTAGCACTAACCTCTCATACGATGGTCTCTTTACACCTGTGTCTCGCATATAATCAATCAGCTGCTTCTGTGTTCGCCCGCTGGAAGGAAACACACTGATCATGAGAAGACTTACTGAACATATTTCCTAGTGATGCCCATTAATAAATGCTCTGCTTTCCAGATTTTTTTCCAGATTTTATTGTACAGGATTTTGAGTGTGAGCCAGTGTGAATTTATTCGTTAAAGGGGTAGTTCACATTTACATTAACTTTTAGTATGTAATAGAAAGGTCAATTCTAAGCAACTTTTCAATTGGTCTTCATTTTTTTTTTATATAGTTTTTTAATGATTTGCCTTCTTCTTTTGATTCTTTTCCACTTTCAAATGGCTGCAGCTGGAAAGAAAGAAGAATCTGGTATGCACATGAGGGGAGTAATTAGAGGTGTGAGGCATTATGTTTTTAAAATAGAACACAACAAGAAACACTTTTAAAGTGATACGTACATGTTTTTGTAAGGCATGCCTGTATCACTTTTAGTTTGTTCCACTAGTTGAGGCACATTTAGGAATAAAATAAAAAAGGTTTTCTCAATGCAATATTGCATATTACTGACACTAATATGAATCCACCTCTTAAAGAGAAACTTGACAATTAAATGAATTTACCTCACAGAAAAAGAAACTCATCCCCCATGGTGCCTTTATGGGAAACATCACAGACTTTGTTCTTATTCTGCTAGGGATTAAACACCCATACTACTATGAATAGGAATATGGTTACATCTATTTAAAACTTGAGGTTAACAACACATGGAAACAGTTTCGAATGCATTCATATGTAATAAGTGCCTTCACCATTCCTTTTTTTATATAGATTCAAGGCACAGTTCGTGCTGCTATGTGGCATCAGGAATAGAGCATACTGCAAATTCTGTTTAACTGAAAGCAGAAATGTAGACTTACTTTTTATATTCAGTCTCCCAAATACCAAGTAAAATCCAAAAAGCAATTTAGGATAATGATTTTATACATTCAGCATAAAAAGCATCTAATGAAGGCATAATGTCTGGCTTTAGAAGGCTGCACTTGGACTGCATGTTATGCGGGTGTAAATTTTGCCTGGCTAACCTCAGCTTTCCTACCTATATCGGAAAGAGGAACCCCGGCTTAACAGGACTGGTCTGGATTTCGGTTTGGGCTGATCTTGAAGGCGGAAGAAGCTATGATACTCCACACAAATCTTCCAGAATCTCTTGCATGTGTCCCGACTCGGCAGCAGAAACTCAAGGGCATCTTGATATGGACCCTACAACGTGCAAGGAAACTCAAACAAGTTTAGCATTTGGCAAAATTCCATATACGATCAAGCCATGATAATAATTTAAAGGCGGGAGATTGATTTAAAGGGGAAGTATTATTACAGTCTTCCATAGAAGCATGCAGTAAAAATACATATATCACCTATAATAACTGCTGAAACCCCATAAAGCTTTTTGATACCAATGGAAAATACCATTTTACATATATAATCTTTCCCTTTTTATTATTACATTTGTTGAATGACACCACAGTTTAACAGAAACGGTGTAACTGCTTGAGAAAAGCCTTCTTCAGTACTTACATGCACCTCTGGGTGAAGCTTTATTAAGAAGCGCCTCCTTTTGAAGCTCAGCTTTCGAATCTTTGACCAGTTGAAAGTATTTATTTTTGTACTGCCCTGCAGGAGGGAAAGAGCAGAAGTGCAATTCACTCTATAGAATCCTTTAGTTATACAATAGATTGCCTAATGAGAAGTTAGGAGATATATGTTATATTTATAATGTCCAGATGGGAACAGAAAATTGGCAAGGACAACAGATCTAAATCAGTATAAAGCCTATGGATCTACACCCCACTGTTCTCCAGAACCTGTTGCATACAACTGCATGTATGTCTGTGAGTTTATAACTGCTGTGGGATTTGTAGCACAGCATACTACATCTGTAAGCACAATAAATCAGGGCATGTTGAGTTGTAGTAAATATTAGTATGAGTGCTGAGAAAACTAATCTTAGTCTGAGATACCCATAATCCATTGAGTTTGTAGTTATGTACCTGGAAAACCAGCACGCCCATGTGTGACACAGACAGGTTAATTTTAGCACCTTCTCGGTCAGAAGCCAGATGAAAACGGGTCCCATACAGATCCAGCCTCCGAGCAATCTCAAGGATTTGAAAGTCTGCATCTCCAGGAGACATGCCACTGCAAGAAGAAAGATCTTGTTGTCTATGTGTAGCAGGCTAAATAGGAATAATTGCACCGCTCAGCAAGATGAGACCAGGATTTTGTACTTGATACACTCATAAAGGAAACAATAGACAACACATGTAAACGTGACAAAGCCGTCATACACTAAATGAACAAGTTAGGCAACAATACAGCATTTACATTAGGGCACTTGATCACGGTGGTTAGTTTTCATAGATAAGTAGAGAAAAGAAAAAGCTATTTCTGTCACACCCTTACACACAGCTAGAAGTTGGAAGTCCAGAAGAGAAAAGTAAAATTTCAGTGGGGCAGAAGGAATAGGTCATGTGAACATAGGTAGCAAGATATCTGTGACACAGGTTACCAGATGGCAAATGGGGAGCTTTCCTAACAAGGCCCATGTACACTCAAAGGGATTCTGTTATGAATTTTATGATGTAGTATTTATTACAATGAAAATATAAATTACACTACAATATAGAATTTCATTCCTGAACCAGCAAGTGAATTTTTTTTTAGTTGTAATATTGGTGTGTAGGTGCCATCTCAGATCATTTTGCCTGGTCATGTGCTTTCAGAAAGAACCAGCGCTTTAGGATGGAACTGCTTTCTGGCAGGCTGTTGTTTCTCCTACTTAATGTAACAATGTGTCTCAGTGGGACCTGGATTTTACTATTGAGTGCTGTTCTTAGATCTAACAGGCAGCTGTTATCTTGTGTTAGGGGGCTGCTATCTGGTTACCTTCCCATTGTTCTGTTGTTAGGTTTTGGGGGGGGTGATATCACTCCAACTTGCAGTACAGCAATAAAGTGTGAATGAAGTTTATCAGAACACAAGTCACATGACTGAGGGCTACTGGGAAACAGACAATATATCTAGCCCCATATCAGTTTCTAAACAGTTTTTAAACCTTATTTCAGTGCAGAATTCTGCTTTAGCAACACTATTAACTCACTGTTTCCCATGACAGTATTCCTTTAAACATGTTTACGATTCAAACAAAGTAGGTGGGGAAACCACTCACATGTGCTGCTGATGGTACTGCATTATCCGATCTTCTAGGCTGTGCTGGCGCTGCACATAGTATATATCCTGCAAATGTTCTTGATCTACTTTCTGATCATAATCCCCGATCTCCGCTATGATAAAGGAAAAGTGGTAAATGAAGGTAAATAAGAAGGCTCTTTACTTGGCTAAGAGATGCACACACTGGTTGCACTATGTATGCTGAAATAAACCTGGCAGGTTCATGCTTCCTTCTGCAATTGTTAGGGTGATGGCAGTTGGGGAGATTGGTCACCTGCAGTTAAACCTTTGCTACAGTGGGCAAATGTATCAGCACTGGAAAAAATTACATGCCCATTTGTTTTTTTTAAGTCGCTGCAACTTTCCTTGTGGGGCAACTACAGGGGACTTTGGAAAACGCACTGCGTATGTGTTTGAATCAGCTAGTTACTTTTTTGCCAATGGGAAAGCAATTTTGAGAGATTTGTTGCCCACGGTAGCAAAGGTTTAACTGTGGGTGACAAATCCCACTGTCTCCCTTAGGAAATCATCAAGGAAGAAATTTGGCACAGTTATGGGTTTGGTGTGAGTTGAGCTGGATTATAAAAAAAAAAATAGTGTTCATACTTCCTTAGCATAAACAAGGCTATGCAATTTTATTGTATGGCAACCAATTATAACTACCTATTCAGTACTGGCATTTCACTTAATGAAGACCTATCACCCAGACATAAAAGTCCTTTTCATATTAAACATGAAATCTAAATTCTTTTTTTTTATTAAACCATTCATAGCTGTTGTAAACTCATTTAAAAATCTCAGCTATGAAACAAATATTGCCTGCCCCTCCTCTTTGTCTAAAGGTGAGGTGGGCGATATCAGGCTGATCCGATCGTGGGCCCTAGGGCCCAACGATCGGATCAGAATGGAGGCAATACGGCCGGTCGGATCGCGGGACCGCATACACGTACAGATGTGCCCATGATCCGACTAGGTTTTTTAACCTGCCCGATCGTGATGATATCGATCGGGGAAGCCCGTCAGACTCATCTGTCGGCAGCTTTTATTGGCCTGTGTATGAGGGCCTTTAGGCACAGAGGCAGGGCAGGCAATTACTTTCACTTTCCATTCAGCACTTCCTAGATGTCACTGCTCCCCACACATTCCCCCAGTTCTCTTCACCATTTAATTGTGTAATCAGTGCATGGGGATGGACATCGGGTCCCCCATTCTGTTGCATAAACAAGATTCTGAGATGATGCAAGGCTTGTCTTAATAACAGTGTCCACAAAATGGCTCCTGACTGCTTTCTAGAATTATGAATTCAAAAGGAAACTATAATCAAATAATTTATACAGTGTAATTAAAGTTTATTTTGCTTGATTAACTTGAAAAAATAGGATTTGGAATATTGTTTGTCGTGTGACGGTCCCCTTTAATAAAACACATACACAGTGAAACACTCACAGCACTCTATTGCTCATTACTTACACTGCAAGAGCAGGGAAATCAGCAGAGCTGTTGTATTGTCCAAGCAGACCAGTTTCTCCTCCTCAAGATCCCTCTTGATCTGCAGAGCAAACAGGTACCTAAAGAAGAACAATCTCATGTATATCTTGGCCATTACTGGGGTCCAAATTAAATATAGACATAAATCGAACTCTTACCTTGTATATTCCTCTTGCAGCTGACCAGGATCTGGAGGGAAAAACTTCACAGCCAGTCGCAGTTTAGCATTTTTTGGTTCTGCGCAAATGTAAAAAAAAAAGAATTTAAATAACCACATTGAGTAGCCTACTAAATAAGCTGGGTGCACTCAGTGCAACGAGCTTTGTACAGTTAGATCCCCATGATTAATCTCTTCTAGTATGGGACATTAATCTTCCCTAGTGCTTTCACAAAGGCAATAAAGTGAATAGCTGGTGGGAACACATACAAGTAATTTCTGCTTTCCAAAGTCACCTTATGACTTCTTCAGGGTCACAAGGAGTATGCCACAGGGACTACAACCAGGGTCTACCACATCAAAGGCTGGCCACTTAAACGGCATCTGAACCCAAAGTTGAATTGACGTAAGAATAATCAAGGTGCTTCTCTGAGCAATTTTGTAGTTTACATTCATTTGTAGTGCTTGCCGAGATCTTTGCTTTTGCAGACTTATAATACCGGGATTTTTGCCACAACTAAGAGTCAGCAACCCAAGGGTTAAAGGACAAGGAAAGTCTAAAATAGAATAAGGCTAGAAATGCTTTATTTTGTATACTAAACAAACTTACTGCACCATAAGCCTAACCAAACCAATGATTTATGCTTAGTTGGCATAGGGGGTCACTATCTTGTAACTTTGTTAAACATCTTTGCAAGACCAAGACTGTACACATGCTCAATGTGGTCTGGGCTAAGCTTAGGGATCGTCATAAATGATTAAAGCATCACAAGTGAAATAATATCTGCCAGAAGCCAATACAGCAAGACTGATTAAGAATCAGAATATGCAGACTGCACTGGGTCCTGTGTTGTCATGCAATCTAATGTGGATTTTAAACTTTCTCCAACTCTGCAGAACCATTGGCTTTCGCAAAATATCCTCCAAATAGAATCCCAGTTGATCCATTTAAATCTGATCTTAGTCACTGCAGCTGGAGTTGTAAACAGTAAAGGGGATGTAAAGGCAAAAATAAAATCCAATACAAATCTCTACACAGTCGCTGACTGTACAGTACACATTTTTTAATTAAAGTATATTGGAGACAGGTTTCTTTTTCACTAAAGAGAGTGAAAATGGTATTTTATTGTTTTGCCTTTACATGCCCTTTAAAGGAGAAGGAAACCCTTTTGGCGCAAAACACCTCCCAATTGTACCCCCCCGGGCTGAACCGGCGAATGCACCTACTGCACATGCACCGCCAAACTCCTATGGATCCAGGAATAAGACCGCACGGAAGAAGATGGCACATATAAACTCCATGGACAGGACCTGCGCTGAGGGGTAAGTAGCAAGTTAGGGCCATTTGCCCAGGGGGGGGGGGGGGGGGGAGGGGGTTTGCGCCAAAAGGGTTTCCTTCTCCTTTAATGGAATACAGGATGTGCATTTACAGGGTGGTTCGCCGACGCTCAGGGCCCTCCAAAAAGTTAAGCCTGCTTTAGCAGTCCAAGGCTGTGAAACTGTGAATATCACCACAAATGTATTTTTTGTTTGGGTTTAGAACCCCTTTAACCCCTAGGCCACTTAAAACACAAATCATATAACATAAAATCAGTGTGAAGTCCCAGAAAAGAAGAAGCAGGCAGAAGAGAGGCTTATTATCAGGTAAGGACAGCTGATAGCACTAGCACAGGAAGAGGACAAGGAGATTTAGTAGAAGCCCCAGCTGGACAATATTAGGATATGTAATCATATTTTTGAAGAACTGCAAAAGAGAAAGTGACGGTTTGGACAATGTGCTAAAAAAACAACAACAAAAAAACGTATGGCTTGGACAATGCACTGAAAAAAAGACACATGCTTTTGGCAATAACAAAGAAAAAAAAGGAAACAAATGTTTAACTGCACAAAGTCAGCTGAATTTCCATCTGCTCCATCAATGATCACAGTACAACACTGGGAAATGGAGATGTTCCAGCTGTCGAGACATCTCCTCCACACTTAATTAAAGAGCAGCCGATTCAGTGTGGACTGGAAAGGGAAAGCTTGAGATCAGTACCCAAATATGAGAAGCTGAATCAGCAGGGGAAACATCTATATTAAAAGGGACATAACAAGGGAAACAAAGTCTTACTGTTCTTGAAATCACACATTGGCTTAAATGGAAAGGTGTCAGGAGGGCACTGAAACCTGCTATCCATGAAAGAATGGTAACAATACTAGCATGAAATCCACCTTAGTCTGATACCTCTATACTAAGAACAATTTATAACATATTGGAGTGTTCACTGGAAAACAAGATTGTCTATTGAAAGATAATACATTTACACAAGCTATTTTTGTAATCCCTACATATATTTTGTATACTGTAAAATACAGCACATAGCCTTTATGATTATTATGTTCTAGGTAAATCAGCCATCTCATCAAATCTTCCATCTCCAGCAAGCAAAGCAGCGGTCGGTACTGTTAGCAGCTACAGCATAAAGTATTGGGAATAATGAACAGTACACACAGGGACAGGATGCCTATAACATTGGAGATGATTGCTAAATTGGATCTCTGATCTGTTCAGCCCTTTTCCTATCAGTTCAGTGCTGCAGGGGAGACGTGCTGACCTACCTTACCAAATGCATTGTATGGCATGGGTTTCTGATGAAAATATGATGTAAGAAATGGGGATACTAAGGCCCAATACTCGGTCTCAGATTAGAAAATGGCCTAATACTACACTGGAATGCTGGTTTACATGTTACTGGGATTTTCATTTGCAAAGAACCACACACTATGCATATACGACTGTATACGAACGATAAAAACTGTGAGACACATGAAAAGAGACATTTTCACTGGCAGAGGGTTCTTGTACTTCAAGCCTAAACCTTGGTCTCTCAATATTAAAAGGGAGCTCCACAGTAACATAACTTAAAACGGTTGTTCACCTTTGAACAAACTGACCGTTCCACTTAAAAGAACAAACTTTGCCACAGAAATAGTTAACAGAAAGTTGAAGAGATATTCAACTTCATATTCATATTACTAATCCTTCAGTTCCACATGGACTGTGCTGACCCCAAAAACACTACAGTCACTACTCCACTTCCTTATATGGCATCACA
>CM044439.1:138152644-138163634 GCA_024363595.1 Xenopus borealis
GGGGGGGGGGGAATGCCCCAGGCCAGTAGGAAAATAAAAAGTGGCAGAATGCTACCATCTTACTTACCTTTATCCCAGGCATCCCTAGTGTAGAGCTAAACCTGCACATTTTACTCTGCTGCACCTTACCAGTCAAGCAATGGGATAACTAGAGGAAACAGACCCCCACTTGCATGGGTCCCAGAGAACAGGGGGGCCTGGAGTGTGGTGCCTGCTTCCTCTACAGCTAGGGTTGTCACCTGGCCATTATTTTACCAGCCTTGCCAGTAAAAATGATGGTTGATCCCAAGGTTATTAATAGGACAAAAATATATAGGAAGGCCAATGTTTTTTTTTTCCAGAAAAGGTGGCAACCCTATCTACAGCCAATAAGAAACCCCCCTCCTCCCTAGCCGCTCTCTTACTAGCGAGGAAGGGGACACAAGTCAGGGAGGGCTCACTTTATTTATGCCACTGCAGCCAAGTAAATCTGCAATAACTGGAAGCCAAAGGTATTATTTACTATGTAAATGCTTTTATTGACTTAAAAAAATACATATATTCAAATACATCTTAAGCAAATAAGTGGTAAATCCCATAGAATGAAATGTGGTAAACCATTTCCCTAATTCAGCTTCAGCAAAACTCCTTGCACCATGTTCCACAGTCTGTGAGACTCTGCAGCTAGAATAGTGGGTGACAGCAAAGCATTCATAGCCGACTTAATTAATATATAGACCCAAATGCTATAAAAAATCTGAAGCTGTAGCCATATGCATTTGGATGGAATGCAAACAACTGCTCAGCTGCTACTCAATGAAAAAAAAGCCAATGCAGCAGTGAATGTCAACCCTCCTTGTTTTAGCAGTTGCTCACCAACAATCATAAGAATCCCAGCTGGATACCGATACTGGAAGATAGTCTGCCTGACCCTGCCAAATGTGTTTTTTTTTCTTATGCCTTATACCCCTTGACTAGCTCAATATACTAGACAGAGGGATACATAATTAACAGTACTACATGATTTATTTTAGTACAAGAGGGGTTTACCTTTTGCTAGGACTTAGCTTACCCGATGTAAAGGTTAATCACCTTTACGTTAACTTTTAGTTTGTTATAGAATGGCTAATTCTAAGCAACTTTTCATTTAGTCTTCATTATTTTTTTTTTTTATTATTTGCTTATAAAAAAGGGGGTCACTGCCCCCATCTAAAGGCTCTGTAAGGCTACAAATGTATAGTTATTCCTACTTTTTATTACTCCTCTTTTCAATCAGGTCCTCTCTTAGGGTAAGGCCACAAGGGGAGATTTCAGGGAGATTCGTCACCTGGCGACAAATCGCCGCGACGAATCTCCCTGAACAGCTTGGTAGCAGTGCGCACCGGCTACACGTAAAGTCGCCTGGCGCCTATTCACACACAGCGACGCGATTTTAAAAGTCGCTCAAAAATGCCAGGCAATTTTGAGCGACTTTTAAAATTGCGTCGCCGCATGTGAATAGGCGCAGGCGACTACGTGTAGCGGGTGCGCACTGCTACCAAGCTATTCGGGGAGATTCGTCATGGCGATTAGTCGCCAGGCGATGAATCTCCCCGAAATCTCCCCGTGTGGCCTTACCCTTACTCATATTCCAGTGTCTTATTCAAATTGGTTGCCAGGGTAATTAGTACCCTAGTGAGCAGAGTTGCGAAAATGCAAACTGGAGAGCTGCTGAATAAAAAATTAAACTCAAAAACCACAACTAACAAAACATCAAAACCAATTAGAGATGCACCGAATCCAGGATTTGGTTCAGTGTTCGGCCATTTTCAGCAGGATTTGGATTCGGCCAAATACTTAAAATCAAGTGACGTTTCGTCACAAAACAAGTAAGTAAAACATTTTTTAGCCATGCATGAAGTGCTTTTACCCTTCCTCTCACTAATTTGCATATGCAAATTAAAGTCCTGATTTGGTTCGGTATTCGACCAAATCTTTCTCAATGGATTTGGGGGTTTGGCCGAATCCAAAATAGTGGATTCGGTACATACCTAAAACCAATTGCAAATGATCTCAGAATATCGTGCGCCATATCATACTAAAAGTGAAGTCAAAGATAAACACCGCTTTAATCACAGTCAGCCGGCAGAAAATGTTCACAGAGGAGATTGCGGCAATGCACTTGTGTAGCTGGACCCATTCACTTGTATACGATTGGTTGCTCAACTGTGATATAGTGACCAGTAAGTGATCTCTACATTTACATTGTGTAAGAGGGGGTAGACCTAAAGGTAAGGCGTTACTTTATTAATAAAATTAAAGATTTTTGTTAACCTACTTTATCAAGAAATTGCATCTGTTGCAAAGTCCTAGGCATTTTGATCACACTGTTACACCACTTGCCAAATGCAGAAGTGATGCAGGTGCAGAGATGCATTTTGTCTGCTGCTGTTTGACATCTGAAGGTTGTGGAGGGCAAAATGCCCAGTGTGACATGGCCTTAAGAAAAGCAAGATATAAAATGCCAGATCCTACACATGCACAAAGCCTAAGCACAAGAAGGCCATCCTTAAAGAGGAAAACATGTTGTTTTCATTAGTTAATAGTGCTACTCCAGCAGACTAGTCCATTTTGAAATCTGACATGGGGCTAGACATATTGTCAGTTTCTCCAGCTGCCCCTGGTCATGTGACTTGTGTCAACACCTTAGGATGGAACAGCTTTCCGGCAGTCTGTTGGTTTTCCTTCTCAATATAACCAAAGGAGTCACAGTGGGACATGGGTTTTCAGTGTCGGACTGGCCCACCAGAATACCAGGAAAACTTGCGAAGGCGTCCGTGTATGGATTTCAATGCAGAATTCTGCTGGAGCAGCACTATTAACGGATGCCAACTAGGCAAAATTTGCTGGTAAACAGCACCCGTGTGTGTATAGAAAGGTTCTGACCAGCATTGTCAAATTATGTCAAGAGTTTATTATCAAATTTACATTGAAATGGAATTTTTTTTTTTTACTTTTTCAGTCCCACTGGTTAATTGAGAATTTTATTATACAATTGTGATTACAAAAGAAAAGTGTACAATTACAAAGTACAGCAATTGCTATTTGAAAGGCACTGCATTGAAGTGAGATTTTTATATTAAAGAATACACACAGATATATATATATATTCCTGGTGGCAGGATACAAACGATACACACTTGTCAAAATGTAAAAAAAAAATCTAGTAAAAAAACAAAAAACAGCATTAGCCCTCAAATACGCCAAATCTTACGTGTACGTGTGTGTGTACGTGTGTGTGTACGTGTGTGTGTACGTGTGTGTGTACGTGTGTGTGTGTACGTGTGTGTGTGTACGTGTGTGTGTGTACGTGTGTGTGTGTATTTATATCTTTTAGATTTGCCCCAGCACTCTTCCATATGCGTCTAACTAAAGTCTCGGTGCACGCTCCTATAGGAGACCCGTCACGTCCCCACTTGATATAGAATACAATACAGATGAAGCAGCACACGATTCTTGCAAAAGTGTATATTAGAAATTAACACATTGCTATATTGATGTGTTCATTTTTAATATACACTTTTGCAAGAACCGTGTGCCTCTGTAGGGGGCTAATCAGTGAGCTTCAAAGTCGATCAACACAATCTGGGTATGTCCAGTACAGTAAGGATATGGAGCAAGAGTAGAGGTTATTCTTCACTCCTGTATTCCCACAGAAGCACTGTGTGTAAAGTAAAAAACATTCTAGCATAAAATCTTGCAGGCTTTAGTTGCCTTACAGGACTTATAACATTTGTTTACGTTTTATATATTTCAAACAGAATTGGAACAATAGAATCTCAGTACATAAAGGGCAAAAGGGGGTTAAGGCTAGAAGTGCAGAAAGGACATTTTTCTGTTTAAAAGATGCAACGGGTAAACAGATAATAGTAAAGTCTATATCTACTGCTCAGCATACATGCCTGGCATCCGGCTATAAAGCTGCATTATATTTATATTGACTGTGTTTAGAAAATGTGGAACATGTAACAGACAAAAAGCAACAAGAAAACAGCAAGTGGCATCTGAAAGATCCAAGCTCTGTGTAACTCATGTATATAGAAAAAGCACTGTGACAAATAACTGAACATGAAGTCACAAAATGTCAGTATGTATAAACCACAATAAAGCACTTTGTGTACAGTACAGCAGGCCACAGGTGAATCCTGGTTAGCCCAACTCTAAATATTGATTGAAGACCTGCATAAACAAAAACATAAAAACATTAAGGGCCACGGTATCTTAAACGTGTCCTGCTAAATTGTTATTAGAAGCAGAAAGAAAGCTATACCTTAAAGTGAGTGACACTCTCCATGTTAAAGGGGCTGTTCACCTTTGAGCTGACTTAGTTTGAGAGCGATATTCGTTGACAGTTGATTATCATGTTTTATTATTTATGTTTAATTATTTAGCTTTTATTCAGCAGCTCTACATTTTGCAGTCACACAATTTGGTTGCTAGGGTCCAAATTAAACTAGGAACCATGCATTGATTTGAATAACTGGACTATGAATAGGAGAGGGCCCGAACAGAAAGAGGAGTGATAAAAAGTAACAATGACAATAAATGTCCAGCCTTACAGAGCATGTTTTTAGATGGGGGAGGGGGCAGTAACACTCATTTGAAAGCTAAGAAGAGTCATAAGAAAGAGGTAAACAATTTAATAAACTTAATGATGAAAAATAAATGATGAAGACCACTTGAAAAGTTGCTCAGAATTAACCATTCTACAACATACTAAAACTTCAACAACCTTTTACAGATAAAAGCTGCAGCTATTTTGACCAACATCTCAGTAGTTCGTGTTATGTCTCAATGGCACATTGATTTGTCCTAAGCCTGTAAACACAAGTCCATAAATGGGGCTGTGGGAAGGCAGCTACATAGTTTATTAAAGGGGAACTAAACCCCCCCCTTTAGCAAAAAGTCCCCACTGTCCCCCTCCCTGTTTCCCTCCTGCAGTTTGTTGCCCCTGAATTGTGTCCCCTCAACGAATACTGACCGCACATGCCAAGTCAGAGCAGCAGAGCTTATGGGTGCCATCTTCCAGCGCTTCGGTATTCTTTGGGTCTTCCTCCAACCCTTCTGCAATCTGTTACTTTCGGCGCATGCACAGTTGTAACAAACCAGAATACTGCTCCAACTGCGCTTGCTCCAATATAGCACTCACTTTACAAAGAATACCGAAGATGGTGCCAGTGAGCTCCACTGCACTGACTGTGCATGTGCGGTCAAGTATTCCTGCAAAACTTTAAAGGGACATCAGAAAAGGGCAAATAATTCAAAACTTTTTTAAAAAAGAAGACCAATTGAAACGTTGCTAATCGTATATTCTAGGACACACAGAATATTAACTTACAATTGAACTACCCCTTTAACATGAAAAAAGCAGAGCATTTCACTACCCCAATGCTGAACAAAAAAACTACAACATCCTCTAATACTGTCATTGGGTGTACAGTGATATACAGTGCTTTACATATGTATTGCTCACATGTTCTTGTGTTACAACATGGGAGAAAAATGGATTTAACTGGAATTAAATGGATTTAACTGTATTAATATTAAAATGGAGTAGATAATACACATTATGTTACAAAGACATAGGATAAAAGCTCTAGATTTTGATTGTAAGCCCTAGAACAGGGGTCCCCAACATATTTTACCTGTGAGCCACATTCAAAAATAAGAAGAGTTCGGGATCAACACAGGCATGCAAAAGCTTCATGGGGTGCCAAATAATGTTTTTAATTGGCTAATTGGTAAGCCCTCTGTGGATTGGCAGCCTACAGGAGGCTCTATTTGACAGTACACTTGTTTTCATGCAACCAAAGCTTTCATCCAAGTCAGGAATTGAAAAATAAGCACCTGTTTTGAGGCCACTGGGAGCAGCATCCAAGGGGTTGGTAAGCAACATGTTGCTCGCGAGCTACTGGTTGGGGATCACTGCCCAAGAAGGGGAGGCTTTTATTGTACTCGTGTATATAATTTTTTTACACAGCACAACAAAATATTCTGGTGCTATATAAATATAAGTAATAATAATTCTCACCATTACAAGTGCTGTGCATCCCCAGTTTGACTTTGGATCTGCATCTGCGCCTGCATCCTCACAATCATTTCCTGCATGCGACGGAGCTGCAATACACAAATAAAAATTAAAGATACCAAAAACACTCTCCAAAGGTCAGATATTCATGTTTCCTAGGACAGGTAAACAGCTATGGTATGGTATATCATGGTATGGTATATCAAATCTGCATTCTCCTGCTGTTGTAAAACTACAACTCACAAAACTCCCAAAAAATTGCCAGGGAATTCAGCAATAGAACGGTGCATGCATCACCAACATACAGTTTAAAAAAGGTGGCAGTTAAAGGAATGTGGAAATAGATGGGACTGTTCATATTTACCTCTGCTTCCTTCTCCTGGAGTATCTGGTCCTTTGTCACTTCCACACGTTCTACCTTACTGCTGGAAGATTGAAAACAGATTGGAAAAATATTAGGATTTTTAGAAAAAAAAAAAATGAACACTCCATAACACACGTTTTAGCAGTATCTGACTGAATATTAGATATGTCATTACTTTACCTTTTTCATTGGAAAGCAGGAGAGTGATTAAGGATGTTTTGACCATTGCAGTGTGCTCTAAGAACACCGCAGAAGCCTTAATGCCATGTCTAAGACCCTTGGCACCTGGACCACAGGTCTGCAGAAGTCTTACATTTAAGAAGCTCAGAAAAAAATGGCTGCTGCAAATCGAACACGATCAACAAAAAGATTCTCTGTGCTGTACCTGGTAACACCTTTCTTTAGACGCTCTGAGCGGAAGTTTTCATAGTGCAGATCCTGGGTTACTTCCTGCAGGTCCTGCATGTGCGTGCTAGAGGAAAAGGGTATAAGCAGACTGTTCAGGACAATAACAAAACCATGGCACAAAACTCTTTTAGTACAATTGATGATTGAACTGATGCGGGAAGAAAAAAAATGCAAACATGCAGCAAAAACTGAAAAATATCATAAACTGCACAACATCATCATAACTGTTCCCATACAAATCACGTATATGGCAACCACTAAGGGAAAACTCTGTTCATGGCAACCCCAAGCATGAAACCCATTGCATTAATATTTGCAACAGTCACCTTGTAAACTGCAACCAAGGTTTCTGTCACTGCAATACACAGGTGGACGCCAATTCCAGAAAAAATCATCAAGGTTTGCTTAGCAAATGTTTAAGATCCCTTCCATGGCCCGGGAAAATATAACTGAAGCTGGAACAGTCAATTCATGCCAGCCTTGCCAAGGAAATAGTTGGCATGCCAACAGGCTCTGCAGTCTTCATAGAAACCAGTGGCGTAACTACTCTGGTGGGCCCTGGTACAGGATGGGCACCTGGGCCCCCCTGTCGGGCCCTTTACCTCTATAAATCGCATGCTGGAGTTTTGATGATATGTGTGCTGTAAAATCTCCCCCTAGATAACCAGCTGCCATAACCATTATAGTGGCTCCGATGGTCCCCAAGGGGTGGGGGCCCTGGTGCAATTGCACCCTCTGCACCCCTGGTAGTTACGCCACTGATAGAAACTGTTACTATGCCGTAGGAACGAACATAGTGGGACTCAGACATGCTCTGGGCTGCTGTAAGTTACCTGCTCTTATGCAATAGCTTACAATATAAATTCAGACTTGCATTATACAGAAAAATGTGCAAACAGATTTGGAATTGATTAATATATAATCAGAACTGTAGCATAAGCTACTATAACAGAGGATATGTTGGATTTTCTAAACCATAGCTTCTCAGCTGCCGCCTATAATACACAGAGAATGAGCAATTGTATTTTTATGTGTTATAGAACATACTTTTTTTTTTTTTAAATAAAACTTGTATTGCTTTTCTATTGCTGTATTGTAGTTTCCTTTCATAAAGAATCTCTTGCACAAAGGATTATGTAATCACAGAAAAAGCACTTACATCAGCATGGTCCTCAATTTCAGGAAGTCATTGTGTTCTGGGTTTTCCACTTCCACCACACCCCAGGGGTACAATCGGCCTCTCACCTTTTTACCCTTAGCTTCAATGAGCTGGTTGGAACCAACTACTGTAAAAGGGATGCTGGCCTAGAAAAAAATATTAACATCTGTTCAGTAACAGACACACTTTTCACTATTTTGTCTCTGCTCCCTTTTTTTACATAAGGCGGGGCAGAATTAACCTGAAACCTCTGGCTGTCAAAATGTGTACCCTCCCCCCCCTTAATATTATTACCTCTTTTTCAGTTCCAACTACTGTAATATGGATGCTGAAACTGTATTATATATGTTAAGTTAAAGGCATGTAATGTGGAAGATTTGCTTTTCTTCACCTGCATTTTGTTTGCAGGCCGAAACAGTGCATCAGATTACAAACACTCCTTCGTGTAGTAACATGGATTGTTGACACTCCTGGGTGTAGCTACACTGATCAGTACGGTGCTGACCTGTGTGTAGCTACACTGAGCGGATTTTGGAGAGAAAACCCACTCAGTGTAGCTACACACAGGACAATATTGTACTGATGAGTGTAGCTACACCAAGGAGTGGATTCGCTATTCTCTGTTTGCGTAAAAAACACGGGTGGAGGAAAGATATAAGCATAAAGTAACATATCCACATACCTTTAAAAGTCTTGTTTGTTCCTTAAAATCCTCGTCTTCATCGGACTCTGCATCTGGCAGCTGGTAGATTTTTATTCCATGTTCTTCTATTTCATCCAATACCTGAAAACACAAACTGCCTTTCACATCACATCAAGCAAGTTTTTTTTTTTTTTAAAGAAAGATTTGTTAAAAACTGGGGCTTAACTACAGAGGTAGCAGACCTTGCGCTTGCAGAGGCTCCCAAGAGGTATAGGGGACCTCATGAAACACTAATTAATGAGCAATTTCCAAATATATTGGTGAACCAGGACAACCTTTGGATACATTGGGGGCCCTAAAATTAATTTGCTGTGGGGCCCAGTAACATCTAGTTACACCACTGGTTATAACAGATATGGATTTTGATCACATGCAGAGCAGCATAAATTTCTAGAATAATGAGCTATGCAGTACAGGTATGGGACCTGTTATCCAGAAACCCATCACCCCTAGACTGCATTTTAAACAAATTAATGTAAAAAAAAAAATATTTTCTTATTCTCCGTAATAATAAAACAGTGTACTCCTTACCCTTCGTTTTAGCCTCTCACGTTCCCTCAATGTCAAAGTATCTGCTTTGGCAATGACTGGGACTATGTTGACCTTATTGTGCAAAGCCTTCATAAACTCCACATCAAGAGGCTTCAGGCTGAAAAAAAATGCATTTATGTAATTATATCATACAAATTAAAGCACTTTTTTGCATATGTAATGATAGCAACAGTTTTTTTTAAATGACAAAATAATGTGTATGTATGTATATTTTTATTTACATAGCTCTACATGAAAACACAGCACTGTACAGCAGAATAAAATAAATTAACAGAACAGTGGGTCATTGCAATAATAAATACAAATAAAAGCTATACCATTTTGCTGCTAGTTTAGTTTTGAGTAGTTTTGTATGAGGTTTTCCATTCTTTGCTATGGCTGTGGTGTCAATTTTGGTATGGGGTTTCTTGATAATTTCTACAAACATCTTACTGGATGCTCTAGGTTACTGAATGTGGGCAAACACTGTGCCTTTGATTACACATGGGGTTTTGAAGTCTTATATACAAAGGGTTGATATGAAATAACAATATATACATATATTTTTTTTCATTTTTTTTTTAGAAAATTAACTTATTTTAAAGGGTAATTATGTGATTTACTTTCTTAAAAAAGTACATTTTACACTTATTCGTATTCTAGGGTTAGACAGAAACTGTGACTTGGACACTAATCTCCATCAATATGTTAAGTTTACGTACTGCAACTGAAAAAGGTGTGAAATTAAGCTTTGTGATAACAATTGCAAAACAGCGTGATAATACACGAACAAAAAAACAACCCATTTATTCAGACAATAGCTAGATGCCAACTTTGTATGAAATCAATTTATTGGCAAAAACCATAGTCACATAATTGTAGAACTAGGGGGACTGTTTAAGTAGAGGGTATAAGGCTGAACTCCACTTACGATTCTCATCAGATCCGTTTTGCTGCAACAAAACGCAGGAGACAAGTCAGAGGCTCCAAATATAATGAGAGCGATAGAGAAATCTCAGGTACAAACTACATGTAAAAGTCACGACAATACTGTCGGATGTGATTGCCGCATGCTGCTTCTTCATTCAACAGTTGTGTTGTACCTACGATTTTTCTATCAGTCCCATCATATTCAGCACCTGCGTTTTGTTTCAGCACAATGACAAGAATCGTTTGTGGAGTTCAACTCTAAATCATTAGAATGTGCTGCACTACACAATATGTAAAAATTTGACCCAAAGTAAACAGTCACTTATGAAGCAATCCAAGGAGAGACTAATAAAGGCCAAACACCCACTATAGGGGTTATACAAGATCCAGAACATAGAGACTTTATGGGAAATTATATACCATAGAATCAGAGTGGTTAACTTATACTGCCGAGGCGCTGGAGGATAATAAAGTGCATCCAGCATGTTAAAGGAGATTTCAACCCTAAATTAAAAAAAAAACAAAAAACCCTACCCCCATCCCCACAAAGACCCCCCTCCCCCCAGCCTAAGCGTTACCCCGGGCAAATGCCCCCAATGTTTTACCCCTCGATGCAGATTCAGGCATTGGACTTCACGGGCACCATCTTCAGCCACTTCGGTAATCTTCGGAATGAGACCGGTGCTTCTGTAATTTTCGTGAGTTGTGGCGCATGCACAATCGTCACAAAACAGAAAATTGCTCCAACTGTACATGCACCACCACGCCACCAAAAATTTTTTGGAATTTTTGTAACTTTCGGCACATGCGCAGTGGTTTGGGTCCAGAAATCTACTCCAACTGCGCATG
>CM044439.1:138169244-138179877 GCA_024363595.1 Xenopus borealis
GTTATAATTGATCTAATAGTTGCTAATATTCCACAAAAAGTGCAGAGAAATGTAGTAACTAATACAGCAAATTATAACAGTTTAGAATCTGCACCTGGATTACTGAGCCACCAGAAGAACATTAAAGGGGAAGTCCAGCTTCCAAACTAAAATTTGATAAAGAGGCCCACATAACACAGAAAACCCTAATATACCCATCAGTTACTGGTTTCTTCAAAAAGTATGAATAAATGCCATTTTCTATGCTGAAATCCAGTTGTTTGACATTTCTTCTCTTTCTGCATCATTTAAAATCATGACAGGGAAGGAGGGACTAAACACTGATGTTACAAATTGTAACAACTTCTCCAAAGCTTACAGACAGCATGCAGGAATGACATATCCCACAATGCATTGCACTGTGACGTTCCATTCCTTATTGAAATCACGTGTGCAGGGAATTGTGGGGTTTGGAGGATGCAGGCGGAGGACAGATGGCTGTTGATACAAAGTAAAGTAGTCAGCCAGCTGAGCAAAGTAGCCAGACAGATCAGCAGAAGAGCAGATTCGGCAGATTTTTTTAATTGTGTATATTGTAACGCAAAGTTGGTGAAAACATGTTTTCTTTTCAAAACGCTTGAGTTATGTTTTTGTGAAGTCCCCCATTAAATGTTAGTTTAGGAAAAGCAATACAAAACTGAAGGCAATTGAAAGAATGTCTATTTCTGGTGAACAATCAGAACTAAAAAAGTATTTTGTAGGTGAGCAACCCCCTTAACACTCAGAATAACACATTTTATTTAAGAAGCACAAGAGCATAATTACATGATACATAAAGAAAAGTAACAGCAGAAGCGCATAAGTCTAGATTCTAACCCCTGTGCCACCTTTTGTGACAATATCCCATTGTTCTACACATGATGAATATACAAGAGCTTTACATACCCATGTCCAAAAGGAGAGATGAAGTAAAAACAACAATGGACTCTATTGTCCACAATGTGCCGTCTGTTCAAGCCACTCTCATCATGTAGATAACGCTCAAACTGGTTGTCCACATAAGAGATAATTGGTTTAAAACTGTAAGAAACAAAACAAGATATTAGATATATGGTACAGGTACATAATACTTTGGGGTGCTGATGCATAGCCCATGGTCACAAAGTTGCTACAGTTTGATTAATAAAAGTCATTCTACCACAATTCTAACAACTTTCAAATGGTGACACTCACCAATCTACACAGTTCATGGCATCTCCATAGCCTGGAGTGTCAACCACAGTGAGACGCAGCTTCACACCCCTTTCTTCTATTTCTACAGTGGAAGCTTCAATTTCCACGGTCCGTTCAATTTTATCTAAGAAGAAAAAAAAAAAAGGATTCAGTAAGGGAGTTTAGGGTGCAATATACAGCAGTTAAATACAATCAAAAGTACAGTTTCATTTCAAGAAACCCCTTAGTAAGAGGGTATCATTTGTCCAAACATTTGTGCAGAAAAGTGTTCCCTGTTATTAAAACACTGAACAAATTAAGGATTCAAATAATGTATATTTTCCCCATTACACAAAGTTAAAGGGCTTCAATTGTATTGTATTATTCTTTTCATGTTATCAGAAGAAAATGGAGGTGCAAATGCCCCATTGTAGGGGCATGGTAATGCAAAGGGGTTTATTTTACAAATGGTTTTTCTGCTCGGATGACCCAGCAAAAAACACTGGTTATTAGTTAGATCTGTAGGCCCCACTCCCTCAGTGGCTTTTTAAAGATCAGGTTTTCCCTTTAAAAAAAATCAGAGCATCTGCTATCCAGTCAGTTCTCATCTCACACATAAGTAGGAGTGTTTGTTGTTTGGCCCTAAGAGGAACAGCATAGAAAAGTGGGCTTCAGTAGATGGACATTGTCTTAAAGGAGAAGGAAAGGCTTTGTGCATTTGGGGGTGCCAAACGTTAGGCATCCCAAGTGATTTTATTGACTTACCTGAAACCCCGGGCCGATGCTCCTATCAGCAGAAAACTGCACTGGCCTGGGGTTATACCAGTGAGCACCACAGAGCGATCCGCATCCATCGTCATATTTCCTGGTGCAGACATGCGCAGTTGATTAAAATTTGGCTTTTTGTTCTACTGCGCACACGCAGCCGCATGAAGAAGGAGGAAGAATGAAGTTGATCGATATGTGCTGCTCACTGGTATAACCCCGTGCCTGTGCAGTTTATGATGATAGGAGCACCAGCCCAGGGTTTCAGGTAAGTTAATACAATCACTTGGGTGTGCCCAACATCTGGTTACAACAAGTGCAGCAAGTCTTTCCTTCTCCTTTAAACCCATGCGTATAATAAATAAACATCCGTGCAGATAAGTTATGTCTCAAAGTTTTGAATTAATAAATACAGACTCGTGCAGGTATGGGACCTGTTATCCAGGATGCTCGAGACCTGGGGTTTGCTGGATAATGGATCTTTCTGTAATTTGGATTTTCAATCCTTAAAAGGAGAACCAAACCCTTTATATTAAAATCCCCTACATATACCCCCTCCCTGCTCCCCCCCAGCCTAGGTGTTACCCTCTGTAAATGCCCCCAACTCTTTACTTATCTATCATTGCAGATTCAGTGCAGTGGAGTTCACAGACACCACCTACTTCTCTACGGTAATCTTTGGCTCTTCCTCCTGCGCTTCAGCAATTTCTGTCACTTTCGGCAAATGCGCAGTTGGAGCAGTCTTCTGTTGTTTTTGACAATTGCGTATGCACCAAAAGTGACAGATGCCCTTTCTGTAATCCAGAGCTTTCTGGATAACGGATCCCATACCTGTATTTGTAAGCCTTTACATGATAAAGCTCAGATTGGTGAGCATTGTGCCAAACCTTAAGTATCAAAATTTAACAAGGCTTTAGGCCTTTAGGATTGTGAAACTTGCTTAAGATTAATATGGCTGGAGAAAAACAATTACCTGCTGCTCCAGGAACTACCCTCTCAGGATACAGATCTGTCAAGAAGAGGCTGTTGATCAGTGTTGATTTTCCCAGCCCTGACTCTCCTGCAAGAAGAAAAATAGAGAACTGTGAATATTTGTAGCTCTCAGTTCTAGTCTGCAGGAAGTGTAGAATACCAATGAAACACAAGCCAAGCAAGTTTAAAACAAAACCATTCTAAAGGAACTGAAATAGTGGAACAGAAGTCAAAACATAGCTGTGTTAATCTTTTTATAAAATTCTAAAAACACAAACCAGGTTTATCTACCAGTGGCAGCTGCAGCAACCTTAGAAAGCAAAGAGCATTTATTGTTGATGGCATAGAAATTAGGGATGCACCATATCCAGAAACCTTCATGAAGGATTTGGCCAAATTGAACAGTGATTTGCATATGCATAGGGGAAGGAAAGGTAAACAATTCTAGATATTAAGCATTTTGTTCAGCCAGGCACTTCGATGTGGCTGAATTTGAATCCTGCTGAAAGGACAGATTCCAAACCAGATCCTAGTTTTGGGATATCCCTACTAGATACCCCTTACAGAAAAGTTAGCTACTTCTATATGTGACCCTGGTTTCAAGCCATGGAAACTTCAAAAGCAGAGGTTCAATGCTCTGTATTAAAGGCTCTTTTATAGACAACATAGGGTGGCCAATATTAATTAATTATTAGAAAAAATGCTAATGCATTGAGACCACCAACATTTTTGCTCAAGCAAATGCAATGTTACTTTGGATCAATGTTCTAATGAAAGAAAAACGTTCCTTTTTTTTGGCGTAACAAAAAAGTATTTCTCTGCATTTTTTACTATCTATATCCAGTTTGTGTTGAAGAAAAGCAGTCCCACAGGATACTACTACAACAGAGATTAAAAAAAATATGTAATTGCAGCTCCAAACCAGACCAAGGGTGGACAAAAATGAGACTTTGTCCTGGAGTGGGATAACACTATTTGGGACAAGTTTTTTTTTATTATTTATGATGCTATGACCACCATATGTCTGTAGCTATGGGTCAACCATATACAAAACCGAGAACACCACATTCCAGTATACCATAAAGATGACTTATTGTGACCAAGCTGTAATGTGAGAAAATATTTTGGGCTCATATGAAACAGAGACAGAGTTTTTTGGCCAACACTCAAACCAATATGTTGTTCAAGTCCATCTACAGCTAACCAGGCCCCCCTGCAAAAAAATCTTCAGGGTGCATGGGTTAGCTGCATGCACGCACGCCGACTTCTCCTCCCCTCCAGCCCCTGTTGTATTTTAGTTACACTATTGCCAACAATGCATACATCTCAAAACCTACAGTGAAGTATAGTGGTGGTGATCCTGCATGGGGGCTGCTTATCAGCGGGCATTCATGATCTTATTTAAACAAAAGGAAAGGACAGTGCTAAAAACAGGTAATTACTGCAAGATAACCTGCTTGGCAAAAAACACCAACTTAAGGGGGCCATAAACTAACAGATATCGTACAAAATAAATTTTCGTACGATATTAGGTGTGTGTATGGTGGGGAAAGGAGCTGAAGATTTAGATATCTGTCGGCTGGTTGATCAGGCTGGACGGAAAATTTTGATTGGATGCCTTTGAAAGCACCCTTAACATTGGCCATTGCTAGTGCTGAATCATCAGATACAGGTAGAATTCTATTGTTTTTACCTATATATCTGACGATTCAGCTCTATACATCTGTGTTGAAACTAATTATCTTTCTTGGAAAGGTCTTTTCCGAAAAAGATCGTAATTGTTACGGCTATGGCCAGCATTAGGTTAAAAGTCATTTTTAGCTGGATAATGGTCGCAACCATGAGGCTATATCTGTCTTAAGATTGTTTTCTAACAAATCAGTATCACCGAGAAGAACATTTCAATGTAGGCTTATTATTCAACAAAATAATAAAAAAACTCTACAGTACTTTTGCAAATCACAGTGTATATGCTTAGATTTGGAGCAGGATTCTACATAAATAAGATGCAAGTTAACGAAGATCATACTTACCCACAACCATTAGTGTGAACTCAAAACCTTTCCTTACAGACTTGCGGTGAACTTGATTTGGAAGGTTGGCAAATCCAACATATCCTGGTGTTTCAGGATTGGTAAACTGAGCCTGTTGCTAAAAATTATTAAAAAATGCAAAAACAGAAAAACCTTATTTGTAGTAAAACCATGCAGTATCTGTTTTTAGTTGTATTTTTTAAATCTCACATCTGAAGTGCAACATGTCCTCAGTTTACATTAAAAGAATATATATTTTTTTTAAATGCAGATTTCTTGTGTGTTATAGCAAAACAACTTGCATTCAATGCAATACACTTGCGGATCCTTCTGCTTTACTGTGTAACAAAATCAGGAAACAGCAGTGTTGTATACTTCCTAAAAGTTTTTTTAAATATATATAAATGTGTGTGAGTGTGTGTTTGTGATTAAATACAGAGGCGGTGAAATAATTTCATACCTTTGACATCTTGAAGCTTTATAAAATTTACCTGTTAAAAAAGGAAAATAAATAAATAGCACAGTATTTTCAAAAGAAACATTTTTAGATTAGTTCACTTCCCGGTATAAAACAGAAAGCAAGTTGGGCAAGGTCAAGTTACAAAACAGAGATACAAGTATGGGTTCCAGACGTTGGTAACCTAATTTATTGCTGGACTTACCCCCTTTGCCCTTTGATCTTGGGGGTGGGGTGGGGGCACAAGTTAAACAGGAAACAGACAGGAACACAGAATTTGGGCTCAAGCTGTTTTATATTTGCAACAGTTGGACATTCTTCGGATTCACATCATAACTGCTCTTTGGGAAAGGGTGTGGAAAAGGACTGTTAGGCATTGCCAACACTCAAGATGTTCCAAGCAATCAGAACAGAAATGGCAGTAAAGGTGGCCATACACGGGATGATAAAAGCTGCTTACAGACCATGTTGTCAGCAAATGGGCTTGCCCCACAGAGTGACATCTGGCAGAAAAATCGGCTAGATAGAGTACATCAGACAAACATGAAAACCCCATCATTCAAAAAGCATACAAGGAATGCATCGGCTCATTGATGCAGTCCTCTCCCTGACAGCCTGTTCCTCTTACATTGCGATCCGATCATTTAGCCCTGGTAAAAGATCCTGTCTAGCCCTAGCCTTTGCAAAGTCGCCAAAATCCGTCTATTGAAAACCGCAGGTCAATTTCACTGCAAGGAGTATGCTCTTCTTTTCTTGTCCGGAACCCTTGCGTCAGCTCCAGTGACAAAAACACTTGAAAAATTTCAGCGCAAAACCACAACATTTTGCATTTCGTACAGAAATCCGCAGAGACTTTTTTTTCACCGGATCAGATGCAAGGATTCCAGACATGAATGAAGAAGAAGATACTGCTAGCAGTGAGAGGCTGATTTCAGCCCAGGCCTGGATTTGTGGAAAGGCCACCTAGGCCCAGCCTAGGGTGGCAGAATTTTAGGGGGCTGCCCAGTCACACTCACATTGGTTCAGAAACACTGGGGACATGCAGGAGATAGGAGTTTTTTAAATTTCCCATGTGCAAATCCCCGTTGCTCCGGTCCTGATGATGAAAATTTGTGAATAAAGAGCAAAGCATGGGGGCGACAAACAGCAGTGGGCCTAGGGGCGCCTGCTATGTGAATCCGGCCCTGTTTCAGCCCCTTCTGGCTCTAGCCTAAAGGAGCTGATCTTTACATGTATGGCCAGCTTTTAACTACAGAGATAAGCTACTTGAAAGAAGCTGAAAGAGATGCAATACTCAAAATGCATAAATGAAACATCGAAATAGAGTATGGACATTGTTCGGGTAGTTTCCCAGAGATCATTATTTGGCCAAGATGGGTCAATCGGTAAAACAAAACAGAACTCAGAAACCAAAATGAGGTGTATCCCATGCACTAGACAAGTGGTCCTCAAACTTGGCCCTCCAGCTGTTAAGGAACTACAAGTCCCACAATGCATTTGCCTGACTGTGGCTGTCAGACTCCATCATTGCATTGTGGGACTTGTAGTTCCTTAACAGCTGGAGGGCCAAGTTTGAGCACCACTGCACTAGACACTGTTCCTTTTAGTTTATAAGTGGTGTAGAATAAACAGCAGACACTGCTATACTCACAGGCTGCCCCAGATCATAAGGAGTCCAGTCAGAGAATGGTGAAGCAGATGGAAGATCCTTCTGTCACTATGCAGTGGAGCAGAATGCGGACAGTGCAGATATGCAAGGTTCACATAGGCCGACAGGAAGGAAGTGGAGCACTCAATGTAACATCACGCAGACACAACACTGCTTCCTGCACAGGCAGACACATACTTACACACTGCACCTCATCTGCAACAGACAGCTTCATTTCCAATGCCCATATTTCATACTCAATGAAAATATCCCAGTCTGTAGCCAAGAATAGCAAGAATGTTTAACATGTAGGGTGGTGGCAGACAGGGAGATGACTCGCCCAGTGACAAATCTTCTCTACTGTGGGTGATAAATGCCCCCAAAACGCCTTCATGCCAGTAAGAATATGAATCGGCAGTGGGATGACATACTAATCACTACAGATTTCCAAAGTCACTCGAGGTTTCCTTGTGAGGCAACTTCGGAAATTTGAAATAATTCACATGCCATAGGTGGTGTATTCTTGCCAGAGGGAAGGCATTTAGGGAGATTACCTGCCTGGCAACAAATTATCTCTAGGACGTGCAACTAATCTCCCAGTCTGCCACCACCTTTTTTTGTGCTGGAGCAGGCAACCCACAGAGCTTATTGAACGTTAACTCCCAGCAGCCCATGGAGGTTGCAGTTAAAGATCATGAAAGCCAGAGGGTACCTATACCCATCAGGCTTAAGCATCAGCAAAATGCAGCTTTTTAATATCAGTGTGAGCAATGTTAAATTAAGACACAGATTGGTGATGTGCATGACAAGTTTTCCTTGACCCACACCTGCACACCCAACCGATCCTAAACCAGTCCACTATGTCCCTCTTTATTTATAGACCCGCACCTCCCCCGCAGAGTCTTCATGAAAGGAGCAGGGCAGGCACAAGTCTATACATTAAAGGCATACCTCCCAACTGCCCCTTCTTCAGAGAGACAGGTGCAAATAAGATAGTTTGTAACAATTTTGAGATAAGTAATTGTACCAGTTTCTATATGGAGCAATAATTTCAGACTTTCATAACCTGCCAAATTTTGTAAAATGAACATTGTAATTTGGGGGCGTGTCCACAATAAATGGGCATGGACAAAAAATGTTGCCATGCTACGTGCGCCAAATTTTTTTTTGTCCCTCTTTTTACTTTCAAAATGTTGAGAGGTATGTAAAGGGCCGGAAGCCGACAGTGTGAGGTTACAGGCAGAGAGCGGGGAATTGATCGTCCAGCCTGAACCCGCCCTGAAGATATTTTTGAGGTGGCCAACCTGCATATCACTAACAGAGGTTATAGCAGCACAGTGGCTTGGTAGCACTGCTACCTGGCAATGTTGGGCAAAATTGACTCCAGCCAGGGCACTATCTGCAAGGAATGTGTTTGTACTTTGCGTGGGGAAAGCAGGATGATTGTACCCAGATAAAATTATGATAGGGACTTTAGACTGTAAGCTCCACTGGGGAAGGAACTGATGTATGATCTCTCTGATAAGCACTGCGCAATACGGCAGTGCCATAATACCAGAATGGGACACTCATTCACCAAACACGCAGACCTTTTACCTAATTGGCCAGTAATGTGGTGGTTAAAACTGAGCAAATGGGATGGTTTACCCATGAACCATTGATTAAGGGCAGAACTACACATTATTTTGGTCCATTTTCTGCGCATCCGACACCGGGAGTCAAAACACATGCAACTTGTATAATAAAAAGGCAAGTATTAGAAAGTTCGATGGTGTCGCAGGGTTGATCTGACACTACACGATTATCGGATGAAGACGCAGCTTGCAGGATTTTCATCCAACAGTTGTGTTGTGTCAAAATTTTTAGCATTTTATTTAAATGGATGACAAAATGCCTTGTATGTCCCATACCTCAAATCTATTGGTTGAGGTCTGAATGCCTAATCCAAAGAGGACCTTGGCCTTGAAAATCTGAGGTTTGTGCAAACAGTGATCATGTAGGCACCATACACAGACCTAGAAACAGCTAAACCTCTCAAAAGTGGCAAAATTGCAGGTTGATGTCCCAGCATAGAAGGCCTGTGGGGATTTTCAGATCAGATTAGAGCGTCTGCTCCAGACACACCCACGGAAATTAAGGATATGCTCAAGGATTTAAAGGGCCACTTCAAGAAAATAATTTTATTTTGTACTAAACTTTATTTAAGGAATATCTTTTAAATTGCCTTTATTGTTAAACAACTTAAAAATTTCCAGCATGAGACAGGACTGTTTTAAATACATTGCAATGCTATAGCATAAACTGTGCCTGCGGGCCCTGACATCAACCAAGTAGGAAGAAAGGAAAAGTTCATGGCAGAAAAAAGAAATAGTGCGTGGGACTTCCTACAGGGTAAAGATCTCACAGCCTTCCACATGTGGGAGATAATGTCTCAAACCAGCCCCAGCCCTAATGCTGGGAATCATATTTCCTAACAGATGGAATGCCACAAGTGTGACATGCAGTGGGACAAAAGCATAAACTCAGGCCACACAGTTTAGTAAGAAACACTAAACAGTGATCAACCAGAAAATGGGTCAATTAACATATCAATGACATGGAAACTAGTATTAAGTGAGGGAATGCCCTTAGAAGGATGATTTTTGTTGTGTTTTCACTATGCACATTCTTATTCTGCATTCAAAATACTACCTTGCTAAAGGACACTAAGCCCAGCAACCATAAAGCATATTTATTGTGAGTCTATATTGTTATCATTACTAATCTTACTGTTTAAACTATCCACTATTAATTTTAAAGAACTTTAAATTATTTTAGTTTAGATCAAATACAAGGTACAGTTTTATTATTAGAGAGAAATAGGAAATCAGGTTTAAAAATTTGGATTATTTGGAGATAGGAGATGGACGTTCTGCAATTGACAGTTTTCTGGATAATTGGTTTCTAGATAACAAATCCCATTCCTGTAATATCATTTTGTGTTTGGTATCCCACAGATCCCAAAGATATCCATGTCCTATGGTTATCGTTTGATTTGGATATATCAAATGCCAACTCACCATGTCAGCCAGTGTAAGAAAGCTAAAAAGACATTTGTACTAACGACAAACTAAAGAAAGGTGGCCATAACTTGTGGGGACCCTTGTATGCACTCATCCATTTGGCTCATGGGCTGATCAGTCAGAAAGTGTTCCTAGTCGGCCAATTGTGGAAAAACGGCAACAACAGCAAGAAGGTCAAACTGCATGTGGCCCCTTGGTATGATCTCAGTTAGATCTGATTGCCCTGTGTAGGAGATGTGTGCAGAAGTTTAAAAATAAAAAATGCATTAAGAGCTGGTAAAACAGACAAGTAATCTTAATTTTTAGCCAAATATTGCCATAAAAAGTGCATATTAGCAAATTTTTGCTAAAGCGCCAGAATAGAACTAGTTACTGCAGCCTTAAGCTCCCCATAAATGAAACGATCTTTCCCTGCCGAACGACCGCTATTAGGGAAGTCCGATTCTGTCAAATTATCATGCGGTTAATGGGATACAAACGATCGTACATCTTACGATCGGTCTGA
>CM044439.1:138196906-138208421 GCA_024363595.1 Xenopus borealis
AGGAACATTGTTCATGCTTGTGTTGCTCTCCAACTCTTTTTACATCTGAATGTTGCTCACGCATGAAAAAGGTTGGGGACCCCTGCCATAGACTATAAGATCAGCTTGTTTGGTGACATCGACAAATGAGTGGATCTTTCCCCAATATGCCACTTACGACAGGGCTAAGGTCCAAGAAGTACTTAACCGATGTACTGTTTCATTATATGGGTGTGAAGCAGATCACCTTCCTGAATGTTTAGGTTAAAAAAAATCTGCTTTCATGCCCTGTTACTAAAAGTGTTGCCGCCCACAGTATTGCTCTGGGTAAGTGTTGGCACTTGCTTTGTTTTGTATAGAAACTGAGTTCCCCTGTTTTCATTGTAATTCACCACTAGAGGGCAGGAATATTGTTCTGATTTTTATTTGCTTACCCTGGCTGGATTGGGTATAGAACGTTCAGATCTGGTTTATGCTCTTGATCCTTTCCTGATCTCATGGGTTTTGGCAGACATAACAATTATGAGAGACTGTTCATTTTTAATACAGACATTTAGAGCTGAATCATGAGATGTACAGTTAAAAACAATAGATTCTACCTGTATTTGATTCAGCAGTAAACACTGGCCAATGTTCGGGCGCCTATAAAAATTTTCTGACCTGCCCAATCGACGAGTTGAACGATTTCCAAGTCTACTACCGATGTTGGTCAACTCATCTCCCGACATACACGCACCAAATGTAGTTTCATATGGTGATAAAAATGGGTGGGGTTGCTAATCCAGACAAATACATTGGACTCCCTATTCCCCCCAATCTGTGTTCAGCAGGGTCAGGGTAGTATGTAAAGAATGAAAGCAAGTTGCTAATGATAGTGATTGCAGTTTTAATGGACTTACAAAAATCACAGAGAAGTTTTCTTAAGCTGGGAATATGTTGGTAAGGGCGACTCATTTGTTGAGGGTTCCAAAGAAGTTGATGTTAAGCCAATTTGGCCAACAACATGGTAGGCCAAATTGTGTTGATATGATTGTTTGTACCCTGGACCAATGATCATATTATAGTGGGTCCTACAGAAATTGGTCAGGAGAGGACACCATTGTGTTCCTGACATGATAGCATTTTAAAACATAAAAGATATCTGCCTGAATTTTATCCAGATTTTGATTGGACAGTACCTCTTGTGGGCCCCATACACAGGCTGATAACATGCTTATATAAGGCATAATACAAACCAAGTTTAGTGGCATTCAAGAATGCAAATGAAACCTGTATATTATTAATGTAGCAAATGGGCTTTGGGTTGTATTCATTTTTTTCTACCGCCTTCATTTTCTGGTGGAAAAAGAAAATAAAAGCTGTTACATTTCCTTGCACTTACAGCATCAGGGTCACAGTTCTGACCACATACAGCTGTGCTCACAAGTTTACATACCCTCAGTGCTGCTCCAGCCATGACGCAAGGTGAGATCCTTGCCTCAGGCGGCACGGAGCAGCAGGTTACAAATCTTGTAACTTTTAAGAGCCGAATTTCCTGGTTTTAACCCGGTAATTGCACAATTGCGCTCAATGCAGTAGCGATACCACCCCCTTTTGACCCACGCGGAGTGGGAAGGGGGGCGGCATCGGGGCTGCTGCCTCAGGCGGCGGCAGACCCAGATTCGGCAGTACATACCCTGGCAGAATTTATGATTTATGATTTCTTAACCATTTTTCAGAGAATATGAATAAAGAATATGAACACGAAAACTTTTCTTTCACTCATGGTTAGTGGTTGGCTGAAGCCATTTATTGTCAAATTTTTAAATCATAATCAATACACAAACTACCCAAATGACCCTGATCAAAAGTTTACATACCCCAATACTTAATACCGTGTATTGCCCCCTTTAACATAACTGACATCAGTGCAGCACTTGATGAAAGATACAAGGGTCTGATAGGAGTCCAGAAAGTCATTGACCTTTTATAAACACTCACTAATGACAAGCAAACTTATCACAGGTGAAGATGGTTACCTTTAATAGCCATTCTAACCCTTTTGTGTCAAGTTGTGTGCATGTTATCAGGCCAAATCACTAGGGTTTGTAAACTTTTGATCAGGGTCATTTGGGTAGTTTGTGTAGTTTACATACTCTGGTGATTTAGCCTGATAACATGCACACAACTTGACTTAATGGCGAAACGTGTAGGGCGGACATAGGTTTAGCTCCCACGCAGTCCCAACGTAGATAGGCAGGTGCTGCATGGAGGGAAACTGTTTGGAAGGGTGGGAGCGGTCAGATTATACTTCCAAATATTTGGAGGGTCAAATTGGCATACATTAAGCCATGTCTCTGAGAGACCCCATCGATCCACCAAGAGGTGATTTGTCGTAGGGCGACTAATCTCCCTGAATATCCACGTATGACTCTGCCCTAAAGGAGATATATAACCACAGGGGGACATTTGTTAGGTGCCCCTTCCCAGTGATTATAATAGCTTACCTGCACCCCAGGGCCAATGCTGTGGTTTCCTGAAAACTGCACAGGCCCAAGGCACTACTGTAGTACTCGGTGTTGATTCTGCCTGGAGCAGCCAAAGGAGGCTGCTGCAATGCTGCCCCCGGATCTTTTTCTGCACCTGGGGGAGAAACTGCGCTGTCTGAACTAAGAAAGCTGAATTTTCAGCTTAAGGCTGGGGACAGACAGGGAGATTCGGGGAGATTCTGTCGCCTGCTATTAAACGCCAGGCGACAGAATCTCCCTGTCTGTCCCCAGCCTAAAACTGTAAATTTGGCTCTTAAAGTTACCAAGAGCTCCCTTGGTAGAAGTCATCATCTTCTTCTGTCTCCTAGGGATCTGGCTCAGTTCAGTTTACATCAAATAGGACCATTGTTCAGGAGTCTCAGGCAAGCAATCATTATCACTGGGGTGTGTAATGAATTGGCTCTCCTAGTGGTTATATTTTTCCTTTAAAATGAAGGTGTAACTGTCTTATTTACGTTTTGATTTACACTGCATTAAATATATTTTTTATCTACATACCTACTGCGCGTGTGGGTGTTCTACTCATGTAAGACTGAAGGTTAATACAATGCCCAGTGCTGCCTTATGGTATCATTTTCAACGGACATTAACACTAGCAGGCTACTAAACTTAAAAAAAAACTGAGCTGGAGAGATTTGTGGAGTCCTAATCACAGGAGAAGAAATGTAATGGTGCTGTCCATCCAGCGAGGAAGGACCTCCCCTCCATTGTTTGTATGTCTCCATCTCATTGACCCCAATTATCACTGGCTTGGAATTGGAAGTCAGAATATTGGTTGCCAAATTATTAAAGATTTTTTTAACATGCCAATTGAAAAAGATCCATGGCAACGCAGAAACTCTGGTATTGCCAATAGGAGGAGGATGTCAATACGCACAATGCCTCTTACAGCGTTGCCAGTTCTACTTCTACCTGACAACTAGTATGTTGCCCATTGGCAAATGTCCTCACGCCCATTCCCTGCATAACTGCACTGAACTCCCAATAAAAAATATCAACAGATATGTGTTTGTCCATCTAAATCCCACATCCGGCAACTTGATATGCTCCTCATTGAACCAACTCTATAAAGTTTTCATTAAAAAAAAAAGCGCATTTCCGTCTCCCCTCCCCTACACGCATTTCCGCTTCCGGCCTTTGCGTTTCGATCTTACCCCCATCCTCAGGCTGACGTGTCGCGGCCAATGACGTTGCTCTAAGTGATAGGTTTAGGGACATTCTATATAAGAAGCTGAGGAGGCGGGTGCTGCTTTCCCCGGCAGTCAGCGGATCGGGACACGGAGTGAGTTTTGATGGTGGATAAGGGGGAACCGGGATAGACACGTTGGTTTGGGGGAAAAGCTAATAATTTTCAAGAAGAGGCTCAAATGAGTATATTACCTGTAGGAATAGCGAGAGTCACATGTGAGGGTAGTGGGAGGGCAATGGCTCCTGCCTACGTGGAATAAAATGTGGTTAGAATGTGTGCTGTGAGCATTGTGAGGCAAAGCTGGAATTATTCTGTCACCCACCAGGCTTTAAGATTTATGGAACTCTAAACCCAGCGGCTTCCACCCTCAGACTGCAGTGCCCCTCTCAGCACGTCACATCAGCTTGTGGATACTCTGGAATGCTGGAACTTGTAGTTCGCACATAACTGCAGTGCTATGGCTTTCTCATGCCTGCTTTAATAGTAATTTGCCTCCCCCTCAAATTCATCAGTAATTATGGCTTTTCAAGCAAGATCTCTATATGAAGGTGATCAAAATGTACTTTATATTTTTACTGATCCTCAGGCTTGGGGATATATAATATATCCTTTATGCTGGCATCTGGGCAATAACCTAATGTGCACCTTGGATTTGGGAATGTGTGTGTATACACACTCCACTTTTAACCCTTTGCCTGCTGTTTACATGTTTTAGCAGGGAGATTGTGTGTTTTCTGAGAAGTTTCAACCTTGGAACTGACCTGAGTTTCATTTATGATGCTATTTAAAGCCATGTTTATGATTTGTATACACCCACTGTAGGGTTCCCTACAATCCATAAACCAGAGTTAGATACTGTAGCTCATTTAAAGATACTTGGCAGATTTGCAACAGCGCAGTAAACTGTAGTGATCAGTAAGCAAGTTGATTTCAAGAGTTGAACTTAAAGCTCTGGTTGTGAAGGGTTACTTCCCCTGTTTAAAATTGCCTAGAATTTAACAAGCACAATTATCTGCATCCTTTCCAATTGGTTAAGGTTAGTAGGGAATCCTGCATTGGGTATATTGGAATCGTGAACGTGGTTTTTAGATACAAAAATTATGTTGCCTGGTATGTATACATAGTTACATTGTTTCAGAAACATAAGGCTCTCCGTTCACTACTCCCAAAATATTCTAGGGATTGCCAGGAATCACAGACTTCTATCTGTTTGGTGGCTCGTGGTGTAATTGTTTAAGGTTGAAAAATTCAGTAAGAGGCAATTTAGTAGTGTTAACCTGTTTCAGGCAGTTGTACTTTTTTTTTTCTTAATTCAACAGGAGCCTTTATCTGCTTTCTAGTTTGCATTGCTATTTTATATGTACCAGCGCATGCAGAGTTAAGCATTCTACCTAACCAGAAGCAGAGGTTTAACTTAGGTTTCAAGTGGTGACGTTGGCATGAAAAGGCCTAGGGAGGGAGGAGAATGCACTTAGCTGAGGGGGAGGTGAAATCTTCCTAATCCATTTCCCAACTTTAGGTGTATAAGAAGCACTGCATAGGTAGATGTTCTGGATCAACGTCCATCTTTTTCCATAAAACAGCAGATTATTTTCCACGTCACATTTAAGGGCCATCTTATATTAAAATTCTGATGCTATACAGTGAAGGCTATAGAAGTTTTGATTAGGTGTTGGGGCATACAAATCCGGTCTTATCAAGTGCTGTGCTAGGTTGTCACCTGAAGGTTGCTTCGCATTGTTACTAAACTGTGTTTTATAGTCTGATAACATATCTTATACTTGGAACTGAATTGTAGTGATTATCTAGTTTCTACTTATCTGTCAAAGTATTTTGTAACACTCTGAAAGCTGCAGGAAGGCCATCTCCCATAAATTCCATTTCAATAAAATAAATGTGTTTAAAAAACAATGTATGTATATTTTTCTCTGTAATTCTAAAAGTTTTCTGTGATTTGTCCTAATAAAGTGGTACAAGTCGATATTGGTAGCAAAATAAATCTAAATGGGTTTATATATAATAAATTTTTTTAAAGTAGACTTAATTGCCGAAAACAACTTATACAAAGAATTAAAGATCACATGCCTGTAATATCTAGATCACACTATATTGGTAAATAAAGATGGCCTGTTTCTTATCTTTAAAAATGTATTCCCATGTTGTTTCACGAGATTAAGGGGAAAAATACTCAGATTGGCAAATCATACATCTTGTTCAAAGGGTTTGATTCCAGTGTTTGGCTGTTAAATGTACGTTTTCTAAAGGGACCTTTAATTGAACTTGTGTTAACTTGAATCTAAGGCTTTTAGTTATAGAACTCCTACATCGCTTTGGTAAAAAAAGATCTAGAGCTAAGATCACTGTCACGGTGGGGAATAACACTACACGTATGTAATTCACAGGTTTATGGACAATCTTAACCTGGCATATATCTACATTTTATATGCAAGTAAGGGATATTGGTTTGCAGCAATGAGAAGTTCCTTGACTCGTGTGGCTGAAAGTCACTGTAGCTGCGCAATGCAGCCCCATATGTTACAACCACTGCTAATTCTTTGCTATTTTATTCATAGGATATTAATCAGCATGGATAGTTGGGCCACACTGCATCTTGGTGTGGTAAAGTCTTCTGTACTCCTCTCAGGAGCAGAGATGTATATGTGCCAGGTAGCCAAAAGCTCTAACTGAAGTTTTCTCTGACTCTTTGCCTTCACTGCCATTTGAGTGCTGCATATTTTGGTTTAGCTTCTCCTGCTGCATATTCATTGAACTTTCCTAATTTGTATTCCTTTGATGGCATTTGCAAAGGTTCAGATCAAAGTCGATCTGTATTGTCAATAGAAAGCTACTTCTGATTTGGGAATTCGATACTAGAGACCATCAGCTTTTGAGTTCCAGTATCCTTAAATACTCCTGCTGGCGTTTCAGTTTGCTTTTTGGTACCTATCTTGCCCCTTGGTTTTCACTGGCAATAGCAGTGTTTTGGTATAGGCGTTTGTTTAAAGCTTTGGGCATTACTTAGAATAATATAATAATAAAGTTAAACTGTCTCTTTGAGAAGCATGTAAAACAAACAAATGAGAGATCCGGATCCAAAATCCCAGGGTAGTCGTTGCGTTCGTGGGACCTCTGGGTTCTTTTTAGCTTACTGTACATTGTCTGGTTGGCTGGAAGCATGGCTACTGCTGCTTTATGTTTTTAGATGTGCATGTAATAGATACCTGGACTTTAATGTGTTTTTCTTTTGATACTTCCCTAAAGTCTTGCACTTCCTGTACAAGAAACTTATCACTGTATTTAACAAACTCTTAAAGGCAGATAAATAGTTGGATTTCTTCAGACAGCACTGCTGCTTTCTTGTGTCTGTGCTGAGCTGGCAGAGAGCTGGCCCTTTAAGTTATCCCCTCCCCCATACCGGTAATACAGACTGTGCTGAGGTGGCAGTACAGAGGGGCCTGTCCCTGCTAAGCATAAACTTCAGCCTTTCTCTCTGATCCTTCAACTCCTCCAGCTGAGAGCACACCTACCTGCCTGCTGTCACACGGGCACATGTGGCCTTTAATCTCCATGCACGCTGGCCCTTAAACTCACGGTTTCCTCATTTTCTGTTAGAGAGCTCATTCCATACATTAAGTACACACAGTTCTTTTCTGGGCAGGTCATGGTACATGGGATCAATGCACAGCAATACACCTCTAAAATCACATGAGTTATCTCTGTCTTGTATTTTTTCATTCTAATGGCAACTGCTATAGTTTGGCTAGCAAATTTGTATGTGTTATATATGTATATATGTGTGTGTGTATATGTGTATATATATATATATATATATATATATATATATATAATCATATTATGCAGGACAGCACCCCATCTTGTTCATAAATTCTGCCCTTGTGCACGGTGAAATTAAATATAAAAAAGCAAAGTAACCAGCACCAAGGGTCTTGTGTTGCTAAAACAATCGCATTGTTGTTTATTATTAGTGCAAAACCGACGTTTCGGTCCCCATCGGGGACCCATCTGTGTGTGCAAGAGACTTTGCCGTTATTTTCAGCTGCCAACCTCCCTGCGCACATGCTTTTAAAAGTGATCATAAAGATTTTTTTTGCTCTGATGTGCAAAAGAAACGAGAGAACAATTCTTACCCTTTCGGACAAGCTCCCTTCTCTATATAAAAATAAACAAATATCACTGTCCTTGAAGGAGCAGACACCACTAAATAAATGCCTGAATGCTGAGGGATAATCGGTGTATAAGAAAACGGACGATAGCAATCATCAGGTCTTTAAAAAAGTGAAGAAATAGTTTTATTTCAAGCCAATATATAGTGAATGATCTACCCCCTCTTGTAAAATGTAAGGTTTATAAGTTACCGAGTAGTTGCATGACCATATAAAAACATAAGACTGAAGGCTGAGTGTTTTTATATAGATGACTTGTAATATCCTCATAGTTTGCAACAGTGGGTACTTAATTTTTTTATTCTATTTAATTATTTATTATTCTATTACACAAGTTTCAGTGAGTCCTGGCAGAAGCTCCGATTATAACCACAGTTTATATAGTGGATAATGTACCCCCTACTGTAATTTATAAAGATATTCTAAATCGCCGGGGAGTGGTGACCATATAAAGGCAGGAGGCCACAGGCAGAGTGCTTTTATACAGGTCACATAACTCCAAGGTGACTTCTGATATCTTTAGAAATTTCAGTAGGGGTTACATTATGTCATTGCATTATAATCTACAGTTTGTGTGAAATGTCAGGAGGGGGGGGTCGGGAGTGAGCGTCCAATTCTGCAGCTGGGGACCACTGTTATAAACGGTGCGTTCTGATGTCGGATAATTTACAGTCTGGTCCCCTTGGGAAATGACCATACTGTAGATTATAAGGATATAATTTCCAGGATTATTATGGCTCTTGTGTTTTTATATAGTGAATAAAGTACCCCCTCTTGTAAAATATAAGGATATTATAAGTTACCGAGGAGTTTCATGACCATATTTTATACAGGTCATGGAACTCCGAGGTAACTTCTAATATCCTCATATTTTGCAACTGGGGGTACTTTATTTAATATAATACACAAGTTTCATGTGACAGAAATGACATCAGAACTCACCATTTATAACTGATGACATCAGAACTCACCGTTTATAAGGATATAATTTACAAGATATTTACGGCTTTTGTGTATTATATAGATATATTTAATTATCGTTTCTGGGAATTTTAGTTTAGCAACAGATGGAGACTTCTTATCATTATCTGCCCTAGAAATGTATTCATGCTGGATAAGCTCACAACGTTTTATAATGACATGCTTGGGGCCATTGGGGATACCAGAGAAGGATATTTTATGTAGCTGCTGTGGGAAGTAAATAAATTAACCACATATTTAATTTGCTTATTTGATAGTGCCCAGACATCCCTTTGGGCCAGTGATCAGCTCCTACTGTTTCCATTGAATGCTGCCAGATCTGGACCACACATACATAAACAAATGAGGGTTTTTGCTCCCAGCTTAATCAATATCTTAATCAACACCGGCCCAATACTGACAAGGCAATCATTTTGGCCCATTTTTGGCCTGTGTACAGGCATCTTTAATTTTTTTCCCTCTGTAATGTTCGTAAGCTGGAAAATTTGCCAATTGTATATTTTGGCAGTCTTCCTGAGAAACTGTATATTTTGGCAGTCTTGCTGAGAAACTTAAGTTGTAGTTTATTATTTACTATCTTCAGCATTGGAACTTTGCCCCTGATGTGAGGCACTGGCACTTTTCCCTTACACTGTCTTCTAAACAGAGCAATGCAGTAGTAGTGATTGAATTCAACAGCATAATTATATGGTGAATTTCACCTTACATTTCAGCTACATTTTAGTATGTCTAGAATGGTCCATTCTAAGCAATTCAATTGGTATTTATGTTTTTCAAGTTTTTGAATGATTTGCCTTCTTCTGATGCTTTCCCGCTTTCAAATCCGTGTCACACTCCATCTGAAACAAATGCACTATAAGGCTACAAATTGACTGTTTTTTTGTTTTTTGCTGCTTTTTATTACTCCTCTTTCTATTCAGATGCTCTCCTGTTCATATCCCAGTCTTTATAAAATTGATTTTTCAAATCAATGCAGGGTTGCTAGGGTAATTTGTAGTCTAGCAGCCAGGTTGTTAAAATTGCAAACTGCAGAACTGCTGAATAGAAAAAAAGAACTAAAAATAATAATAATAAAAAAATTAAAACCAGTTGTGAATTTTCTCCGAAAATCTGTCACTCCTCATACTACAAGTTAAATCAAAGGTGAATAACCCCTTTAAGATATCCAGAAATAAGGAGTGCCCTACTAAGGAACTTTCAAGCTAGACAGCTATAGGAACTTCCTTGATAGTTGTAGCAATAGTCTGTGTTTTTTTTTTTTTTTTTTTTTAAAGAGCAAGATAGGCCTGCTGGTTTACAACCCTGAAAATGCCCCCCTTCATGTTTCTTGTCTTGTGTTGTAATGCCCATCAAATTGTTTCCTTTTGCGTTGCGTATCCCACTATTCCTTTTTTTTATTTTTGTGTCTTCTGTCCTGTAACAAGCAGGCGGTCCACCAGCAGTTGCAGAGGTTTCCTTTCAGGTCAGGCCTGTGCATAGAGTTCTGCAGCTGGAATTTGTTGATCTTTGTGCAGGAGCGAGGGACTTCTGTGAGCAGAAACTGCTGAGATCCCCCGAGACTGCACCTGCCCCAGGGAAACAGAAGCACATCTGCATTTGTCTCTATTAGTGCCTGTTAAGGGCTACAAATACTCCCATACAGTTACTTGTTTATCCATATTTTTATAAGGGGTTGTTTGCCTTTAAAATCAGAAAAAGGCAAACTACAAAGAAAAGACAAAATAAAGGCAGATTGGAAAGTTTCTTAGAATTATCCATTCTATAAAATACTAAAAGTTAACTAAAAGCTGAATCACCCCTTTAACGCAGGATTTTACTATACCTTTTATGATTATTCACATGAATGCATCGGGAGTAGAAGGAGTTAATATGATGAATTGTCAGCTGCCTGCTCACATCTGTTTCAGATCAAGACAGCCCCTGCATGTAGAAATGCTGGAGCTGCCATTCAGCAGAGATGTTGCAAGCTATGGGCTAACTAAAAAGGGGATACTGTATTAATTACATGCACTCAGATAGTCTCATTAAAGGGATACTGTCATGGGAAAATGTTTTTTCAAAACACATCAGTTAATAATTCTACTCCAGCAGAATTCTGCACTGAAATCCAATTCTCAAAAGCGCAAACAGATTTTTTTATATTCAATTTTGAAATCTGAAATGGGGCTAGACATATAGTCAGTTTCCCAGCTGCCCCAAGTCTTGTAACTTGTGCCAGCACTTTAGAATGGAACCACTGGCAGACTGTTATTTCTCCTACTAAGGCTAGGTCTACACTGGGAGATTAGTCGCCACATTGACAAATGTGATCCATTGTACCTTGTACGTAATCCAAACCAAGATATAACTAATCCGTATTGGAAGCAAGCCTATTGTGTTTATTTAATGTTTACATGATTTTCTAGTAACCTTAAGGTATGAGGATCCAAATTACAGAAAGATCCATTATCCAGAAAACCCCAGCATTCTGGATAACTAGTCCCATACCTTTAATAAAATAAAGTATTACCATGCAGAGATTAAGGTCCAGAATTATCAAAATGTAAGATTCGAGCTCAATGCAAAAAAACAAAACTTTCTATCAATTTCTTTGGGTGTATTGGAAGCATATTAATCAGATGGTGAACTCTTAAAAGGAAAACTATACCTCCAAA
>CM044439.1:138214713-138245722 GCA_024363595.1 Xenopus borealis
ACATCTGCCAACCCCAAAAGGCTGTAAATATATTAATGTGAACATTTCCAGATGCTTTGCTTTTGTAATAGTCTGCCAACGCTATCCCTGTTTAAAGCTAAATGCCTCTCGTACTTTTATTCTGTATCTTAACGCTTTCAATTAGAGATGTGCAACATGCAGATCTCCAGAAATAGCCCAACTAGCATTCTCATGGTGACTGATGATAAGATAATAAATCTAGTAAACTAGAACTTGAGTTAAGGAAACTAGTAGCAACATTAAAACTATGCCTTTTGCATAAAACCAGGTATTTATTATGGTAATTGCAGAGACAGAGTGCGTCAAGTTTTCACCAGGTAAATTTTTAGATATTTTCAGGTAAACTGAAAGTGGACACTAGCCATTTAGAACTAAACTACTCTTTATTTACCACCTGTCTGACCTATTGTCAATTTCCCAGCTGCTCTGATAAACTTCAATCACTCTTTACTGATGTACTGCAAGTTGGAGTGATATCACCCCCCCCCCCCAGCAGCCTAACAGAAAAATGGGAAGGTAACCAGATAACAGCTCCCTAACGCAAGATAACAGCTGCCTGGTAGATCTAAGAACAGCACTCAATAGTAAAAACCCATGTCATACTTGGTTCCATTCAGTTACATTGAGAATGAAAAACAATAGCCTGCCAGAAAGCAGTTCCCCCCTAAAGTGCTGGCACAAGTCACATGACCAGGGGCAGCTGGGAAATTGACAATATGTCTAGCCCCATGTCATATTTCAAAACTGAATATAAAAAAATCTGTTTGTTCTTTTGAGAAATGGATTTGAGTACAAAAGTCTACTGGAGTAGCACTATTAAGTGATTCGTTCAGAAAAAACATGTATTCTCATAACAGTATCCCTTTAATGTATATAATTTGCTCTGTTTTGGTTCTGTCAATGGTGGATTCATGGAGGGATCCTTCTTGTTCCTTTGGGCTATTATACTATGATTTGTTTTTTCTTTGGGCTATGGACTTGAAGGGCAGGTGTAATCTGATAGTGGTAAAGTTTTTTTTTTTTAAACTTGAAAGTGTCCACTATCCTAAGGAATGAGATTTGTGTTCTGTATAGTATAATCGAATCAAAGGCCTGAAAATAATGCCATGCAGTAGCTAGGAACTGGGAATATTGGTTTAAGAAAAATACATACACACACAAAATAATGAGTTGTTGGGGTGGCAGCTAGGCATTTGTTCTTGTTACTGAGGTTTATGGAACGGCTTGTGAGTTCTTGTACTTGAGGCTTGACATTTTGGGATTGAGCTGTTTTTTTTTTTCCCCCATTTTGAAGCTGAACCTGGATAGGAGGCAGCAGTCTGATGATGAAGTACTGAGCATTTAGATTTTTTCCTTATGCCTGTGAGTGGGTGAAAATGAATACTATTTGCGCTGTCAGATTGAGGGCTTGAGTGATGCTGACTTGTAAAATTATATTGTGCAATGTCATGGGTGAATTGTCTAGCGATTCAGTAACACTGCCACAAGGATATAACCTTGCATCATATTTATGGTGATTGATAGCTGTGATTTTACTCGCCATTTGCAGCAGTACATTTATATTACGCCCAGACTAGACTCCTGTGTTTTCCAGCATTTTTAAAGCATTGCTTAAAATCACTGACCTCTGCTGTTGCTGCTGACTGCTCCACTAATCAGAAGTGATGTGTGTTTCATCCACGGCTCTGGTGCTTTTTCTAGGTGTTATTAGAGTTTAGTATTTAGTGTTCCCAACCGTTGCACATCTTATGTGGCTGTTTGTGTGAATCATTATTATGCACAGTTTTTTATTTATTTTTTTGGCTCGGGATAGCCGTGAACTTTGTCGTCTGCACGGAAGTTGTGCCATAGAAATAGAAACACACAGACAAATTGTAGCTATTTTGTAAACCTAATGGCGACTCCTAGTCTGTGTTTAAATGCATATATGTAGTGATTTTAAAACCCGTATCAGAAACCCATTAAAGAGAGAGCTCCAAATTACGGGAAGGCAGTCTCCCATAGACTCCGTTTTATCCAAATTATTAAAAAATTATTGCTTTTTTTTTCTCTGTAATAAATAATAAAACAGTACCTTATACTTGGTCCAAAATAAGATAGAATTAATCCTTATTGGAAGCAAAGTAAACCTACTGGACTTGAGCTGTGAACATCCAAATTACGGAAAGATCCATTGGCCGGAAAACCCCAGGTCCTGATCTATCTATATTAGGAAATATTTATATATGCTTTCATATATGCCATTAGCCTTGGAGCAATGGCAAATCTTTGCAGTTTTGTCTGTTGTGCTTTTCCCTGTTTTTTTTTTATATAGCACCAATGCATTTACACAGTGCTACATTTTATCAGAAACAAATTTAACCAGGCTGTGTTTTTTCTGGAGTGTGGGAGTAAACCTACTCAAAGACAAACTCCATGAGGATAGCACTCAGGACCGTTGGCACGGCAGAAATACCACCCCTTGAGCCTTAAATAATTGTATATGTTGATTTGGCATCCGTTCCTTTGCCAACATAAGGTAGTGGAAGGTATGTTGGGTGCTTTTATACAGAGTGTAGTGGTGAAAACCTCAAGAAATTACCCTTAGAAGATTGGTGCACCAGTTAAAAGGCAAGCGGAAAAGTTTTTCAGTTAAATTTTTTTAGTTCACCCAACTACACTCTCAAAATGTGTTTTCATACAGGCCCAGTCATAATTTTGTTTCATAGTAGGATTCTTTTGGATGCCAAAACGAGTGTATTCCAATTGTACATTGCCAAAGCCTCTTGCATAAATTTGTTGGTTAGGTATATGCTCATGTGACCTTCCAGACTAATACACTGGCAAAGTCTGTGATGTTGTTAGACACTGTTCATTAGGAATCTTTTCATTAACGGGAATTAGAAAGGCCTGCTTTGAGGCTTCTGAAGACTTGACTAAAAAGAAAATGTTCATTCTCTCCGTAGCCTTGTAAAAAGCTGCATCCTGTTTGAGAAATACTCAACCTGACCTGCATTACTTTATTTCAGGCTTCTGCTTCTGTCGCTATCCCGAAGGAACACCACCGTTTTGTGATTGGTAAGAACGGAGAAAAGTTACAGGACCTTGAACTGAAAACCGCCACCAAGATTCAAATCCCCCGGCCTGAAGAAGCCAGTAATCAGATTAAGATCACTGGCACCAAGGAGGGCATTGAAAAAGCACGGCACGAGATTCTCCTCATTTCTGCAGAGCAGGTATAGAATATTTGCATTTTTTTCCCTGCTCATGTTTGGCAGTTACATGGATAAACAGAGTATTTGCGGGTAGTTTTCAGATAGTTTATATAATGAGAACTACTGTCTTTATTTAATTTTTTTTATTTATTTAATCTAATAAGAGAACCAAATTCTAAGCAACTCTCCAAAATACATTCTTTAAAATGATTCAGTGCTTTTAAAGTTATTTGTAAAAATGACTATTATTGAATGCAATATTTGCCGAACTCCTGGTTACTTTTTAAACAATGTTGCAAAAGTCTTTGTTTCCCTGCAAGACCAGGTCTGGTAATCAGCTGCCTTGTCTTACATTGTATCAACTGTCAGGCAGAGAATAGACAGGGAAGGACAAACACTGATTTCAATAATTACATATACAAATAACTTAAAAACCATGGAAATATTGCAAAGTTGCTTAGAATTATAGATTTTTTTTTTTTAAGCTTCCCTTTAAGGGGGTACAAATGTTAAATCAATATGTGGTAGGGGCTTAATATAATAATAAAAAAGAAAAATTAATAGGTATCTTATTACTTGGCAATAACATGTTTCCTGGAAGGGTTTAGCTTTTCAAAAGGTCAAATTGGCCTACAGTACAATTAGATTAATTATGTAAACATTGTCTGTACAAGAACAGCTTTTACACACCGCACCATTGAAAAGTTTTATTATGTTTAAACGTAAACCCACATTTGCAATGAAGAGTTTGGCTTGCCAGGGGAGCACTATCTCAGCACTATATGCCCTAGTACATGTTTATTTTCATATCATGGCCACAGCCTCCCCACAATTTCAAGACCATTCTTTCAACAATCTCCTTAGTGATCACCCCTGGGAAATCCATGCAGCATCTTCTGTGTCTTTCCAATCTTCCTAGCCATGTCCGTTTCCTTACAACTATATTACCCCCCCCCCCCCCCCCCCCCCCCTCCCCCCGGAACACTGGTAAATGTTTTTTTTTTCTTTGCTCCTATTCTGTTTTGAACATTGCAAAATGATGTATATTGCATAGGTATGTTTTTAAAAAGCAATCATTTTCAACAGGATAAAAGAGCAGTGGAGCGTTTCGAAGTTGAAAAGGCCTACCATCCTTTTATTGCTGGACCTTACAACAAAGTGGTGACTGAAATAATGCAAGAGACTGGAACAAGGATTAACATCCCTCCCCCTAGTGTGAACAAGACTGAGATTGTGTGCACAGGGGAAAAGGAACAGCTGGCACAGGCAGTGGCACGGATTAAGCAGATATATGAAGAAAAGGTGGGGAAATATTCGGTTTTACACAATTCTATTTTACACAGGTGCATACTTTGTAGAAGTTCCATACATACATGACTGTTGCATCTAGTTGTTCCTTTCCTCTACAGAGTCTATATACTATCATGGGGAAAAAAATTTTTTTTTCCAAAATGCATCAGTTAAGTGCTGCTCCCAGAGCATTCTGCACTGAAATCTCAAAAGAGCAAACCAATGTTTTTATATTTAATTTTGACATCTTGGGGCTAGGCATATTGTTACTTTCCCAGCTGCCCCAGTCATGTGACTTGTGCTGTTATAAACTTCAGTCGCTCTTTACTGATATACTCGCAAGTTGGAGTGAACTCATCCCCCTCCCTTCCCCCCCCTGTCAGAACGGAACAATCCCATTAACCAGATAGCAGCTCTCTAACACAAGATAACCTCAGGTACAAGTACTTATGATGGTATATGATTCCTGTGTAGACTACTGGTCACTGGGAGTAATACTGCACTTAATGCTCACTGGGATATCTAAGAACAGCACTTAATAGTAAAATCCAGGTACAACTGCAACACATTCAGTTAAATTGAGCAGGACAAACTGCTTGCCAGAAAGCAGTTCCATCCTAAAGTGCTGGCTCTTTCTGAAAGCACATGACCAGGCAAAATTACCTGATATGGCTGCCTACACACCAATATTACAACTACAATAAATACACTTGCTGGTTTAGACATTACATTTTATATGGAAGAATCAATTATTTGTAGTGTAAACTGTCTTTCAAGAGAGCTGTTTTAAATGTAACTGGTTTTGGTAAAATGTAAATTGAAGGTTTACCAGGTACAGGGCAAACAATTCTGTCACTACAACAAGAGGTGCCCCAGGTACCTTTTTGATATTTTTAAGTGCGAATACACTTTTTAGCTCATACAGACACAGCAGTGAGAGGTGTGGGCATGATTTGGCAAGTCTTTCGTTCCTCGTGGATTAGGGTGGTGTTTAAATCTTTGTTGTCTTTGTAGAAGAAAAAAACAACCAGCATTGCTGTAGAGGTGAGGAAGTCTCAGCACAAGTATGTCATCGGTCCCAAGGGCAATAATCTTCAAGAGATCCTGGAGCGTACTGGGGTGTCTGTGGAGATTCCCCCAAGTGATAGCAGCTCAGAGACTGTGATACTACGTGGAGAGCCTGAAAAACTGGGACAAGCACTTACAGAAGTGTATGCCAAGGTTAGTACAGTACTGCATTTGTACATGTTTAATATTCTATCATAGTATAATTGATCTTGTAGAAATTTGTGCTTTAAGACCCCATCAGACCAAGACACTTCACAGTATATGTGGCAATTGCTTTGTTGTGTCACAGAGGAGGGTTTAAAATCATTGTAGAATCTGAGTTTATTAACAGTTACAAACGGTTACTAATGTTTACTAACCGTATAGTAAACATTGTAAAATACTTGTTTTCAGGCAAACAGCTTTACTGTGGCTTCTGTCTCTGCTCCTTCATGGCTACATCGGTTTATCATTGGCAAAAAAGGACAGAACCTGGCAAAGATCACACAGCAAATACCAAAGGTAAGCGAGTTTATAAATAAAATGCATTGGATGCCTTTTTCATTCGTTCTTATTCAATTCTTTTTTTTTTTCTTTCTTTAGGTGCATATTGAGTTTACAGAAGGGGAGGACAAAATCTCTCTAGAAGGCCCTACAGAGGATGTAACTGTGGCTCAGCAACAGATGGAAGCCCTAGTCAGGGACCTGGTAAAGTATTCTGTTTGGCAACTTTTCCTCTTTTTGATCATGTTCTGAACCCCAGGCGGTACCTGTGCCTGAGCTTTTTATGCTGTTAGATTTGACTGTGCACGGTGCGTTCGATTTTCCATAACAAAAAGCCTTGTTTACACACAGTACACAGTCACACAGTTCAGTCCTGAACACTTTTTTTTTTTTTCTCTTTTGTCTTTCGGTCAATTCAGATTTCCCGTATGGATTACGCAGAGATAAACATTGATCACCGTTTCCATAGGCATCTCATTGGCAAGAGTGGTGCCAAAAGTAAGTGAAGGTTTTAAAATCCAAACCTCGCATGTAGATTTGTGGGGAGAATATGGCTTGGTTATAGTCTGCTTTAAAGGCTGGTTTAAATCATATTATTTTTAACCTGTTAGTTCTGTATTTTTAACCTGGCTGCATTCATATTAACCAGATTACCTCAACAGTGTCCATGTTTGATTTATCTACTAGAAACCAGTATAATAATTTAAACCTCTCCTTTGCCTCACCTGCCAATGCCCAGAAACATTTAACCTGAATATATAAATAACTTTCAGGGCTAGAATGAATTGCACTAAATACAAAGCACACCATCATTAGGCCAAACTTTAGGGTGAAGACACACAGAAATACTAGTATTCGCTACTTGCCATGGCTGTAAACTAGACCAGTGCTGTCCAACTTCTGTGTTACAGAGGGCCAACATTTTTCTGGCCTACATAGGGCCGAAAATGGAAGCCAGTGTTGACCACTCCCTGTTTTTAAACCACTCAAATTTTAACACAAGACTATGTCCAAATTAATTGTGGTAGCATATCACTTATCAATCATGTGAAAAAAGTTTTCATACCCTTAAATCCATATGCCTCTTCTTCCCATGTGGATAACACAGCACCCCCAGCACATGATTAAATACCTTGGGGACTCCTAACAATAATTTATTTTCAAATACTAACAAACCCCCAGTACAAATACCAAGCTTATGTTCCACAGGCAGTGTAGGACGCACCATCAGGCAGAGTAGGGTGTACCCACAGGCAGAGTGGGCCCACAATGTGGGCAGTTTTAGTCTGGGTATCCGGTGTGAACAGTACAGGGCTTTAGAGGTGTGAACAATAGAGCCGTGTACTGTTCACACCTGAGACCCAGACTGAAACTGCCCACGTTGTTCACCCGTTCACACTTTATACAAAATGCTAATGGGGCACCAGCTAGTCTGAATTTGAGGTTAATAATGCAGGGGCCAGTTAATCTCTGTAGTGATACCATTTAAAGCTTAAACATGGTAAGCAAGCACAGCAGGTAGGGGGCCACAGAAGGGGGTTTCATGCGGGCCGCCAGTTGGACATCCCTCAACTAGACCATTGTGGTAAATGGCTTGGCTACAACACTACATGTGTTTTAAGAGAGGCAATGCTCCGTATTGCCCAACGGCAGGGCATTTTGTAGCTTCTGCTACTAGCTCAGTTAGTCTTCACACGTAGTGTAGGGATCTGGCTGGATCACGGACTTCATAGGTCTGGGATCAAAGTCTGGTCGGCTCTGCTAGATTGATTGCTTTTATGTGACTTCTATGTATCATATTGCAGTTAACAAGATTAAGGAACAGTACAAAGTGTCTGTCCGAATCCCTCAGGACAGTGAGAAGAGCAATCATATCCGAATTGAGGGTGACCCTCAGGGAGTGCAGCAAGCAAAGAACGAGCTCTTGGAGTTGGCATCACGTATGGTGAGTTGAAACATGTAACCTCACTTTCTTATGAACACCCTCTTTCCCCATAACTTACATCTGTTGCTCTTGTAGGAGAATGAGCGCACAAAGGATTTGATCATTGAGCAGAAGTTCCATCGGACAATCATTGGCCAAAAGGGTGAGCGCATCCGGGAGATCCGAGAAAAATTCCCAGAGGTAAGAGTAGTCTTTTGACCTTCTCCATTATGTTCATTATCTGAAATGGGCAAGTGCCTTTTTTCCAATAAAAGGGGTAAATGCAGAGTATTCTAAAAGGGGTTGTACGCCTTTAAAATAACTTTTAATTATGACGTAGAGAGTGCTATTCTGAAACAGGTTGCAGTTGTTTGGTTTTTTTTTTCTTTAAATTTAGCTTTTTGTTCAGCAGCTCAAAATTTCAGCAGCTGTTTTCTAGGGTCCAGATTACCAGAGTCCAGGAAATAGTTTGAATGAGTGACTAGAATATGAATAGGATAGGGTTTGAATAGAAAGATTAATAAAAAAATAACAATGGCAAACATTGTAGCCTTGAACAATGTTTTGTTGTTTTATTTTTTACTTCATGCCAGGGTCTGTGCCCGCTACATACTAAAAGTTAACTTAAAGGAGCTACCGACTTAATAATGGGTAAACAAAGTCAACCTTGATGCTGACAAGTAAATGGTGAAGGCATGTCTTTTACTGAAGTCATTGGTTGATGCTCACTGATACATAATTACAGGTTAATCTACACTGAATATTACCACATTTACAGCCACGTACTGCTTCAGTGGTTAAATGCAAAAGAAAGGCATTGTTCACTGCATTTAGTTACTGAACTCTTCTGGCTCTGCATTTGTTCCTTTATTGTTCAGTGTGCCCTAAACATGTATGCCCTTCCTTTTTCTGTGTCCTGAAACTTTTTTTTTTTGTAGGTTATAATTAATTTCCCTGACCCAACTCAGAAAAGTGACATTGTGCAGCTACGTGGGCCCAAGAATGAGGTGGAAAAGTGTACAAAGTATTTACAGAAGATGGTGTCAGAACTAGTAAGACCTTTTACTTAGTATGCATATCCGCAATTAAATTACAATGTATACATTTCATGATGCAATGTTCAGTAGTTCTGTACTCTAGTGCACCTTTGGTATTGCAGGGAGGGGCTTGGTGAATATTGATCCTGTATCTGATCAAGCAGTCTGACTGCTTGTTACCAACATTGCACTATTATATGTCCATTAATGTCGATGCTTGTCTTCTAGGTTGAAAACAGCTATTCCATCTCTGTGCCGATCTTTAAACAGTTCCATAAGAATATCATTGGAAAGGGAGGTGCCAATATTAAAAAGGTGTGATTCTAGCCTTTATCTGTAAGTTCTCAGTTTGTGTATCCTAGAACTTCACATTATAACCATCTTGTGGTCTGCTTCTAGATTCGTGAAGAATGTAACACTAAAATTGACCTCCCAGCTGAGAATAGTAACTCTGAAATGATTGTGATCACTGGGAAGAGACCAAACTGTGAGGCTGCAAGAGACAGAATCTTGGCCATTCAAAAAGAACTGGTGAGTATGATATTCTTAAATATAAAGCTTCTCTCTTTAAATTGCAACTTCTGGCATCACAGGATAGTCCTTTTTCTGTCCAACTATGTTTGATCCAGGCAAACATCACAGAGTTAGAGGTCAGCATTCCATCCAAACTGCACAATTCCCTCATTGGTGCTAAAGGCAGATTTATCCGCTCAATCATGGAGGAGTGTGGGGGAGTGCACATCCACTTCCCCAGTGAGGGTTCAGGGAGCGATTCTGTGATCATCCGAGGACCTATTCAAGATGTGGAGAGGGCTAAGAAGCAATTAATGCAGCTTGCTGAAGAGAAAGTAAGATCTGGTTTTCTGAGCATGTAATTTTATGTGGACAATCTAATCCGCAGTGTATATTTTGAAGACTAGTTAGCACTGGACTGTTCCATGATCGTAAAATATATTGTTGTGGTGTCTTTCAGCAAACAAAGAGCTTCACTGCAGAGCTTAGAGCTAAACCAGAATACCACAAGTTCCTGATTGGTAAAGGAGGAGGAAATATCCGTAAAGTACGCGACCAGACTGGAGCTAGGATTATCTTCCCTACTGCGGATGATAAGGACCAGCAACTTATCACTGTTGTGGGCACTGAAGAGTCTGTGAAAGAGGCGCAAAAGGAGTTGGAGCTCCTGATCAAAAGCCTGGTAAGTAGGACTCTGAGCATCCCCTCTTTTCATCAACTTTCACTCAATACTACCAACTACACTTTTTCTTCTTGAAATATGGAATGTCTGTTCTGCTCTGACAGTACTCTCATTAAGTAAAATATAGCCTTGATTTATAATTTTTTTTTTTTTATATTAATGGGCTCAATCTATATTTCCCTAGGACAACATTGTTGAGGATTCAATGTCTGTGGACCCAAAACACCACCGTCACTTTGTGATTCGCAGAGGTCAAGTCCTGAGAGAAATTGCAGACGAATTTGGTGGTGTGATTGTTAGTTTCCCACGATCGGGAGTTCAGAGTGACCGTGTTACACTTAAAGGGGCTAAAGAATGCATGGAGGATGCTAAAAAGAAGATTCTGGATATTATTGAAGACTTGGTGCGAGACTTGAATTTATTTTACTCCTGTCACTTTTTTTGTATGTTCATATTCTTTAAGTCATCTCTACTCCAACTGATGGGAGATGTGTATTTGTTTGTCTTATTCAGGAGGCTCAGGTCACTATTGAGTGCCTCATTGCTCAGCGCTTTCACCGTTCCATTATGGGCCCCAAAGGAATTAGAGTTCAGCAGATTACTCGTGAATTTGGAGTGCAGATTAAATTTCCTGACCGTGAGGAAACACCTCAGGGAGGCGAGTTTTTTTTTTTTTTTTTTGACTGACTCATGCTGTTAAACTGTTGATTGTATTTTTTTATGATTGTATTTTTGTATACGTTGTTTGATTTCTTAATGACTGTTTTGTATTTTATTTTGTTTGTTTTTTGCTTCTTTAGCTCCTAATGCAGAGCCTCTTGTACAAGAGAATGGAGATGAAGGAACAGAGCCCAAGTCAACAGATCCTGAATCTCCCAAAAAGTGTGACATCATTCTGATTTCTGGACGCAAAGAGAAGTGTGATGCCGCCAGTGATGCTCTTAAGGTATTTAAAGGCAATTTTTAAAAGCGTATAGCATGACTAAAACCCACTCAGATCTTTAGGTAATAGCTTTCACTCTGGGCTAAATGTATCCTGTCTTGTTTGTGATTTATATGGCACCTAATGTATATAACAGCATTATATAGTAATGGCAGTGACAGTAAGTGATGGTGTGAAAACTGGAAATTGTGAAGGCAGTCGTTTTGTAAATCCAAGCAGTAAAACCAATTCTTTGGTTTTCTCCATAGGCCCTTGTCCCTGTCAGCATTGAAGTGGAGGTGCCATTTGATCTGCATCGTTACATCATTGGGCAGAAAGGAAGCGGAATTCGTAAGATGATGGATGAATTTGAGGTGAGTAGCTAACCTCTAGATACAAAGTGGGCTCTTCATTTGATTACCTTAAGCTAATTTTAGGCAGGACCTTGTAACACCATTCTTTCTGCTGATTATGTCTCTAGAATGTGGACTAGTAAAGCAAGTGTAACCTACCATATAAATATCTCTGCAAGATTTATTAGGTTTTCATGTATCATCTCAGGTCAACATCCAAGTGCCGTCCCCTGACCAGCAATGTGATACAATCACCGTAACAGGGCAGTCTACCAATCTAGATCGTGCCAAGGCTGGACTTTTAGAAAGAGTGAGGGAACTGCAAGCGGAGCAAGAAGATAGGGTGAGTGATAATTTGATGTCACTGATTATTGGCACTGTTCCTGTGCCCAGTAGAAATTAAAATTTGAATGTACTTTACATTTTATAATGTACTTTGTGGGGTTTAGTGCTAAATCTGCACTGTTTTTTTTTTTTTGTTTTTCTAGGCTTTGCGCAGTTTTAAATTGGCTGTTTCCGTTGACCCCAAATTTCACCCGAAGATCATTGGTCGTAAAGGAGCTGTGATTAGTCAGATTCGTTCTGACCATGATGTCAATATCCAGTTTCCCGATAAGAATGATGAAAACCAGGTAAAATCTGGCATTCTGTAACCTAGTAAATGTATGTAGAAGGGTTGGGGTGTACAATTCAGTTGTTTTCAAATAGGTCCTGGAAATAATTTTTTTTTTTTTTTTTACCTCTTAGGATCAGATTATCATCACAGGCTATGAGCGAAACACTGAGTCTGCTAGAGATGCCATTCTGCAGATTGTTGGAGACCTGGAGCAGATGGTTTCTGTGGACATCACTTTGGATCACCGCGTCCATGCTCGCGTCATCGGTGCCAGAGGAAAAGCTGTAAGGAAAATCATGGATGAGTTTAAGGTGAGATCTGTTGTTTTAAGTATCCATTATCCCTTGAAATGTTGTACAAACTACATATTTCAGTGATGGGTAACCTGTGTTATTGTTAAACTACTAGTCCCCAAACCCATAACAGACTTCTACTTTATGGCTGCCTTTCAATATATCTGGTATTCAACTGAATTTTGGTTTGTGCAGGTTTCTATTTTCCAATCAAACCTGTTTTCCAAATTTTTTTTTTTTTTTTTAAATCCCAAACCTTTCTTTTGGCTAAACTTTTTCATTTTGATTTCATGAGTTATTAGAATAGATGAAAATAGTGAAGCTAAAGATTGACCAGAGTCTATCCACAACAACTATGTTTTAGTTAATCAAGCTTAAACAGAGCAAGACTTAAAGTGCAAGAGCTAAAACAAACACCATAAAAGAAGTGAGAGAGGAAGCCCTTTAACTGAACTGGCCATATTCCTGACTTCACTGTTCAACCTCTGACATTGTGCCGGATGTCATTATAGGTGGACATTCGCTTCCCTCAAAGTGGAGCCTCTGATCCCAACCTTGTTACTGTCACCGGAAAACCAGAGGATGTGGATGAAGCGATTGATCATTTGCTTAACCTGGAAGAGGAATATGTAAGTAATAACTGTGCAAATGTGAGTTTATGTGGAGGGGTCTTGTGACTCTGGTCCTTCTCCCTAGTAAAGGGTTACTATTTCTTGCATGCTAGTTGTGCTCCATAATGGTTATAAAGGTCCACTGATGCCTAACAATAGGGTGTCTTAAAGGAGAACAAAACCCTACCCATCCTCAGACTCTCCTTCACTGTCCCCCCCCACCCCCAAGAGCTCGTCTGCTCTGAAGTTTCCCTGCAGCCTGCAATAAATCTGCATAGTTGTGCAGTGGAGTTCAAAGGTACCATCTTCTGATCCTCTTCTGTCAGAGGCCAATACGGATCTTGCGGGAGCATGTGCCGATTCAGGACATAGATTGAACTGTGGCACTCTTAACAGAAGATCTGAAGACCAGGAAGATGGTTCCTTTGAATTCTGCTGTGCAACCTTTCAGATTCAGCAGACCGGCAGACTGCTGAAAAGAAAAGAGGCTGCATGAAGAGGGATGGAGGGGTAGTAGGGTTTTGTTCTCGTTTAAGATCATCTTGGTTATGAAGATATCAATTTTCTTTTTAATTAACGTTCTTGCACTGTTGTCAAAATAAAATGTCTTGATACAATATTGATTACTGGTTTCAGAAATGAGTAAAGTAGTGCAGTTGTGGCAAATAGGTAACAACTGGAAAAGTTCTTGTACCTTTTTTCTCCAAGTCCTCTTGGGGGACACAGGGGCAGTGGGGTATAGCTGGTATCACTAGGAGGCAGGACACAACCATAAGAAGAATCTGACTCCTCCTCCACTGGCTATACCCCCAGCAGGCAGAGCTTAGGTCAGTTTGAGTTGTGTCCTAGGACCCCCTTCTTAAGTGGCACATTGCGCATATAGGAGCGCTCAGTGTTTTCCGCCCTTGATGTTGTCTGCTGCACAGTTCCTGGTAGCTGTCACAATATCCGTTTGGCTGCACAAAACACACGGGCCCTCCCCTTTTTGCGTACAATGAAAATTTGCACAATATTTGTTCGACCACGCGAAACGATGTTGCACGAGAGAACTGATGGCAGCCATCTTAACTGCACTCCCATTCAACTGCACACGCAGAAGCACAAGGGACATGGCAGACAGCACTACAGCAAGCAGATTCATTCACCTACAGGTTAGTGCCAGAAATGATCACGGAGGGCTACATTGTCTCCCCACACTAACGCACCAAACTTTGGTACCATGTCTGAGGGGCCCAGTGACCGCCTTTTTCCTAGGGCCACACCTTCAACTGCAATAAAATACTTGGCCTGTGCCAAATGCCACAAACGTTTGTCAGCCGGACATAACGATCCCTTATGCAGCAAGTGCAAGCTCCTCACACTAGATAAGAGCCCCCAGAGTCTCCCCCTCTGGTGAACCAGGCCCCTCAGGGTGACCACTCAGCCTCCAGCAGGGAAACTTCTCCACACAGAATGGGCATCCCAAATGGCTACAGGGATACCAAAATTAGCACATTCCCTGGAAAATTTGCTGGCCCGTTTAGGGTTTAGGGCCCCTTCTCCTTCTGATGATGAGAGCAACAACAGACACTCCTTATCACCTCCTCTGGAGTTGGGGGAAGACAACCACCTCTCTGAAGGTGAATTATCCTCTGGATCACAGAACAAAGAAGAGGAATCCTACTGGCATTCCCCTGATGTGTATACACTGATTACCTCAGTACTGGAGACCCAGCATCTCCAAGAGCCACAGGCATCGACTGCGTCTGCCAAGGCACAGTAAATATGCACCTGTATTCCCTTCTCATTCTCAGCTAGATCACATCATACGGCAAGAATTGGACAAGCCAGAGAAACACTTTAAACCCAATTGTTCGTTTCTCGAAGCTCTATCCATTCCCAACGGAACGCACAGAAAAGTGGTCATCCTCCATCGGTTGACTCGCCTATATCCAGACTATTGAAAAGTACAGCCCTAACCGTCCCTGATGCTTCATCGTTCAAGGACTCTATGGTCAAGAAGGTTAGACAGGTTACTACATTCCGTGTTCTCAGCCTCAGACCTGTTCTGGGTTAGCTGAGCAATACAATCCTGTTCTGGCTCCCTCATCACCGCTATCGTGGAGGGAGCACCAGATCATGAACTTTCTCAATGGGCTTCCCAAATCAAGGAAGCTAATGACTACATCTGTGTAGTGTCTCTGGATGCAACACAGGTTATCATTAGATCCTCAGCACTCGGAGTAGCTGCACGCCGATCCCTGTGGATTAAATTATGGTCGCCAGACCTTTCCTCCAAGAAATCCCTAATGTCCATTCCCTTCAAGGGTAAACTTCTCTTTGGGTGAGAACTTGACAATATTATCAGTCAGGCCACAGGCGGCAAAGGTACTCTACTTCCGCAACCCAAGACACGTCCTTCCTTTTGCAAGGGCAGGTGTTTTCATGGCTGACTATCCAAGACCGCTAGGTCACCCCCTCTGTGACAGACCTTTACCGGTAGGGGGCGCTTTGACAACAAACAGATCTTCCTGGCAAAATCGGAAGCACACTTCAAAGACCACAGACAAGTCTACCACGGCATGATGCCATTCACAATCCGGTCTCAATAGGGGAGAGATTGATACATTTTGCCGATGTATGGACTACACTTGTCCAAGATTCCTGGATCCACAAAGTCGTTACACGAGTCTACCACATAGAGTTTGCCTCCCTTCCCCCGCTAATTTTTCATGTCACAACTTCCACAGGAGTCAACCAAGCACATAGCCTTTCTACAGGTCATTTCCAGCCTGCTTCTTGCAGAAGTTATCACCCCCCATTCCTCCAGCTGAGCTCTTCCAGGGATACTCCAACCTATTTGTGGTACCAAAAAAGGACGGGTCAGTTCTCCCATCCTAGATCTCAAAGAGCTCAAAATTAATTCGCACACGGAGGTCCAAGATTGAATCTCTAAGATCAGTCATCGCAGCAATGGCCGCAGAACAATTCTTTGTCACTAGACATAAAGGATGCCTACCTGTATGTTCCAATCTTCCCTCCGCGTCAAATATTTGCGCTTTGCATTCCAAAATAGCTATTTCCAGTTCACCAGCCTCACCTCGGCTCCCCGGGTCTTTACCAAAATTATGGCGGCATCCACAGCAGAGATTTGCAAACAAGGAATCTCCATCACTTGCCTGGACGACCTCCTAATCAAGGCCCCATCTCTTCAAGAGGCTCAACGGTCGCTCCAAATATCCATGGACAAGCTCAGGGAAATGGGTTGGGTTCTGAACCTAGACAAGTCGTCTCTAATTCCCAGCCAATCCATGAACTTCCTAGGCATGAGGTTAGACATGCAGACACAAAAAATCTCTCTTCTGCCATAAAAAGTGTTCCATCTCCAAACTCTAGTGCGAACCCTGCTTCAGAACCACGACATACAGCAAAATTCTGCATGAAGGTGTTGGGAGTCATGGTCTCTACCATAGAGGGAGTTCCCTTTGCTCAGTTTCATCTCAGAGACCTTCAATTGAATATACTCAACATATGGAACCAAAGATCCTTACTACAGGAGATTCTGCTGTCCCCACAAATGAGGTCTTTTCTTTGCTGGTGGCTAAAATAGACTTGCCTCACTTGGGGAAGATGCCTAGGGGGAACCCTTCAGGCGCATCCTCACTACAGACGTGAGTCTCTTCATCTGGGGAGCAGTTCTAGAGGGCAGATCAGCGGAGGCGACGTTGAGCCAGAGCGAAAAGCATCTGCACATCAATCTACTGGAAATACGAGCAATTCGTCTAGCCCTGATTCATTGGCAGCAGGACCTGAAGGGCCATTCAGTGAAAGTGCAATTGGACAACTCCACAGCGGTGGCTTACATCAACCACCAGGGAGGAACAAAGAGCAAAGCAGCATTAAACGAGATCAGGCTCATCCTCAGGTGGGCAGAGACTCCTCAAGTTCAGCTGTCCGCCGTCTACATTCCAGGCCTACTGAACTGGGAGGCAGATCTCCTAAGCCAAGAGTCCCTAGACCCCAGCGAGTGGTCGCTAAACGACACTGTCTTTCAGGATATAGCAGACATTTTGGGAACTCCGGAGGTCGACCTGATGGTGACCAGGCACAACAGGAAGGTCCCAGCCTTCCTAGCCAGGTACAGAGATCCAGTGGCCCTAAACGTCGATGCCCTGACCACCACCTGGGACTTCAGACTGCCGTACACCTTCCCGCCTCTGGCTCTCGTACCCAGAACAATCAGGAAGCTACAACAGAACGGCCACTCTCATTCTGATTGCACCGAGGTGGCCTTTGAAGGGCTTGGTTCACAGACCTACTAAACCTCTCAGTGGCAGAACCATGGACCTTCTCACTCAGGGACCCATCCAAACCCAACAAGCTTAAATTTGACGGTGTGGCTCTTGAGACAAAAATTCTCATCCAAACGGGTTTAATGGTGTAAAAGAGACACAGCCAGTTTCAAGACATTCTCCATTCCAAACATCCTGGTGTTCCTACAAGAAGGGCTCTCCGTGGGCATGTCACTCATCTCCCTCAAGTCACAGCTCTGCCCTGTCAGTGCTTTTCCAAAGAAGACATTTCTGGATTCTGGATGTCGGGACCTTCATCCAAGTGGTGGCACATGTAGCTCCTCCTGTGCGGGCCCCAGTTCCCATCTGGGACCTCACCCTAGTACTCCGGGCACTACAACACCCACCTTTTGAACCTCTTGGATCAATAGCTCTGCAGTGGCTCACCTGGAAGACTTCTAGCCATTTCCTCAGTGAGACTCCGCGTTCTATCTTGCAAATCACCCTTCCTCGATTTTCACCATGATTGAGCGGTCCTTCGCACCATCCCTTCCTTTTTACCGAAGGTTGTTTCGGACTTTCATCTGAACCAAGAAATTTTGTGCCATCTTTTTGCCCTGCACCAGCTGACCAAAAAGAGAGGGCTCTACACACTCTGTAAGTAGAACTTTAGGGCCCTGACTGAATCCAGAGTCAAAGACATTCGCAAATCTGATTCTTTACTAGTTTTTCGTTCGGGACCACACCAAGGCACCATGGCCACCAAACAGGCTATATCCCATTGGATCAAGCAAGCTATTCAAAGAGAATACACAGCACAGGGTCAGGAACCCCCCAAGCAGAGTTACGGCTCACACTAGAGGTGTAAGTACATCCTGGGCATTCCGAAATAAAGCCTTAGCGAAACAGCTGTGCAAAGCGGCAACGTGGACTTCACTTCTTTTCCAAATTTTACAATTTTTATACTTTTGCGGCCTCTGACACACGGTTTGGTAGAAAGGTGCTTCAGGCCGCAATGGTTACTTTAACATAGGCCTCTTCCCACCGAGCCTTCAGGAGACAGCTTTGGTATGTCCCAACTGTCCCTGTGTCCCCCACGATGACTTGGATTAAAGGATATTTTGTGTACTCACCGTTAAAACTTTCTCTTCAGTCGCTTGGGGGACACAGGGCTTCCCTCCCTGGATTGAGGCCTTCACTTCTGTCAGACATGATACTGTTTTATGTTTAAAATTTAGTTTAATGTTATTGTATACCTCTGTTGACTTTGATACAAACTGACCTAAGCTCCGCCTGCTGGGGCTATAGCCAGTGGAGGAGGCGTCTGTTTCTTCTTATGGTTGTGTCGTGCCTCCTAGTGATACCAACTATATCCCATTGTCCCTGCCCCCCCCCAAGTGACTGAAGAGAGATTTAAAGGTGAGTACACAAAATCTCCTTTTTATGCTATCATGGAGCAATCCAGGTCCTGTTGCTTAATGGGGCTTTCCTTTCTGCCAAACAAATGTTCTTCTCTTGCTTCATGTCAGGTGTTCAAGATCTACACTTTTGTCCATCAAGACCGTATCAATTCACCTTTATTGCACTGCTGCTAGAAAAGTCAAGGTTTAGCTTAAAGATGCGCAAGGTTTTTTGGCAAGGCAAATCTAAAGGATTCATCGAAGTGTAGTATAAAATGGGGCAATTGTGTGGTGATATTCACTTTAAAGGACCAGTAACATCAAAAAATTTAATTTTGTTTTTTTTAAGTAATAAAAATAATATAATGCGGTGTTGCCTTGCACTGGTAAAACTGTAGTGTTTGCTTCAGAAGCACTACTATTGTTTTAACAAATAAGCTGCTGTTTAGCCATGGGGGCAACTAGTCAAAGGAGAAAAGGCTCATGTTACACAGCAGATAAGCTCTCTAGAACATAATTTTATCTGTTATCCATTACTTATCCTGTGCCATATAGCCATTTTTCAATTTCCGCCATTGCTACTTAGCAGCTTGTTTATATGAACTATAGTAGTGTTTCTGAAGCAAACACATCAGTTTTAACAGCACAGGGCAACACTATGATATTTTCATTACTTTAAAACACTTGTTTTTTTGGTGTTACTGTTCCTTTAAAATAACATTACACGAGAGTATTAAGGGTTATTTAATCTTGGCCATACCATAAGTTCCCAAGAAACTAAATCAAATGGACTTTTCCTTTTCAGCTGTCTGATGTAGTGGACAGTGAAGTGATGCAATCCTATTTGAAACCTCACTCTCATGAAGACGGCAAGCCACAAGCATCCAAGGGCTTTGTAGTGAGAGATGCTCCATGGACTACGTCAAGCAATGAGAAGGTGAGCACCACAATTACCAGTACTGTAGGGAAATATCCATGACCCAGAAGTATGTATATGTACATCTTCGCTGGATTGTGATAGTCGGGGTTATTTCTGAGCAGGTCCTTGTATCCAGTGTGATTCCCTTTCATTCTATAGCTGTGACTGCTATTTTTCCAATGTATTCCTATGAATCACCCTCACTTGGCTTCTCTTTCTCCCAGGCTCCTGATATGAGCAGCTCAGAGGATTTCCCCAGCTTTGGTGCTCCGGTGGCCCAAAGAACATCTCCATGGGGCCCCAAGAGACATGGAGGCGGAAAAGGCCTACTGCCAGCTTGACATGTCTACTTCCTGTTAACTCTTCTGTCGCTGTGTCAGGTTCACTTGCCCCAGTCATCTCCTTGTTCCTGCCCACTCTTCCCTCTGCCTCCTAGGATCCCCGTATTTACCCCTCATGCAGTTTACTGTGCAGACATGCACATTTTAATGTTTCTGGTTTCTCACTTCAAGGAGATAATCAGCATTTCATTTTTAGAATGTGAAGTGTATAACTGCGCCTGCAGTGCGCATTCCAAGTATCTATACAGTCTCCAGCCATTCACACTCATTCTTTTCATAAGTCACTATATTGCCATTTTGTGTATGAGCTGCCATGTTTGGTACGCATTGTGTGCAGTCACTATTGAGCCACATTCACCCAGATTGCCTTGTGGATTCATGTTAATGTTCCTGAGATGGGTTACAGCAGCTGACGTGCCCCATACTTCTGTTTATGCTGCTGTGTCCTTTCTTTGACTCTTGTCAGACTTCTTGGCTGTGTCCAGTCATAATTAAGTTCCACATTCATGCATGAAATGCTGCTTTTATCTGTGAGGTGAGGATGATTTTGAGGGCTGCACAGTCCCACTAGTCCTTTCCCCTGCACTGGGGGGAAGCCTTGTGTCTTAATGCTTGATCGTCCTGCTCCAGATCAGAATGCATAGTGAGGAGCCCTGTAACCCCTTCTCTGCCAGGAAGCCATTTCGGGGAATATGCACAAATGAGAGGTTGGGGGAAGTATATTAGTCTCTCCCGCCCTTTAATCTGGTTTTATCTCGTAATGGCTGATCATATTCCTAGCTGAGGAAGAATCCAATATTCTCCTCTGACATTTTGCGCCCCCATCAGCTGGAGATGGGAGAACTTCCATGAGTTGACTGGGCATCTGATTGGCTTATGGCTGCCCATCAACTCTTTAATAGTCTTTCCCTTGTCCCTTTACCTCTGATGCCGGGGGAAGGGATCATGTATTGTCCTGGTTGGGTGGGGGTGATATTAGTTTCAGGTTTTTCCAGACCTCTCCTCAGCCACCTTGCCCCCTCCACCATGGACATTTCTTCTTACTGTGCCTCAGTATCAACTTCCTGTACACAAAGGAAGGGAAATAAACATCCTTTAAAAGCCAGACTGCTCTGCGTTTTTTTCCTTAAGAATGAAAAGTGGGAAAATGTATTTGATATAGCCTTCACAGAATACATTCTGCTTATGTGTTTTTGCAGTTGCAGTGGAGCTAGACACCGTCCGTGCAGAATAATATATAATAAAACCAGTTATCCAGAAATCTCTGAATAAAGGAAGTCATCTCTAATAGACCCCACTGCAATCAAATTAAAAAAAGTCTAATATAACCATACCTTACCGTGCCTTGTACTTAAACCCAGTAGGATGGTTTTGCCTCCAATATGAATTAATAGTTGTAAGTAGACTAATATAGTATGGTAATCCAAATTAAGGAAAGACCACTTATCCAGACAATTCCAGGTCTCCAAGCATTCTGGGTAATTGGCCAATACCTGTACTTGGATGCATATTGTAAAATACATTACAGTAAAAAGTTTTAGATCTTCCTGGCAAAGTTTCTGTATATATGTATATAAATGTCTCTTGAATATTCAGGAATTTAGTGCTGCTACATAGGGGCTCTTCCCATGGGGTATTACTCTTGATCCTAATGTACTGGAAGATCAGCCATGCAGCTAGATGTTAAAGAATTGCACTAATCAGCATTGGTATTTGTGTCCTGTTTTAGGAAGGATTATCTGGGAACCCACAAAGGATTTTGTTTTTTCTGACTCCTTAAAGCTTTCCAATTGAAAGCTTTAAGGAGTCAGAAAAAAATAGCAAATTTAAAAACTAGAAAAAATTAAGACCAGATGAAAAGTTGCTTAGAACTGACCATATAACCTACTAAAAGCTAACTTAAAGGTGAACCATCCCTTTAAAGCAGATGCTCATTTTTTGCAAAGTCCTACTAAAGAAGTTGTTTTCAAAGCCATAACCACAGCCTCACACATGAATTCCAGTAAAGAACAGCACCTTTCTCTTCAGATAAAAAAGCCTTTATTGTAACTTTGGCTGAGACCAACGATTTGTACAATAAAGGCTTTTTTTATCTGAAGAGAAAGGTGCTGTTCTTTACTGGAATTCATGTATCGGGGGGATTATGGACAACATCAAGAACCTGCACCAAGCGCCCTGTGGAGTGAGTGCTGACTTGAAAATTTCTCCACAGCCTCACACAGGCAAGTTACATTTCACAGGACTTATTTGTGTTTAAACTACAAAAGTCAAGACCCTTGGCAGTCGCATTCCAGGAAAGCATTCCTTATATGGGGGATGACACACAAGATCAATCATCTGCTGCCAACTACTTTCCTCCAGCAATAAAAGAAATCGCCTGTGGTAAAGCACACGCCGTGCTTTGTTTTACAATGTTGTCTTCTCTTTTGAGGCAACTTATAAAACATAAAGTGCCACGTATGTTTTACTACTGGTGTTTTTCTATATTGCCAGTCCCGAAGTTCTCCAGGTCTCTGGGCTTGTGGTGTCGGTAGTCGGCAGATCTGGCCAGAGTGGCAGTCTCGAGGTCGGCTACTGACATGGTCTGTAAGACCAAGAACCATGCCCTCCTGGGCCAGTGTGGTGTGGTGTAATTTGAGCTTCCTCAGAACCTTCTTGATCATTGCTAGTGGGGGGGAATACATAAACAAGATCGAAGTTCCAGTTGATGGTCTGCATCTACTGCTGAAGGGCCTGCTGCTGATGGGCCTGAGTTTGTAGTATGAAAAATAGTACTGGCAGGTTTTTGCATAGCAGCTGATGCTATCTTTTCAATAGAAGAAGTCATCCCTAAAAAGGATTTCTGGAAGTCCTTGAGCCAGTCTGGCTTTCTGGTGGTGGCGGACGGCTACTTTCTGGTGGAGAGGATTCTGTTCTGGGGTTTTTTGTACAGCCACTAGTGGGGGTCTTAGTCCTCTTACTAGCTGACTTTTTGGGGAGAAATTGAGTATATTCCCCCATTTGGTTTGGACCCAGTGAGTTAGCTGTGGTCTCCTCTTCCATAATGGCAAGGCACTATGTTGACAAAGTCAATAGGCAAAGGGCAGCAAGTAGTGAGATAGAGGAAAAAATAGCCATCAAGAATAGGAGGGTCAGAGGTAGTGTCGGTAGAGAGAGGAGTAGAAACAGAGCCCTTTTGACTGATTGCCCAGCAATGCGCCCTCCTAGGCAACAGGAAGACACGAAACAGTTTGGCACGTGGGTGACATCACCATGCTACGTGCGAGTGCTTCCCCCCCCTAAACGCCTCTTGTCACAGCCGGCCTAGCCGGAGTATTGTTGTGACCTTTAGCTTCAATGTGGCAGAGTGAAAGCATGCCTTCATATGTTGGTGCCTGTAGCTGCCGTTCTAATGAGGACTGCCTCTGTTCATAGGAACACGGTAGCGCCCACACATACCTTGCCCTGGTGTGTGCTGTAAATATTGGAGTGAAGGCTGTACCGTTCGTATCCCCTTTTCATCAGGATAACTGCTATAGAAACAGATTCCGGAGTTACATGGGGAATGGTACAGAGTGTGTATAGCAACATAAAAGCTAATACCCGCACACACATCCTATGCTACTGTAGTGGAGAAGGCAGTGCAAAAACATACCTAAGACATAGATTTGCCGTGTTATTTCTAAAATAGGAAAAAAAAAAAGAAAGGTGAAAGCAGGGTGACAAAAACCTTAAATGGGAGGGGCTAATGTCAGGAAGAGGAGGAGCAGCCCTACATGGTTTTTTCCTGCCTCCTAAAGGGAAGTGGACACTAACCCTTTGGTACTTGTGCTACCAAGGGACATTGGAGAAAAGGAAGTGAAAAGTTTTGGGGGTGTATATGGGGTGGGCCAGGGACTGAGCATAAAGGCATTTTGTTCTAATTTGTATGGTGTAGTTTATCTCTAAATTACACTGTTTATGCTGCAAATAATTCATTCTACTATGTAGCATTTCATTCAGCAACTGTATTTTTTTCTAAATCAGAATATTGGCATGTAGGCATCCATCTCAGGTCATTTTGCCTGGTCATGTGGTCAGAGTGATTGAAGTTGATCAGGGCACAAGTCATATGACTGGGGGCAGCTGGGAAACTGACTGGCATTCTTTAGATGTTGGATTTAAAAAATATTTTTAAAAAAATCTGTTTGCTCTTTTGAGAAATGTATTTTGGAAAAAAAACTTTTTTCCCCCCATGACCGTATACTGGCTACTACGTTGCTGGTAAATTGTAATACTAGCAGTAGCAGGTATTTTACTGGCCAGGTGGCAACCCCAACTGTAGCAGACCGCACACCATAGGCAGTTGGGATGTGCAGAGGGGGAAGATGACAAAGCAAAACAAAAAAAACCCACAACTGTTTATTAATCCTGTTTAATTAGAACAATAAAATTATATTACATTCCTTGTTTATTATCCTGCAAAGTAAGCTCATGAGTCAAGTGGGAACAGAATAGTTTTGGAAAAGGTGTAATGTAGCAAAACTTTTCTTTTTACAAGATACAATGTAATTAAATGTTCAGGTTCCTTTTAAGGCAATTTTGGTTGAAAGATTTGATCTGTAAACTCCCTCACCTTGGCTCCAATACAGACCAGCATGTGTCCGGGCTAAAGCTTGTAGAGAAAATTCAAGACTTTGACCCCCATGCAGTTTCTAGTTCAACAGGAGGCAAAGTGTTTGAATTTACCTCTTCAGACATAGATGGTATGTTTCTGCCGGTCAGGTTATTATAACACAGAAATGATTGAGCATTCCCATTGAAATCTATGAAGAGCCAAATCGGAGCTATTGTTGCTCACTGTGCTGGAAATCACATGGAAAGTAGAGCACTCAATGCAATGGCCCTGAAGATAATTGGAATTGCCTTCTAAAAATGATTTCTTACTGTACATCACCAACCATAAAGGGACAGCGTACCCTATTAAACATGAGCTCAATGAATACAGCTTGTGCTGAACATAACCTTTTGCTGTTTTTAGATGAAATAAAAGAGAAACCAGAACACCTCCATGTTTCTTGCAAGTTGCTTAGTCAAATGACCAGTAATTTCAGCATAAGTTTTATTTATTTTTCTCCTGTAGAATAAAGGTGTATACTACCCCATCAAAATATACCTGGTGCCATCAGATAAATGACAGGACAGACACTGGTAAGAGCAACAATAGTTTATATATAATCTTATCTGCAAAAAAAAAGAATAAAATAAAATGTATTTTGCCTTTGAACTAACAGGAACACTTGCACACATATAAAGTAAGTTATATGCACATAATAGACTCTTGTGAAATGACATTGTGGCTGTTGAAAAGGGCTAAGCCCAGACCTGATTCAGTGTTTGTACTTGGTCCTCCTCTCAGCCAGAACTACTTAATGTTTCACATTCATCTTAAGAAATACAAGGTAATTGAATCTCTCTGTTTCTTTAGCATGCTACTTGCCACCTAAAGCATAAACAGTCCAGGTTGCAGCACTAATTAAACTTGACAGAAAACAGTTTTGTGCAACACCCCCTCAGTACAGTAACTGGCATGTCCAGCCAGCGACTCATAAGCCGTTAGCAGCACATAGTAACTACTGGCCAATTCTCTCTACTGCATTTGAATGAGGACATTCCAACTACATGAAGAAATTATCTGTATAAATGCAACAACTGCCAGGGGAGTTTGAGGATAGAAATTGCCAATAAAGGTACAACATGATATGCTCTGAGTTTGGAGTGATATAGCAATGCAGATAGGCTTATTGTTAGGACATGACAAGCAAGGTGTGCAAGAGAAGAAATGGGGGACCCTTTACATCAGAAATGAGCAACCTGAGGCCCCGGGGGCCATATGTTGTACTACAACTTTCAGAAAATCATTTCATGGAACAGATGTTTCCATCACTGCTGCCTTAGATACACTAAATGACAGTATGTGATGCAACATTAGTAAAGGGATGTAGAACACCCCAAAACATCTCAGAAGCGGACAAAAGTTGCATCAATCTGGCGTACAGTGGGTAAGGCCAGCATTATTTTACGCCTATACTGCGCATCTTTCTGCAAAGGGTTTCGCTCCAGGTATACTGTTTGCAGGCCCGGGGCTCCACTCAGCTCTTCTAAGTCACTCCAGTTTTCTACCAAGTTATCATTCATCTGCAAGAAAACAAATTTAATTATATAAAATGTAACAGAAATGGCAGATACAGACCTACAAGGGTCAAATACTTAATTCACTTCCAAATCGTACTATATAACAATCTAACTAGAGACCTTTGCAAATCTATTGGCGGACCCACTCACAGACCATATCTACTTATTCCCAAGCTTGACCTTTACACACTCACACACATTCCTGCCCCATCACTTTCATCCAACTCACCCTCGGAATGAGTGTTCCAAAAACCAGAAAAGGTAGCACACAGTGTAACGGGTTTGCCCGTTAAAAAAACAAAAAAACATCCCAGCTCTTCCGATTGCACCTATTCTGCATGGTCGGGACATCAAGGGTATTCTATGGTACCTGACCCAATGCAAGGTTCTTATGTCAAGGTTCTTGTGTCAAGGTTCTTGTGTCAAGGTTCTTGTGTCAAGGTTCTTGTGTCAAGGTTCTTGTGTCAAGCTTGTAGCTTGTGCTTACCCAAAATTCCTGGAGTTCTGTTAAGTGTTTGATATTCTCAATTTTTTTGATCCTGTTTGAAGCTAGATCCAAGGTAGTCAGTTTGTTCTGGACAAATACAGAAAAAAATGAATCAGAAATACCCCTTTAATGTAGGCTGAATATTTCTATACAGTGACACCGTTTTACAGACTTTGCCACTTACATTGTTGTCCAGTCCCTCTATGACTTGTATCCCATTATCACTTAAATACAGTTCTCTTAAGTTCACAAGATTTTGCAGACCCTCAATTTTTGTTAGGCGGTTGCTCTGGAGGTGTAATAAAAAAAAAAAAAGCTTTATACATTATTACATATAAAGCAAAAGGGTTTGAAAGAATGAAAATTGAAAACAATGCCTGCTTTATAAAAGGAGACATTAAATACGAAAATGGACTTTGTGTGAGTGTGCCAAGCAAAGGGGACTACATATGAATTATCCTGCATGATGTTATCTTTCTATACACATTATAAGCAAAATTATATGCAAATAAATCCTGTTCATATTTTAGTCATTTAAATGATCAGATATCTGCTGAAAGTACAACTAGCCCGATTGTGAAAATCAATTACCTGCACACTCAGCACAGTGAGGTTTGTCATTGTTTCCAAATTCTGGAGTTTAGTGATCTTATTTTTACCAAGAAAGAGACTGTCGAGGTCTCGCAGAGAATCCAGATTTTCAATCACCTGCAAACAAGCCACAGGGTCAATATTCGTTACTACAATACACTAGATACACACCAGGTCCAGATGGAGAGTCTGTGGCCAGGCTATTAGTTCTTGGCACAAGGGTTACTATCTATTTGTGACCTTTTTTCTATTATTGAAGTTCAAATTTTCATTTTTCACCTTTAAATCTCTTTTAAGGGAGTGCTTTTTCTACTTTTCTTATATTCCGGTATATGGTGAAGCTCATCCAGGCATCAAGTGAATTAAACCACCACTGAAAATTGCAGGTGAGAAATCACAAGTTGCTGCACCTCAGCCACAATGGGGTGGGGGGCAGCAACACTCCCAGATGACATTAAGGCAGGACAATTAAACCTTATTTCCCTATGGCCGGGGAAATGTGAGCCTTGGGCCACTTCAGTAGGCCTTACTCCCTTTATTGTGATCCAAGCAAATAAGAAGGCAGTAGTCAGTGTCTAGTTCTGAATATCATACACAAATGTAGCTAAGAGGTGCCAGTCCATACACTGGAGAACAAGAGGTTCAGAGCTTCAAGTCTATTGACCCTTTTTGCACAAATTGGCTAAAAGTATAATTAGTGTTTTGTTTGAAGTATAAAGCCCTAGTGTTCTATACACTCACCCGCAGGCGGTTAGAGCCCAGTTCCAACAAGCGAAGCTGCGTTAGGGTTCCAATGTTTTCAATGCGGCTGATCTTGTTATTCACAAGGTAAAGGCGCTGCAGCTGAGACAATGACTCCAATCCTTCAATCCTCCTCAGAAGGTTGAAAGACAGGTCCAGAATTCTGCAAGGGAAAATTAGCTCAGAGTAACAAACCAGTATATTTTAGTGCATGATGATGGCAAATACACAGAATTGAGAAATACAGCATAGGATAACTATACCCAAATATCAATAGTATTCACACTGTTAGGAACAATATAGTGTAAACAAAAATTTAAATCACATCTCTTACAGAAACCTTAACTTCCAGAATCCTTGACAGAAAACAAGCTATTTTTTTAATCCAGTCTAGGGCTAATTTAGCATTAGACTGACTTGCCGAATAACTCCCACATGCAGCATTTACCTAATATGCTCAAGCCATCCAGTCCTGGTTTAGTTGGTAACGCTGAATAAGGTCAACAGGAAACCTGAGTTTTGACCAACTGTGCTCAGCTCTACCAAACAATCTCATTTAGATGCCCCACACTCAAATTATATAAAGTTATCAGCCAGTGTAAGAACATCTTAGGAGAACTAAAGCTTAACTAAATAAGTAGCCCCATTAGCAGGAAAGATCTGTGTCTTTTCTACTGATTCACATGCTCTGTGCTGCTGTCACTTACTGAGCTTAGGGACCCACTCACAATATACAGTACACATAGAATAGAAATATACTCACAATGATTAGTCATTAATACAGATAATTACTACATGGCAGCACAGAAACCAGTGCAATTAGCATCAGAATTTAATAATCAGCCTTTGAGCATCAGCTAATATTACAGGCCAACCTAATTTTCTGATGGATAATTAGTGCCGGCCCCTAAACTTAGTTTCTCAATAGCTGCTCAGAGTCCACTGAGCATGTGAGTCACAGACACTTTCCAAGATGGTGACCCCCTGTGACAAGTTTGAAGTCCTGGATCATTGCTGCTGTTGACAAGCTGAAACTTTAGGCTGGTGCAACAAGTTCAGTATATACAATATGGCATTTCTAACCATATTCGTTTTTAGTATTCAGTTCTCCTTTAATAGGCTTACATAGTTACATTACTTACTGGAGATCTCTCAGGGTTTCCAGGTTCCCTATCTTGCGGATCTGATTGTCATACAGGTCCAGCTCAGTCAGCGTCACTAATTGTTCCAGATTTTCAATCAGCTTTATCAGGTTCTGGCGAAGGCAGAGAGTCTACATGGACAGAACAATGGTCAGTAAAGTAGCTTCCTTCCTTTCTATGAATCTGTTGAAAAAGCTGCTACAGGATCCAATTTAGGTTGTGGTGCCATTTATTATGCCACCACATTAAGAATCAAGATGGGGCAGTGTAAGTTAGCGCATCCCTAGTGCTTAGGAAGTGATGACACATATATTCCTTATATCACAATCCAGGCATAATAAATTGAACCTAAAAACACAGCATAGTGCATATTTTCAGGAAATAAAAAAATAAGATACTTCATTTTCAGTCACAAACAGAAAACTGGGACAGTGTTTGTATTCCATAGCAACATATAACACATTGTGTTTAGTGTTAAGCACCTAATGTAATCATTTACCTTGACTTTCTTGAGCATTTCAAAGCCTTGAATCTTCCCTATTTTGAAATGGTTCAGATCAACATCCTGCAGAAACCATAAAAAAAAAGTGTGCATTAAACATCAGGAGTTCCTTGTTTCCCATCCAATTCCACCCCACCCCTGGAAGTGAGACAAAGAAGATGAATAAGAAGAAGAATAATAATGCTGCCAATACCTCAGCTTCTGGATCCAGGTTAATGGTCTCCATGTCCACTGGTACTTCTGCCTCTCCTGAACATAAATGTCTCAGTTAAATTGATGAACTCATGAAATACAAAGTGCACACATATTATTAATTAAAGGAGAAGGAAAGTCTGTTTGCACTTGTGGGTGCCACATGTTAGGAACTCCCAAGTGATTGTAATGACTTACCTTAAACCCCGGGTTGGAGCTCCTATCAGCAGAAAACTGCACCGGCCCGGGATTGTAACAGTGAGCACCACAGACCTATCCCCTTCCATCTTTCTTCACGTGGCTGCATATGCTCAGTAGAATGAAAAGCCAAACTTTAACTAAAAAGTCAACCCTCTCCATCAACTGTTGATGCAATTTGAAGAAAGAAGAAGCTGGAAGAGGATCACTCCGGGGAAAACCCGGGCTGGTGCAGTTTTCTGCGGATAGGAGCACCGGCCCCGGGGTTTCAGGTAAGTCTATAAAATCACTTGGAGGTGCCTAAAATTTGGCACCCCCAAATACAAACAGACTTTCCAAGTAGAAATAGCGTATAGGCAAAAAACTTCCTTAGGTTCTGACTGTTTCCCAAATACTCCAACAGAGTTGGAAGTCACCACAGTTTCCTTATTAGGATAAATTACTCTGAAGAATCGATGCCATCAAGCAAGTGTTCTTTTTATAATTTGCAAACAGAATTTCCCTTCTCCTTTAAAGCTAATATGTAAAATATTTATCCATGTGTTTGTGGCTGTATGTAAAACTAAACAGAAAATCAGGCACTGTTAAAAGGATGCAATGCAGAAAGCAAACATGTAAATGAATCTTTGGAATACAGATGTGTCTGTATGTGTGGATTGCACCAAACGTATTTAATATCTCCATACCTTTGGAAGAGAAGCAAACCGAGCGCTTCTGAGCAGTAACTAGTGATGTGTGGGGCGAGTAAAACCCAACCTGCAGCCGCCCTCCCTCAACCTGTCCCGCCCAAGCCTGACTTCCATTTTCAGACCCACACTCCCCCACCGATGAGGACACAAATGGGGCGAGACAAAAGGCGCGTGTCTTTAAAAAAATGAAGCCAGAAGTTGGCAGGTAGGTCTGATACCCGCCCCACCCATGGGTTTCTGGCCTAGCCTCACATCACTAGCCGCTACCTGTAGCAACCAACCTGTGATTAGCTTTTTCCTGACGGCTGCAGGAAGAACAAAGAAGCCACGCATTTGATTGTCTGCCATGAGTTACTGACCACATTCAAAATTGTGC
>CM044439.1:138311012-138324128 GCA_024363595.1 Xenopus borealis
GCTCTTTGAACAAGGAGCCGAGTTCTTTCTCTAAGCTGAGAATTAGACCTGCACAAATCAAAATGGAAATGAGAATTAGAGGAGGTGATGCAGGGACAAGCTTTGTGCTATGGCAGAATATATATATATATATAGCCAAGCAAACACTTCCACTCAAATGGGAAAGGCGTGAGTGTGCTACTGGCTCTTTTCAGTAGGAAAACATGTCCTGGGCATTTATGGGCTGAAAATGCCAAATCCATTGCTCCACGCAGGTTCTGCCATTTGAGTGAAGCAACAGCAGCAGTGACTGAAACATTCTGAGCATTAGTGCTATTAGACTATAAACACTAACATTCTGCCTACCCCTGGCCCGGATTTGCTCCCCTTTGCAGGTACCGCCTACCATCTCTGTCGGTCGCTCCTCTGTCCCTCCTTCTCCTGTGAGTCCCTCCCAGTCCTTCCCTCCCCTGTCAGTCTTTCCCCTGCCCGTCTTTCCCCTGCCCCTCCACTCCCCTTCTTGCGCATACGTTATGATGCACACACGTGGGGGGGTAAGCCAACCGGGTTGCCTAGGGCATCCAGTTGGCTTGGCCCAGCCCTAATGATAGCCCTGCAGTGAGCACCAGCCATTTAGGTTTTGGTGTGCTATTAATAATGTGAACATGGTCTTGTGGTATGATGGGTGTGGTTTAAATTGGGTGTGGTCTAAAAACAGGGTGTGGCTAACACTGGCTTCCATTATCAGCCTTCTGCCATGTAGACCAGAAAAATGTCAGACCTTGGTACCACAGAAGTTGGACAGCATTGGCTTAGGCCTTTATCAACATACGGGTAGTATATTAAGAGGAGAAAACTTGTAACCTTTACTAACCAATCAGTGAGCGTAGCAACAACACAATAGCAAACATATGATTGTTGTTGGTCACTAGACATGGGGCAATTAAATAGTTGTTTAAAGGGTAAGGATAAATAAAATAAATAAAATCTCATTTTTACTTTCTTTAATGAAAATATACTTTAATTAAAAAATGTGTACCGTTTTCATAATAAACCTGACTGTATGCATTGAAATTCTCCCTTCATTTAGTGCTGTGGATAGGAATTGTCAGACAGTCCCTAACTTCTGGCAGGGAAACAATCATACTTATGTACAGCAGGGGGAGCCCCCGCCTTACTTCCCAGCCATGCAGAACTCCACCAGCTTTGTTTTTTGATACTTTATGACGATCCCTAAGAAGTCCAGACCACACTGAGCATGTGTATGTAGTCTAGTCTTGCAAAGATGTATAACAAAGTTACAAGATGACAGCCCCCTGTGGCCAACTTTGAAAGCATAAATCATTTGTTTGATTAGGCTTGTGGTGCAGTAAGTTCATGTTTATGTTTAGTATACAAAATACAGCATTTCTAGCCTTATTCTATTTTACACTTTCCTTGCCCTTTAAACATGTTCTGATAAACAGTACAACTTGTTGTGATATTATAGCACAATAAGAATACTCTTGCTCCAGGTACATGGGACCTGTTATCCAGAATGCCTGGGACCTGGGGTTTTCAGGAGAACCGAGGTTTATGTAATTTAGATCTTCATACCATAAGACTACTAGAAAATCATGTAAACATTAAAGGAGAAGAAGGAAAGGTTAAAACTAAGTAACAGCTGTCTGCAAGCCAGCAGGTCCTGTAAATAGGATTGAACAATTTAATCTCAAGCCCAATAGTCCTTACTTAGACATATGCAGACAATGTAATGGCATTCGGGACACAGCAATAAAATATGGATTATTTACCTGTATTGGCATTGCTGCTGGCTATGAAGCTTACTACCAGTGGCAGTTGATTAAACTGGACAACCTATAAAAAAACAAAATAAGAACACAGAAGTAATTCAGACTAATCAGGTGAGGATCAGATTTGGTTTAGGGTATTATCAATATGTAGTTGTACAGTTCCTTTTATGCATAGACCCACGAAACCCCTGTATACATGCTAGTTACATATTCTGTAGCCAACTAGATCACATTCCTCAATCAACAAGGATCACTGGGCTAGTCTGGAGCCTGATGAAAATCAAGTATTACCTGGTACGTGCTGTAGTAACAGATGATGCTCTTGTTTTTGGAGAGACCAAGTTTACTGCCCTGGTCAGTGGCTAGTGCAAACGTAGAAAGGAAGGCGGGTCTCAATGCCTGCTCAGGGGCATTCTCATTGGCAACTGAAATGAGAAACAGAAAGCAGAAGAATCTCAAGCGAAGTTGGTTTCTGGCAGAGAAAAGGGCCCTGCTTATTAAATTAGAACATTTGTATCATTTTCGTATAAAGTGTTGGTGCATTAGTTACAAAGGTTTCCTGGATCACAGATATCATGGGACAAATAGGAGACTTGCAGACATGAAGCACAATGGAGAAGTATAACCCAAGTGCAGCTCAATGCATCTACATTTATCAAGATGTCTCATCCCTAAACATGATGCGCTGACATCTTAAAGGGATACTGTCATGGGAAAATATTTTTTAAATGCATCAGTTAATATTGCTTCTCCAGTAGACTTCTGCACTGAAATCCATTTCTCAAAAGAGCAAACAGATTTTTTTATATTCAGTTTTGAAATCTGACATGGGGCTAGACATTTTGCCCATTTCAACGTGAAATATAAAAAAACCAGTTTGCTCTTTTGAGAAATGGATTTCAGTGCAGAATTCTGCTGGAGCAGCTCTATTAACTGATGCGTTTTGAAAAAAACATTTTTCCCATGACAGGGTCCCTTTAAAGGAACAGTAACATCAAAAAAAATTAATGTGCACTGCTAAAACTGTGTTTACTTCAGAAAAACTACTATAGTTTATATAAATAAGCTGCTGCATAGCAATGGAGGCAGCCATTCAAAGGAGAAAAGGCTCATGTGGCAGGTAAGCTCTGTAGGACATAATGGCATTATTTAACCTGTTTCATATTCAATTTCTGCCATTGCTACACAGCTGCTTCTTTATATTAACTATAGTAGTGTTTCTGAAGCAAACACATCAGATTTACCAGTGCAAGGCAACATGATATTTTCATTACTTCAAAAGACTTTCATTTTTTGGTGTTACTGTGCCTTTAATAAAGGTAGATGCACTAAGTTGCCCAAGGGTTAAACTGCTCCACTGAGTTTAGTTGCAGAATCTTTTCTAACCAAGGATGTATAATGTGACACTATTCATAGCAGAAGGTGCTGGGAGTTGTGGAGGGCTGCAGGTTGATTGTGGCTTCTCTATATTTTCACTGCAGCAATAGATGATCACTACACAGGCAGTGCTGATATTTCTGAATATACATTGGCCGCCTGTTACACAGTGCGCAAGGGAAGACAAAACATGTGATGCATTGTGTACACTTAGCCTTACCTTTAATAACTGGCACCCCATCTCTGTCTGACACAACAATAGCGTGGAGCCCTTCAACACTACAAAAACAGAACACAGAAGTTTAAATCCTGCATTTAGTGCTTGAGCCTGCCAACCAATTGCAGGCTTCACTCAATTAGCTACTAAGCACAATGTCATACAAGGAAAATGGTGGATGAAATGTAAAAAGAGAAAGAGCAAAAGGGAAAGTCACTATGAAAGTGTTGGTGATGATTCTCATTCATCCAGGTCATGGTATATCTGTAGAAATAAGTGGTAGGTTTAAAAGCTCCAATTGTGCGAATCAACATCTCATGCTAGGAGATCCTTGCGGATTATGATAAACAGATTATGCTGATTGGAGCAACATTCCAGAGGATATATCCCTGAGAAAAGATCTTATTTGCAAGTTATTCTGTATCGAGAAAGACAGTTGGATGACTGGTGAAACCTCCAAGAAAAACACAGCAAGTCCAGCTGATTCGACTTATTTCTACAGATATTTACTGTTCATTCCTGGTTAGAAGGGCTGCTCTGTGCATGCGCCAGGTTTATGCATTCATTCTCCTGAATGCAAACAAAAAACAATGATACTTTAATCTCAAAAAGCAACTCAGGAGTTAAAAATAAGCTGTAACACACAGACCTACTATAGGACCCTCAGTTACAGCCAATGATAGAGAACAGTAAATTAACTTTGCAGCCAATCACAGGCAGACTTCCCAGTGTTCTTCAAAGCAATATCTTGCCAAAAGTACCAAGTTGCCACATTCAGATAGGATGAAGAGGTCAAGGTATTTTGTATTCCTTTATTGGAGCAAAAAGAATCAAAACCAGCGGCTGATTAAGAAGGGGCAACGGTATTGTGATCCCACAGTTATAGCCCATCCTGGCAGATAAAATTCTATGTTTAGATCATGGAGCTCATTTGGCTGCTTAAAGGAATAGTTCAGTATAAAAGTAAAAACTAGGTAAATAGATAGGCTGTACAAAATAAAAAATGTTTTCAATATAGTTAGTTAGGCAAAAATGTGATGTATAAAGGCTGGAGTGACTATAAGTCTAACAGAACAGAACAGGACACTACTTCTTGCTTTTTAGCTCTCTAGGTTTACACTCACTGGTTACCCTGGTTACCAGGCAGAAACCAATCAGTGACTTGAGGGAGGGCCACATGGGTCATAACTGTTGCTTTTGAATCTAAGCTGAATGCTGAGGCTCAATGGCAAACTCACTGAACAGTTATGTCCCATGTGGCCCCCCTTCAAGTCACTGATTTACTCAGATTTAGGGATCTGAAAAGCAGGAATTTGGATTCTGGCTATTATATTCAACATCTCACTCCAACTTTTATGGTTTGCATTTTTCCCTGACTAACTATATTAGAAACATTTTTTATTTTGCACAGCCTATCTATTTACCCAGTTTTTAATTTTACCCTGAACTGTTCCTTTAAAAGTAAGTAAGTCTGGCTAAATGCAATTCACCAGTTCAGCAACTGCAGAAAAACAGAGGGTGTTAAATAATCCCTTGAATTAAAGCTTTTGGGCAGTAGAGAACACATCCAAAATCTGCCTTTTCTGCTCTCAAAACAAGCTGCAAACCGCCCTGATAATCCAGTCAAATAATATAATTTTTTTAATCTACTGAAATAAAACAAATTAAATCTAAACCGGTGACCAACCTTGTTAACTTCTTGTATAGGAATCTCCGTAATTCCTAGTAAGGAAGCAAATGGCACAGTTATATAGATTCATATTAACATCAATTTTGTAAACCACAGCAAATCATCAGATTCAACCTATCTGCTCATTCTCCAGTTCATAAACCAAAGAGTAGAGACAGCCAGTGAGAGCGCTCTATTAGACTGTTGTGTCATTAAAAATAAAACTGGGTAAACAGACAGGCTGTGCAAAATAAAAAGATTTTTTCCCAATACAAATACAATTTATTGTGCCTATGTAAATCATGAAAGAATTACAATTGGCAAGAATAGTAACAATAACAATCCTGAGTAATGACATTTGTTTTCAATATAGTTAGACAAAAATATGGTGTATAGAGACTGGAATGATCAGATGTCTAACATTAATAGCCAGAATACTACTTTCTACTTTACATCTCTCTAACTCGGAGTTAGACAGTCAGCGACATGAAGGGGGGCCACATGGGACATAACTGTTCAGTTAGCCTGAGCACGCAGTTCAGGATAAAAAGCAAACTCACTGAACAGTTATGTCCCATGTGGCCCCCCTTCAAGTCACTGATTAACTCAGAGTTAGAGAGCTGAAAAGCAGGAAGTAGTGTTCTGTTATGTTAGAGATCCAGTCACTCCAGCCTTTATACATTACATGTTTGGCTAACTAACTACATTAGAAACATTTTAAGTATGCACAGCCTGTTTACCCAGTTTTTATTTTTACACTGAGCAGGTTCTTTAATATTAGTGTTCCATCCACCAGCCACAGAATGGATGCAGTTCACATTTAAAATGCTACAGTATGAATGTGTTGTTCTTTGATAGCTCAGAAAAAGGCCTAGAGTGAAACAGTCATGGGGGGGGGGGATGTAATTAAAGTTGCAAAGAGAAAAACATTGCGCACCAATAAGAGTAAAAATCCACATCTCGCAATGTAATATTGTTCCTTAAATGGTTATTGCATTGTGAATCGTTATTGCGCATTGCGGATTGGAATTGCGCACTCTTAAGAAATGCTTGAAGGTGTCGTAATCTTTTGGAGCAAACATTGTGACTTTTTCAGTAAGAAGTTTTATTACATTGACAGCACATTAGCGCAAAGTATAATATTGGCAAACGGCCTTCCGCTGGTGGAAGTGGTCACTAAACAGTTTCTGGGTTTGCAAAAGGTATATTGCATTCACGCAAAGCAAAATTTGTTATCGCAAAGGCTTAACTTTTCGCATTGCGAATAGTTATTGCGTTACCGACTTATATTACATTCCCCTAATATTGTCTTATTGAAGTTTGGGAGCTTTTAAGTGGATACAGACACAACATTAAAACTTGTTGGTTTATCTTCCTCAGATCTGCCTCAGCTCACTAAGACACGCTGTTTTCCCCTACTCAAGTTCCAACTAATCTGACAACCACCATAACCTGCATTTAATATCCTTTTATGTGTCCATAAAAATTACCCATCCACTTAGATCGTAAGCTCTTTGGAGCAGAGGCCTCCTTCTATTGTCTTTTTATCCCAGCACTAAATCAAAAGGTAACATTTATTTATATTTATTACCGTATTGACCCCTGTTTGTCTTATTAATGAATTGTTCTGAGGTTCAGCACTGCATACACTAGTAGCACTAAATATACAAATACATACATTTATTGTTCATATATGAGGATGTTGGCTTGATGAAGGACATACTCACTTCTGCCATATCTGCACTGCACTGTTTGTTTAATATCTGTAAAGACAGAAAAAGTAATGCGCACGTCTATGGTTATAATGACATTTGTGAAAAGTAAAAATGATACTCTCAGGAGACAGAAAACCAAAACAAATATTCTCAATGCCCTCAATGGGACCCAGGACTTTAAATATCAGTCTATGGCAGGGAAAGCCACATAAGATCATAGGTGAGCCCCTACAATAGGCACACAGAGTGTTCATGGATTAAAGGAGAACTAAAGCTCAACAATGAATTAGACACTAAATGATATATATTAGGCATCTGTACCAGCCCAAGTCCCCAGTAGTTCCCTGTTTCCATTTGTACTTATTCACATACTCTGGCTGCTGTCACTTACCTGGGCTCAGGGGGTGACTTACAATATACTGTATAAATACACCTCCACATATTATAGACATAGTAAAACTAATCAGGGTACATATTAGCCTGAATAAATAAAGCCCTAACTGAGAGCCATTGTCGCTTGAGACTCCCCAACTGTAAGTGAATAACTACAGCCCAGTAACATTCCCACAGACACACACCTTCATTCAACTCTCTTCTTCCTCCTGCACCTTCACTTCCTGTGTTTATGGGAAGCTATCACGTGACACCCCTTTCCCCATTTCCTCCCTCGGTCACGTGTTGATGACATCGCAGAGGCGCTTTCCCTGAGCTGCGGAGGCGGAAGTACTGAGGAGAAACATGGTGAGCATGTGCAACCTTGCTGCTCGTCTTTCATGTGTCACCGTGAGCGGGTTTTGTAGTCACTGGGGTCACTTTTTCCATTAAGCAGTTTGTAATAGTTGCAGTGTGGCGGATACACTACTTGCTATGCCTTCGACTTGCTTGTTAGTCATGTTGTGCTGCTGTGAGTCGTGACACTTAGCCCTGTGCGGACTGTGGGATCCATGTCATGTTGCATAGCATCTCATGATGGGAAAAAAATGCCTCTTTCACTGTAATAATAAAATACATCCTTGTACTTGATCCTAACCAAGCTGCATGATGAATCCATATGGTTTTAAATGATTTATTCGCAGGCAACCATAAAGAGTCGCCAATAAAGTCCAGTGTGAGTTTTTCAGAAAAGCACAAGGTATACAATGACTGCTGATGAAAAGGCGGTGTAAGGTTAACATTTGAATTAGCGAGAAGAAAGAAGCAGGGACACCTGGGACAGGAATTCAAAATAAGCCCTGTGTATTTGGAATACAAGGCCCCAGGCACCCCTCCAGCCCACTACATAGTCACAGTCTATTGCAACTTACAGTAGACCCTGTGGCATTTGCCAGAATCCACAGACTGCCAGTCTACACAGCTAAAATACCAATAAGTAGGACTAGTAGTGTAGGAGTCACACGCATGAGTATGTGACACTGTTCTTAGGCAATAATTCTCCCTCTCTTATACGTTACATGAAACAGCCAACAACACTGTGTCTCAGCACAGGTAGGCTAGAATTCCTTACAGATGGAACACAGGTTGTGCCAGCTGGAAAGAGATGCATCAGTGAGCTTATGTGATCCTCCCCCATGGGATATTTAAAGGAGAACTAAACCCTCCACAGGCAAAAGTCCCCACTGGCCTGCCTCCCCTCTGCACATTGTTACACCAGAATTGTGTCCCTTTAGAAATTCTGACCTGCACGATGCAGACCAGCACAGCAGCGCCCTTTTTCTTCAGCTTCGGCTTCTTCGTTGAGCAAGCGCCGACATATCCAAATATGGCGCGTGCTCAGTTGGAGCCGGAAAGCTCTGTAAATTACTGAACGGCAAGAAGAGGATCCGGATGAGGCTGACAAATATTGGCACTCCCGTGTTTCACTGCGCTGTTCTGCATTGGTCAGTATTTCTAAAGGGACATAATTCTGGTGTAACAGTGTGCAGGGGGGGCGATGGGGACTTTTGACTGTGGAGGACTTAGTACTTTAAACCTTGCCCTCTGCCCATTTTTGACAAGATATCTGCCAGGGAGGCAGTTGGGCAAGGTGTATATGTGGAATGATAAGCTGACAGCTAGGGATGACTAGACAGCATAAGGTACAATGTAATGGTTGTCCTACTTGTTACTGTGTAATGGAGCTGCCTTCTTGCCTTTTACCTGTATTCCTATTGGCAGCTGTTCCCTCACGCAGTTTTATTTACTGATATCTTGTTGCCATCCTAGGTCTCCCATTTTCTCCGTCGCTGCCTTATGCCTAGTTCTATCTTAGGTTCACGGCACTTGTCGTTGTCCAGTCTTCCTGTTGCTGCCCAGGAACTTCTAGATCTCGGCTTTAATGAGCAGCAAGCAGGAAGAATCCTGGCTCTGAAACCCAGGGGAGGTGACCCACAGCTCATAGTATCCTGTACTAAAGAACTGCTCCTCATTGGACTAACTCCGCAGGCCTCACTCAAGATGTTGGAGGACAGTAAAGAGCTTCGGAAAGCAACTGTAAAAGAACTCAGAGACAGGGCTGATAATCTTCGGAGCCTTGGGCTGGGAGAAGGTAAATGTTGTTTTCTTGCAACCCTTTTGGCAGGATTTCTGAATTTTATTCCTACCGTGCCATTTACTGTTTCTTTAATTGATTTGCCTTTTTGCAGTGAAATGTTTGAATTTGCAATGTTGGATAAAACAACAGCTATGGGTCTCAACTAGTGATGTGTGGGTTAACCCAAAACCCTATGTGACCCGTGTGTTGATCTCTAGGGATTGGCAAATTAGACCAGTTTTGCAAAATATTTGCCAAAATGCATTAAAGTCTGTGGGCGACAATTTTTTTTTTGTTACATGACATTTTTTTTGACATGCAACATTTTTTTCTCCCATTGAAGTCATTTTTTTGCAGAGAATCACTGCAAAAAAATTAGCTCAGCCCTATTGACCACCAGTAGGGCAGTTTGAAATTTGGCCAACCATTGCGATTTTGGGTTGGGTGAGTACTCTCTTCCTGAAGATTGGAACCAGAGTTGATCACATAGCAAGAAGATGCATGTATGGGTTGGATGCGGGTCCTACAATGACTAGTTTTGTTTGTTAAGATTTTGTGAGTTAGGGTCAGGTTTAGGTTGCTTTCCTGACCTGCACATCAATAGTCCCAACAAGGGTGTGTTTTTAGATTAATTGGGATACTATTCATGTACAGCAGCAGCACAATGCATGTGAAGTGATAGCCCTCCATGTGCCACTCAGTGTGAATACCCTCCTGGTGAACCCATGAATTTTCACTCCTCATGTGACATCATATGTGTCCCAGGAATGATACCACTGCACATGAACAGGGCTTCCCAACCACCAGGACCAATAGAGTGCTCAGTCTGCAATGGAGAAAGGCAGCAGGCAGATAGCTCTTCCCTGTACAGTGGATAAAGATGGCTGTTACATTGAACATTGGAACAGGTTTCTATCAATTGAAAAGTTCTCATATATAGACAGTTAAGGGAATGCTTCTAAATATCATGTTATTTGCAGGCTGGACTTTGTATTGCTGAGAAAAACACCACCACTTCTAGTTTCTGGTTGTTCCATCACTTCTAGTTTCTGGTTGTTCCATCACTTCTAGTTTCTGGTTGTTCCATCACTTCTAGTTTCTGGTTGTTCCATCACTTCTAGTTTCTGGTTGTTCCATCAGTAGAGGGAGCTGTTGCTCTAGTATCATTCTTTGACTTACTCTGTTCCATCAGTAAAGTAGACACACATCTCTTTCTAAAAATGCCATTATTTATCTGTGTGACGTGAAATCTCCTATTCACTGCACCTCCATGGCCTGTGACTAACAGTGAAAGCAGAGTATACAGGCAGCCTGTAGTAACATGTAGTTGCACTGATCATTCTTCCAAAGGGTCCCTGCAGAGATCTCTCACCAGATGTCCAGCCCTTCTCTCTCTTCCTCGTTCCTACGTCCTGGCAGCTGCTAAATGCCTCCGACAGCAATGCCGATTCTCCGCTCAGCAGGTGTTTGACATCCTCCGATTCTCCCCAGAAGCCCTGACTTATGACCCCGGCTACCTCGAAGAGGCTTTTCAGGTAAATGACAAGAACTAGGAAAAAGTTTCATGTTGTAATGCAACCTACTAGAAAGTCATAAGAGCAATCACAATATAATATTTCTCCATTAACTATACTCTGCCACACACATATGTGTCCACATGTATAAGTGAGGATACATATAGGGATGTATTGCTGCCACAGATATAGCACATCATCTTGTAAAACCGACTGACTGGCTAAAGCAACCTGCTGTAGAAGGTAGGATTCTGCCATGGGCTTGGGGTACTTGCCTGGGGAGCCCCAGTTTTTCTTCATTTCCCATTTATTCCTTACATGTTCAACAAAGAACCATCCCAGTGTAGGTATTTTATATCCGGGGGTTTCATGGCCAAGGTGCCCCTTCTGAGGTTGGGGCCTCAAGGAGAATCTCATATCTGCCCTGCCTAAAACATGTGGGTCTGCCCATGAAAGCCACTAACCAGATTTAAAGACAACTTACTCTTTACCTTTGCAGTATGTATATTTCCGGATGGGCGCAAGCCACAAAGACATCATAACATCTGGCCTATTCCAGACATCACTGGATGAGGTCAGACTACGCCATCAGTTTCTGGAGCGCTTGGGAAGATTCCTACCCCCTGATAAGAAGGGGGTTTCCCGACCCACTAACCCCAAGCTCAAGGAGGTCATGGCACTTTCCGATAGTGACTTTTTGGCACGCGTTGCTCGGGTTTCTCCTGAGGAACTCCACACTTTCCGCAAATTATTTGCACGGGAGAAGTTGGAGGCCGGAGAAAATAAGGACAGTGAGGCAGGAATGAACCACATCGACAGCAACGAAGAGGGAGAAAATACAGATTCTGGGGATGAAATTGGGGAAACAGACAAGAAAGAGAATCCTTATAAAAGAAAGAAGAAGCGATCCGCAAATAGACTTGAGAGACCATAAACTTCATCCATATTATTATCCAGCCTTGTTGCAGCTAATTAAATATTTTATTTCTATATTATTTTGTGTTGTTTTTAGCTTTATGTAATAGAAAGTGCACTTCCCAAAGCCGCACACGTCTTATCCTGACCTAGAGTGGTCATGCATGGCAGCTTATTGGCCAGTGTAAGGAGGCATCTAGCTCATGTGTCTGACATAAAAATCAGTGGGAAAGGTTAGACAATTGCATCAGAAGATTCATGTGGTTCCTCTATATAGGCCTCATATTAGGATCTGATTGTTGCCCACTGATTTATTTTCAGCCTTTTAAAAAGTAAGAAGTTTTTCCTTCTTTTTATTGGATATGCCAACATTTGCCATTAGCATTAAACAAAGATATGCAGAAACCTGTTATGCAGAAAGCTCCAAATTACAGGAAGGCCGCCTCCCATAAAGTCTATTTTAATCAAATGAAATTTTTTAAAATGATGTAGTTTTTCTCTGTAATAATAAAACAGTAGCTTGTACTTCATCCCAACTAAGATATCATTAATCCTTATTGTAGAGAAAGCTAATCTATTGGAGCTTTCTTGATGAAGGGTTTCCAGAAAATAGATAGAAAATGTATACTCTTGCCTTCCAAACATACTCAGTTGATCTTGGCAACATTCATTACACAGAAATGGTGGAGGAGCTGCTTCTACCCAGAGCCTTTCCCATATCCACAGTGGGTGGTAAGGTGGGTGCTTGCAGACTGCACCTGTTCTGCCACCACTGTTACCCCTACCTGGGCTGTGGTGTCTGTACATAAAGCCTTCAACTCTGACTGAAAATAGAAAAGACACCGGTTACCCAGCAAATAACACCATTGTACCTAGATAAAACACAATTTTATTGGCCAAAGCTTATCTGTTGTGTGCTATGTAGCCTGTGCCTTTTTTCCAGCTTGAATGGCTGCCCCCATGGCTACAAGGCAGCTTGTTTATATAAACTATAGTAGACTTTCTGCTTTTACCAGTGCAGAGCAACAGTATATGTCTGTTACTTTTTTGGCGTTACTGTTCCTTTAATATACTAATGTATTTTCCATGTTGATAGAAAGAAGTTAAGTACACAACATACAAGGCATTTTATCACTGCCAAGGCTCAAACATATAAACCACATCCTTTGGTAATCCTAAAACAAAATATAGGTTAAACTACATAAAGCAAAAAAATTGGAAAACCTTAAACAACTTATATATTAATTGAACGTGACATATACATAGTAAATTAGGTTTAAAAAAGACACACATAAATCAAGTTCTATATATGTTGGTGCTATAGAAATACATGTCATTAATAATAATTTTAACCTGCCTAACTGCTAGTTGATCCAGAGGAAGGAAAAAAACCCAATCTGAAGTCTCTCCAGTTTGCCTCAGAGGGGG
>CM044439.1:138333066-138345983 GCA_024363595.1 Xenopus borealis
ACCAAGACCGCTGGGTCTTCCCCAGTCCCTCCCAACAATTTGTCCACTTGTTGCACCACATGACGAACCCTAGCACCAGGCAAGCAGAAGACTGTTTTGTCTGAAGGGGCCTTATGGCAGATTACCCTATCCACCTTTGTAATAATTGAATCCCCTATTACTAGAACCTGCCTTTCCTTCCTTGCACTCCCAAAATTGTGAATCTGTTGTTTTGGGCAAGCTATGGGCCAGACCCTTCTGTCACTTACTTCCCCTCCTGACTGTCACAAACCTTCTTCCCTCATTAGCCTCCACTGGCCCTTCTTCTCCCCCCACTACACTGCCTCTGCCAGTTGCTGCTCTGTGAGCCTCCTTTCCTTCCCCACAATTGCTGCTGCAAGTTCCCCCCTTAAAGTGACCATACACTATTCGATCCAAACAAACGGATCTTAACCCGATATGACAACTGATGTCTGGGCGATATTGGGTTAATCCAAATGATCAGATTATAATGCTGTGAATGGCTGCAGACGGGTTGGAGGACCGCAACTAGCCGATGTGGTCCTGGATCGAAGTAAAAAGCAAACTTGCCCAATTGATATCTGGACGATTTTTGGCCTGATATAGATCGGGGGGACCCATCATGAGCCCCCACACACACGGGCAGATAAACTGCTGAATAGGTCTAAAAGGCCATCTTTTTAAATCTGCCTGTGTATGGTCTCTTTTAGAGTCTGCAGTTCTGCAGAGTCTGCAGATTCCAAGATGAAAACCCACCAACATCTCTCATGTAAATACTGCATGGAACTGTTGCTCCAACACCACATACATGTAACAAGATACACACTGAGTGATTCCAGCAAACCCACTTGCACTCATATTTACACTGGTTACTTAAAGTCTCCCAAGTGCAACTCAACACAAATGCCTTTTTGGTTTTAAAGGAGGAGTCTTCTATTTGTATTGACTTACCTGAAACCCCGGGCCAGTGCTCTTATCAGCACAAAACTGCACCGGCCTGGGGTTATACCAGTGAGCACCACGGAGTGATCGTCTTCCGGCTTCTTCTTTCTTCAAATTTCCCTGGGCAGCCGCATGTGCAGTAGAACGAAACAGACAACTTTTTAGTTCGACTTTTGGCTGTACTGCAAATGTGCAGCCATGAGAAGAAAGAAGAATCAGGAAGAGGATCTCTCCATGGTGCTCATTGGTAAAACCCTGGGTTGGTGCAGTTTTCTGCTGATAGGAGCACCAGCCTGGGGTTTCAGGTAAGTCAATACAATCACTTGGGGGTGCCTAACATTTGGTACCCCCAAGTGGAAGAAGACTTTCATTCTCCTTTAAACAACTTAAGGTTTTTAACACTTAATTCACATAAAACACTCACTTAACAGTTCCCACACACTCTGTCGAATCACAGACTTAGTGCTCTTACCGACAAGTCTTTTTTACCTGGGCTCCCCTGAGTCCCGGTTTCATGCGTTCAGCTGCAGGGGAGCCCAGGAGTAGACGCACTTGATTCTTTTCAATGTGGCTGTACTTACACAGACACATGTAAGCACAAACGCAGGTAAAATGCAGCATGCTGCGCCTCAACTTGCGTTTGGCACTCACATGTGTCTGAATACAGCCACATTGAAAATAATCAAGTGCGTCTGCTCCACATGAAACCGTAACGTAGGGGAGCGCAGGTAAAAAACGCTTGTCTGTAAGAGCCCTTATAGAGGTTTCAAATCTGAGAAAACAAAGCCTGGTCAGAATTTACCTTATTAACTCCTCCCCTCAGAAAAAATGCTGTTTGCTACCAGAGTAAAATAACAACCACTTATTAACTTTAAAAACTGTTTCCCTTAGAACCCATATCTCAGGCAAAACACAAAAAATAAAATAAATGCTCTAATATAGCTGTAGAATAGCTGTTAAATACAATCCAAAATGAACTAAAGTATTGTTCTTAGAAACAGAATTGCTTCTGCCATATCCTCCTTCATAAATCTGATCTGATTATTTTCCGTGTTCAGTTTTTAGGAGTCGAAACATATTTGGCAACTGACTCCAGATGACCCCTACAGTTTGTAGTACAAAATAGGGCTCTATGAATGGCCGGGACACTTGTAGAGTGGTGTATATAGTGCCAGACGTTTGGATCTTTTGAGTTCCTGTTTTATTGGATAACCTATGATGAAGCCTAAACATGGCTGAAATAGTCACACTGCTAGTGTATGCTAAACACTTTGGCACAGGACATTGTATAGATTTTAGGAGAGCACACAGGAATATGTGTGTCTATTTGTACATATGGGATGTAGATATATAATAACCTCAGTGACTAAGACTGCAAGTAATCACAGGATTCCGTTTTTTTTTAATAAAATGTTTTATTATAAAACTTAGTCACCTGGACAACCACATAGAAATAGCTGAAAGCTCAGCCTCGTGTATTGTCATCACCTCACCTGGAGGCGCACTCTAATCTGCTGTAAATGACAAATAATTTGCGCCTCACCTTCCCTTGCTGTAAGCACTGTATTATAGTAAAATCTCACTAGAGGTTTTAGATCCCTGGGGTATCCTGTGAGTAGGCACCCAATGGATTATTCACAATCAAATTCTGTTTCTTAACCCCCTTCTTGCAGTGAACTTGTGGTGGAACTAAGAAGAATACAAAAATAAAATAAGGCAGACTCCATTATCGGCATTGTGTGTGAATTAAATGTACGTTTGTTTTGGGCAGCCCAATTACTGTAACTTACTGCACTCCAAGCCCACTCTTCAGTTCTGGCTGACCTGGTATTGGCATCACAGTTTGTGCTTGGCCTCATGGGACACCGTAGAATGCTGAGTGCACAAGTTAAAGGGATTCTGTCGTGATTTTTATGATGTAGTTTTTATTTCTAAGTTACACTGCAAATAATTCACTCTACCATGTAACATTTTTCTCCTACTCAATGTAACTGAATGTGTCGCAGTAGGACCTGGATTTTACCATTGAGTGCTGTTCTTAGATCTACCAGGAAACTGTTCTCTTGTGCTAGGGAGCGGTTACCTTCCCATTGTTCTGCTGATGGTCTGCTGGGGAGGGGGGATGGATTGATATCACTCCAACTTGCAGTAAAGAGTGACAGAAGTTTATCAGAGCATAAGTCACATGACTGGGGGCAGCTGGGAAACTGACAATATGTCTAGCCCCATGTCAGATTTCAAAATGAAATATAAAAAAATCTGTTTGCTTGTTTGAGAAATGGATTTCAGTGCAGAGTTTTGCTGGAGCAGCACTATTAACTGATGTGTTTTTCGAGAAAAAAAAGTGATAGAGACTAAGGCAAAGCAGTGGGAAGTAAAAGGGAGTGGGTTCCAGGCCCTTTCCAGTTTAAGGGCTGTTGTTTCTGTGCTTGTGTCAGTACTGGGAATATCTTACATGGAGATGGCAAAATCTACACAACCTTGATGCCAGGCAGGTGTAATAAGTTATAACCTGACAACTTGTGCCTTGACCAAAAGGTGTAGCCACTAAGCATGTACACTATATTAAAGATTTGACAAGGACATAGTACCACAAAGCTGCTGTGGATATTAGGGGATACTGAATGGAATAACTATGTCGCTATTTTGGTCCAAGAAGGGACCAGTTGTAGATGGCTAATAAACTGAAGAATGCTGTAGGTCTGTAAGAGATGAGGGGTTAATGAAGCAGCTGCTGTAATGCAGAGAGGTGATGTGCCACATACAGTAGGGCTTTCAGGCAGAATGTGTCCTACAGCTCTGCACTTTGCCGGCCCCTGATAGAGTGTCTTGTGCTGCAGGTCCTTGGCTCTAGTAGGCAAACCAATGCTCTGCAGACTGGACAGCGCAGCTTACACTTGCCATGTTTGTCCTTTTAGGATCTGATACAAGTTCTGCATTCAATAGGAGAGCCAAGCCATGCTCTGTGTGTCCATAATAAAGTCAACTGTCTCCAGACCTTCCATCAGAATCATTAGGAGTACGATGTTTTGTCAAGGGAGAGGAGGGAATGTTTATCTTCTGAACCCTTAGAGGTGTATGTGAAGGTGGGCAAGCTCTGCAGGGAAGCACAAGGCCAGTACAGGCAATGACACAGTAAGAGAGAGAGAGGTCACAGAGTCCCTTAATGTTGGGGAGGTGGAGACACAAGCTTAGAGTCTCCCTTGGGGCAGTGTGCTGATTAAATCCTTCCCCCCTGCAAAATTCAGTGCTTTGAAACCTAAAAAGGAAAAAAAAGACAACTAAAGAAGCCGAATATTGTCCTTTGCCATACCCATGGATCTAGCTGTGCCAATAAACACACACCATAACCCAAAAGGAAACAATATGTTTGAGTGGATCACTTACAGTTTCAGCTGTTTAGGGCTTGGAAGGAATTCTGCTTTCTAGAATGAAAAATGGGGGTTGTTAATTGGTTACTGGTTAAAGGGGAAATAGATAGCAACTACTTAATTAAAGGGGTGGTTCACCTTTCAGTTAAGCTCTAGTATGTTATAAAGCAACTTTTTAATTGGTCTTCATTATTTCTTTTTTTATAGTTTTTAAATTATTTGCCTTTTTCTTCTGATTCTTTTCAGCTTTAGAATGGGGGGGGGGGGTCACTGACCCCATCTAAAAACAATGATGACCCCAGGCACCAGATTGCTGAATAAAAAGCTAAATAACTCAAAAACCACAAATAATAAAAAATGAAGACCAATTGTCTCAGAATACCTCTCTACATCAGACGAAAAGCTAATTTAAAGGTGAACAACCCCTTTAAATGTATAAAATCATCTATAGCTACCTGGATGGAGGATATGACATGGGCAGGGTGATTTATATTGCCTCCAGCTAAAGGCTGTGCAACCAAATACCACTGGCTATCAGTCTATGACCCCCCCCCTCAGTTTCAGCCTTGTTATATACATTCATCGATTGGACCTTTCTATGGATTTGTAGGCAGGGGTTTCTAGCCCAGAATAAGGTGAATACAAACCCATCCACTCACTTGCTCTACTTCTGCTGGTACCTTCACAAATCTCTCTGGAGCACATGTCATTCTGTACCTTGTAAACTCTTCTGTACCTGCACACACATTATTATTATTATTATGTATTTCTATAGCGCCAACTTATTTCGTAGCGCTGTAAAGTGAATGTGATTATACAACGAATCACATGAATTACATCCATAGAACATATGTAGTTACATACATCACAATAAATATGGAGTTACATACATCACAATAAATACTGGTACAGGAGGTGAGGAAGGCTCTGTGCAGAAAGAGCTTACAATCTAAAGGGAGTGTGGTACTATAAGTGGTATTGCATTGGGTAGTTAAGAGTGAGGGTAGGCTTCTCTAAAAAAGTGCGTTTTAAGAGATTTCTTGAAAGGTTGGGAGAAAGTCGGACAGACTGTGGGAGAGAATTCCAGAGGAGCCCTTGCAAAGTCTTGAATGCGAGCATGTGAGGAAGTAATGAGAGAAGAGTTGAGTAGCAGGTCAGTAGAGGAGCGTAGTAAGCGGTTGGAGTATATAGAGATGAGTTGAGAGATGTAGGGAGGGGCAGAGTTATGAAGTGCTTTGAATGTCAAGGTCATTACTTTGAATTTAATTGTGGAGGGATTGGCAGAATGGTATGGCAGAGGAAGAGCGGTTGCTGAGGTGTATAAGCCTAGCAGCAGAGTTCATTATGGACTGGAGAGGTGACAGTCTCTGGTGAGGAAGGCCAATTAAAAGAGAGTTACAATAGTCAAGACGTGATATGATGAGAGAGTGAATAAGAATTTTGGCAGCATCTTGGGTGATAAATGATCGTATTTTGGATATGTTCCTTAGGTGGAAGTGACATGATTTAACAAGTGGATATGAGGAGTGAATGTCAGGGCAGAATCTAGGATAACCCCAAGGCACCGGGCCTGGGGAGATGGGGTGATAGTGGAATCGTTAACTATGATGGATACTTCCGGGATGTTACTGGTGTTAGTTGCAGGAAAAAGAACACATACAACATGGACTTATAGAATGCCTGGTTTATAACTGGAAAACAAGCTCTCAAGTTCTATTCTCCATTCAGTTACTGCTTGGCCTGGGAATAGAACAATTTCACAGCCATTCCTTATACTACAGGAAACCCCAATAGAAAGTAATGTGGTTGATAATACAGTCGCCATGGAGTCACAAGTACCATTTTTTCCTTCGAGGCACCACAGTCAAATGTAGCCAATTGTTGTTTGTGGCAGAAAAACAAAAGTCAAGTGACCCCGTGTTTAGAGACAGAGACATTTTTTTCCTTGAATTTAGCAATAAATACTTACAGGTGGTGGCAGATTCCTCCCTCCCACACTGGGTGTGACGTTGTCTCAGAAATCAGTCTTGTGCAAGAAAACGTCTCCTTTCTGCAGGCTGAAGAAGAAATGTGTTACCCCCCAGCCATTTGGCTATGGCCCCACAACACATCTGTATTATCAGCAACAGATCTCCTGCAATAAACAAGCTGAGCACCACACACACCACAATGACTCATCCTCTCCCCTGAGATATCCCCAGGCTCATCCCCTATTGAAAATATCAATCTTCTGTAACAAATTGCCCGTGCTGCTGTATAACTCCTTCCAGGCCCAATCTGAGCAACTAGCCAACGCTATTAGTAGCAGAGAGCTTTGTCTTTTCTAATGTAGCCACGTAGCACCGATGATTACCTTTACATTCTGTTGTGTCACATGTCTAAAAGCATTTTTATCTACTGCCACCCCCATAACCAAGCCCTGCATCCTGACAAATTTTATAGGAATGTGCCAGAGTCCACGGGTGCCATCTTCTTTTCCTCAGTAATCTGCGAAATGAGAGCGGCGTATCGGCGCATACACAGTTGTTCTGGTTTGCAACAACTGCGCGTGCATCGAAAGTCACGGAAATTACCAAAGCACTATTAGAAGACCTGAAGAGAAGAAGATGGCTCTCATGAACTCGGATGCCCTGAACTCCGATCTGCACCGAGGGGCAAGTAAAAACTTAGGAGCATTTGCCCGGGGTACCGGCTAGGCTAGGGGGGTCTATGTAGGGTAGGGGGGTAGGGTTTTGTTTTTACTTTAGGGTTTGTTTCTCCTTTAAGTACTGACTGCTACATTGTTTCAAGAGTCAGAACCACACAGCAGAAAAGGATTAACAAATACTGTTTTCAATAGCAATTACTTTTGAAAAGGAGTATTTTGAGCATAATGAAATTTTGCTAACCCAGCCGGATAATAAGTTAACAAAAGAAGTCACATCACCCACCCAGCTGGCACTGCTGTCCTTTAAATCCCGTAGGACAGTCACAAGTGTCTCCATTCACACAGGTCCCTCCGTTAAGGCACAGTGTCTCCAAGCAGCCCAGTTGTTCACCTGTGATGGTTCAAATATTAAGGGAAGAAGACATTATATATATTTATATTATACACAAGAGTCATGAATATCTTGTAAAGTATATCCTTATAAATGGCACTTGATGTCATTGATTATAATGGGAGTGATGTCATTACCTCACTAAACCTTGTGTATTATAATAAATAAAGTACCTGTTGTTGCAAGATATGAGGATACTAGATGTCACTATGGAGTTCCTCTATAGAAAAACTTGGCCTTCAGCCTTTTATGAGATCATAGAACTCCTTGGTAAGGTATAATATCCTTATATTTTACAGTACTTTATTTAATATATGATGATGATGACACGTCAGCCAATTAACTTTCCCAACATCATGTGTATTTATTGCATTCTCTGTGTGCTTTTCTGTACTTTGAGAAAGGCCTCGGAGAGGCCGAAACGTTAGTCCTTTAGCTAATAAAACATTTTTATTTAAGACCTGAGAGTGCAGACCTTTTTTGTGGATAGATATTCTAAAATTTTGGACACTGCACCCAGGCATTTTTTGAACCTTGTGACGAGAGTGCAGACTCCTCCGCAATCTACTATATATATATATATATATATATATATATACATACTTTATAGCATGCTAGCTCACATGTTCCTCAAAGAGGTACATGCCAGAGAAATCAGGTCAGTTCTAGAGACAATCAATATTGTTGTGAGCGCCCATTTTGCTTACCTCAGCTGAACCTTACACAAACCGCATGAGTAAACAGTCAGCCACTTGCCTATATTTGAAGATAAAGCACTAAGTACTACTTAGAAAAATAAAGACAATGGGGGGAATTCACAAAAGTGTTGGTAAAATAAGTAACCCAGAAGTGGCGGGCAACAAATTTGTAAAACATCATACAAACGGCAAATTCCCAAAGGCAGATGTTACCATCTCTGAATGTCTCGTAAGTCCGACAGTTTTCTAAAATGTTGTTTATCTTTTTATCGTACAGACGACAATTTACACGACATTTTAAAGACATTTTACCAGACATTTTAAAAGACAATTTGACCGACATTTTCATTTTGGAGAGCCTAATGTGTCGGAAAAATCGTCAGCAAAAAAAATGAGTTTACAAGTGATTCATAAAAATTTCGGGGAAAGTGGCGCCGAAAAAACTACGCCCACTTTTCACTACACTATTTCAAAAGTGTCGTATATGTCGGAAAATTGGCTGGGACATTTTTTCCCTTCCCGACACTTTTGTGAATTCCCCCCAATGTGGTCTGTTCACTAAACAATTAAGTATGGAATGAATCAACAAGCGGCTTTCCTTGGCCATTATTGTTCTTTAGGTATTGATCCAATCACAGTGGCCGTGTGGTTTTTCAAACAATTGTTATTCGGCAAGTGAACCGCTGTTAATATTGCATCTGTCTGTGCCCCACATACAAATATAAATTACTGGTGTTTTGTGAATATGCCTGAACTGACAACTCTAAAATTGGTTTTCTAGTGGTTTCTACAACTATGGAGTGCACTATATGTAGCGATGTAAGTGCAAAGACTCTGGACTTGCTGAGTAACCTTCAGCATTTCCATGTTCATCCGAGTGGCTTCTTCAACTAAAGAAGTCGCCCAGATGAGTAGTGAAACCTGGATGAATGAAAAGCTTCATAAACCAGCAAGAGGTGTGTGTGGCACTGACTATAAGCTGAGCATTAGGAAACATGGCAGTATTATAGTTATACAAGCTTATATAAACATTCATACTGAGGGCCATTCCATTGGCTCCTTTCTGATTTAAAGGAACAATTCAGTGTAAAAAATAAAAACTGGGTAAATAGATGGGCTGTGCAAAATAAAAAATGTTTCTAATATAGTTACTATAGCATACTCTGAGTTAGTCAGCGGCTTCAAGGGGGGCCACATGGGACATAACTGTTCAGTGAGTTTGCAATTGATCCTCAGCATTCAGCTCAGATTCAAAAGCAACAGTTATGACCCATGTGCCCCCCCCCCAAGTCACTGATTTGTTACTGCCTGGTAAACAATCAGTGTAAACCAACAGAGCTGCAAAGCAGGAGGTAGTGTTCTGGCTATTATGTTAGACATCCAGTCACTCCAGCCTTATTAGATTAAATTTTTGCCTGACTAACTATATTAGAAACATTTTTTATTTTGCACAGCCTATCTATTTACCCAGTTTTTATCTTGACACTATTCCTTTAAGGGTTACATTAATAGGGTGCAAAACTCTGCCAGGGAGATGGTATAGATGCAAGAGCATCCGACATCCAGAATGGATTTATAATGATATCAGCCCAATGTACATGCATGCTCTCATGTCTACAGTGTCAGACATAGCAGAATTTGCAGGTGCACATATGATAACAAATGCAAAGCATACATAAACCCAAGCACAGTTTCTTATTGCTCTCATATCCAAAATCACTCCTGCACCTTCTTTGCTTTTCTGTTCGGGATCCTGTAGCTGGAGCGCCTGCCTCACAGGAATAGCTACTTCATCTGAGCTCTCAACTCTGACTGGAGGTTCAGGCTCTAGAGATAAAATAGAACAATTTAGTTTGCTGAGAGGTGCAGCCAATCACAGTGACATCAACATTGTATTAGTGAAAACGCTCTCCAAACCAACTTGCTCAATAGGCCAGCTATTCTGCAATGTATCAGCATGGACAGCGGACAAACTTGCAGACACAGGCTGTAGCACATTGCACTCACCTTTAGTTACATTGACTGGTTTATTGGTAAGATGGCTGAACCTTGCTGAAATACGACGGCGTCCATCTTTGAGCTCTTTCAGTCTGAGCCAAACGAGACAACATTAGATCAAATATACAAAATAAAAAGCACAAAGAGTGAACATTATTTCCCATGGAAGAGTTTACAAAAACTGCCAATCCTTGAAAAAGAAAATGAATGACATCAGTTGCATGGATATCTAAGGAGATGCCTACCTCCACCGCATTTCTCTAGTCTTTGTTCAGGAAATGTATATCAGCATTTAATAGTCACTTCCAGAAACAGATATTAAAACGAGAGCAGATAAAAGGGAGAACTACCGGTGTGGCTGTGGAGTATCAGCAGGAGGAGGCCCCCTTTCTGTCAGCAGTTGCAACTCTTGATGTGGCTGGGGAGGGGGCCGGTTCCGAAGAATTCTAGGGGGAGTCCAGCGGCGCTCCTGAGGTCCTTCCCTTTGCACTGCAGAGCAAACACAAATAATGAGAACATCTTGGCTCTATCATAGTTATTAAATATTTGTCACATGTTTCAGCTTTCATTGAATGCCTCCTTCCAGTTCCCTACCTACTTACGTGTCTGTGGACGCACTGTCTTGGGCTCACTATTTACGGGCCCCTGTGGAGTGTTGCGCAGAGCAGTCACTGTGATGCGGTAGCGTTGGCCAGCCTGCAGGTCACGCACTGTATAGGAAGTCATCTTCCCACTGGGAACATACCGGCTCTTTGTACTGTGATTATTTGTCACATTGAAGTTATAGCCATCCACTGAGCCAGAAGGAGGTGCCTCCCAAATCAGATGCACAGAATTGGCTGTGACTAGCGCTGCTGTAAGGTTAGTAGGGGGGTGTGGACCTGTAGTACAGAAGTTCTCCATCAGTCCTTAATATCACAGAAGACAGAGCAATAGACCTCTATCTCATCCATGTATTTATTAGTTTGTTCATTCATATGTTCAACCATTCATCCTATCATTCTGTACAGAAAAACATCCCCTGTGCTCCTCATATTTGTATCACATACAGTCCGAAATGCTGCTACACACTGATACATTGAATCAATTCTTTCATTGGCTCAAACAAAGTAGACAAGGCAACAATTCGGACCACACGGCTTGATAAAGGGGCCTGTGTGGTCCAAAACGTTGCCTTATCTACTTTAACTACTACTACTTTAACAACTAAGAATTGATTCAGTTTATCAGTGTGCAGCAGCATTTTGGACTGTATGTGATTCACCAACCCATGGCAGGTTGAGTTACACACTGTCTAGCTCCTGAAAGAAGGGAATACAGGGGTAGAGCACTCCAACATTGAGTGGAACCTCATATTTGTATCAGGCATCACCCACTCCTTTTATCCTCTCTGTAACAATTAACTATATTTTTCTTCTTACGTGTCCAGGCTATCAAAGGGGCACTGGGCAGGCTTTCTGTGGGTGGGTGGCTGGGGTCAGACCGGCTCAAGGTGCTGATCTGGACACTGTATTTTTCTCCAGGACGTAGATCTCTGTTGAAAATAAATGCAATTATAAAGACACTAACATTATTCAGACAGCACAGAAGGCAAACATCTGTCAGTCCTATAAGCAATATATAAGGCCTCCATTTAGAGACAAATGCCCTAAACATGCAAGAAAGATGGGTCTAATGAGGAGAAAGGTCTCCTTTATAAATAAACTGTCATTACAGGGCGGATTTGCTTAAGCTCCCCATAGACGCAACGATCTTTCCCTGCCGAACGACCGATCTTAGGGAAGTCCGACCAATCTGTCAAATAATCGTGTGGTTAGTGGGATACAAACGATCGTTCATCTTACGATTTTTCGGCCGACATCGGTCTGAAGATTGATCGACCAGGTTAGAAAATCTTTATCGCTCCCCATGCAATCTACCTATGTTTCCAGGCCAAGCAGGCTGCGACCCTTCAGTTTTGCTGGCAATATCACCTGAAATGGTCTTTTTAGTTGATGGACACATCAGGCATTTAAACGATTGTTTTGAGACAATCGTGGTCTCACGATAACCATTGGATCTTTCAAAAATATTTACGTCTATGGCCAGCTTTAGGCCAGTTCCTTCATGTGATTAGCATTGCGCGTTGGCCCATGCCATGATTTATCTGATCCGTGCACTGTAACTGGAGGTTGTTACAGTTGGTTATGTTTTAAATCAACACAATCAGGTTAAAGCAGCACTTTTTCATTGAATCTAAACTCTTATCAATTCCCTCTTGCAACAGCCATCTAGCTACTGTCACACAAATAGACAAATGTCATATCTTTCTACAAAAGATTCACGTTAATTCTAAACACTGTAGGAGTCACATCACATTAAATATCACATATTTAAACTAAATATGGTCAGGGACAGTTAGCTAAATTAACGATGACCACCAGGCCCGCCATCGGGGGGACAGTTGTCCCAGGCCCTGCAGGATTTAGGCTTATAGGGGGGCCCTCCTTAAGAGTGTGGACATCGATGAAGCCGAAGACAGGAAGCGGGAACGGAACTGATGTGGTAAGAAGGGGACTACATCACCCGATAATCACTGCGCTTCTCAGGAATCTTTTACCAGAAACCCAATTCTTTCTCTGAGAGAGGCCTGGGATCTGAGGCTGAGTGGGTTCCTTAAGTCCTTGTTATGTGGCTCTGGGGATGTGATTACACTGTATATTGGCATCCCCACCCTTCTCTGTACATTCCTTCCCTCTCTCTCTTTATGGAGATATATTTAGGAATGTCTGTCCTGTAACTGTTAGCGTGTCACCTGCTCTCTCTGCACTCTCTGTGAGTCTTTGTCTCTCTCTGTCTCTCTCTCTGCACTCTCTGTCTGCCTCTCTCAC
>CM044439.1:138450780-138480429 GCA_024363595.1 Xenopus borealis
GGGGGGGGGAGGGTGAGCTGAACAGAAGCATCTCTTATATCTGACCTTGTCTAGAGTGGCTCTCAGTGTGCTGTTCCCTTTCTCCAAAAGAACAGCAGAGTGTTGGATCTCTTGCCTGTCAAGCTCAACCTGTGACTTGTCTCCCTGCAGGACCTTCAGCTTGTCTTGCAGCTCCAGCAGTGCTACTCCTTGCTCCTCTTCTCTGTGTTGCTGTTTCAACAGGGTCTAGGATTTATGGTTTAAGAGATAAGGCAAACTGATGTTATAAATTGTAAATGTGCATCTCTGCAGAAAGTAATTCTAACAATCTTTAGGCAAGTGACCATTGATATTAGTGTATACAAAAGAATAGAGGCTTGTTACTAATGTCCTAGGGGTAGCAGCCTAGAACAAGCATACTAAAAAAAGTAAATTGTATTTAAACCTTGTGCAAAAATATAGTAAACGCGGATGCGCAAATACAATGAGGATTCCACCCCAAAACAGATACAAACAATATAATTAGTATGCGCTTCCAATATTAAATAATTGTCCCAACAGTATATTGCTTTTTCTTCAAATAAATGTACTTGCAACTCAAGTGTCCCTTGGGTATCTTAATTACGTAGTGTAAGATACACTTCTCTTGTGCAAGCCAAATCTTCTCTGTGCTGCACCTCAGATAAAAATATATAAAAGAGAGAAGGACCTTTTGAGTTGACACTTGAGTTGCAAGTAACTTTATTTGAAGAAAAAGCAATATACTAAAACATGTGACCCCCACAGCTGTATTTCTGGTTGGTGGCAGCTGCTGGGATCTGCAGTCAGTCCCGGACTGGCAATCTGTGGGTTCTGGCAAATGCCTCAGGGGCTGCTATAAGGTTGCATGCAGGTTCAGTATTTAGTGGACTGGTGGGGGCTGTTTGGGCCTCTATGTGGGCTGATTGGGCTCCTGTGTACCTGAAATACCAGGGCCTATTTTAATTCTCAGTCCGGACCTGTCTGCAGTAACAACTGTTGGAGTATACTTTTTAAAAGCTGAGTGAGAATAACTTGAGTTGCAAATCTAGTGAAACACTGGACTGGTCTGCTTTTAAATGTTTTGTAGCTGCTTCCCAGCATGGCTCATATTGTGGCATTTATGAGCATTTCAGCAGCACTTTGGCTTCCATTGTACCTGCTGCAAATCCTGTAATTGTGCCTGCAGCTCTCTGCAAGTCAGGTGCATCTCTTCCAGCTGCTGCTGCTGCTCCTGAATGGTCTGTGAGAGACGCAGGCTATGCCTCTTGCTCTCACTCAATGCCTGCCTCACAGAATCCAGACGCTCCTAGGGTGAGAACAGACAAACAGTTTTACAGTATTAGAAAGATGTACCTACTGTAGTAGGAGACCAAGCAGAAGTAATTGTCCTTACAAATTCACATATTTGCATACCCTCTGTATAAATAGAATGTTTGTTCCTAACTTTCTTACCTGAAGTACTCTCCTATCTTGTTCAGCAGCAGTGAGTGCTCCCTGTAACCTGCTCACATCCTCTTGTAGGTTACCTCTGCCAGCTGTTGCTTCCCCCAGAGCCTGTGTCAGGCCTTGTGACTTTTCCAGCAGTTGCCTTTCCCCATCCTGTGCCTTGGATAATGCCAAATTCAGCCTCTGCACCTCAGTTTGCAGGGAGGCCTCTCTATCCTCACTGTCTTTTAGTTGCCCCTGCAGGTGGTATGCTCTCTCCTGTAGAGTTTGAACTTCTGCCTCTCTCTCTGCCAGACTCATCCTTGTGCGTTCCAGCTCCCCCTCTAGGGATCGTTTCCGCAGCTCCAGCTCTGTTCCACGGTTCTCTGATGCCTCTAGCACCTCTCTTAGTCCCTTGCATTCCAACTCCAGACGATTCTCCGAATTTCGAGCTCGATACAAACGATCCTATAATAAACAAGAATGTTATACCACCACCCACATACCATCTAGTTACAGGAACACCAGTCCCCAGCCCTAAAATGCCATAAAAAGTCAGCCAGCCAATACAATTGTTTACTAAGTAGACTAAGAAAGTATAGGGCAGCAGAGTTGCTTCAGTTTTGACATTGGACAGGTACAGACCTACCTGAGAAAGAGATTTTGACAATTTAAATGATGCTCAATTAGCCAAGGTTCTTTCTATTAATTCTAAGGTAAGCACTAAACGGGTCAAGTGGGCAAATTCACTAAAGGGCAAATTATTTCCAGCGAACGATTTGCCCCACACCACATTGTGTATCACTACATACGTATGTAATATCCCTATCATATGAACATGCAAATTTATTGAAACAAAACTAATGCACATTGAACCTTCTGTCAAACATCACTATTGTTTTTATCTTATTTTGTTTTTGCTGTTACTTTTTCTTTTTTGTGTTTCAAAACGAATAAAAATATAGTAAAAAAAAAGACAAAAGAGATCCTCTAATGCCCTAGACGTGAGCCCACCCAAAAACAAATGTGGCATGAGCTTCAAATTGGTTAAAAGAATTAACACAAAAAGTTATAACTTTTGAAGGCAATCCTGCTTCAAAGGAGACTGAAATCTACGGAGGCATTTTATTGCCAATTGATTAGCTGCAATAGTGCAAGCTAGAATGCTATATTTATTCTTGTGTTTCTAATTCTAATGTTTTACCATACCTAGGTAAAAAGCTCTAGAAGCTCTCTGTTTGTTTAGGATAGCAGCTGCCATATTCGCTTGGAGTGATATCACTTCCTGCCTGAGTCTCTACCTACTCACTTATAGCTCTGGGCTCAGATTTCAACAGAGAAGGGGGGGGGGGGGGGGGGGGGGAGGAGCAAACTGAGCATGCTCATGCCCATGTGTACACAATACAAGGAGAGAAATGCTGTGTTTCTTTTGACAGAGGACTCAGAGCAGCACTACTTTGAGTGTTTACTGGTATATTTATGTGGACCTTTCTGATAAGGCTTACTTAGTTTACATCTTTTCAATTTGTCTGTGTTGAACCCAAAAATCAATAAAACTTCTTAGCAGTTCAGTATCCAAACTGAAGAAAATGTGATTGCCATATGGTGTTTCACCAGAAATCTGGACTCATGGCCCATTATAGTTAGATGCACTACATAGCTTCCATTTCTATATCACACAGAATTACTGTTGGTATTTATTCACCTGTAAATCTCGCTTCTCGTCCTCACATATTCGCGATGTGTGCTCCAACTCTGCTATGCGCTCACCAGATGCATGGCGCTCTGCTTCAACATGGCGCAGATTATCTTGCAACAGACGCATCTCTGTGTGTGCAGTGCCCAAACGCTCCTCTGTTCCACGCTGCCCTGCAAAGGAAACAATACAGCATTAGCTGTAATAGTGGCTGGGAAAGATGGTAGCTGTAGTTTGCAACAAGTCCATTGCTCTAGGTTTTCTCTTGTTGTTTTAGAATTTACAGAGTAAAAACAGGACTTGATGTGTGGGCACAGATTAGAATTAGTTATTATGGAATGCAAATGCAGGCCCATGTTAAAGGGAATGTCAACCGAAATTATTTTTCTAATATAAAAAACACAATTCTAAGCAACTTTGCAATATACATTCATTATACATTTTCTATTGTTTTTTAGTTTATTTGTACAGCTATTGGATCCCTTATCCGGAAACCTGTTATCCAGAAAGCCCCGACTTGCAGAATAGCCATCTCCCATAGACTCCATTATAATGAAATAATCCAAAATTTTTTTAAATGATTTCCTATTTCTCTGTAATAATAAAACAGTAGCTTGTACTTGATCCCAACTAAGATATAATTAATCTTTATTGGAAGTAAAATCAGCCTGTTTACATGATTTTCTAGTAGACTTAAGGTATAAAGATCCAAATTACGGAAAGATCCATTATCCAGCAAACCCTGGGTACCAAGCATAGGTCCCATACCTGTATATGTATTGCTACTGTAAAGAAGTGTCTGTCTGTCCCTTTCTATTCTCTGCCCTAGGGTTGCCACCCAGCTGGTATTTTACCAGCTGAGCCAGTAAAACACCTGCCAAGGCCGGGGCCGTATTACAAATTTACTGGCAATGTAGCTGTCGGTAAATCTGTAACACCCCTATCAAAATAACTGTAAAAGTACTGAAAATTAATAAATGTATTTTGGAAATTTGTTTAGAATTATGTTTTTTTTCTATTAGGCAATTTTTTTATTTTGGTGTTGACTTGCTTGGCCTTCGGCTATCTCAAGTAAGAGTTTTGAGCAAACAATGTCAATATCCTTTTACAGGAGCACAATTATAAATAAGTAGGGTTGTCTTGCTGAGTAAAATAAGGGCTACCCCCAGGTACTAGGTTAAATGTTACAACCAAGTTAAGTTTTTTCATGATTGTGTTGCAAGTGAAACACTCTGTGGATGCCATTATGCACTAGCAGCAGCTTCCGCACATAAATAAACAGAATAATATAGTTAATAAAGAAAACAATTATAAACAATGAAAGCCTACTAGATCAGTACATTCTGTTGGTATGTAACATGTGGATGGCTCTACCACCATACACAGGGTTGCACCTCTGTAGATCCACCATCTGACCCAAAAGTCATTTTTATATGGCATCATGATTTAAGAGTATCCAGCCTGTAATGAGTCAATTCTAAGTGTCAAATGGGATGTCAGGGTCCTGTGTGACAGGGAGAATTTACAATAAATCTGTTTTTGCTGATTGCTAACCAAGAGCATATACATTGTAAGCCAGATCCAAATCAGCTTCCAATGTCTGCTTGGCAATCAGCACCAAGGTCAAACAATGAAGCAGCCAAAACTGGCGACTGCCAATTCTGCCTGGTGATGGCTGGTACAAGCAGGGCCGGATTTACATATCGGGTGCCCCTAGGCCCGCTGCTGCTCATTGCCTCCCGTCCCCCTCTCCTTGAAATGTGCAAATTTCTATCATCAGGTCCACAGCACTGAAGTTTGAAGAACTATCAAATCTCCTCTGTTTCCCTAGTGTTTAGAAATCAATGTGGGTGCGGCTGGGCAACATGCTGCCCCTAAAATCCTGAAACCTTCCCACAAATCTGGGCCTGATCCTGATTGGTGCAACTGAGGAATGGGTTGCATATCCCAAAGGTGCACTCCGTTTATTCTGTATAGACCCGGGTGCCAACTAGCGGATAACTAGACATTTGCAGAGATAGCAACTCTAACGGGATCGTTTTAGATTCAAGCAAAGAAGTATTTATTCCGCTCAATGTTTCGATCCCTCATGGGGATCTTCGTCAGGAGATTACAAACAAATGACCCATAACCACCCCAGAATATAAGCCCACAGCCGGGTTTTGGCGCCAGATCCCATAGCTAAGCAACCACAGTTCATTGTGGTACATTAGCTAGATGTGAAGGGAACAGGTTTTAGAATCGGAGAAAAGTAAAGAGAACCGTGCCAGATTATCGCTACGCCTTTGGGCTGGACCCAGTGTCCAATCGGAACCGCAACAGCATCTTAAGGTGGCCACACACAGAGAGATCCACTCGTTTAGCAATGTTGCCAAACAAGTGGATCTCTCCCCGTCGGAGGGCCCCATACACGGGTCAATAAGCTGCCAACTCGGTCTGTCGGCAGCTTTTATCGGCCCGTGTATGGCCACCTTAAGTTACCCGAGCAGTAGTGGTGTGCGTGTGCCTCAGTGCACCAGAGCTACTGTACACCATCTCTACAGAACCCAAACAGGTATTGGACCTGTTATCCAGAATGCTTGGGACCTGGGGGTTTCCAGATAATGGATCTTTCCGTAATTTGGATCTTCATATCTTAAGTCTACTAGAAAATCATGTAAACATTAACTAAACCCAACAGGCTGTTTTTGCTTCCAATAAGTATTAATCATATCTTAGTTGGGATCAAGTACAAGGTAATGTTTTATTATTACAGAAAAAAGGAAACTTTGGTTTATTTGATTATAATGGAGTCCGTGGCAGATGGCCTTTCTGTAATTTGGGGTTTTCTGGATAACGGGTTTCCAGATAACGGATCCCATACCTGTATTAGATATTCAATGTAAGCTCACAATGTGACAGTAGCAGAGGAAGAAGAGATTTTGAGCACAGACAGAAATGTATATAGGTCCAAACGGAAAAACCAGCTTGCACAGCATGTCTTTACTAAACCAAATCAGGCAAATAAAATTGTAAAAAAAAAAAAAGCAAAGCATTGTCTTTGGAGTCTATCTGGCAGCTAAGAGGTTAACTTCCCTTGCTTTGCCTCTTACTACTCGCCTTATAAATGTGTCTGGGTTACACCCTTTTAACACATATCCTCAAGCTATTACAAGCATGTTTTTTGTTTGGGCCTCGTGTTAGGGTGGTTATATAATGCAGTTAATCAGTACATCACAAAAATTCGGAAACTCTTTGAAACAACGTTGGGACATGTGAGATCTGTATCATACAGACAGCCCCAAACAAAACACAAAATGAGATTTCACTAATAAATACTGATCCGTGTAATAAATATAGTGTAAAATCATTATACCGGCTATTTATTGCCAAAGCATAACTATAAGACAAGCCAGTTTGGATCAAACTGCATACCGCAATTCTGGGCTGGGTAGGTACATTCCACAGAGCATGGGATAATCAGTAATGGATTTGAGAGGTTGCTGCTGATTATGCCCCCAGATATCTGTTAACCATGAAACCCCGACTGCCTTCAAAATGAATATGATAGTTGATAAAACACAATGGTAAACTAGATTATATTAGAGAATGCCATGTCAGTTTCCCTATAGCTGCTGTATGTAAACCCATGCCTAAAAACCATATGTACTGCCAAACCGAGCCACCTGTAGGCTGACAATCTGTATAGTGGCTACCAAATAGCCAATCACAGTCTTTATTTGGCACAACCAGGGACTTTGCCATGCTTATGTTGTTTCCCAACTTCTCTTTACATTTGAATTTGGCTCACGGTAAAAAAGGTTGGGGGCCCCTGCTCTAGTCTAAAGGGTTGGCCTTTGGTGCTCTGATCCTCTTTATGGAGTGTCTATAATGTCCTCTAATGTACTTGTAAAGTGTAATCATGTCCCCTCGCAAGCTCCTTTTTTCCAGAGAAAATAACCCCAACCGTGACAGTCTCCCCTCATAATTTAAGTCTTCCATCCCTATAACCAGTTTAGTTAGATGTCTCTGCACTCTCTCCAGCTTATTTATATTCTTCTTAAGGACTGGAGCTGAAAACTGCACTGCATACTCCAGATGAGGCCTTAGGGCAGAGACACATAAACAGTTTAGGGGAGATTAGTTGCCCTGCGACAAATCTCCTTTTCTTTGGGGCAACTAACCTCCCAAACTGCCTTTCCACTGGCGGGATGGAACTCGGATCGCTTCAATTTCCGAAGTTGATTCACAAAGAAACTTCTGGTGATTTTGGAAAACAAAGCCATCCCAGTGCCATCCCACCGGCGATTTACATTCTAGATGGCGGGAAGGCACTTCGGGGAGATTAGTCTTCCGAAGAAGAGGAGATTTGTTGCCGGGCGACTAATCTCCCCAAATCTGACCATGAGTATCTGCCCTTGCCAGGGGCAAAATCATCCCTTCAGTTAATGGCCTTTTTTATGCAAGCCAGAACTTTATTTGTTTTAGCAGCCACAGCATGACACTGTCTGTACAGCTTCCTATCTACAAATACAGTCAGTACAAACTTCCCCTGCCCATCTAACAAAGACCTGTTTGGAGGTTCGGGGGAAATTCAGTTCATGTCTTTAGATACAATACAATCTATATCCAGATAGGTACTCCTAGGATCTTTCTATAGAAACTTGGCTTCATCAGTAGCACCCAGAAAGGAACCTATACAGGTCAATTACTGTAAAGATTCACAAATTGCTTGCAGAACAACACAACTTGTTATGAAGGTCTGTACATTTCATATGCTGGAATCCATGTTTACTATACTGGTACATAGTACACACTCCTTATTGGTGTCAGCATAAAATACATTGGAAAAAATTCACTAAAGCGCAAAGTGGCTAACACTAGCGCTCATTCGCCAGCGTGACGTCAATTCGCAACTTTGCCAATTTACTAAGTTAGACTAGCGAAGTAGATAGACTAGCGCAACTTCGCACCGTTACACCAGGCGAAGTTGCGCACTGACGAAGGGACGTAACTACACTAATTCACTAATATTTTACTGAACGTTACCGCAAGGTCAGACCCGGCGAAGTTCAATACAATAGATAGGAGTTTGAAAAAAAAAAAATGTACATTTTTTCTAAGTCCCAAAAAACGCTGGCGTCTCTTACTTTGTTTAGGTTGTTAGTTTGAAAAATAGCGAAAATTTTTTGGGGGGTTACCCTCCTTCCCCCCCTACATTTCCTAACATATGGCAACTCAACTATACAGTGGGCTCATGTTTAGGGCAATCAGACAACTTTATTTTATTTATTAAAGGTTTCCTGGGCTTGTGTAGTGTAATGTAGTGGCTGCAACTTAGGTACCATTCGCCGCCCTAAGCTAATTTTAGTGAATTTGCGTAGTGCTGGCGAAAATTTTCCTGGCGAAGTGCGGCGAATGCCGGCTTATTATTTCTATTGCATATAACTGCTTTGTTATATTATATATATAAAACAGTGCCAAGTATCACTACAAAGTAACAATTGTTTAGCAGAGATCCCCAACATGAGCCAGATTCAAATGTAAAAAGGAGAGTAACACAGGCATGAAAAAAGTCCCTGAGGATGCCAAATAAAGGCTATTGGCTATTTGGTAGACCAGTGATCCCAAACCAGTAGCTCGTGAGCAACATGTTGCTCCCCAACCCCAATGATGTTGCTCTCAGTGTCCTCAAAGCAGGTGATTATTTCTGAATTCCTGACTTGGAGGCAAGTTTTAGTTGCATAAAAACCAGGTGTACTGCCCAACGGAACCACCTGTAAGCTGCCAGTCCACATAGGGGCTACCAAATAGCCAATCACAATCCTTATTTGGCACTACACAGGAACATTTTTTATGCTTGTGTTGCTCCCCATCTTGTTTTACATCTGAATGTTGCTCTCAAGTGATAAAGGTTGGGGACCCATGTGGTAGACCCTATGTGGACTGGCAGTCTATGGGAGGCTCTATTTGGCATCTCGTTTTATTCAACCAAGCCTGAAATTCAAAAACAAGCACCTTCTTTGAGGCCACTGGGAGTAACATCCAAGGGGTTGGTGAGTAACATGTTGATCACTAGTCATTGGTTGGGGATCACTGGTTTAAAGGGATACTGTCATGGGGAATTTATTTTTCCAATATGCATCAGTTAATAGTGCTGCACCAACAGAGCAAACTATGGGAAGGTAACCAGATAACAGCTCCCTAACACAAGATAACAGCTGCCTGGTAGATATAAGAACAGCACTCAGTAGTAAAATCCAAGTCCCACTGTGACACATTCAGTTACACAACAGCCTGCCATAAAGCAGTTCCATACTAAAGTGCTGAATCTTTCTGAAAGCACATGACCAGGCAAAATGATCTGAGATGACTGCCTACACACCTATATTACAATTAAAAAAAACTGGTTCAGGAATGAAATTTTATATGATAGAGTAAATTATTTGCATCGTAAACAGTGTAATTTAGAAATTGAAATGGCATCATAAAAATTAAGACAGAATCCCTTCAACACAGACAAAAATCACTGTCTACTTTGGTGCATTTTCAGGATGGCATTTGTGTGTGAATGGCTTTATTTCCAGGCATTAATAATGGCATTAGTGCCTAATTCAGTGATCATAGCATAAAGCGCTAAAGGAACCTGGGAATTATTAGATGCCAAGGATGGTTTAATTTCCATGCTTCCCTTGTGTCCATGAGCTAATTACATGCAAACAAGCTGATCAAGCACTGCTACTCATTGCTAAAGTTTAAGACGTGTGTATGGGCTTAAGTACCTCTGTGAATAGCATCAAAGCTTATTCAATGTGTCCATTTTAATGATTTGCACATAAATGAGCTCAGTGTAAGCTTTAATACTTTAGCAGCCCCCAGCGTCCTCAGCCAGCCTTTCAACTATTGCTGAACTGCTAAGCATAAGAGCAGTGCCAGGAATAATTGTTTAGCAAGAGCTGGGAGTAAACACAACCTGGAAGCAGCAATACAGCTATTGCTTATTTTTTTTTCTGTTTGGTTTACTCTTAAATTATGCCTAAACAATTCCTCAAAGGTTTGTAAAGTGTAAAAAAAAATGAAAACTGATTTACAGTTGTGGAAATTATTTATTAAATAAAATCTGCTATGATGCAACACATTCATCAAGGTGCAGACATTTCAGACAAAGGGAGCATTGTGGTTAAACATATGACAAATATTCATCTCTGTCAGGGCCACCCATGCTCACTGACTGAAACGGAATGAATTTGATTGGTTGTTGCTGAAGCTGGGACTCCATGACTGGGGTCCTGAACTTTGCCTAAAGTCTTGCTGGCCTGAAATCAAGGAGGTACCTTCTTGTAAGTCAGCAAGCTGTCTCTGTAATTTCTGCTGCTGGCTCTGCAGTCTCTCACATGTATTCATGCTGTCTTCTAGCTGTCTGCGGAGAGACAGTACCTGGATACCAGCCTCATCCTGAGGTAGAGAAAAACAGACTATGAGTAGGAGTTATGGGACACAGAGACAATGTAGGCGTTGACACAAAATACCCCAAAGTGGCAGGTATATGTTAAAACCTGCAAGCATCTTGCCTTGGTCTGGATATGAACAGATATTGTGTAATATTTTTAAGCAGATAGCTGTGGTTTAGAATACTGGAAACATGATGCTGTTGGCACAATATTTACTAAAAAATCATCTTTCAGAGCATATGAATGATTATACTGCTGAGACAGCAACTTGCAACCCAGTTAGAGCTGATTATCCTGTGGCATTATGGGGACCCATCAGGCAAATACTGCTTAAATGCACAGATGAAGTCCATGCCTAACAGGATTTTCTGATCTGGGCATCAATTCAAACCCTACCATAAAAAACCCTACCCTACATAGACCCCCAACCCCTGCCTAGCTGTCCCCTGGGCAAATGCCCCTAATTTTGTACTTACCTCTCCGTGCGAATCTGTCCTCGGGAGTTCACGGGCACTATCTTCTTTTCTTTGTTAACTTTCGGAATCTAACCGGTGTTTTTGGTGCATGTGCAGTTGGAGAAAATTTCCAGTCCCACACAACTACACGTGTGCCGAAAGTCACAAAAATTTCCGAACATTTAACAGACATTTTCGTGGCTTCTGGCATATGTGCAGTTGTTCAGGACTAGAAAATTACTACTGCGCATGCGACAAAACTCCATTCAGATTCCAAAGAAGACCGAAGAAAAGAAGTTTTTTATGGTAGGGGTTGAATTCTCCTTTAAGCACCCCATACACACACCAATCAGTTGCTGACTTGGTCTGGAAGTGCCAGTTTAAAGGTGGCCATACAGGGTCAGATTGAAGCTGTCAATTTGCATCCTTTAGACAGATTTGCGATTTTATATGCCTGTGTATGGAGACCTCTGACAGGCCTCTGCGATCAATATCTCACCAAAAGTCAGCCAGATCTCATTTGGGCAGGCTTCATCAGATCAATGGCCATATCAGCTCATTGATGAAGTCCTTGTTCCGACTTTTCATAGCCCCTTTACTGTAATGTGATCAATTGCATTGCCACAATAGTGCCCACCCAAGGTGTGCTTATCGGGGGGAAACTTGCTCGTTTGGCAACCTCGCCAAACAAGCAAATCTTACAGTGTATAGATGGAGCTTCAGATGGAGGATAGAAAGAGGCAGAATAGGAAGTCCAATAATTTTAAATCCATACAAAATAAATAATGAAGAACAACTAAACATTTCATGGAATAGGTTCATATATAATATATTAAAGGTCAGCATAAATGTGACTACTGTATACAGTAGTAGTGTTACAGGATATGGAGCACTTTGATAGACAATTCAGCCAGGAGTTTAGATCTCCCCTCTCTGAATGTCAGGACTATCCTGTTGTAACCTAGGAGAAGGGCAATGCTTCCCACAGACATTTGCTTATTCTGTAGGCATGAGCAACACACTAAGCATACACCAAGTGTTATGGAAGTGGTACTAGACAGTCATAGGTGGCCTGTGCAACATTGCTTCTGTTTTCACACTCACCCTCTCTCTCTGAGTGTCTCTTAGTTCCTGCATAAAGTCTCTCAATGTTTGTTTCACAACCTCAGGCTCAAGCTCTGGGTATGGAGAACGACTGCGATCAGGGGATACTCCTCGAGAGGATGGAGTCACTCGACCCTCCGTTGATGAATTTTGAGAGGAATCGAGACCTGCAAAAGGTAATGTGAGAACAAGCTTTATCATACAGGACATATTGATCAGTCTGTTTGGCACCTTTGGAAGCCCATATATCAAAGGTCGAATTTCAAATGCATTTTTTAATCTAATAAATTTGTATGTACTCAAAATTCGATTGGGGGATTATTTAAAAAAAATTTGACCATCTAAAACGCAAATGAATATTAAAGGGCAACTAAAGTCTAAAATATAATAGTGTACGAAATGCTGTATTTTGTATACTAAATATAAACATGAACTTTCTGCACCAGAAGCCTAATAAGACAAATGATTTATGCTGAAAAAAGTTGGTGCAGGGGACTGTCATCTTGTTATACATCTTTTCAAGATCAAGACTCTGCACATGCTCAGTGTGGTCTCCACTTCAGTTGAAAGGTTAAGCTTAGGGATCGTTACGAATTATCAAAACAGCACAAGTCAAATAATATCTGCCATAGAAGCTGATACAGCAAGACTGATTTATAATCACAATATACAGACTGCACTGGGTCTGTGGATAAAAATCAATACAATTGCCGGCTGCTCTGCAGGGAAACAAAAAAAGCTACTTGAGTTCTGGGAAGTAAGAAAAGTATGGAAGTATGATTGTTTCCCTGCAGATCAGGTAGGGGCTGTCTGAAGTTTCACAGGGGAGGTTTTTTCCTTACAGGTTTGGTTCTCCTTTAACATATTCAAATGGGTCACTGGACCACTCCCATCGGCTTATACATGAACTCAGCAAGTTTTACATGACTGGGGACAGCTGGGAAACGTACAATATGTCTAGCCCCATGTCAGATTTCAAAATTGAATATAAAAAAATCTGTTTCCTCTTTTGAGAAATGTATTTCAGTGCAGAAGTCTGCTGGTGTAGTACTATTAACTGATGTATTTTGAAATGAAAAAACATATTTTCCTATGACAATATACCTTTAAGAATTAATTGCCAAACTTTTTTTATAGCACTTGCAAGAGGATTAGAGAGCCTTCTTGCTTAACCTACAGGTGAAATAATTGAGTAATTTTTTTGTGCGTGAACAGGCACACGTTTTTTCAATCAATCCTACACTAATTTGCATATGCAAATTAAGTTTTGGATTGGGCAGAACCCTGTGAAATCGATTAGGCTGAATCCCCAAAAAAAAAGGATTTGGTGCATCCATAATTTTTGCTCTATGCAAAACTGCCTTACTTTCTTCCTGACTGCATTGGTGTTATTTAACATATATATCAGGAATTAACTACACTCATACATTAAGCCATAGAAAGACTGTCTCCAACTTTTGTAGTCAATTATATTTGGTCTTAGTCCTGAATATCTATATGCCTCATTTTTATCATGTGAAAACTCAATTAAAGTTTATGGGAACATCTGGAATTAAATTAAGATTCTTCTTTCTCGTCAAACAGAATCTAAATTGAATATTGGATAAATTACAAGTTATGTTTTTCATGACCATCCTCTGGGAATGTCTTGGGGGGGAAAAGCTGCCATCACATATTTAGTGATGTCACTAAAAGGCTGAAATTTAAGATGGCTATCTACTAAAAAAAGTGAATATATTGTATTTTTCAGTTTTTAGAGGCAGCAACGAGACAATAGAGATAAATATTCTATGGAAATGAAGAGCAAGTTAATGTAAACCCAAATAATTCCACAATAAATTAGCAAGATCTGAAAAATCATCACATTACAATGAAGGTGCAAGTTACAGTGTTATCTCAAAGCTAGTTATACACATATGTACAGTATATGTGACAGTCACTCTTTTCTTATGTCATCAAGTGTTCATACAGCTTGACTCACCTTTAGTGGGATAGAGCGTTCTGCGTGGGGAAGGGCTGCGTCCTCTAACACCAATAGTACGTCTGAGTGCTGAATACAGGCTGTTGACATGGCTCTCTGCCTCTCTGCGAGATGCCTGTGATTTGCTCAATTCTGCCTCAAGAGCTCGCACTCTAGCCTCAAAGGCACCTAGCTGAAGACGTAAATCTCCAGACTCACTAGTACATCGTTGCAGATGTTCCTGCAGGGATTTACAGGCCTCTTGCAAGCGCTGCTCACCAGCACGGCTCTCATTCAAACGCTGCTCCAGCTCCTTCTCATGTTGACAAGATGATGACTCTAATGCAGACAGATGCTGCTGCAGGGTCAAGATCTAAGGAAGGCATAAAGGGAATGTTAATATATATATATATAAATATATATACTGTATATTATATAAGGAACTGGACAAGCTGAAATAAAAGTAGCACATTGTTACCTTAAATTCTGACGACTAGCTACTTTTAGAGATGAATAATATCTATTATATAATATCATAATAGACTACAGAAGATTTTGGAAATATGTTTAGTATGGTATTGCTTTTTAAGCTTGTCACTTGCTTTAAGTAACTCCTACCATTTCTTTCTCTGCACTCTCTCCAGCTCATTTACATCCCTCCTGGAGTCCAAAACTGGACTACATACTCCAAATGAGGTCTTACTAGGGATCTATAAAGAGGTATAATTATGTTTTCATCCCTTGAGTTGCTTTAGTAGCTACAGAATGAGACTGCCCAGAATTGAACAACTTGTTATCTATAAGATCCTTCTCACTAAGGAAAATACAAACATATTGCCATTTAGTGTATAACTTTATACAGTTTGCTGCCCAGTTTCCCAATTTAGACAAATCCCTCTGCAAAGTGGCAGCATCCTGCATGGAACCTATAGTTCTGCACAATTTAGTATCATCTGCAAAAAAAAACAAACCGTACTTGCAATGTTAATGTCTATAATGGAATAAGAAAGTTTGCTGATTCAGAGTGGTAGCTTAAATCGAATATAGGTAGGCGATACCTTACAATTATTAAAATTTCAGGACTATATTTAGGCAACTAAAGACTTAACTGCTTTGCTATTGGTTATGTGCAAAAATAGGACCAAAATAGCTATGTGTATTAATACAAAGAGAAAATGCAAATACAGGTGTGAATTGTTGCTTTGTATTATGCTTAGCATGGATATGTTAATGTACACTGGTACAGTATTGGATTAGAACAGATAGCAGGAACAGATGAAGGGGTATGCTGTACCAATTTTTTATTTAGAGGGCAGTCTACCATCTGGTGGTAGATTGGTGGAATGGTGTTTTATGGATCATATAACCAGTAGTTGTGGAAGGAATAAAGTTGCCATCAACCTCAGTCAGCAACCAGAGAGAGCTAAAATATGCCACTATCTAACTTAAGCTGGCCATACATTATAGGATCAGCTCATATGGCGACCTCGCCTAAGGTGACATGTATCAGGATTAATGCGATTGTTGGCCCTAGGGCCCCATACACAGCAAGATTAGCTGGTCTAGAGGGGCCAAATAGGCAGAATAAATCTGCTTGTGTATAGCTACCTTTACAGAATAAGGTAATGAAACAAACCTCTCTGCGAGCAGCCTCTCTCTCAGATTCACTCTCTGTTATACGCTGTCTCAGCTCTAGTGACTCTCTACGGCTTTGCTGCTCTTTCTGCTCCTCCTGCTGTATCCGGGCCTGCAGTTCTGCTACCTCCTGCTCCTTCTGGGTGCTCTCTCCACCCAGCGTCTTCACCTGTAAGTATAAAATGTGTGATGGAGCTCAGTAATTCCTCATTCTAAATTCTAGACTTTTACAATCAGCTAAAACAACAGGGGCAAAGTAGAGATAAAATTAGAGGTAGATCAATACAACAATTTTTTCCTTCTTATTAGAGGATGTAATGGAGTGTTGTTTGCTATTATTTGGATTGGCGGTATAGGCCACAGAAAATGACACTAGTTTAGCAGCAGAAATGAAGAAGCAAGGTACATAAAATAAATGTAAACACTGAAGTTGCAGGATTAAAGTGGACCTGTCACCCAGACACAAAAATCTGTATAATAAAAGTCCTTTTCAAATTAAACATGAAATACAATTTCTATTTTTTATTAAAGCATTCATAGCTGTTGTAAGCTCATTTAAAAATATCAGCTGTCAATCAAATATTGTCTGCCCCTCATCTATGCCAGTGGAATAAAAGCGGGGTAGACAATTACTTTCACTTTTCATTCAGCACTTCCACACATTCCCCCATTCTCTTCACTGTTTAATTGTGTAGCCAGGACATGGGGGTGGACATTGGGTCCCCCATTCTGGAGCACAAACAAAATTCTAAGATGATTTAATGCTTGCCTTAATAACAGTGTCCACAAAATGGCTCCTACCTGCTTGCTATAATTTTGAATTCCCAGACTGAAGGAAACAAGATTCAAATATAGTGTAAATAACGTTCATTTTGCTTGACTAATGTGATATAATAGGATTTTGAATATTTCTTTTGGGTGACGGTCCCCTTTAATAGAAATGTTAAGAGCATTTTGATGATTTACTGCACCTGTCTGCGCAGTTCCTGCAGCTGTCTGCGGGCCTCAATGTGTGAGCGCTCCACATCCCGGAGAGTAGATCTAAAGTGTGCAGCTTCCCGCTCAGCACAGGACTTCCCCTCCTGCAGTACTGACATGCGCTGTTGTTTCTCCTCCATCGCTACCTGCAGGCTGAACAGGAGATTAGAAAGTTCATTAAATTCATACACAACAAATAAAGTGCATACAATCAAATTCATGTGCAATACATAAGCCAAGTGTGAACCCATCAACAGATCTGTCACTTCTAAATATTTATAAGATACATTTATACTGATTTGAATGGCTCTGGGAAATTGGCTTATAATAAACTCACATTTAAATGCATATATTCAATGCTTAAAGAAAGCCACAAGACACAATTGATAAAGTGTATAAGGCTGGCTTCCGATTTACAAGCCCACAGATATACTACCAATGAACTAAAAGATAATCCAAAAAGAAACTGAGCAGGATGGAAGGTAGAGAAGATAAGAAGTCATGTGTAATTTTGTCAAGGTTCCACTGATGGGAAGTAAATCCTGTATAGCCCTAGTGACTAAAATGGTACAACTAGACTCCCGAAACCAACTATAGTGCTGTAATGCTTTAAAAACACATTACCCATACCCTTTTCTCTGTGGTAAAGCCATTTCTGGAGCAACAAGTTGGGCCGGTTCTGAGGTTGTCTCAACTTGATGAAAATTCTGCTACTGGCAATTAGAGGTATATATTATTTGAGCCTTTTAGACCCTTAATCTCAAACCTGATTCATCCATTTTATTGTATTAGTAAATTGAATTACTAAATTACTAAATGGTTTACAATGATTTCCCACCACAGACTGCTGCTGGTAAGATATTCTTTTACTCTACTCTACCTAGTAACTCACTCTACCCTACCTATTAACTCACCTGCTCTTCTCCGACTCTATTTTCTTTATGCAGGCTCTCAGCTCAGTGTTGGATTTCTGCAAAGTTTCTCTCTCACGTGTAAGGTCACCTAGATCTCTGCGTAACTCTAGAGTCTCTTTCCTTTGTGATTCACATATCTCTTCTTTCTCACGAAGAAGGCGCTGCACTTCAATTATGTCTCTGCGCAAAGTATCCCGAGAATCTTCTGCCAAGCGTAACTGAGTTCTCAACTCTTCCACCTGTACAAGAGTAAGTCTTAGCTATGCTTACACCTGTCTTAGCCTACAAGGCATGGGTATTTTTATTCTCGTGGCTCATAAAGCATAAAGATATCATTATTTTAAAGTGAAAGTATCATAACTGCAAATAATATTTACTTTAGAAAAAAGAAATGTGTACAGTATAATTAAACAGCTGCTACAGGGTGGTGGGAAAGTTAACACTGGCAGCATGGCCTTGTGAAGCTACACTAAAACACAAAATGGTTTATCATAAAAGGACTACTTCAATAAAACCTCCCAAATATTGGAAACAATGAATGCTGAGGCAATATAAACTTAAACTGAAAAATATCTAGTGTTGTAGACCTCATTAAAATGAAATCAATCTAAAACATGTAGGGAAAACAAGGAAGAAAGTACTAAGAAAAATGAATTGCCCTGTTCCAATTTAGAAACACTGTTGTTTTTTTAATTTGTATTAATTTAGAATGCAAGTTCAATAACATGGGGAAATACTGCTGTTTAAGATTAATAGAAATTAAGAAAGCATCTAAAGAAAAGGTAAGCATCCTAAATACCTATTACTCAATATGTGTTCATAAAAGCGGAAGAATATGGAAATATAAACAGAGGATTACCCAATACTGGAGAATATGTCATTAATGGATTAGTGAACTGCACCTACACTGGATCTAGTTAGCCAACATATTTAGCCTGACCCTCCACTCATAAATACTGATAGGATTAAATGAGGGATAACTGTAACAGCTCATCACCTACAGGCATGCTGTAGGGCAGAGACACGCGACAGAGATTCGGCGAGATTAGTCGCCCTGCAACAAATCTCCTCTTTTTCAGGGCAACTAATTTCCCCAAACTGCCTTCCCACCGGTTAGAATGTAAATCGTTGGTGGGATGGCTCTCAGAGCGATTTGTTTTCCGAAGTCGCCCAAAATTTCTTCGTGGGGCAACTTTGGAAAACAAAGTGCTCCGAGTGCCACCCCGATGGTGTTTTAAATTCTAGCAGTCAAGAAGGCAGTTTGGGAGATTAGTCTCCTCGAAGAGAAGATTTGTCACTGAGTGACTATTCTCCCCAAATCTGACCATGTGTCTGCCCTTACTGTCATTTCCTCCAGGTTAAACAAATATGCAGTGTGATAGCCATCAATTTACTAATTTTATGGTGCCAAACTGTCTTATAAATTAGGCCAGACCCTACAGGCCTTGTTCAGATTTGGGAGTTGTTGATGGCTTTCCACTGGTATAAATAGGTAGATAATTATACTGAACTTGCTTACTGTCATTTCCTCCTGATTAAACAAATAGTGTGATAGCCACCAACATTTGGGAGTTGTTGATGGCTTTCCACTGGTATAAATGGCTAGATAATTATACTGTACACGGTGACCCCAAGTGCTTCCCATTCATGACAGTGGGAGTCATTCATGGTAGGTGTAGATATTTGGATCACAACAAACATTAGTAGTGATCAAAATCCCTTGTGCCAAGGTGACATCCCAGCCCTACTGCTTACCTCTTTATTCAGACTTTCTCTGTCTTGGCTCAGCTGTTTCATTCTGTCACGGAGGTTCTTATTCTCCTTTGAGTGAGCAGTAACGGCATCTTCAAAATCAGACTGCAGAGCCTTTAGCTCAGAAGAGACATTATCTAACAAAGTCTGGGAAGCACAACAAGAACAAAACAATAGTAACATCACTGAAATAATTTGCTACTCTTTGCTTGTTCTGAATAGTCTCATACTTATAGGAGTAAACTATGGCATGCACATTATAGGGTTGATCATTTTCTTCAAATGTTTGTGCTCTAGTCTTGCTATTAAATCCTATCTTGATCTGTAACATTAAACACCAACGTGCATGGTATTCATTTAGGCAAATTCTTTTTAGAAATGCTATTCCTTTTTGGGTCATGCAGTTTCTTTGTCTTACTGAGTGAGCCATGGGTGTGCAGAAACTATTTGCATGGTCATCTTTAACACTCCATTTATGATGCAGATATTTATGACTTTTGATTATGCAACGTGTGACGTAAGGTTTGGGTGGATTCCCCTACATTCAGTACAGTGCTGTAATACACATTGACAAAATGGAACTAGGGGCAAATTTATTGAAATCGAACCAAAAATTTAGCAAATTGAGTACTTTAGAATTCCAAAATTTGGAATAAATATGGCAACCAAAACCTGTTCAACATTCAAGCTATGTCATAATGTAAATTGCAATTTATTACACCATATGTTTCAGTCTTCAGCTAGTCAAAAACATGTAATGTTATAAATTACACTTTGCAGTCTAAATCTGCATTGTCCTGTGTCACCTACTAAACGATTACATTACATGTGTGACAAAGCTTGATGGGAGTAGACTATCTGTTCTGTTAGGCACTGGCAAATTGTATACTACTGAGAAAACAAAGAACTGGTAACATTACAAAGTGCAAAATTAATCTAATTAAGGTTATTTTATTGCAGTAGCAAGCCAAAATGATTTTAAAAAAAATATATTTTTCCATGTATATACTGCTGCTCACCTTGCCCTGTTCCTGCTTGATCTGAGCTTCCCGTCTAAAACGTTCCATATCCATTTTGGTGTCAGAGAGCTCCCTTTGAGTGTTCATCAGCTTCTCACTCAGTGAATTCTTCTCAGTCTCCATAAGGAGTAAGGCCTTAGGGAAAGTAGTGGAACTGAGGATTAAAAGTACTACACACAAGTATAAGGAATAAGTATGTAATTACTTCTCACTTCGATTCTTCACTTGTAACATCAGAGAGAGCACACGTGCTCTATAATAAAAATTATATTAGGGTTTTCTATATTCATCACACTGACATTAATCTACTGTATACTTACTTTCTGCTTCTCACTCTCCACCTTTAGCAGGCTTTCTTCTCTCTCCTCCTGTAGGCGCAACATCTCTGCACTAAGTTTCTGCTTCACATGCTCACAGTCAAAAAGCAGGTCTTCTTTCTCTTTCTCAAACCGCTGAACTGCATCCTGCTTATCCGCAATCATTGTCAAGCGCAGCGACTCCTGAACCACAGTTCAAAAGAAGAATTGAATTGTGACTATTTGTAAAGGAGACATCATTTGTATATTCCAAATCAGTGTGATCTACTTTCCGCAATGCAGTTAATAGTTTTATCAACTGCATAAGCCTTTCTGCTGCTTTAAACAAAATTGATGAGTCTCTGTATCTATAATAAGGAGTCACAACAAATGGTTCATAACCATGATATGGAGAAGGGTTAATCAGCAAAACATCTACTTGTATCATTGTAGAAAGAATGACCAGTTTACATTCAGGATGATTTTTTTGTTGGAGTGCTTCATGCAGTTGTACAATGTTTCAGTATTTGTTATTTGTGATGTAAAAACTACAGCTTTTGATGCCCACTAGATAGGTCACTTTCACTACAACAGGGCTCTTTGTGTATCTTGCTTAGCAGAAGATGAAGACATCTATGGGCAATGCAATCACAACTGCCAACTACAGGCACATGTACATGTTAGAAAGCTGTCAAGGGGGATGTTGTTTTTACATTGTGGCAGCATTAAACTACAAGCTAAACCACTTGTCCACAATTAGGAGATATGTATCACTATTTTCACACATTTGTCTTTGGAACTTTAATCTTTAAAGAATGTCTTTATAACTTAACAACAGATAAGGTACTGCTAGATGAAATGATGGTCATACTTGGGAGTAAAGCTATACAAACCTTCTCCCTCTTGAGCCGTTCTAACGTGTCTTGATGTTGCTGGCTCTGATTGCTAAGGGATAGCTGTGCTGCTTGTTCAGTCTGGGCCAATTGTAGCTCCACTGTGACTTTCTGCTGTCTAAGTTCAGCCAGAGCTTCTTCTGCTTCCAATGCCTGACGCTGCACCTCCACTAATTTAAGAGATGGTGTTAGTGTTATCCATGTAAGTAAAGCAGTTATGTAGTGTGTATAAAGCCATGGTTCATGCAACACAGGCAGACCTAATGCTGACTAGAATGAAATATACTGTGCCAAATCTCTGTCACTTTGGCTTAAAGCTATAATTTTTCATGATATACAGCACTGTATTAAAGTCTACTGTAACACTGATTTTTTTTTAAATTGTAACAATTTTTTCAAAAATATTCAGATTTCAGGCAACATCCTAACAAACCATGGTAGTCTTGTGGAAAGTAAATACTGCTTTTAAGGCCATTCAAATATAAACTGAACATGACAATACAGAGCCATAGCTTAGTGATTACCTAGAAGATTTTTCACCAATTAAAATAAGTTGTACCTTGTAGACTCTGCTTGGCGAATGTCAGGGTATGAATCTCTCCTTCCAATTGCTCTCTGCGATCCTCAAGCTGGGCAGCACGTCGTTGGGTCTCATACAGAGTGCTCTCTAGCGTCTCCTTCTGTGCTCTGTACAGTGCAGACAAAATAGTCAGACAAAAGCCATATATTGCAAGCATCAAAAAAACAAGAGGTAGTCAAATATACCGAAGCTGGGCAAATTCCTCTTCATGTTCTTGCCTCTCAGCCTCCAGTGCTGCAAGCTGCACGCCAAGCTCAGCATTCTGCCTGGTGAGTTCCTCCATGCGCTGAGCTGCAAGTTGCAGAGCTGATGCTTGTAAGTCCATCTCCCTGCGGCTCTCCTTCAGCTGATCCTGCAGAGTTTGCACCAGTGCATTTGCCTGAGTATAAGGAATGAAAAAAGTGAAACAGGTAACAATGGTATCCCTCTATCTCTCACCCAGTTCATATATATTCAATCCAAGCATTTTTATTCCACACACATAAATAGTTGAGAATGAAGCAGTCACTTCTCCCTATAGGTCACAGATTGATCATCGCCATTTTGATGACAGAAACATAAAAAAGAGTATGTACTTATATTTCATTTTAACTTAACCGGTAGTTTTAAAAATTCTGTATCATTTCTAGGGGACATGACTTGAGTCATGGCTTCAAGTGGGGCATGCCTTATTTATATTTGTACAGCAGTTGTGAGTGAATTTTCTATAGGTACTTCTGTCCTCATTATTCCCTACCTGTGCTAATTGGTCCTGTAGTTTGCGTCTTTCCTTGTGTACACCATGAAGTTGCTCCTCCTGCTGTTTGTGCTTTTCCTCTGTCTCTTTGCACCTTCTCTCTAGGCCCACTCTGTTAGCCTGTAACTGAGAGACTTCAAGTTCCAGAGCTTCCCGCTGCTCTTTCAAAGCAGCACAGTTTGCTTCACCAGCACGGCGATCTTCATGCAGAACTGAACGTTCTCCTTCCAACTGTGGAAGGATGCAAAAGAAAATCAGATTTGTACGGTGATATAGGGGGAATATAGCTTCCATCTGGTTTAATGTAAAGTTGCATCAAAATATCATGGTGACACCCCAGTTTTTTAAAATTAAATATATATAATCTTGCAACTTGAGTAGACAAATATTTTTACTACAAATCATTACATACAGTATGTGGAATATTTATACAAGAGAATGAATCCATCTATCTCCCTGACTACCAAAACAGGAAGAGATAACAAATAGTTAGCTTGAGACATGCAGGTGCATAATGTCAGGATCGCGCCGCCCGGAGGCTTACCTTAGCTCCGGGCGGCACGTCCTTCCTTCTCCGCGTCCTATCCACAATGGCGGCGTCCATAGCCGCCACGTGGATAGCGGCGCCCGATAGTGACGTCATCGCGTCGCGCCTGACGCAATGACGTCACTGCGCTCGTTTTGGCGCCAAATTTAAATATTTAAAGGCGTATTGGACGTCATTATGGCTGCTATTGTTCCTGGGTATTGTATATTGATCCTGATATTGCTTTTGATCCTGTTTCCTGTGTTTTTGATCCTGTTTCCTGTATTTTGACCACTGCTTGGACTTTTGTTTATTTTGTTCCTGTGAATACACTTTTGCCTGGACCTGTCTGACTCCTGCTTGATCCTTGCTGTGCTACGTTATTGAACCCCTAAAGCTTCCTCCTTGGTCCACTTCTTCCCCTGGGCGCCTAACGAAGGCCAACCCGTGACACATAAACACCAACAGCAAATAATCTGAACAAGATACAAAAGGTTGATGGGAAATGGTGAGGCTGTTGAGACACATGTTGTATATACACTGTTGCATAAATATTTGTTTTTATTCACCCCAGTCTTCCTTTGGCTGATTACCTGCAAAATAACACGGTTCAGGGCCACCTTGTCCTGTGCCAAGCCTTCATTAAGAGCACCCATTTTAGCCAGAGAGTCTGTTAGTGTTGCTCGCTCGCTGTGCATCTGATTAAGTGCCAGTTCCAGCTCAGCTCTACCTGATTCAGCCTGGCAAGAAAATCCATGTTAAAAACACTCTATGCACAAGAGACATAATGTACTGTAGTTAGATCAATAGAAAATACAGAATTTCTAATCCATGGCCTGTCCAGAGGATGAACATTTTTTTTTTGTTTTAACCTTTTAGAGCCCAGAAACAATATAAAAAAACAACACGTGTGGACTGGTTAAGCAATTAGCTGTGCAGTTGGGTTTATAGGAGTGCAAATACTCCTTGTGGAACATTCAGCTTCCAACACAAATGTAAAGCTTCTATTTTATGTGCAGGGACTAACCTTGCTCAGAGCACTGGCCACAGCTTCCTTCTCCCCTTCTAGAACATCTCTTTCTAGCACTGTCTGACTCAGATTCTCCCTGACAGTGACCAAGTCTTTCTTTAGGATGGAAACCTTCTCTTCCAGTTGCTCTTGGATCCTCTGACTACACAGGCAAGAAAACAGCACTTAGCACTTAGGACATCCTTGTACCTGCTTGGAATGTATGTTGCAGGGATCCAATATCACATTAAAGTGTAAGTTGGATAGGGAAACATTCCCGACATATAACAAATTAAGATGGTTTGTGGTAAAACAAGGGATTACGGTAGCAGCAAGTCATATGTGGTATTTGGGAGACCATAACAGGACTATGGCACCGTTGTGTTTTGGAGAGAGAACTATTTGAAAGTATAAATGTATACTTTATGTTCTTAAAAGACAAGAATTCATTTTGTTGTGCTTTTTTCTCTTATGTTTCAGTGTCTTTGACAAACATTTTGGTAAACATTTGCTAAAAACAAATGATTTAACCTAACACATGATAATGGTTATCATCAGCTCAGAAGTATAAAATTAGCTTCCACTTAAATTGTCTTGTGAAATTATATACAGTAAATGTGCATGAAACATTTCAGTATTAATTCTACAATATACATGAAGGAAATGGAAACTGAATTTGCTGGATAGTGATACTTCGGTATAACCAGATCCCTTGGAAGATAGTACAGGTATGGGACATATTATGCACAATGCCTGGGACCTGGGGTTTGCTGGATAATGGATCTGTTCCGTAATTTGGATCTTCATACCTTAAGTCTACTAGACAATCATGTAAACATTAAATAACCTCAATAGACAGTGTATGATTCCAATAAGGATTAATTATATCTTAGTTTGGATAAAGTACAAGCTACTGTTTTATTATTACAGAGAAAAAGGAAATGATTTTTAAAAAATTGGATTATTTCATTATAATTGAGTCTATGGAAGAGGGCCATTCCGTAATTCGAAGCTTTCTGGATAACGGGTTCCCAGAAAACGGATCGAATACCTGTACAACCATTTTATATTTACAATCATGTGTGTAACTGCATATGCCAGGAAACATCGGCACCACTGAAAACAGTCAGGAACTGTTAAGAAAACCAGTATTTAAAATAAACCTTTGGTATGACCAGAATTTGTAAAAAAACTATTACTGTAACCAGAGGTTGGAAGAAATTATCTGAGCAACTGCAGTTTGGCAGTAATAGTCAGTATAAAAGGAAGTTTAGAGGAAATATAAATGTGGCCACAAATGTACTTTTTTCAGAAAATGTTAGCATGATGAGAATTTTTGGGGAATTTTTAGTGCAGGCTTCAGAAAGATAAATTAGTGCAAGTCTGGCAGGGATTCTAAGTGCAAATGGAAGTTTCCAAAATTTTACTATAGCCAGGACACTTCATAAAAAACAAAATCTATCAGAAAATGTTGGTTCAGTCATAATACATGAGAAATAATTTGTACTACAGGGGTTTTAAGTGCTTTTGGTTAAACCACAGTTTGGCAGGAATTGTAAGAAGCCATAGACATATGCAGAAATGGTAATGAATAGGTCAAATGCACTTAGTAAAAACATTTTGTCAGAAACTTTTAATACCGAATTTGTCAGGAGGAATTTCTACATTGGGCAAGAGTGCAGATAGAAGATTTAAGAAACAGTTAATTCGTGAAAAATTTGCCATAAGCTGTTACAAACACAAAATGTAATCAGAACTGTTATGCCATTTGACAGCATATGTTAGAATAATAGGTAAAAAATATAATAAATCACATACTGCTGATGTGAGTGACAATACTCTTCCATCCCCAGGGAAAGGGACCATATATTAAAGGAATTGTTCAGTATAAAAATAAAAACTGGGTAAAGAGGCTGTACAAAATAAAAAATGTTTTCAAAGTAGTTAATTATCTAAAATTAGAATGTATAAAGACTGGAGTGACTGTATGTCTAACATAGAACAGAACATTACTTCCTGCTTTTCAGCTCTCTTGGTTTCCACTGATTGGTTACCAGGCAGTAATCAATCAGAGACTTGAGGGGGGCACATAGGTCATAACTGTTGCTTTTGAATCTGAGCTGAATGCTGAAGATCAATTGCAAACTCACTGAACAGTTGTGTCCCATGTGGCCCCCCTTAAAGATGCTGATTAACTCAGATTTAGAGAGCTGAAAAGCAGGAAGTAGTGTTCTGTTTTGTTATGTTAGACATACAGTCACCGTAGAAATAAATCACACCGGCACACAGGAATTGTAGATGCAGGGAAACCCTTGCAAAAACTTTTTACTGCGGAAGTGCAAGGGTTTCCCTGCATCTACAATTCCTGTGTGCCGGTGTGATTTATTTCTACGGTGAAGTTGGGAGGGTGCCGCATCCTCCAAACACCAGGCACCAGGTGAATCTGTCTATTTCCTTGTAAAGGGTGTGCAAAAGCTTTTGTGGTAAGACATACAGTCACTCCAGCCTTTATACATTGAAGGAGCTTTCATTAACCTAGCATAAATCTTGCTGATGAAGGATTATGATAGCGTTCGTGGCACTCACCCTCTCTCTAGTTCCTTTTGATTGCGCTCTCTCTCCCTATTCAGTTCCTCCTTCTGCTCTTCCAAGGTCTCCCTCTGTCGGAGTAACTCGGCATTGACGGCCTTCAGTCTCTCCGTTTCCAGCAGAGAGCCCTCGGCTTTCTGCTTCATTGTGTGCAAGGACTCTTCCATATCCTCCTTCTCCCTGTAAACATGTATACACATTCATAAATTACCCTGTATTCGAGTTATGCTGTCTGTTTCTGTTATCTACTCCATTTTTTGGGGAAATAAATGAATCAGTAACTAAAAATTACCTGTAAACAAACAACAAGGCTTAATTTAAAATGACATCCCTTCTACCTAAGATTCCACAATAAAGGGAAACAAATAAATTGATACCTCTCAGAGGTATTGAAAGTTTGTTGCATCTACATGCAAACAATGACCAAAACACTCAACGGGCTGATTTCCAGTTGAGTGCACACCTAGCTAAAATCATCTGTCCATCTACCTTATTTAGGCCTCACACTCATTTTCTGAATCTGATGCCTCTCCTCAAGCACTTTTTGTAATACTGGGAGTGTAAACACTCACCAAACGCACTGATTGTGGTGTTTCTGGAACTAGCAGCAATTATGTGTCCACTGACAAGCTTGCGGAGTGTCACACAGCTGTAAAAACACAATGCTGTTTTTAAAGGACTTGTAATAATCCTATTCAGCTCTAAACAGAGCCTTAAATAATACTTGCCGTTTCTGGTTTTATAAGTGTGCCGGTTTTAATGAAATGTTATTTCAAAATATAAATCTGGCATACTTTATTTTATTTAGTTTTCTTAACACTCCAAATCCATTATAATTCTATGATAAATCTTGTCTAGAGTCTTTTGCATCGGAAAAGAAAGGAAGAAGAACACCAGAAAAAAAAAGGAGGCCATTTATGTTTGTCAGTCACTGTCTCTAGTCAGTTTTACAGATACATTTCAGGCAAAAATATCCCCATATTTTTTCCCATTAACTGCATCAATCTAAAAGCCTGACTATCTAGTTAATGGACTTCCTGTGCCTTTTATAGCCTTTAATTTCCATGCACACTTCGCAGTTATATTGGAACACTGCTTCAAATAGACATAAGACATCACGCCATAAATGCAGACATTGCCAAAAGGTCACATTCATTACAATTCTTTTGAAATGTAAGCACTGTTTTAAGAGTGATAGCTTACAGAAGAAGAATACCCATTCTTGATTGCATTCTAGAAAAAGGAAACCTTTGAATTACACTATTTTAAAGTTGTGGATAAAATGCCTAAGTACACAAACAGTAATTGCAAGTAAAGGCAATAAAGTTGTAAAAATAGAGTCACGTTCTTCCTACTACATGTTAATATATAGGGAATAATGAACTCCCCTTTGTGACCAGGTCACCAATGAGTTTCATGACCTAAGGCTGGTGGTTCTATGTTTTTATGTAGGTCTTGGCACTTCAAGGTGGCTTAATAGAGTTGGTAATTTTTATTTATTTATTTATTTTAATATACAGAGTTTTTATTTGTCGTGACAAACACATCACTAACAGCCCATTTTATATTTGATGATACAACTAAGCATTTATAAGGATATATCTATATATCTATATATGTTATACATGCCTATTGTGTATGTTACTATGTATTCTATTTCTTATTTCATGTTTATACAATGCTCCTAGACTGGTCATCCACCCATGGTAACCAAAGTGAACCTGTTCCCTGACTTAGAGACTGTTCTAGAGACTCCCTGGCTACTTCTAGAGAAGTAGTAGTTTTTCAATTAAAGTCCCCCCAGGGCCCAAATTAGCTTAAAATAGGAAACCAGCAGTGAATCAGGAATTCAGCCATAGTTCCATCTGGAGCAGCAAGTAAGTTGTCACCTCAAATCTCTTCCTAATTGATCTTCAAGCTTGGCTTGCTTCTTCAAGAAGTAGGGATTCTCCCCAAAACTCAACCAATTTGCCTTTAGGCGAAGCCCCTCTGCAACTGCTTCAATGACCCTGGGGCCTCACACTCTAGGGATCACTGATCTAGAGCATAGACTAAAGATAAAACTACCAATTGTGATGTCAGCTATGAAATACACAGCTATTAAATCTCTTACTGGGAGATCCTCTGGTATTCTGGTAGGCCAGTCCAACCATGTACAGAACAATGCATAACCAGTGCAATGTTTTAAGTAAATCTTGTGGACCCACTTGCGTGTGAAGAATATGCGTCACCAGTAATGCAAATGGCCTTCAGTACAGTAACTGTATCTTTTTCAGCAATATCCCCATAGGCCATTTTGAAGTAATTCCAGGACAACAAAAACATGGAAGCATAATCTTTTGCCCTCCCTTACCTGTTCAGCTCTTCTATGCTGTTTTGGCATTTCTGCAATTCTTGTTTTACAATTTCCAGCATGTTATTAATCTCCTTGTTCTCCTTTTTCAGTTCCTCAGCGTATGCCTCTGATGCCTGTTGATTCTCCTCCTGCTGCTTCTTAGTTTGCTCCAGTGAATCCTGTGCTGCTGCAAGCTCAGAGTGTAGCTCCTACCCAAACATACACCATGAGTTACATATTGGCCCTTGGTAACTTGGCTGACTGATCTGCAGATGTTTTACTAAGGTAACGTATCTCAATCAAGAGATGGTCACCAA
>CM044439.1:138519050-138537598 GCA_024363595.1 Xenopus borealis
TTGCCTTTAGAGTGCTTCCACATACCCCCTATTTTGTACATAACACTGAGTGTCTTAAAGTCTTCTCTCTCTGGAACACACAAGGAGACATAGCTATATCTTGACACTAATTATCATTGTGGCGTTTGGGTGCAATTGACATAATCTTTTCCTTTTTGAACCATACTCCGTAATTTTTTGAATGTACAACCGGACTGTGGATGTCATGGCTGCATCTTGATACCAATTACCACTGTGATGGTTGGATGCAATTGACTTATAATTTTCCTTTTTGAAACCATACTCCGTAACTCGTTTGAATACACAACCAGATTGTGGATGTCTTTCCAACGACACATATCGTATACAGGCTGTTATACAGGAGTTGTGCCAGTTCGTTGCTTGAATATGCATGCATATATGTGGGGTGCCTTTACCATATAATACTACATAACCTGTTGTTTAACACATGTTCTAATTGTTTGATGCTTAGCATATATAATTGATATAAGTAATCGGTCACTTCCCCGATCTGTTGACTGTGTATTGTGGCTAAATGATCAATAGGAACGGGATCCCGTCTCCCAGGTTACTGCCTTGGTTTTAAATATGTTTTAACAATCAGGCATGGTGGTGAATAAAAATTGCTTTTTACATATTATTGTTACTCCTGTTTAATTACTACTGCTAAGTCCATGACTGGTGGAGGTTTAGCCTAATTTCGTTTTGGGTTTTTGAGTTATAGTTACTTTTCGGCACTCCACGAAGTCAAACACAATAAGGGAGAGGCCACAGGCCGAGCTTACCTTGGAGTTTGTTAATAATTATCTGTATTAATTACTAATAAGCCTTATACAGTGACATTTCTATTCTATGTGTACTGTATATTTTGTCCCTAAGCTCAGTAAGTGACATCAGCATGGAGCATGTGCAGTGAATCAGCAGAAAAGAAGATGGGGAGCTACTATACTATCTTTGGAGACACAGATCTTTACTGCTAAAGGGCTTTGGTTGCCTTGGGCTGGTACAGAAGCCCAAAACATAATGTACAACATTTCTAGACTACTTCTTTAGTTTCCTTGTTTTTTAAGAGGCAACCATGATAGAGATTTGAACAGGGGATGAACAGGTTACCTCTTAGGCTAAGGGCACTGTATTTGGATGATCCACTTCTCTCTGCTTGTGTTTTAAATGCAGGTTGAGAAAAGTAGATCCACTCTTTTACGCTCTTCCTTGTAGCTCAACTGACAGGCACAGAATCATGCTGTGTGCAGCTACACTGAAAGTGCATACTTTTGGGCTGAAATCTACTCAGTTTAGCTGCACACAGGAAGGTACTGTGTCTGTCAATGGAACTGCAAGAAGGAGTGGATCCACTTTTCTAAGCTTGTGTGTAGACACAGGTGGAGAAAAGTGGATCATCATGGTGTGAATGCAGACTAAAATATGAGCCAGACCTGCCAGGATACAAAGCTACATTTAAATAAAAAATGAAAGGGGAGCATAATAAATCTCCACAAGACTTCAGGCAACTTTCAGACGTTACAGTCATATGAAAAAAGTTTGGGAACCCCTCTAAATTCTTTGGTGTTTTGTTTATCATCGGCTGATATTCATCAAAATGTGCAATTATGTCTTGGCAAAAAAACTTTGGTGTACTTTCATCAGCAATGATTCTTTGGCCCTACTGTCTTCCAAGCGAAACATCGTTAACTTACTTATGCTTACGTCAATTTAAATTAAGTGGGTATATAAAGGTCGTAAGTATGTATGTATTTATTAGAGATGCTGGTGAAACTGCTGGTGGCCACTTTTTATTAAAAATGTTCAAGGAAGCAAAATAAATACAGAGATCCTTTATTGTCCTAAGCCATGATCCCAAATGTGGCATGAGCTTCAAATGTTTAAAAAAAAAGTATAAATAAGTTACAAGCTACAACTTGTAAACATAATCCAACCTGAAATATGAAAAACGCCAGCTGACTTTTGCTTATGACTTTTTTTGGAAGAAATGATGATGTCACTGACAATAATGTTGAGGAATTACCAGCTTAAAGTAATCTTCCTACCTACAACTAACCATTCAGATTTCATTCAGATTAAATAAAGTGGTAAAAAGAACAAATCATTGTTCTGGTCATGAATTGACAGCAATTATATGAAAGTTATGTCTGACAAACAGTAGTGACAGTCACCCATTAATATTATCAGATATGCAATACATGCAGAGATATTATACATATATTTTTTTTTATTTAACAGTTTTATTAAACACACATACATAGCAGTGGTACATAAGAAGAGCAATAAGAATAAAAGAGATCTTATCTTTAGCCAACAGAAATCTATTAACCTATCTGATTGACTCAATGACCAATCTCAATGGTACAAATGTCTGAACGATACACAAAGGGCCCGAAAAACATACAAACTTTCATTTCGTACAACGATCTTTATGTCTATGGCCAGATTAAGGTTGTTATGTAATTCTGACCAATCTTGACCCATCTCTGACAACATCCATCTTTTGGGGCCCCGGGCTTTCTGCTGAGGAGAACCAACAAAGATGTGCGTGGCTAGAGATAAGTCCAGATAATCTATAAGAAGATACGCTTGGCTGGAAGAGTGAACTGAAACCTAGCTTGGGCTAAAAAAAATGTGAAGTTTGTCGCCAATAGTTTGAATCTGGCGCTGCTTGATGACGTCATGACGCCCAGCACCATGACCCCAGCGTGAGAGCCCCCATCAAGGACAGAGTCAAGAAGGAAGAGCGCGCCTGCACACACGAAGAGAGGCACGCCGGGAGGTAAGTAAATTATCAATTCTCCTGGTGTGTTTTACACCTTGCCTGCCCTGTGGGACTTATGTGATTAGAACTGAAGGCACCCGAGTAGCTCATGGTCCAAAGTCAGAGGTAGCGAGGTGGTTGTTATCGGCAACAAAATAATAGCTAGACAGGAATAAAGATACTCCCATGGGGTTTAGGTTTGCCTAAATGGGGTCAGTTTTCTTAGAGCACAACCTGACTGCAATTGTCACAAAGGAGCAGGAATAAGGCAGGATCAATGTCAAATTGTCAGAAATTGTGCTCAAGTCAATTGATTCCATTAAACACAAAAGGGGAATGTAATATGCTTCATTAGCACAAAAAACGTGCGCAAAGACGCTTGCGAACATTAGCGACCTTGCTCGCATCATTTTTGAAAGATTGAAGACTTCCTCGCAGTCTATGTAATACAATTTCACAATCACAAACTGTTTTTTGCAACAAAATATTTTATGAAACTCCAGAGCAGGTGTTAAAGTTTTGTAATGAGCAATTCAGATTTGCAATGCAATAAAAGCCTAATGAAGAATATTACATCGCAAATTTTTATTTTCAACGTTTTGCACTTTGTGAATTTTATTACATTTCCCTTAAAGCATTATAAATAATCTCAGTGCCTATTAATGGAAGAAATTAAAAAAGGTCCATACTCAGTATTATTTTATCTGAGTAAATCCTGTAAAAAAATAGAGTGTTTGTGTGTTTGGGGTAGAGAGAAATTTAACTGATTCAATAAAATTAAAATCTAATGTGAAATATACTGAATAACATAATAAACATAATAACAAAAACATTTTTACAAACCTTGTCTTGTAATCTTTGTACCAGCTGAGCTTGCCTCTGCTGCCCCTCCTGATAGGCTGAAAGTTTGCGTTTATATGCCATCTCCTCCTCATGGAAGCGTTGTCTCAACTCTAACACTGCTTCTGTTTCCTCTGAACGGTGGCTCTGATACTGCTCCAGCTACCCAAAAACAATGAAAGGAGAGAACTGTTAAAGATTTGTCACCACTGGTTTTCTAGGCTGCCCCTAACTGCCAAATCTGCCCCGTATTTTGCGGCTGTGATGAGGGTCTTACATGGGTGGGAGATTTCATTCTACTGTAGTTTCAGGTGGAACAGTGAGAATCAATTCCATTAATTAATTTTATTTGGAGATATCACACACATAGGAATGATTAAATAACCCTCATTATTTATTTAAAAACAGTCAAAATTTGTACCAAATCCTTTAATGCAAAGCTCTTATCTAGTATCGTAAAGGTACTTTCAGAATCACTGTGGTGTCATTTGGAATGAAATGAATTCAACTGCTCAAAGCAGTTGATTAAATTCTCACATTGAGAAATATATCAGTTCAGTAAACACTTCAGTGTTCCATAAGAACACTTACGAAAATGTGAATAAAAATTCATACTGCTTGATTACTTGATTAATTCTTATGGATTCCCTGAATTTGAGTAAATCCCCCCCCCCTAAACAAAGATTAATGGAAGTAGCTATATTCTCACGGGTCCATTTAACAAATCTAGTACTGGGTCCCTCAAATATAGGATTAGAAGTCTTTGTTTCTATTAGAATAGCAGGTATAGTTAGCATAATGTATGTGTGAATGAGCCTTAATTTAAATGACCAGACTATGGGTCTGAATGAAACTGTTATAAAGAATAGTGTTATGTATGTAAAATATATTGGTCAGATATGAAAAGATATGTAGTACAGGTATGGGATCCATTATCTGGAAACCAGTTATCCAGAAAACTCAGAATTACTGAGAATAAAACAGTACCTTGTACTTCAAACTAAGTTAAATTAATCCTTAATGGAAGCAAAAGTAGCCTATTTGGGTTTATGTAATGTTTACATGGTTTTCTAATAGACTTAAGGTAAAAAGATCCAAATTATGGAAAGATCCATTCTTCCGAAAACCCCAGGTCCCAAGAATTCTGGATAACAGGTCCCATACCTGTATTTGTAGATATGGTAATATTTCTTGATGCACACTTATTACTTACCTTTAGCAAACATGCCAATAGCCAGCTATAGTAGACTAGATTCCAACCTAAGAATCTTCAGTAACATAAATATTCTACATTCAGAGAGGGTGACCCAGTATTTAAAGCTTATTATCCTTAGCCAGACCTAGATTTTACCCTATGTCTAGCCTTCTTTAAATTTTCATGTCAGTTTATTTAAAGGGATGCACAGAATTGCATATGTAAATTAGGTTAAGAAGGTGGAGAGAAGAAAAAGTTTGACTTCCTTGTTTGTATGACCAAAAGTGATGTGATATTTTGGATTTGGATTCGGTTCGGCCAGGCAATTGGATTCAGCTGAATCCGAACCCTGCTGACAAAAATCATAATCTTAGCTGAATCTCAAACCGAATACTGGATTTGGTGTATCCCTACTGGAGTCTAACCTGTTTCTGTGACCAAGTTTCTAAATCCAATATCCCCAATCACACCAGGATAAAACAATCACTAACTTTGGACTCCCATCATTTCTATATTTCAACTACAAATCCCCAATCAACCCTATTTTATAATCTAGCTAATCCCTAGTCATCAATCCAAATTTGGAATCCCCAATCATCCCTGGATACTAACCTCACCATTCACAATCACTCTGAAATTCTAAGATCAGAATCCTCTATCATCTATAGATTGTAAAATTAGAATCCCCGATGATCTCACATCTATATTCTATACTCAGTATCCCCAAACACCCACAGCTTTTCCTGTCATCCCTAGATACCAGCTTCAGAAACCCCAATGACACCTAGTTTCCAAGAACAGTATCCAAATATCAACCCCAGATTCTAACATCATTATCCCATTTACCCCAAGATTCCTATTTTGGAATCCCATATTGCTCCTTGATCATATCCTCAGAACATTCACACAGCCACAGATTCTAACTTCAGAAACCTAACAACCCAATATTATAACCTCAGTATACTCAGTATACCCAATCACTCCTATAATATAATTGAATACTTCTATGAATGTCCACTGACCCATAGATATTAACTTCATAATCCTGAATCATTCCTAAATTCTCACATCAGACTCCTCAACCACCCCTACATTTCAAATCCCCTTAGTACCCCTAGATTCTATACAGAGACCTAGATCGATATTACCACAGATTCTAACACTAGGATCCCCAGTTCTTTTATATATATATATATATATATATATATATATATATATATATATAAAACTTCATAATCCCGAATCATTCCTAAATTCTCACATCAGACTCCTCAACCACCCCTACATTTCAAATCCCCTTAGTACCCCTAGATTCTATACAGAGACCTAGATCAATATTACCCCAGATTCTAACATTAGGATCCCCAGTGCTTATATAAATATATATATATAATTTTTTAAAATTAAACTAGAGAAAGCAAAGCTGAGCACAAACGCCACATTCTCTTTTAGCACTGTATAGATAAAAGTCTGACATGTACAAACATACGACTAACACAACACTGAGTTTTTAGTGCCAGAATATCCACAGGTTTTCTGAAAAGGACCATTAACTAGCTACATGGCATTAAAATTATTTGGTAACAATTATTAGCTTGACAGCTCTCAATTTGACATAAAACATTCACATCCAACCAAATTCACACAGAAATATTTATGTTTCCCAATAAAATGTGTCACTGTGTAAGCATTTCTGCTTGAAGGTGTGAAATCTTGACGTTTCTCTTGCTGTAAGAGCAGAGTCATGGGGGAAGGGTTGGGATTTAGAGATCACACATCCCTGGGAAAGTGTTTGTGGGGAGGGCAATGCTCCCACCGGGTTGTTAACAGCCAGACAGTTTATTTAGTGCTGTTATGAGAGAGCGTTAATTCTGCTCTGGAAGGTGGGAATCTGGCACAGGGGGGCACTGAGGTGCAGTCGAAGGGAATGATGTGAGCTGAAGTGTGGAAGGACAAGGTCACAAAGCAGGCAAAGGCCTTGTCCAAGTGTCAGACTTACGGGTTCGCTGCCAAAGACAGACAAGTATGAATGGCAGTCCCAAGCAAATTCACAGTGTGTAGAACAAGTAGACTTGTCACAGGAGCTCAAAAAAAAATCTTGCCTTTAAATAATGATTTATGGCTTTTCATAAATCACCACTAGTGAATCAGAACATTTAATACATGTTGTTCTGGACTGCCCCCATATCTAAATGCCTTCTTGTTCACAGGATGAAATGTGTATAGACAATTTTGAATTAGAACTGGAGCTATATGGGTAAGACGATCTGTAAGCAAAGCTGACACTGTGAGAAACTCTTCAGCTGCCTGAACCAGTACTACTGTAATGAAATGGAGTTTATGGAAATCTGAATGCATTATGTAATATCTGCATCTCAAGCTGTACACTTGGAGGTCATGGTCATTACCACCTTTTCTGACAAAAAATACCAGCCTTCCTGTATATTTATCCTTTTACCCTAAGTTAATATAATTTTAACGGCAAGGACGGTAAAATACAGGCCAGGTGGCAACCCTATTGGTGCTACAAACAAGCCTTTTTGCCTCTAGCAGGGCATTGTAGCGTTTGCTTTTAAAAAAAGGTGCTAAACTCATATAAACTGTGTCTATTTAGCAGCGATTTAAAATTATTTTGTCCTATTTATACTAGTTTCTACTTTGTTACAGAAGGGGACCCAGATATAAAGGTAGTATACATAGAGTGAGGTTCACAATAGCATTTAAAGTCCAATTACCAGGATGGTATCCAGATTGCAGGTCCAGGACTGAAGGGCAGGAGTTTGCACAAACAGCCTTATCTGCAAGTATTTGCCAGTATGCATGTACCACCAGGCCCAGACTGGCACATCTGTGGGTTCTGGCAAATGCCAGAGGGGCTGCTGTAAATTGCCATAGACAATCACTATTTATTGAGCTGGTGGTGGGCTGCTTTGGCCTCTATGTACTTGGAAGGCCAGAGACTAATGTGAATCCCACTCTGGACCTGTGTGCCACCAACAGTATGTATAAGCCTAAAGCAGCATGTATGTGCAACCAGTAGTATGCAAAGGGTCGGACTGGGCTGGGGCAACACCAGAAAAAACCCAGTGGGCAACAGCCCTTGTGGGCCCCACTGGCCCAGACACCCTACTCACAGCACTCCTGACCTCCCCCCAATCACTAGAACAAATCATGCATAAATATACACGCTAGTGTGGTAGAGGGGAGGTTTCATCTCTGTAGTCTGGTGGCAAGTTGACATTATTCAGGGTAGCCATAGCCAGCTTCCTTAGGTTAACTCCCTCCTGAAGCAGTCGATGAGCAGCAAAATGACTGTGAATGTAGTTCACAATTTCATGAACTTTGGTCATAAGCACAGCTTTAATTAGCATTTAGCACATAAATAAGAAGCTAAAATAGTTTTTTGCAGTTTTGCAATTTTGTTCCTCATAAGTGTTTGAACACTTGTGCCAGTGGTAGTACTACTGATTCTATCTCCTTATTTACTTTCATCTTATTTTTTTATTAGTTTTTCATTGGGTACTACAGTCATGAAAGCAGGTTGCACTGAGTATATGGAGCAATAACTTCAAAGTTTAGGCCACTGAAAAACTACCTAACTGCTTGAGTAAGGAATCTGTTTAGTGTGCTGGTATCTCTCCATTTAAAAAAGCAATAGCGACAAAATGACTTTTTCATAATGAACATTAGGAAAAGTGGAACAGGAAAAATGTGTACCTGCATAAATTTCATGGTATCTAGTTAGGGTGAGGTCACACAGTGCCTTTCACATCACGTTTTTAAAAATAGCATAAATACTCCAATGAAAGCACAAACAGATGGTAATATGCTTTTTCAGACCGATCGTAAAAACGCAAGGTAATTACGTCACCAGCCTGCAATGCTGCAAGTACGCATCTCATGAGTTTGGCTACCATATTGAAAATATGCTGTGTATTTCAAATTTCAGTTCCAAACCTGTGGATAACATAGAGTCCAACGATATGGTGTTTCCTTGGTGTATTGGCGCTTCTGTTGAAAAATGAAAATACTGTAATGTTGCGTGGTGGATGTTGGCTCGCAAGCTCTGCATGAGAATTGCCACAGTGTGTGAATTCAATTTTTTTAAGTTGTGCTTCATTTTGTGGGTATCTCTGCTTGAGAGCTTGTTTTTAAAAACGCAACGTAAAAAACACAGTGTGACCTCCCCTTTACTATCCCCTTTACTGTCCAGCATTCCTGTATGTATGTTACATTTAAAGGAGAACTTAACCCTAAAAATTAATATGGTTAAAAATGCCATATTTTATATAATGAACTTATTGCACCAGCCTAAATTTTCACCTCCACAAAAGCAGCAATGATCCAGGACTTCAAACTTGTCACAGGGGGTCACCATCTTGGAAAATGTCTGTGAAAGGAAGATGGGGAGCTACTGGAGCATATTCGGAGACACAGATCTTTACTGCTAAAGGGCTGTGGCTGCCTTGGGTTGGTACAGAAACCAAAAACATAATGTACAACATTTCTGGCTACATCTTTAGTAGGGCTTTAATTCTCCTTTAAGATCATATGCAACCACCATAGGGCACGCACTACAAATGCATTTGTACCTTCTCACTCAAGGTCTGGTTTCTAATGGCGAGGTCTTCACGTTCAGAGCGTGTTAAAGTGAGAAGGTCTTCCATTCGTAACAACTCATCTTGCAGAGACCTGTTTTCTTCTTGCAAACTGAGATTTGGACGTGATTCTGAGAATCCTGTTAATAAAGAGAAAAATGTTTTTTAAAGACTTTGAAACACAAAATGAATGATTTGCCCCAGAAAAAAGCACTACGTTTTGAAATTACTCAAAAAAAATGTAATCAATGTATTTTAAAAGTGGTTGATAAATGCAATTCCTTTGAGTAGGCAAATCATTAATTTTTAAAAATTTACATTTAATTTAAAAACACTCACAGATAGGAAAACTAGTTCCACGAAACATGCTACAAATATCTGAAGCAATTTCGGGCTCCTATGTGCATGTATATCAAATATACAGAACTGCCCCTTTTATTTCATTGTTAGGATTATACAATATAGCTGCTGGCTATGATAAAAAATTGACTCACTGTAAGCGGAATCCTCGCTCAGGTTCTGTGTGACGATTTCTCTGATACGTGCAGGCACAGGAGTAAGCGCATCCCTCTCACCCTCTCCACTGCGTACGCTTAATACCCTGTCCTCAGCCGAACTCCCTGGATTCAGAACCACATCTTCCAGGTGCTAGAAAAACATAGGAATATACTGGTCATTTTCTAATGGTAGTCGATCACTGAAGAACAGCACGATTAGTGCATTAGCAGTAAAATAAACAGAAAAATAAAAAGTTATGTATGTTAAGTAGGGTTTACAGTCACATTAGTCTTCTATAAAGGTTTAAGAGAACACACTAGCATAGGTTCTTTGGCCCAGAGAATAAAATATAACTGTCCTTTAATAATGGTCCAAATAAATACATTATTCAGCCTACCCTGCAACTGTTTCTTTGTACTTGAGCATTCCAAATGGACTAACACAAAGGCACTTTCAGAAGAAGCATGATGATTTTGCAGTCACCTACAACAGGTATAGCCTGCCTTCAGAGTGCCAATAACAGCAGAACTAGAACCAGCTCGATTGCTTGAAATTCCTTGGCATTCTTGTGCTTTTCTTTGAAATTATATCATTATGGGTCATTTTCTAAATCTTCACTTAATCACTGTGGCAAATAATTCCATGGCAGGAAGTTGTAGAAATGAGCGTACCTGGGAGACAAGTTAGAGTTTCCAAGGAAAAAAGTGTACTTCCCTCAAAACATAATTATGACTTATGTATGTTTTTACTGAAACTATTGCCTATGATGTTAAATGCAGTTTAAAGCTTTAAAAATGCTGTTTAATTTCCTAAATGATAGATTTTGCTTCCTGTCTCCCACTTGCAAAAAGAACAGCAGTTATCCAGTTATCCTATATTTTGGAAACCAATCTCCATCATCTGCTGATCCAAAGGCTGCAGTCTACCAAGGGAAGTTAACACACGTGTGGGATCCGCTATCCGGAAACCCATTTTGCAGAAAGCTCCGAATTACAGAATGATGTATCCCATATACTCCATTTTATCAAAAAAAAAATCAAAATTTTAAAAAACGATTTCCCTTTTGTCTGTAATAATAATATAGTACTTTGTACTTGATACCAACTAATATATAATGAATCCTTATAGGAAGCAAAATTTAATGTTTTCATTATTTTCTAGTAGATTTAAGGTATGAAGCTCCAAATGACAGAAAGATCCATTATCCTGGGTAGAGGGACATGTCAATAAGTAGAAAGGGGCCCCACTTATGGCTATGCCTTAATCAACCCCATTACCTTGCCAACCGGAAGGATTTGCACTAAACGCCAGGGCCAGCTTTAAAGGGGTGGTTCACCTTTAAGTTAACTTTTAGTATGTTATAGAATGGCTAACTCTAAGCAACTTTTGGTCTTAGTTTTTTCTTTTTTATAGTTTTTGAATTATTTGCCTTCTTCTGACTTGTTCCAGCTTTCAAACGGGGACCACTGGCCCCATCTAAAAAACAAATGCTCTGCAAGGCAACAATTGTATTATTAATAACAATTGTATTGTTATTTGCTAACACAAATAATAAGAAATGAAAACCAATTGCAAATTGTCTCAGAATATCACTCTCTACATCATACTAAGGGTAGAGGCACATGGGCAGATTCAGGGAGATTAGTCACCCGGTGACAAATCACCTTTTCTTCCAGGCAACAATCTCCCCAAACTGCCTTCCTGCGGCAAGAATGTAAATCGCTGGCAGGGTGGCACTCCAAGCACTTAGTTAATAAATTGCCACTGGGGTGGCACACGGAGTGCTATGTTTTTCTTTGGGCTGGGGGCCGGGTTTATGCGACTGTGGATGGAAAGGGTGGACTGTACAGATGTCCTGATGTTGAACATAGGGTTTTGTTCTCATTTGGGTACAATGGAAAAGGCAACATCCCACAAGCTAACAAGATATATTACATACATTATATTGCAAGTCACTTTAGAATAACAGTTATACACATTGTTTTATTCATAGTAGATGAATCCTCTGTGGCTATCTCAGCAGGCACTCCTGCATTTCTGTTCTGCAATGAGTCAATAGAATCCCAAGGCAGTGTCCAGTCTCTCTGCGATGCCTCCCCCACCCATGCCGGAATTGCTTCCGCACCTGTCGGTGGCTGTTGTTGACTCAGGCCACCCCACCCCTTCCAGGCAGGCTCTGGAGTCCGGCTCAAAGATTTGGCAGGTTCATGGGCTGTTTTCTTTCCCTTAACAGTCTGGGCAGGTGCCAGGCCAGGAACAAGGGAGGCAGTATAAGGAGAGAGAGAAAGAGAGGAGGGAGGAGGGAGAGGAAAGAGACAGGGACACGGAGAGCAGAGGGGATACATTGGGCAAGAGATGAAGGAGCATAAAGATTGATGCAATGTAAAGCTGATATGGGTACAGATATAAGGTTTAGAAGTGAAAGTACGATTATCCTTTAATTGCCTTCTACCCTCTGAACCCTCTGAGACACATGTGGGGAGATCATGGCCCCCAGCACAAAGCTTTAACCCCTTAACTGTCTTTAAAAGTTTGCATTATTTGTAAGGAACATTAATTCACTGCCCAATAATCTACATTAAACTCTCACTTCTATCCTCACTGGCATCTAAGCTGTTGCATTAATCATGTACTGACTGTAACCTGCTGCTTTAAAGGCACCTATCATACCAAAATTGTTTCCCCCCCAGTGGAGGTCTGGACTAATCAGTGGAGTAACTATCTAAGGAAGAAGACCCCGCAGCCATGGGGAGCCCAAGGAAAAGGAGACCCCAGGTCTGCTTCCTTTATAACATTTGAATCCCCCTCCCTGTCGTGCTTTTTCTTCATCTTCTAATTGACAAGCTGGCGCCTGTGTTAGTTTGCAGCAGGGGAGGGGGTTGTCAGCAGGGGTGGGTTGCGTCAAGGAGCGGCTACTTGTGCCAGGCCCTCCAAAAGTTTTTCTGGCAGGGGGGTCCGGCAAGCGATTGTTACTCCCCTGTGGCTAATACAGCCTGAACTCTGGTTGGGGAAAACAATACTATTTTGACAAGAACATGCTCCTAGTGAGCAATATGCCGCTTGTACTAGATGGCACCTCCTGGTGCAGGCGGCCATGTTTGGTAATATGCAGCGAATAATGAGTGGCCTTTCTGGCTTGCTCATATGTGTGACATAAGCTTGGGGGGAAGAGTTGACTTTTCCTTTGTCATGTGTATAAAAAGTGATCCATGACACTTCTCATTACACACATGCCTTGAGTCTCAAAATGGCTTAAGCCAGGATCTTGGTGCTGGTGGCATAAAGCTCACTAAGATCATTTTCTGCCGACTAAAGGACCAGCAACATTACTATTTAATTTAAATTTAAAGTTGGTACCTGGTCATCCAGCACCTACCTATAAACGAATGGCATTTGACCCCAGTTTACTTCTTATGTAACAACTAAACCCAATGTATTCTGCAGAGCTTATCTGTTATCTGCTATGTAACCTGTGCCTTTTTGTCCAATCAAGCTTAAATGGCTGGCCCCAGGGATTTTTAGCTTATCATAGGACCAGATGGGACAGAAATCAGCCTGACTGCTAGCAGAATCCTCTTCTGTGTTCAAGTCCGGAAGCCTTGAGTTGGCTCCGGCACAAACACACTTGGTGGATTTCGGTAAAGACACACAAGACTTTGCATTTTGAGCCAAAATCTGCCAAGTTTGTTCACGCCAGAGCTGACACAAGGCTTATGGATATGAACGCAGAAGAGGATTCTGCTAGTGGTCGGGGACTGAAATTGGCCTGGGGATTTCAACAGGCTGATTCCTGCCCTGTCTGGCCTTGCCTTATTTTTATACACTAAAGCAACGTTTCTGAAGAAAATGCAGAGTAACAGCACATTATACTGTATTTACAAATGAATATAAAGCACTTTTATTTTTTAGTCTTACTGTTCCTTTAACAAATTTCTTCTAATGTCCTGCACTAACAATGTACTAATGTACTGCCCTAACTATTTCACAAGGATATTCTTACTTTTATCTGCCTGCCGCATGGGTGTCCGCAGAAGGGGGCAAGAGGGGGTAGTTGCGCCACCCTGACTTCTTCAGCTATTTACAAGAAATTGTTTGTAAATGTAATTCCCAACATCAGGGACTGGGCTGGAGGGACACTGGGAACCCCCCCCCCCCCGGCTGTATTGGGCCCTACTGGCCCAGACCTGCTCCCTGCACTTACCTCCCTTCTTGATCCAAGTTCTCGGACACGTTGGAAAGCGAGAGCATGCTCGCTTGTGGGGGGTGGGATACTGAAGGGGGTTGCGGCTGTGGGGATGATGTGGGGGCCCCTGAGGCTGCAGGCCTGGTGGGCCCTGAGCCCACAATCCGATGCTGCCCAACATCACAAAACATTTTGTAAACCCACCCCAAGGCAAGCATTAAAGGAGAACTAAACCCTTCATTAAAAAACTCCAACCCCCCATATACCTGCTTCCCCCAGCGTAGCTCATACCCCAGGAAAATGTCCCTAACTTTTTACTCACTCCTCGTGGCAGTTTCAGGCATCGGAGTTCAAGGCAGCCATATTCTTCTTTTTTGATAACCTTCGTCTATTGAGTGGCATTTCAGCGCATTCGCAGATTCCCAAGATTACCGAAGAAGATGGCTTTCTTGAATTTCCCTGTTCCGGATAACTGTGCATGCTCCAAAATGCACGAAAATTGTTGAAGACACAAAGATTACCAAAGAAGAAGAAGATGGCTGTCTTGGATACCTATGCCTGAAACTGCTGCGAGGGGTAAGTAAAAAGTTAGGGCCAGTAAGCCCAGGGTGGGGTGCGGGAGCGAGGTCTACGGATGGTAGGGTTTTTTTAATGAAGGATTTAGTCCTCCTTTAATTAGGTTATATTCTGCATTGTCATTAATAGGTTCATCTTCATTGGGATGCTACCCTATGTGATATTAGCTTACTTGCCCCCCCTGGAAAATGTTCTGCCGACACCCATGACCTGCAGTATTAACCAGGGATGCAATGGGAAGTCAGGGGGAAACGCTACACAAGTCTTCAGGTGTATTTTTTCCAGGGGTCCAGACAGCTTAGTCTGACCCTGGACGTGCAAGACAGGGAGCACCAGAACACACATGCTGAAAGGGAGCCCTGTACTTACCAACTGCTCTAAGAGTTGTATGGGTACATGGTTTTGTATAAGGCTACAAATAGCATTAAAAAAGACATTATTGGTCACAGCAACAACACAGCAGTGACAGACAACTCCAGCTCCAGCTGAGACTGCAGTCGTTTGGCTCACTTCACTAAACCACAGTTTTCCACTTGAACTGGGAAATCCTGTCTTTTTTTTTTAGGATAGTGATATATATATAGCAGGTATACACTCCCAGGATTTATAAAAAAAATACTTGAAAGAACGACAACTAAATCTAGAGTATGAAATAACATATTGCTTCCTTTGCACAGTGCCTTGGACACCTTGCAGTGGCATTGCCTGCCTTATTCGTGCCTTAGTGGGCCTCCTTGTTCCTAAAGGGCTTGGACCTGGAAAGAGGACTATGTCCGCTATAAAAATAGCTGGAGAAACATTGGAGGATGTGAAAGTTCTTAAGCGCAGCTCAGTAACAGAAACCACAAAAATAAACAGAAGGCATAGTTACATTCAAGCACACAAACACAGCAACTAATAGACAGAATGTGTGCTTAAAGGGAAAGCACTCCCAAAAAAGAAACAAGGATTTCCTTACCAAGTATCAACACTATTACTTTATAAACTAAGCAAAATTGTTTCCACTTTTTAACCAGTGGTGATTAAAATCACACCTACAAGTTAGCAGTAACATCTTCCAAGATATATTTTGCAACAAAATTGCATGTATTAATTCTGAAGTGTGATTTACACAGTGTCTATTGGGTCGCCCTAGGTACAGAGCTATGGAGCTAGGACAAGTCAAATCAAAGTCACTGTTTGCCAATAGTGTTAGACATCCCCAAATTAATACAGTTGCCTACCTTAGACCCTGGGTTGTTGCCATCTCTGCTGATGTCTCTGTGATCCCCTTAATTATCCTGGACAACCCGCATGCACAGCTCAAATCTTTACTCAACTGTGCATGCACACTATCCAAGGAGGGGCAGGGAATTTGATCTGACTTGTGCTTTAAAGGGGTTGTTCACCTTTAAATGAACTTGTAGTAAAATGTAGAAAGTGCTATTCTGAGACAGTATGCACTTGGTTTTCATTTTTTTTTATCTGTATTATTTTTTGCAATTTCTGCAATATGGTAGCTAGGGCCCCTAGTAACCATGCACTGATTTGAATAAGAGACTGGAATATCAAAAGAAGAGGACCTGAATAGACAAACGAGTAATAAAAAGTAGCAATAAATAATCAGGGGTGATCCTACGCTCTATGCTGCCTGAGGCGGCCTTGAAGTTGCCGCCCCCCTTCCCCATGGCACTCAAAAGGGTAGGAGGAGTCCATGGCGCTAGTGCAGAGCGCGCTAGTGCAGAGCGCACAAGTGCGGGATCTGCACTAGAAGAGCCGAATTTCTGGGTTGAAAACCCGGAAATTCGGCTCTTAGTTACCAGGAGCGGCATTTTTGCCTGAGGCGAGTACCTCAACTCGCCTCATTGACGGAGCGCCCCTGATAACTTTAAAGCTTGTAGCTTTCCAGTATATTTGTTTTTTTAGATGTCAGTGAGCCCCATTGAAAGCTGGAAAGACTCAGAAGAAGAAGGTAAATCATTCAAAAACTATACTAAGAAAAATGAAAGCCGAACTGGCTACTTAGAACTGGCTATTCTATAACATATTAAAAGTTAAATTAACCACCTCTTTAACAGCTCTGTGCCTAATAGACTACTGAGGCAGACACTTCCCTTCAGCATTGCAGAAGAATGGTGGAATAAGTGGAATAAGAAGGTGTTTCCTCTGGAACCAAAGAGGTAAATAGGAAGGTGTAACCTGATGGGCGATTAGAAGGATCTCGTAAATCAGAGAGGTACTTATCTTTCATACCCTATGTTCGAGGACAGAATTATATTTGAAAGATGATGATATACAAAGAAGTCTATGGAGCTCTTGAACAGACTGGGAGCCATAAAATCTTCCGAGGGTCACATCTGATTCATCATGGGCCAGAAGCTGGGCAGCCCAATCCTAAATATTGTTATATGAAAAGGACTGGCACCTGTTCAGTTCTGAACTGGACAGCATTTTTTCTTGATGCTGTTTGGGTTTTGCTTGAAAGTTGAAACCCAGACAAATATTAGCCCAATCACCACTAGGGTTGCCACCTGCCTGGTTTTGACTAGGACAGCCAGGTTTTTGAAGGGCTGCCTGGGTCAAAACTGCCTGCCCCTTTTCCAAATTAGGAAAACTGGGTAGGATTTCCTGATCGGGTCCGCAACCAGCCAATTCCCGGGTTACTCACTATTAAATTCCTTTCTCTTAATTCAGTGTAACACAGGATACACTGTGGAACTTCAGCCCAGCATTTTCCAGTGTTGGCATCACAGGCCTAGAGCATTGCCTTGACATCAAGAACCCACAGATTATAAGCAAATAATTACTTTAATGCTTAGGTGCCGCGAGCCAGAAGCAAAAGGCAGTCCCCTTTCCTCAGGGAAACTGCATCCAATATTAAACTCTATCATGGCCTGCATCTGGATAGGCATGGGAGATAAATTCTACCAAATCAGAGACTTCTAGATTCTTGATATCAAGAAAATCCCCTGGGTCCAAGTCTCTGATGCCAGCATCTGTGACTATTGATCTAAATCTCCCAAGTGCTACAGGGTCCACAAAGTTTGTGTAAAAGAAAATAGTGGCTCTCGCTCTATCTACTGATCTGCCAAGTGACCTCGACTGCTCACACTTCCTTCTCTTTAGAAGTTAAGTGGGAACTGCTGAGTTTTACACGGATAATTGATACTACATTTCTCAATATTTAAACTGTAGTTCTTTGTTTAAGCCCCTACTAAGACTTAGTAACATCCCAGAAATGTAAGCAGTGGACAAGCTGCAGAGAGACAAACTACTAGAGTGCACTAATGATGAGTGAATTTTTTCATCAAAAATTACGCCCATAGACTCCAACAGCTGAAAAAAAAATTGTGCGTCAAAAAAAAAATTGTTGCCCATAGACTTCAAGGCATTTCTGCTCATTTTTGCAATTTCCCAAATTTTTGCCGAAGCAAAACAGGCTAGATTCGCCCATCACTGTTGTCCACCTGTACAGAATAAGGCAGATATTTTCCTTCTTTCTACATATACAAAATAGGTGCTTCCTGCACCTTTAAGATTTGTAATTGTGTCTGGCATAACAACACAGCAGGGGGTGCTCCTGTTACACCTTCGTAATATATCAGTGTATCATATTGGCAAATTAAAACCGTAAACGTGCTTAGAAGAGCACTCTGGGTAATGTTATATTCAGTTACACTGTACGGTAGGTGTCCCCTTAAATTGCAGTTAGGGTTGCCACCTGATATTTTACTGGCCTGGCCAGTTAAAAATGATGGTTTATCCCAATGTTATTAATAGGGCAAAAAGATTAATATATAGGAAGGCCCTAATTGCAGCCCAACCAAGTGAGCAAGCAGGTTTAGGGCTACATGTGTGTTCCTGTGTGTGCAAAGCAAGTGAAGACAAGTGTTAATAATGGCTGCCCCAGCA
>CM044439.1:138612661-138625604 GCA_024363595.1 Xenopus borealis
TTCGAAAATTCTCTCAGACAACACAAATTTATTAAGATGCAAAGTTTCAACCCGGCCAACGAACGCTGGCTAACTTTCCCTAGCGTTACTTCAAATGTGGGAGCAAATCAATAGCATTCAATTCTGCCGGGCGCAACTTCGTTAGAGGTCTTGCACTCAGGCTAATTTCCATATGGCAGGAAATTTTAAGTTGAATGCACCTCTTTATGTTACATGATGCAGCTAAAACATTACATTTACACTGATAGCTAGACATGCCAAGGGATTGGTATAATGCCCTACACAAAAGCCCACTGTAAAATAATGTTCCATATGTCATAAAATGTATGGGGGAAACAGGTAACACAAAACAATTTTCTAAGACTTTTGCAGCCTATCACCCTGATAAAAGGAACATACACCAGTGTTTTTTGAACTTAGAAATTTTTCCACTCAAAAATTATGCTGTAAGTAACTGAAGACGATTTGCTTATTAGAGCATTTAATAAATGAAATAATAATAAAATAATTGGTAGTTTAGCACCTTTTAAGTAATCAGGCCAGATTAATGCGTAGGGTTACCTAGGCTAAACTCTTTGTTCATATATGTTTTCCGAATGAGTGCTCACCAGAAAATAATCTTGGAGACCTTCATGCACCATCAATCATGGCTTTATTATGGTACACATAGTGATAAAGTGGCAAACATTAGTGCATCAGGGGACCACCAATCTTTTAATTTTTTTTATTTTTATTGTAACAATGTCACATACATGTTTATACCCTATATGATAACATGGTTCAGCATGGGCTAACCAGGGCCCTATTTATAATCATCTTCATTTAGTTACCTTAAGTATTGCTATCATAAAGTTTACATATGGCCCAGTGAATTAGTGAAAAAGAAAATAATAAGAAAAACCAAATTAACAATAGATAACCTGATATCAAAATAACTGCTAAAATTAAAGAAAAAAGTTGGCATTGCACTTGTTTGACTTATTGGAGCACAGTTTAGTGTTATCAATCTGCTCTCATTGGGAGGAAAAGGATAATATAGCAATCATGGTGATATTTAATTGGGAGAGAAGCCAAGAAAGAAGATAGAGATGAGGACATTCAGTTAAAAGTCATCTCCTGGTTCACTTACCAGTTGTACCAGATTTTATCAAATTTATTTACTGTGTCGTTTCGCACTGCTGTCAAAAAGTCCATCCTTCTCGTATATAGAATTCAATTTAGAAATTCTAGTTCAGTTGGAGGAGTTGCGTCTTTCCATTTGCTTGATATATAGCGCCCTTCTGCTGATTAAATGGAGTTAGCTATTCTTTGTCCCGGGTTATTTCTCTTTTAAAATACATTTTTATTTGCGCTCAGTCCATTTGGTTGCACCTGGGAGAAAAGGGCAAGCAAGGCGTGTGGATGTGCCCAGATGTGTGCAGATCCAGGCACATGTGTACCTGGGCTTTCTAGGCCAGGTTGAGTTTGGCATGTAGGAGTCCTGAGTCTAATTTCATCCCTGGCATTATCCAGGGTAACATTAAAGGGGAATCTGTCTGCTTTATTCACAATCATTGTAACATTTTATATACAGATATTGGATCCCTTGTCCAGAAACCCGTTATCCAGAAAGTGCCAAATTACGGAATGGCCATCTTCCATAGACTCCATTATAATTAAATAATCCAAATTTTTCCTTTTTCTCTGTAATAATAAAACAGTAGCTTGTGGTTTATGTCATGATTCATTTTCTAGTAGACATAAGGTATGAAGATCCAAATTAGGGAAAGATCCCTTATCCAGCAAACCCCAGGCCCAAAGCATTCTGGATAACAGGTCCCATACCTGTAGCATAATAATAGCAACTCACAGGTTAATTCCCTGTAATCATTGCAGCCAGGTTCCCTGGCAGACTGCATACAGGAGTCTTGAATTTTGGTAAAGTATCAGCCTCCGTTAAGATGGCCAAAAATGGGTAAATAAAATCTTCCAACAGACCAAGTTGGATTGGAACTCCCTGGGCAGGTCAAAATCCTGTTGAGTTGAGGAGTGTTGTGTTTGGTGGCCGAAAGGTATGGTAGGCTCACCAGGGTTTGGTAGAAAATGTGCAGGCTGCTGCAGAGGTAGAAAAGACATCCTTGTCGCCATTTGTTGTGTTTGGTAGCCGAGGATGAGCAGGGTATAACAATGCTTTATTAAAAGGTTCATGCAGCCATTACACAACAGCAGTACTTCCTACTTTCACTTTCAAGCTGTACAGAAAGTCCTGTGTATGCACAGTGACACCTACAGGCCATTTGTATAAACACCACAAGGAGATCATCTACTTGTTGATGCCAACTCAAGTTGGGCATGTTAGAAAAAGACTGACTTGTTTGGTGACCTCATCACTTAATCATTTTGACATGTATGGCCAGGTTTAAGGTGGAGGTATATGGCCGCTAAAAGCTGCCGATGGATTAAGTCATCCACTTAACTATCTGTGTATGGAACTCTACTGCTTAAGGAAAGGCTGATTGTTGGCCTGAAACGTCACTGTATTTCTGTATGACAGCCCTTTTCCCAATAAAGGCTTTTTAAGAAAAATTCTTCATCGTATCGTGCTGTAATTTCTACATATGGAGCCCTACTTGAACAATATCTGAACAGTATCATAGATGTTGATCATGCAATCTCATTGGTGTGAGGATTGCATCAGTCCATTGATCGCAACTCAAAGGCCTTTATCCCTCTCACTGTTATCAGAATGTTTGGCCCTCGGGTGGGCATATTGAAGACAAATCCATTAATTTGGTGACCTTGCCAAACAAGCAGATAGTTTCAGCCACCTTTAGGCTGTTTATTGTAAATTTATTGCACAATTCTTAATGGACCTGGCTCTCCACAGGACATTCCAAATATCCCTTCTTACCTCCCACAGGTGGTGAATAATCATTCATGTTACCTGTACTGGTTACTTTAGCCTGACCACAGTAATTTTCCTCATATGCTGGGTCACATAGGGAATTCTGGGAGATATGTATCTTCCCTGTAGAGTTTTTTCAGACACTGTGCTACAGGGGTGATCCTGGCCCCTCTACCGCCACGGACACAAGCGTAAAGCACATAATTGCTCTCTGCGCTGAAAGAGCCAAGTTCAGCTCTTAAAGTACCAGGAGCGGCATTTTTGTCGCCCCTGGTACCCAGTGGGGTGCTGCCGCCTGAGGAGAGTTTCTCAACTTGCCCCATTGGCGGAGCTCCCCTGCTGTGCTACAATAAATAATGTAATAATTGTCTAAGGTTGTAAGCTCTACTGGGTAGGTGCTGATGTGAATGAGGAGGTATCTTTGTGCAGTGCTGCATAAATGTGTGTCCTATTTAAATAAAAGACATTAAAGGAAGAATATACCCCCTGAACAATGTAGGTCTCTATAAAAAGATATTACATAAAACAACTCATTTGTAAAACCCTGCTTCATGTAAATAAACCATTTTCATAATAATATACTTTTTTACTAGCATGTGCCATTGGGTAATCCTAAATAGAAAATTGCCATTTTAAAAAATACGGACAGCCTCCTGGGATCCTAGGATTCAACGGTGCACACAAACATACCAAACAAACTATAAAGTTAGGTCACAGGAGCCAATTAACAGACAGAGTTGTGTCATTTGTTCCACTCTTCTTCCTGATACAGTTAGAGTTGAAATATTTCTGGTCAGGTGATCTCTGAGGCAGCACATAGACCATAACAAAATGGTGGTTCAACGCAAGAGATGTAAAAGGTCAATATTTACTTAAATATATATTCCAGTTTGGTAAGATTATTTAATATGTCACTTAATTTGATATAAACTATCTGTTGCTCAAGTATTCATTTTGGGGGTATAGTCTTCCTTTAAGGGGCATGCTTATTATGCTTTGTAAAAAAACAGTGGGATTATACACCACAAATCGACAGGTTTCTCCATGTGTAAAACACATTTTTTTTCTTAGTGTGACTTCTGCTGGAAGCCATGTCAAATTAAGGCAAATCTGCCTTTTCTCATGGCATAAAATTACACATACCTTGACAAATTTGTCATTTATTTTACACAGCTTTTTACACCTTCTTTTCAGCTAATTACATTTTACACAGCATAAAAACTATGCTCATAACAATAATATTTCCTTCACAAAATACAGTTTCCAACTACACCTCACTCAAGAGTTGTTTTCTTGCTATTTGCTAAATACAGCAAGGTGTGTCCCACAGTAGTTGCACTGTTGTATTTCTTTCTCCTGTCACACTGTACACAGAAATGTGTACTCTCTGGTGACAGACGGTATGTGCATCAGGATGTCACTTCCTGCCATGGCGGCTGTTACAGGTGTACAACTGTGTGAAGCTGGAGAGACCAGTCATGAGGTATTATTTTATTTCTTGCTTTAATTAGTCATGATTTAGGATATACCTGCAGTGTGTATAGAGCTCAGTGTGACTGTGTATAGTGCAGGCCTGGCCTGGAAATATGGAAACTGCCAAAGGGGCTGCTGTTAACTGCCTCCGACTGGTGCTTCATATTGGGTCTGTGAGAGGCTTTTCAGGCTTTTTTTATTCTTGAAATGTGTGCATGTGAATAGCATGTGTGCATATATATATATATATATATATATATATATATTCCAAATCTTATTATAACAGCTAATTTCTATAAATTAACATATCTTATTTTTGCCTGTAAAAAGTTTATCTGCATCTGTTGAATTTTTATGTGGTTTTCTTATATGTTATTGTAGTAGAAAAACACATTTTCTTATCTTGGATTTGTCATCATGTAATCTTTACAAAAAAAGTACAGTTACCTGAGTTCAATTTACTTTTTGGGGCCAACACATAAAATGCAGACAATATGTTAAGTCTGCACTATTTACATTTCGGGGCTCTCTACATGCCATTGACATTCACATTTAAGGTGTTTTATCTTTGTAACATGTGAGTGATAAGATGCTGTAAAATGGAAAAAAATGTTTTTAATTAAAACAACAAACAAACCAGCAAACCAATATTAGATGTTTAGAGTAGAAATAGGTAAATATCCATTCATATTTGTCACAATGTATACTTTCCAAATATATATGGTTTTCTGGGATAAACTTACTGTTGGCAGTATGTTTCACCTTGCAATCTAAAGAATGTTGATTTCTGGTGCTATGCTTTGGTATTCTTTCCCAATGAAATGCAATTAATTGAAAACGTAATTGGCAGTTGGTAACTACGTTTATACTAAATTGGTTGGCAGTAAAAGAGTTCATATCTATCTTGGCATAATTTACACACTAAATAAAAGAATCATAACACATATTTGATTTGAAAAAAATAATACTGCTGTGAATAAATAAAAACACAAGGCTCTATCTGTTGGTATATCAATTGAAAAGGGATCTGACTTCTGTCAGTATAATTATCAAATTAGAGAAGAGGGTAAGAAAAAGAACCCTTAACAATTGATTGGATGAATCTTTAGGATTAGAAAAGTATATAAATATATAAATCATAAACAGTAAATCATATTCTACCACCTAGGAATATGACAACTCCTTTGCTGAATTTACTTACATCAACCTATTCTTTGTGAGCATTCACCACTTTCAAAAAGTTAATATGTAAAGTGCTAATGTAATGAATCATTCCAAAGGCCTTTGGTGACCTCCTGTGAGTTTCTGGTGCTTTGATATTTGATAAATTGATAAAGTGATCTAGTGCAAATTGTATAATAAATAACCAATAAATTAATGAAAAGACGATGTATCAGATAAAATTCAGAATTCATATAAAAAGTCAGATATATATAAAAAGTCAGATATGAATTAACTAATAAAGTTAACTAAATTGATTATTTTTAATGAATTATTCTAAAAATAAAGTTAATAGAAATCTTCCCAATTCATCCAAAATTATAAATTTACTTGCCCAAATTTTGTAAATCAGAGAGAAAATGAAAAATCACAGAGGTGGAAAAGTCCCATAGAGCTGTCTTTTCAGTAGTTTTTCAGAAAGTGATTGGAAAAAGTTATTTCTGGTGATCTATCTGAAACCAACTAGTTGTTCAAAAGTGAACAACCCCTTTAAAAAAGATGACTTTCACGCTCTACTGCGCATGCAGTGGCCTCTGGATTCTGAAGAAAGAAGAAGGGAGGAAAAGGGTTGCTGATTTGCTAGGGCAATCCTCAATCCTTGAGGGTTGCCCTAACATTTGGCAACCCCCATTAATTGGAGATTTCATTCTCCTTATAATCAGGTGATGTAAATTTGAGGTTTCACAAGAGACTAACAACAATTGATAAGCAGTTTATTGTAAAGAAAGCATGTTCTGCAGTGTGTGAGATGAGAAACATTTGGTACTCACTGGGTGGCACCCTGGGCAGTTCAGGAAGTTCAGAAATGAATTTGGAAGTTACCCAGTATAGATATAATATAGAACCAAGGTGGGCATTGTAAGCTCAGAAACCTGTGGTTTGCTCTATTTCCTTTCATAAAATTACAGAAAGTTACCATTTTAGGTGACACTGGAAGAATAAGTAGTATGGATAACTGGATTCTGGCAGTTCCACAGTTTGCATGAGAAGAGGTACCAGCAGGCACTGGACAATGTCTTCCCTTATAATAAACCAGAATTCCTCCAACTATAGTTGCTTCGACTGCTCCCCACAGCTGAAAACCCAGGTATTGTGTGACCTGTCAATGCATTGAAATGTGTTATTATTATAAACCTTTATTAATATAGCCAGCATGATAATTAACTTCTTAGCATATTGTGCAGAATGTGCAAGCTATTCACTAGATGGGGATGCAATAACCAAGTCCTTATTTTATACAGCCAAATACAATCGTAAAAATTCTGGTCATGTGATGTGACATAACTTGAAAATGCAGCACTGTGCAATGAGATTATTACCCAAATAATTAGCATCCATGTAATTTCAAACAGATGCCGATTGCCATGTTTGTTTATATTGGCATTCATCATGTAGATTCCTCCCATGTTTTTCTCCTGCACCTGTAAAAAGAAATACAAATTTATTCTCATCCAGAATTAATACCACCATAAAGAGTAGTATAACGCTAATTTGACTAGGCAGACCAAAAAGGGGTTAATGTCCTGCTAGTTGTTAGAGCATGGGTTACATGCGACTCAAAACACTTCAGGCTAGGGTCATTGCTACATGGAAGATTTCCCAGGTGGAGTAATTTAACTACAACTCTCACACTAGTTTGCTACACCAAATAGAAATAATGGGTGCCAGGAGATTCTTGCGATAAACCAAACAAATAACAAGGCATACAAAATGCCAAACAGCAGCTAAAACAGGTTAGATTACACAGCAGAGAACAGTGAGTCCCATCAGGCAAGGCAGCTGAGTAGTACATTCATTTTCTTCTGCACTATACCCTCATAGTAAAAGAAGAAACTTTTAAAAATCAATGTCTGAGTGAGTCACTTGCTTCCAGTCTCTTTACCTGATAATCCTTGTCAGGATCCCAAATAACAAAATCAGCATCATACCCTGGCTTAATGGTCCCTTTTCTCCCATCCAGATTACACAGCTTGGCTGGGTTACTGTTTAGGAAGCAAGGTATATCCAACAAGCTGAAGTCACGAGTTCTTGCAGAGCTCCAGAAAAGAGATAATCCTATGAACAAAAGATTGGAAACTTTACATTTCTTAAAAAGAGGATAGCATCACAATGTCTAAATGTGGAACTACCTGTGTGAACAACACACAATGAACTGGGCACAAAATGGCTGCTGGTTATATTTCATTTAAAGGACAAGGAAAGTCTAGCATAGTATAAGGCTAGAAATGCTGTATTTTGTATACTAAACATAAACATGAACTTACTGCACCACAAATCCTAACCAAACAAATGATTTATGCTTTCAAATTTGGCCACAGGGGGCTGTCATCTTGTAACATCTTTGCAAGACCAAGACTGCAGACATTCTCCATGTGGCCTGGGTTGCTTAGGGATCATCATAAATTATCAAAACAGCACAAGTCAAATAATATCTGCCAGAAGCCAATACAGCAAGACTAATTGTGGTGTTTATACAAATGGCCTGCAGGTGGCACTGTGCATACACAGGACTTTCTGTACAGCTTGGAAGTGAAAGTAAGACTTACTGCTGTTATGTAATGGCTGCACGAACCTGCTAATAAAGCACTGTTATACTCTCCTCATCCTCGGCTACCAAACACAACACTAATATTAATCAAAATATACAGACTGCACTGGGTCCTGTGTTGTCATGTAATCTAATGTGGATTTTATAGTTTTTGTATTGTTTAATAAAAGCTTTCTTCAACTCTGCAGAATCAGTGGCTGCAGCAAAATAATCCTCCAAATAGAATCCCAGTTTATTTGTTTAAATCTTGCTCCATGATATTTGTCCCTGCAGCTGGAGTTGGAAACATTAAAGGGGATGTAAATGCAAAAATAAAATCCAATACAAATCTGTACACAGTCACCGACTGCAAGCTGCTGGAGTTCTGCATGCCTGGGAAGTAGGGCAGGGCCTCCCCCTACTGTTCATAAGTATGATTGTTTCCCTGCCCAGCAGTTAGGGGCCGTCTGAAAATTCCTATAAACAGTAGTAAATGAAGGGAGAAGTTCACAGTCAGGCTTCTTATAAAAACGGTACACATTTTTTAATTATAGTATACTGGATATAGATCTTTTCTTTCTTTTTCATTAAAGAAAGTAAAAATGGGATTTTATTTTTTTGCCTTTCCTTGTTCTTTAAACCACTATATTAAAATTTATAACCAGACTAGTCTAATTCACAAATATTAATTTGGCCTACTATTAAAAAAAATATACACATCCCAGCCTTTTAACTGTAAGCAAGGATAAATATACATATCTGGGTGGGTGCAAACCTGTAGAACTTGATGATGGTTGTCCTGCATATTTATACCTCTTTGCATATGGCAACAGGCCGTTTACTACCAATCCATAGTTACATAGTTAAATTGGGTTGAAAAAAGACAAAATCCATCAAGTTCAACCCTCCAAATGAAAACCAGCATCCACACACACCTCTATATACTTTCCCATAAATTATATATGCCATATATTAACTGTAGAGTTTAGTATCACAATAGCCTTTGATACTATGTCTGTTGAAAACATCATCCAAGTCACTCTACAATGAAAAAAAAACACCAGCACAATTTAAACTTTAAAATAGCAAGGGAGGCTTTTATTAAGAAACTGCACTTCCTGTTCCCTTCAGAAAAGGCGAAAGGGCGACCATCCATTCTGCAGCACTCAATTTCTTCTCCCTGGCTTCCCTTTTCCTCGCTCCTCCAGCTCGAGCTGCTGACACTGCAGATCCGGGACTGAGCCAACAGCCTCTCCTGCCGGGCCAGGCTGAACCTCTCCCTGCCCAGCTCTTCCACCACCTCTGGCTCCAGCAGCAGCAGTACTGGAACAACGAATCGCTTCTGCTCCCCAGCTGCTTTATGGGCAGGTCAGGCTCCCACTATTCACACTATTGCATTAAATTAGTTATGTGCCTCCAGCCGGCTGCAGCCGGCAAGATCTGCTGGGAGGGGGGGGGCTTTGGGGGGTGCAGGCCCTGGCCCAATTGCACCCCCTACTCCCCTGGTAGTTATGCCAACGTTTAGTTGCACGTCTCTGAACTCTCTCCAGCTCATTTATATACCTGGTAAGGACTGGAGCCACGGCTGGATTTACATAGGGACCGCCCCTAGGCCCACTGCCGTTCATTGCCCCTGTCCCCTCCAGGGGGACAGGAGCAATTGGGATTGGCGCATGGGAAATCTAAAAAATTATTGTATCGCCAGCGTATCCAGTGTTTTTGAACCAATGTGGGTGTGGTTGGGCAGCATGCCGCCCCCCTAAAATCCTGCCGCCCTAGGCCTAGGTGGCCTTGCCACAAATCCAGGCCTAACTGGAGCCCAAAACTGCACTGCATACTTCAGGTGAGGCGTTGGTGTTACCCAGAACATGGATTTCAGTCTGCTAGGCTCAATGCACTGTCCTTGACAGAATCACCAAAAAGTAAACTACTTCTCAGATTAGATGTCTTAAATTGCAGGAGAACTAAAGCTTAATAAAGAAGTAGGTTAGAACTTCTTGATAATTTTGATGACACCTAAGCTTAGCTTTTCAACAGCAGCCCAGAGCACACTGAGCATGTGGGAGGCATTGACACTCCTATCAAAATCCAAGATTGTGAGCTCTTGTGCAATACCTGGATCATTACTGAACATTTAGGCTGGCTCATTAATTCAGTATATAAAACACTGTATTCATATTTGTTTTTACAGTTTATTCTTGCCATCAGTTTTGTGCCTTCAGTTCCATCATCAGCTCCTGTATATTCGGCCCTGACCTCTGGGCCTAAAGACAAAACCGCCCAGGTCACTGAGCCTGTAAATAAAACCACCCTGGCCACAAAATGGTCTTTCTTGCTTTTGATGACAGTAGTTCTGTTGCTCCACAGTCTGCTAGTACAGCTGATGCTATTGGTGGTAGTCCTCCACCTGTTTCTGCTGGCTGAGGTGCCTTATGCTGTTGTCTCTGTTGGTGCTCCTGAGGTTACTGTCTATGGTGGTCAGCCTGTTGCTGACTCATGCGATTTTCCTGCTGCTTACTATGATTACTATGATTAAAATTAGTAAATTACTCCCTTCCATGGTCAGAAACTGACCATGGGGTGGGCCGGATGTTGATTGGGCAGGGGTAAAAATCCCATCAGATCACGGACCGCATCTGTTCGTTAATGTGGCCCAGTAATCCAGCCTCCTGTATAGTTGTTGTCATGATCCGATCGTTGAGCCTCAGCCCGATTTTGCCCATGTATGGCACCCTTTAAGACTAATATCCAAACCTCTGCTTCACTTCTTTTGTCCTCCTTTCCTTAATCATGCTGTTGTACTTTGTTTAATGCAAAGTTTAAAAATAAAACCTACCAAGCTGTAGTGAATAGAAAAAGAAACATAGTACATTAAAGATGTTGATTTTAAGACCAGTTGTACATTCAGAATATCACTGTCTAAAATGTCTTACTAAAAAGTAATTTAATGTTGAAATACCCCTTTAACAGGCCCTCGGCTGGGTCTAGTGCAGTGTATTCCAGTTTCTTACAGTGTAAAATGAGAAAATATTAGTAAAGTCATGGTTAACTTGCATTTTGGATATGAATTAATTTGTTTGCCCAAAGACCTTGTTGCTGTGTTCCCAAACAGGGAGACAGCACTTGAAGTATGTGGCCCCGGGGGGGGGGGGGGGGGGGGGGGATTTACTCTGCGCTCAGTGTTAAGTAGTGATGGGTAGTCTCTACAAAGAGTGGTGTCCCACCTTTTTTGGCCTTTCTGATGATTGGGAGAGCCATTGCTGATGAGAGGTGCACAATGTGACAGTGAACTCTAAGATTGGATCATGAAAGTGATCATTGTTACAGTATTCATGACAGTATAATGGGACCTCAGATTTTCTACATGTGTAGCATATATACATACCTCACACTCATGGGCCTCATTTATAAAGACTGGGCAAATTTACCCATGGGCAGTAACCCATAGTAACCAATGAGCGACTAGCTTTTTTCAGGTGCAGGTGAAATAATGAAAGCAAACATTTGATTGCTTGCTGTGGGTCACTGCCCATGTGCAAATGTGCCCAATATTTATAAATAAGCCCATTGTATTCAATGGAAAACATTTTAATTCAGGCATAGCTTGGTCACAGCTTCCACTGCTGCAGCTTCCATGCAAGGGGGGCGTGAGGCAAGGAATGTTTCATATAACATAGGGTCTGTAAGGTGCACATAATGATTTAGTAAGACACAGGTGTTTATATAATTCACTATAGAAGTGTATATTCAAGGGATGGCTTAAATATCTTACAAAAGAAAACTACATGCTAAGACACCAGTGAGATGGACCCTGTTTTGCAAATTAGTTTAGGTCAAGGGGGCAAAGAGGAAAAGCTAAGTACTGTCTAAGGCAGTGATCTCCAAACAGTAGCTTGTGAGCAACATGTTGCTCTCCAGCCCCTTGGATGTGGCCTCAAAGCAGGTGCTTATTTTTAAATTCCAGACTTCTGGCAAGTTTTGGTGCATAAAAACCCGGAGTACTGCCAAACAGAGCCTTAATGTAGGTTGACAATCCACATAGGGGCTACCAAATGCCAATCACAGCACTTAATTGGCACCCAAAGAATTTCCCAACTCCTTTTACTTCTGAATGTTGCTCAAGGGTTCAATGATTTGAGGATCCCTGTACAGTGGTGTATCTACAATACAGACAACCCAGCAAAGGCAGAAATGTGTTTTGCTTGGGGACCTGGGCAACTCACTATATGCCACTTTGGATATTGTTTATTGTTTACTTGTATAATGGACAATCAGTTATAAGACTGATTATTTGCTATAAAGAGCAATGTATAAAGAGCCAGTGTTGATTATGCTGATGAGCAATTTCACCTTATTTATTTGTAGCTGTTTTCCCCGTGGTATTAACATATCTCCAAGGTAGCATTTTCATGTTAAAGGTATTGTTCACCTTTGCGTTAACTGTTAGTATGATAGAGGTAGAAAGTAATATGGGAGTATGATAGAGGTAGAGAGTGATATGAGATTATGATAAAGGTAGAGCGTTATATTCTGAGACAATTTCAGCAATTTAGTTGCTAGGGTCCAAACTACCCTACCAACCATGTTTTGAATTGAATAAGAGACTGGAATAGAAATAGGAGAGAGCCTGTATAGAAAGATGAGTAATAAAAAGTAGCAATAACAAGAGCATTTTTTTAGATGGGGTCAGTGACCTCCATTTGAAAGCTGGAAATAGTCAATAATTAAATAAAAAATTAAATAAATAATGAAGACCAACTGAAAAGTTGCTTAGAATTGGCTGTCCTATAACATACTAACAGTTAAGTTAACCGTGAACCAACCAATTAAAGTGGACC
>CM044439.1:138712006-138736566 GCA_024363595.1 Xenopus borealis
CTCTCTGCCGCTTCCCCTCCCCACTGTGTCCCTGCTCATAGTTGTCATGTTTGAGATTTACATTAAAGGACATTGTTAACAACAAATTCCCCCAGAGACCATTAGTAAGATAATGCTTATGTTGTCACACACATCGCTATTAGGGCTGTGACACACTAAGCTATTTGGGGAGATTGAGTCACCTTGTGAATAATTGCCTCGATTTTGCTGCGACCAATCTCCCTAAATGCCTTCCCTCACTCTGCGCTGGCTTAAATGAAAAATCGCCAGCGCTAATTACACACGGCGATTCGTTTTCCGAAGTCATCCTTGTGAGGCAACTTCGGAAAACAAATCTCTACTTGTAATTAGTGCTGCGATTTTTCATTTAAGCCAGCGCAGAGTGAGGGAAGGCGTTTGGGGAGATTGGTCGCCGCAAAATCGAGACCATTAGTCGCCAGGCGACTCAATCTCCCCAAATAGCCTAGTGCAGTGATCCCCAACCAGTAGCTCGTGAGCAACATGTTGCTCTCAAACCCCTTGGAATTTGCTCCCAGTGGGATCAGAGCAGGTGTTTATTTTGGAATCCCAGGCTTGGAAGGCTTGGAAGGCTTTGGTTTCATAAAAACAGGTGCACTGCCAAATAGAACCTCAGTGTAGGTTGACAATCCACATAGGGGGTACCAAATGGCCAATCATAGCACTTATTTGGCACGCCAAGAACATTTATCATGCTTGTGTTGCTCCCCAACTCCTTTTACTTCTGAATGGGTTCAAAAGGTTGGGGATCCCTGGCCTAGTGTGTCACAGCCCTTAAACCAGACACAGGTGATCTGATTATCAATTCATTTAGATTCATGATGGCAGTAACACAGTATTCTATACAGTCATGCAGCATGCATATAAATAAATTGTCAATTAGCCATGTGACCACAACAGATTCCTTTGACATTGATATATCCCTACATCTGTGATACAGTTATATTGACAGCAATATCTATTGATTTAGAGCAGATGATTCGATCTTTGTTGGAAGTAGCATCAAATTACAACACCCAGTGTGCCATAGTTCTTAGAAAGGGAGGCAACCCTATAGGAAGCTAGAGTTTAATTTTGAAGTTGTTGTGGTCAATGAAACAAATACTAAATAAATATAGGGATATTTAACCAGTGTCTCTACAGATATTTTGTAGATAGATGTATTATATGTAATTTGTACTTCTACCCAAGACACTTTCTTACCTAACCAAAAACTGTTGCTGGATGTTAACGTAAGTTGTAAAAATGTGGTTTTCCTTTTCTGGAAAAAGTCCAGCCAGCAGCAGTGGTCCAAGTACTAAATGATTGTTTAAATTTGCAGCAGTGAATAACAGTAAAGGTTTGATAATCATATTGGATGAGGACCACATTCGTGGATTCATGTGTTCTTATATCAGCAGGTCCCCATTACATTTTGATCCAATTATTGGCCCACACGTGGATGGTCAAAGCAGACAAAGATCTGTTTGTTCAGAGACGTCACCAAACGAGCAGATCTTTAAATGTATGGCCAGCTTTAGGCACACTACACACAGTTTGCTTTTCATTAGGCATTTTTCCCAGTGAAAAGCACCCAAAATTTGCCTCCCACCTATTCAGTTAACATGAATGAAATAAGTGTATAGACAATCATGAAGGAAATGATTTTCTGTTAAACACTTCTCAAATGTGGTCCATACAGCCTTATGGAATCTAATTTGTCACCCCCATGATTACACAACAGATAATTTATATAAACTATAGTATAGCTTCTAATACAAACACACAATTATTTTAGTGTAGGACAAGAGTATTGTGTATTTACATGAATTCAAATCCTTTGCATGTGTTTGTGTTTTCAGACATTTCTCAGATAGATATTTAAATCTATATTGTTTAAATGAAACAGGATTAAGGATGACAGACACCATCAGATTACTATTACTCTCTGATCTTTAGGTCAGCTATATGGAAATATACTGTGAGCGAGTTAGAGACTTGCTGAACCCAAAAAACAAGGGGAACCTGCGAGTGCGTGAACACCCCCTTCTGGGACCCTATGTGGAAGATCTGTCGAAACTTGCCGTCACTTCTTACCAGGATATTCAGGATCTCATGGACTCTGGCAACAAGGCCAGGTATTACAATATATTATGACTATAGTTAGCACAGCAGTTAGGGGCCGTCTGACAATTCCTATCCACAGCAGTAAATGAAGGGAGAATTTCCCTGGATACAGTCAGGTTTCTTATAAAAACGATACACATTTTTTAATTACAGTATTGGAGATAGATTTCTTTTTCATTAAAGCAAGTAAAATAAGATTTTATTATTTTGCCTTTACATGCCCTTTGAAACCTTCTGTATTTGGGCAATCATGAACGTTTTCAGACATCCTCTTTGCACAGGCCATTCAGCCTCCGCACTTGCCTTCATCCCTGCTTTGTACAAGTTCTTCAGATCTCTACATGGACTGCATTACACTTTTCTGTATGGGCTTCAGGCAGATTTTCTTCTGTCAATCCTTCCTTACTTTGTGTGCAAGGATGATAAAACCTGTTAGCCTGCTCTTAAAGCAATGTTGAGAAACCCAATATCTTTGAAACTGATCCTTAAAGCCAGACTGGATTTCAGAGGAATGGAGTATGCGACCAATGAATTCATTTGAGCACATCTGAGCATATTAGCGCTTACACAAGCTCGCATATGTATAAACAGAAATGGATTCTCCAGTAATAGGTTCAAAAATGTTGGTGAAAAATGGAAGAATAATCTTTCATTTACTATCCACTAAAACACAAATAAAAAGATTTCCAATAAAACTAGTGCCTGGCCTATGTCATAAGACCTTTATTAACATAGGCCCAAAAGAACTCAGGAACCTAGCTGAAAAAAAGCATATGGTAGAGCCATTCATTTAGTTTTTCCCCTGCCTGTAAATTGTTCTCTTGTAAATTATATGGATCTGTAATTTCTCAGTGGAATCTAAACATTTTGTCTTCTTTCTCTCTTAGGACTGTTGCTGCTACCAACATGAATGAAACAAGCAGTCGTTCCCATGCTGTCTTCAACATAATCTTTACCCAACGCAGACACGATGCTGATACAGAGAACACAACAGAGAAGGTAACACACAGTGATATCTGAGCATTAAGAAAAGGTCAAATGCACAGTCCAAAATGCAATTTCAAAATAGAAATTTACACCATAAATGTTTGATTTTTTACTTTGATTTTGAATGGGCTGCTACTACTATAAATTTGAACAAGAAAACAACATGGCTTTCACCAGGGTTGCCTACTAAACTTTATAATGTTTCTGCCTCTACAGGTCAGTAAAATAAGCCTCGTAGATCTTGCTGGAAGTGAAAGAGCTGATTCTACAGGTGCAAAGGGTACAAGATTAAAGGTAAGAAGACCTTCTATTATCTAATGTTGAAACACAGCAAATATCAATAGGGAATTATGATTTTCTGTGATGCATTAAATGTGACCTTGACGCAGAAGCAAGTTTATTGAAGTATTTAAAAGAGCAGTATGTTGCAGATTGTATTGGTGTTGTCAATTTTATTATCTTTCTATTCAGGCTCTTTCTTTTTCATCTTCTAGTCTCACGTTCAAACCACTGTCTGGTTGCTAATGTAAATTAGACCCTAGCAACCAGATAACTACTGAAGCTACTTCTACACTTAAAAGCAAACTGTCCATTTACATTCTTACTCTAAAGGCCCCCATACACAGGCCAATAAAAGCTGACAACAGACCCGGCAGCTAATTGGCCCGTCTGTGGGGCTATCCGACGGGCTTCCCCGATCGATATCTGGCCGAAAGTTGGCCAGATCTCGATCGGGCAAGTTAAAAAACCCAGTCAGATCGCGGGTGCATCTCTGCATGTATGCGGTCCCTCGATCCGACCGCCCGTATTGCCTCCATTCTGATCCGATCATTTGGCGATATAGACAAACGAGCAGATCTCCCTGTCTATGGCCACCTTTACAAAAAATTTAGGAATGCATTATAAGGTGCCATAACAATGTGTACAATAGCCGCCTGGCACCTGTCAGGTATTTCACCCCTAAGAAATATTGGGGTGAGCACGGTACACCTCATGTGTGTTAATTTAGAGCAAACCTCATTAATAATGCAGTTTCAGCTGTCTATTTTCCTGTACAAATTCTCTTTGATTATAGCTATCTATGCTTTCTACTTTGCCAAAACAGGAAGGTGCAAATATCAATAAGTCTCTCACAACCCTTGGAAAAGTGATTTCTGCTCTTGCTGAAATGGTAGGTTATAACTTCTGCTTCTTTTTGGTAACATTTCCTGTTATGGTATTCCTTACATTATAACCAGTGTCAGACAACATTCTAATCTATTTTCATCTGTATGTTCTTTAAAAATAATGATTACAAATTTTTATTTGAGCGATAGATACAATTTATCAATAAACTTTAGCTATGACCATGAAACGTATAGTGAATATCTGATGTACTTATTGTACATCTAAATCCAGTATTCCTGGATAACATGATTGAGTCCCTAGCATATCATGCACCCTAGAATTCAGTTAGTATATATCTAGCAGTGTGCTCTATGGTTGTATCTTTGTAATCTAGGTCACTTAAATATACTTTTTTCTATCTTTACACAGGACTCTGGAACCAATAAGGTGGGTTTTCTTATTAATGTGGTAAAATAGCCTATAAAGACATATTAAAACATAAATGTTTAATATGACATTGAAACAAAGCAAGATAATCTGTTTGAGAATTGCTAGCAAGAGTCAGGTTTTTTTAAAGGGATGGTTCTCCTTTAAGTTAACTTTTAAAATGTTATTGAATAATTCTAAGCAACTTTTCAGTTGGTCTTCTTTATTTCTTATAGTTTTATGATTATTTGACTTCTTCTTCCAACTTCTAGCTTTCAAATGGGGTTCACTGACCCCATCTTAAAAACAAATGTTCAGTAAAGCTACACGTTTATTGTTTCTATTTAGGTAATTTCCAAGTCATATCCCAGTCTCTTATTCCAGTCAATTGTGGTTGATAGGGTAATTTGGACCCTAGCAGCCAGATAAAAAAAAGCTTAATAATGCAAAAAAACACAAATAATTAAAAATGAAAACCAATTGTAAATAGTATCGCTCTCTAGGTCATACTAAAAGTTAACCCAAAAGTGAACATCACCTTTAATGCTGGCTCAACAGGAGAAGATAGGTAAATGTGAATATGGTGGGCAAGCAGGAAGTGATAAGCACAAGGCCAGAACCTGTGTCACAAGCAGAACTTTAGCATTGTATTATACACTTGATATTCATATAATATATCATTCCATGCACTGCAGAACAAAAAGAAGAAGAAAAATGATTTTATTCCCTACCGAGATTCAGTTCTCACTTGGCTCCTGAGAGAAAATTTAGGTAATAATAATCTTACTCCACATATTTACATGACAATAATGTGTAACATGCTACAGTACTGAACTGTACCTATAAAAGAAAAACACACCTGGCTATTCTAGCTCTATGCTCAGGCTATCTAGCTATCTACCTACCTGTCTGTCTGTCTGTCTATCTGTCTATCTATCTATCTACCTATCATCTATCATATCTCTATACTCAGGTTATCTATATATCCTATTATATCTGTATACTTAGGTTATCTATCTATCTATCTATCTATCTATCTATCTATCTATCTATCTATCTATCTATCCTATATCTATACTCAGGTTATCTATCTATCTGTCTATCTATCTATCTGTCTGTCTGTCTGTCTATCTGTCTATCTATCTATGTATCATCTATCTATTCTCTCTCTATACTCTATCTATACTATCTATTCTGTATCTATCTACCCTATTCTATCTCTATACTCAGGTTATCTATCTGTCTGTCTGTCTGTCTGTCTATCTATCTATCTATCTATCTATCTATCTTCTATCTATCTATCTATCTATCTATCTATCATCTGCCTATCTATCTGTCTGTCTGTCTGTCTATCTATCTATCTATCTATCTATTTATATCTATATCAGTTCAGAACTGAGAAATTAGTATCCTTAATAGAAACATTGGTGTGCATTGGCTGTATCATACATGGTGGATAAATCTATTTGTCGTTGCAGTTAGTCCTTAACTGGTAGGTTCTCGCTAAGCTCTATTCTTCTCTAACAGGTGGGAACTCTCGCACAGCCATGGTTGCTGCACTGAGCCCAGCGGATATCAATTATGATGAAACTCTCAGCACCTTAAGGTAAGACCTCTGAGGTTTATTTAGAAAACAGATAAGCCATTGCATTATACAATGTGCATGATTTTATGCCACAAGAGGTCATCATAATCAGCTCGCTCGGACAGAGAAACATATAAAAATAATATAACATTCAACACACATACATTAGTAAATGTTTATTGTTTTATTATATACATGAAGTTAACCTGGTGCTCTTTCCACACAGATACGCTGACCGTGCCAAACAGATTAGATGCAATGCTGTTATAAATGAGGATCCAAATAACCGTCTGATCCGTGAGCTGAAAGATGAGGTGTCACGACTAAGGGAGCTCTTGGGTGCACAAGGATTGTCTGATATTATTGACAGTGAGTTAATTGTTTACACCCATTTAAACAGTTGTGCAATGGATTCCTTAAAACCATTTAATGCAATTTTATATGGTTTTAAATATTTATACAGGTATGGAATCTGTTACCCGGCAACCCATTATTCAGAAATCTCTGTATTACAGGAACAGAAGACGATCTCCCATAGACTCCACCATTTTAATTAAATAATTCAAGTTTTTAAAAATGATTTCCTTCTTCTCTGTAATAACAAAACAGTACCTTGATCCCAACTAGGTATAATTTAACCTTATTGGAGGCAAAACAATCCTATTAGAATTATTTATTATTTAAATAATTTTTTAGTAGGCTGAAGAGATGGAGATCCAAATTACAGTAAGATCCTTTATCAGGAAAGCCCTAGGTCCCAGGCATTGAGGATAACAGGCCCATACCTGTAATACAATTAGGGATGCACCGAATCCACTATTTTGGATTCGTCCGAACCCACGAATCCTTCGAATACCGAACCGAATCTGAAACTTAATTTGCATATGCAAATTAGGGTTGGGAAGGGGAAAACATTTTTTACTTCCTTGTTTTGTGACAAAAAGTCATGCAATTTCCCTCCCCATGCCCTAATTTGCATATGCAAAGGTTCGGATTTTGTTCGGCTGGGTAGAAGGATTCGCCCGAATCCGAATCCCGCTGAAAAGGACCGAATCCCGAACCGAATCCTGGATTCGGTGCATCCCTCAATACAATAACCAGGATTACACCATATCTAAATCAATACTGAATTGAAATTTTGCATTCTTAATGGCGCTAGTTAGATGTGAAAGTCCAGTTACACTGAGTTATCTACTGTAGACACATGTAACTGAATGAATTGTGGAATGGGTTGACTGATAAACTGCTTTTAACAATTCTACCAATCTCCCACTCAGCTGCACAGCCTGTAATGCCATGGAGCTGAAAGGGATGACTATGTCGGTATCTCAGTTATGCTGGATAGTTTTCTTATAAGTTAATTATACTGTTGGTATTTCATTTTGTACATTTAATTTACTTACCAAGTTAAAAGTACAAGGAATTATAAATAACCACATTACTTGAAATGCGAACAGGCTGATGTATGCTCTAAAAAAAAGAGAGAGAGAATTAGAAGGCCTTTTGTTGAGAGAAGAATTTCCCAGCGGCAGTCAGCACTAAAGAGCCCAGTTCTGTTTAGTATTCTGTGAGAATGGCAGAATTCTCTACAAAGGCATCTCTTGAGCATAATGAAATGCTTGCCTGCATTTTTCTCCACAGTTGGGTGTATGAGGCATAATTAATGCTGCTAGCATGGTACTGCTTTATCATCCACTGACCAAAGCACTGTTGATTTGGATATCTCTTATTATTATTACATTTTGGCGAAAAAAGAAAAACATCAACAATAGGCTTTTCTAAATAGGGCGTATGATTTTGTCCAGTTTTCAGCAAAAATAACCAGTTGCTGAATGATAAAAGGTAGGCTTGCCACATCAAACGGGGGGTCCAGGTGCACATGCCTCAGATCTTCACCTAGAGGACAATTTAATGAAGAATACTTGGAGAAATCAAGCTGGCATAAACTGAACCTTAGTCAGTATCACTACTTAACTATGTATTACACGTTCCATCATCCTTAAAGGGGTACTTCACCTTTTAGTATCTAATAGAATTGCCAAGTCTAAGCTACTTTAAATTAGTTGTCATTATTACATATTTTTTATAGATTTCAAATTATACACTTTCCAGCTTCAAATGAGGGTCACTGACCCCATCTAAAAAACAAATGCTCTGTAAGGATACAAATGTATTGTTATTGCAACATCAATATTTTTACATTATCACTCTGTCTATCATACTAAAAGTTAATTCAAAGGTGAACAATATCTTAAACATAGTTCAAGAATAGCTTAATATTCTTGCACTAAATAAAGGGTGGTGGAGCTTTTGTTTTAATGAGCAGTACAGACAAAGGTCCAGCTTGTGCCAGTCTGCTTTCTCCATTAATTGCCCATTGGATTTTGTCCCTTGTTATTCTTTCCCAAAGTACAAATAATCTTCTACAGTATGTAAGCAATTTTACAGTACTTTTTGATAATAGTGTGACTGAGACAGAGACTGTTGCATATAACATATCATCCCTCCACCGACCCCAGTTTTGATAACCTAGTCAAAATTTTTGTGGCCATAAGTATATCACTGCTTTTATTTTCTTGCCTATGATTGGACTCCAGGGTGAGGCATGAAGGCAGCATGAAATCTCCCACAGTGGGACTGTTGTAAGACTGAGGCGGGGTTCTCGGCATTAGACCCGGTCACATGAGTTTAGGCATATGATAAACATGTTATTTCCTATTTTGGATTTTAAGATGAAATGAGTAATCTGCATGGCTGATGTGAATACCCTTCTATCGCACAATGCTGTGGAATGTGTTTGCATATACGTGTTAGTAATAATAATAATAATAATAATAATAATGTCCTATGCTAAAGAAAAGCCCAGTGCTGCAGTGCTGACATCATGAAGGTATGCTTTGTTCTTAAGGATGTATGATGTATTTTGGGTTCTTAAAATGTGAAGTTTAATCTGTATTTCACATTCATTATTGTTTTGAAAGGTGCAGTCATATAGGTCATCCATGCTGTACTTGGCTCCTTGTTTCCTCTCCCTGTGATCTATTTGTGCCATCCAAACATGAAATTTCTCTTCTTGCTTCTCTGCTTGTCCTAAATCCTTCATTTCCTGTAATTCTCTCCTCCACCTCCATTTTAAATATCTTTTGTCTTGTTCTGCCTGATACACAATGTTCATGGATTCTTTTTCCTCTTCTATCTGCAATTTATACATTTACTTTTAAATTACTTATATTTCTGTTTGTGAATATGCATGTGTGTTTTGTTCCTTTTTATTTAAATAATATTGTCCTTGCTATAATATTTCATGGCTACTCATCTCATCCATATAAACAACTTTCTATATTGCCTGCTATTTCAACTTTTTATATTATTTGATAACATTTAATAACACTAACCCATCCCTATATTTTCTTACTTATGTGTTTCATATTTTTTTTTTTTGCATGTCCATGTTACATCCATCCCATCCTGTGTTTATGCATCTCCTGGGCCCTCTCTCTTTGGCTTTGCTCTCTATAGATGTTTGTCCTGTGGATAACGGGAATCTGCTACATACACGTCACGATCCTGACAATCTCTTCACAGCCGTTAATGCCCTGACTGGTATGAGTCCTTCGTCTTCCATGTCTGGTTTGTCTAGTCGAGCTGCATCTGTCACCAGCCTACATGAGCGCCTGGCATTCACACCTGGCAGTGAGGAAGCCATTGAGAGGCTCAAGGTATACAAAAAATATCAGCTTCGTTGTTGTTCATGGAAAGCAATGCTCTTTACAAGACTCTGTTGTGCTGCAGTCTCTAGTTACTTAATATGATTTACAGCAGCTGACAACTATAGACTACGAGCTAAGTCACTCATGTAGCTATGTGAAATCATGCCAACTCTATTAGAGTCACAAGCACATGCATACATATGTGTGACTCCAAATCAAGATTGGAGTTATGCTAGTTTGGGTCATGCACAGAGCCAGGCCAAGACAATTTGGCAATCTGCACCAGCCACCACCCCACAAGAACAGATATAGGTGAATGTGAGACACCAGATGAGTTTGGTTTTAGGCTATTTACGAGTAGAATACTATTGAATTAGCCATATGCACATTTTCAAGCATTGACCACCCCCTTTCCCAAAAATGGTTTTACCTTAGGCTGGTGCTTCTGCTGCCTAACCCTATTTCCTGCCATAGTTGTGCATTTATTTATATTCCTCTAAAAGAACCCTGATTACAATCTACAAGGAAATACCATTTAATCCAAGGTAAGCAGGGTATATTAATGAAAGCAAAATACTCTAATAGAAGCAAAATAGGTGCAAATACTCTGTATTCACTGGTGTTCAGTAGCAAACAAGCTAGGTTTTTGGATAGTGTTAAATCTCTTTCAACATGCAGATGTCCCTACTAATAAATGGGGCAGTATATAGAGACTACATTGCATCACTTGATTTTGATGTAGGATATTGGCCTGCAAATTCTTTTTATTGGCATAACATATTTACAGGAGTGTCTTGTTCAATAACAATGATAGTAGTGTTACAGAGCCCCTTGTCATTGATATGACACTTTGGTGAACAGGGTAGAGCTGGGTGGTGCCCTGGGTGAAGAGTGTCTGTATGGTGCACAAAGGCAGTACAGCAGCAAAAGTTGACTATGTCAGTCTACCTAGATGAGGTACTCCAATCTAGGGTGTAATAGTTTACCAATAAATCTTCTATTTCTTTTACTGTAGGAGACAGAAAAGATTATAGCAGAGTTGAATGAGACATGGGAGGAAAAGCTTCGAAGGACTGAAGCCATACGCATGGACAGGTAGGAGGGAACCATTGAGATTCTGATGTAAGGCAAAATGTATAACAGGCAGAATTAATGACGTGTGTATGGTTTAGAGAGGGTCAGCATTGACAAGAATAATGTTTTTGAAAACAGAAATATCTATATATTATGCACATAAGGTATAGAGAAAAGAAACATTCTTGGTCAAGAGTAGGTATTAGACAACCTTAGCATCACAATTTAGAGTTGCTAAGTAGCTAAGCATGAATGTATAGATAGGGTTCAGAAATACAAGTCTATGTTAGTCTCTATTCACTTTGGCCCCTTCTCACTCTTCATTCTAGAGAAGCTTTGCTGGCAGAGATGGGAGTAGCTATGAGAGAAGATGGAGGAACACTTGGAGTCTTTTCACCTAAAAAGGTAAGTCCTGGTGATATGCTTTGTCTTGTTTGTTGAAGCTAAAGGGAAGATCATCAGAGAGTGCTAGTGTTAACAAAAATTAGCATAATATTGTAAAAATATAATATATAATATAAATATTCCATCATTATTAAGTTTAAATTGCTTGTTCCTCTGTAAAATTGTCTCTCAAATCCCATGCTACATAGTGTTGTCACAGTCATACAATCCTGGGCACTACCTGCAATTCTTGGTGCAACATTTTAGAAATTATTTATAATATAGCACCACGGGTTGTCCCAGCAAATACCGAGTAAAGCATCATAATTATTTAGAAAACAATGACGCTTAATAACGTTTAATCAAATGTGGTAGTGTAAATATTACATAATGAGTAGGAATGTTAATTAGTCTTTATAATGGGTCCCCTACTAGCATGAGGGCAAATATTGGGCATAAAGGGGCTGCATTCTGCTCCTAGGCCACCCATTGGGAATTACATTGGTATCTATTGATTAGCTGCAATGATTTAATACTTATGTTTTGCTAGCTGGAAAGTATTCATAGAAAGCATGTTTTACAAATAGGTGACACAGGTTTGTGTTATTTATGTCTTTGTCTTGCTGAGTGTATGTTACAACTTTCCCTTCCCTTGGATTGTCAGATAACATCCCCAACTAGAGAGCTGTGCTCAGAACTCGTCGGGGTATTTTCTCCCAAAGAGGTTGGTGTAGGTTTGGTGTGCACCATCACTCTATCTGCCTCTTCTGTCTTCAAACTTGATTTCATGGTATCTTTGGGGCCTTATATCTGAAAGGATTCAGGGTTAAAGGAACGCTGTCCCTTTGTTTACTGCATCAATATTTTCCTTCTGTGCTACTTTCTAAAACGCATGCTATCAATATTGTTATTTGGAAATGTTTGCAAACCTTGAAATTATATTTTGTTAAATGGAATTTAAAATAGGTTGGGCCTGAATTAAAGAATATGATCCAAAAAGACTAAAGAGACTTGGCATTAAGAATGAGGTTAGGTGGGGAACCATGATTGGAGTTTGAATTAAATTCAAATTAAAGATGAACATTAGACAGGAGAGTAGCAGGCAGGTATCTGGGAAAAAAATACTGCACCCAGCTTTTAGTAAGTTTGGAACAGAAGTTGTAGGAGACGGTAAAGAAGCAGAAGAATAAAGAAGAGACAATAGATTGTAGAGGAACTTCAGAGACACTGTGGGATGACATGAAGAAGCTTATGCAAACATCTCTTTTAGGATTCTCTGTTGTGGATGAATTTTATTAGGAAGGATTAATTGCATAAGAAACAATAAAATCTCCACTCAAACAGATAAAGATAGCAATTAATAATCTTCTTGTGCGATAAACAGCATTGACACAGTAAATGTTTCTGTTATTTTCTGAATGATTACATTTAGCTTTTTGTGCTCTGTGTCATTTATAGTTCCCATAAGAAGATATCCCAAGAAATGGTTAAGAATAATGACATGCTGCTGTTTTTAGCATTTTACAGTATGCTAAAATGTTACTGCACCTGACAAGTGTTTGTGCCAGAACTTGTCATGGGATAGATACAAGGTTGCTAAAAGCAGATTATAGCAACAAAAATACATGGGCTAATTTACTATGATAAGCAAATCGCAGTTGCAAAAATAAATGCCTTTAATTTGTAATTTTTTTTACCCAAAATGCACTATTATTCCCAGCATTCTGGCAAAATTGCACCTGCTGCAGTCTGCAAGCCTATGTGCCTGATGGCAGAAGTGCAAAGACTTAAATCTGCTATTTACTAGGTTCATAAGCAAATGTGTATAGGTTCAATATATAGTGGGAACTCCTCTCCACAAAGATTCCCACAAACTTTTTTCCAGTGTCTGAGCTACTCATTCTTTTATTTTCATGCTGTTTTTTTCTTTATATCAGACTCCTCACCTTGTGAACCTTAATGAAGATCCTCTGATGTCCGAGTGTTTATTATATTACATAAAAGATGGTATTACCAGGTAAGCATGTGACTGTGGCTATCTTACAGTATCCTTTTCTCGCTAGAAGGATTCTATGTGAAAGTTTATTTTATAAATTCACCCAGGATAAAAAAATGTTTAATTCCACATCTTGTAACTTTTGTAATAATCTTGTATCACAGAGTTGGGCGTGAGGATGCAACAATGAGGCAGGACATTGTACTGAGTGGCCACTTCATTCGTGATGAGCATTGTATTTTCCGGAGTGATATACTGGGCTGCGGATCAGGTATTAGAGCACTAAATACAGGAAAAGGATATGTTATCCAGAAATCTCAGAATTACCGGAAGGTCATCTCCCATTGACTCCATTTTAATTAAATAATGAAAATTAAAAAAAAAATTATTTCCTTTTTTCCCATAATAAGGAGATAGTACCTTGTACTTTATCTCAACTGGAGGTAAAACAATCCTGTTATAATATTTTGATGTAGCTTGCACATCTATATGTTCCTTTATTCAGTTTCCATATAAGAATTTATATCGGTTGATATTATATTATATTATCATATTATATGATATTATACACTTGACAACTATACACAAATCCTTTCCAAATACCAGAATCATGATAAAAGTCCTTTTGTGTTTTTCAGTGCAAACCTGTATTATTTCTCTTATTTTACAGTGGTGGTGACTCTTGAGCCCTGTGATGGAGCCGACACATATGTAAATGGGAAGAAGTTGACAGAGGCATGTACTCTGAGATCTGGTGAGATATTTCAATTTGCATTTATTAAATAATATTATCATTATTTAATTCCTATAGAATTACAAGTAAAGAAGAGTGTTGTTGGGTTTCTCTGATCACCAATTCAAAAACATGTGTTTGCAAGTGAGGTGGCAAAACCAGATAGTCAGATAGGCTTGGATGAGATGCACCATAATATTATATAAGAACTGGATGCAAAAATAAGAATGTTAATAGAAGACTAAGTTATACAAATGTTGGGGGGGTCATGAAAATAAAAAACCAGGATGGATGGTGACATTATAGAATGGTTAGAACTCTTTATAGAAGTTAATTTGGTGTCCCTAGTGCTGGTTATTTCATGGTGGGATTTTTGTGCTAGGTCACATTCAGATATATAAAGAGTAGGGGAGCAACACAAGCATGAAAAATGTTCCTGGGAGGAGCAAAATAAGTGTTTGATTGGCCATTTGGTAGACTCTCTGTGGACAGCTACAAGATGTACTGTTTGGCAGTACACTTGTTTTTATGCAAACCAGAATTTCAAAAATAAGCACCTGCTTTCAAGCCACTGGGAGCAACATCCAAAGTGTTGGTGAGTAACACTGGTTGGAGATTACTTTGCTAAGTAAAAGTTAGATTTCATACTAGTGTGAGGGGTAAACTGGGACCATGCAGAGATCAACTGATGTGCAGAAGGTGCAGGGGTTGTATATAAAATGATTAAAGACCTAGATCTTCTATCCCCCATGTTTGCATGAACTCAATTTCTGAAGTGATTTGTTTATATTTCAAAAAATGGAATGGCTAGCCTACAACAGCATCTAGTGCAAATGCATTAGTGTGTTATTGATCTACAAATGCCTAAAGGTTTGTTGGATAACATCCCAGCTTGATTCCTCATGTGAAATGCTTTAAATTAAACGTCATCCTGTTTTTTTAAAATATAAATATGGAGCAATGACTTCCCTCAGAATGCCTTCACCTCTATATCAGAGCTTATGCTTGTAAGATTTGTAATATCTGATCCAATTTCAGTTCACTATTAGAATCATTGTTTTAAGAGGTTTTCTTTAACAAATGAATAATCTACCCTTTGCATCTTGCATTGTCTTTTGGCTTCCAGGAAACAGAATCATTATGGGTAAGAGCCATGTATTCCGCTTCAACCACCCTGAGCAAGCTCGCCAGGAAAGGGAGCGCACGCCTTGTGCCGAAACTCCATCTGAACCTGTGGACTGGGCATTTGCTCAAAGAGAGCTCCTCGAGAAGCAGGGAATTGATATGAAACAAGAGATGGAACAGAGGTGAATATAACTGAAATACAAAATGAGCGGCAACATAGCACTTGTACCACTATTAACTATGTCATATCAAAATATATTTGGGTAAAACTTTCTTTTTAAAATGTAATAACATGAAAACAGTACAGAGATAATAATTTCCCTCAGACAGCTGATAAAGTCACACCAGCATTGGCCCATGGAGCAGAATTCAATTTAAACCATAACGCTCAAATGTTTGTCAGTTTCTACGTATGTCTCAGAAGGAGGAATGTGTTTACAGTTATCTATGAACAAAGTCTGGGAACTCATAATCACTGCAGATGTGCCAGATAAGTAGGTCTTATCAGTTAGTGTCAGACTAGATTAAGCATTTTGAGGTCGAGAAAGTTTGTAATTTCTGTGTCTAACACCAGGTTTCTATCCAATGTTCGCAGGCTCCAAGAACTGGAAGATCAATACAGAAAAGAACGTGAGGAAGCTAATTACCTTCTGGAACAGCAGAGACTGGTGAGGCAGAGTGATATCACAGTAACTGGACTCAGTTATAATAAGCAGGTTACACTGTGCGGGAGTAGATATGTAAATGACTCCCTGAATCACTTTTGCCCAGAGTTTCTTGTGCCCATGTTTACACAGCATTGACAAATTGGTGATATAAACCTAGGACCAATATTAAAGAGACTTGGCTGAAACAAAACAAGCTGGTAAAGCACATATTAATTGTGGTAGCCCCAAACATGCTTGAATTTATAAATACTTTCATTTTTCAGGGCCAGTAACATTACACAATGCACTGAAATACAGTAAATCTTATTTTACAGGAGTATGAAAGCAGACTAGAAGCATTACAGAGACAGATGGATTCTAGATATTTCACTGAAGTTACTGAGGAAGAGGAGGAACCTGAAGATGAAGGTACAGTGGTATTGTTGGCTTTATATATGATGGATATATATATATATATCAGTAAATATTGGCCTTAGTTTTTGTAGCGTCAATGTCCCCAAACAACCCCATTGTCATTGCCTTTAAAGGGGACCTGTCACCCTAAGAAATAATTCCAAATACTATTTTATGATGTTAGACTAGCAAAATAAACATCACTTACATTATATAAATTATTTCAGTCTTGTTTCTTTTGGTCTTGTAATTCACAATCACAGCAAGCAGGCAGCAGCCATTTTATGAACACAGTTATTAAGGCAAACTTTAAATCATGCCAGAATCTTGTTTATAAGCCAAAATGGGGCACCTGATGCCCTTCCATGCACTGGCTACAGAATTAAATGTTGAAGAGGACAATGTGAGGAGTGTAGTGACATCTAGGAAGTGAAGAATGGAAAGTGAAAGTAACTGCCTGCCCCTCCTCTATGCATAGAGGCGAGGCAGGCAAAATATATGAATGCCAGCTGATGACAGTATATATGAATGACAGTTTCTTGCAGGCATGGCTGTTTTAATTTAAAAAAAAAGAATTTGGGTTTCATGTTTAATTTTAAAAGACTGTTATTATATAGCATTTTATGTCTGAGTGACAGGTCTCCTTTAAGGGGTGAAACATACTTTTTTCTTATTGGAATAATTACAAGTTGATTGTCTTCTGTTCCAGTTCAATGGACAGAACAGGAATATGATCTGGCACTATGGGCTTTTCGAAAGTGGAAGTGGTACCAGTTTACATCACTTCGAGATCAACTTTGGGGAAATGCCATCTTTCTTAAAGAAGCCAATGCTATCAGTGTGGAGTTAAAGAAAAAGGTACAGTGCATAACCTACTCAACTGGGGCATTGTCATTCTCTTTATTGTTGCTTTTAAGTAAATGGATACAAGAGAGACAAAAATGGTAGAATAGATACATACCATGAAGTATGATGGTTGGATTGGCTGGTATCTGAAACTAAAGTTGTACAATGTAAAACCCATCTATTAAATATTTATATTTTGAATCTGTTTACAATACTTTTCTTCACAGGTACAATTCCAGTTTGTTCTGCTGACAGACACTCTGTATTCTCCTCTCCCTCCGGACCTACTTCCACCTGATGCCCATACTGAACGAGAAAAGCGCCCCTTCCCGAAAACCATCGTTGCTGTTGAGGTTCAGGATCAGAAAAATGGTGCAACTCACTACTGGACCCTAGAAAAACTTAGGTGGGAAAGTAATCTAAGAATACAAAAGAAAAACTTTATGAAAATCACTTTAAGGAGCCAATGTATTAAACCTCGAATTTTTTGAGATTCATTATATCCCAAAACTGCTAAAAATCCAAAACTACTCCAGCTAAAACCTGTTGAGGTCATGTAGAAGTTAAAGGACCAGTAACATCAAAAAATGAAATTGTTTTAAAGTAATAAAGATATAATGCAGTTTTGCCCTTCACTTGTAAAACTGTTGTTTTTGCTTCAGAAACACTACTATTGTTTATATAAATAAGCTGCTGTGTAGCAATGGGGGCAGCTATTCAAAGGAGAAAAAGCTCAAGTTACACAGCAGATAGCAGATAAGCTCTGTAGAACATAATGTTATCGGTTATCCATTAGTTATCCCGTGCTATATAGCCTTTTTTCAATTTCTGCCATTGCTACTCAACAGCTTGTTTGTATGAACTATAGTAGTGTTTCTGAAGCAACAGTGCAGGGCAACACTACATCATATTTTCATTACTTTAAAACAATTTCATTTTTTGGTGTTACTGTTCCTTTAATGGCAGACGTCCGTGAAAATGCTACTTGACATTCTGATTTGCGCTGGTTTGCACTGAGTTGTCATGGCGACAATTTGAAAAAACAACACTTTTTGAATTGAAGCATTATTTGTCGTGACTTTTTTGCATCAACATTTTGAAGAAGAATTATTGTTATATTGAAAGGATTCGGAGTGAGAAAAAGTTGAGTATATCCCCCCCTAATATGTGGGGTTATTTTTGGTGAGAATATATTCCTTGCATTCATTTTTAAAAGACCCAAGAACAGGTTACTGTTTTTCTGTAAACATATATAGTACTGTAATACTAGCACCAGTGATCACGGGGCAGTTCTAGGTTATTCTATATAAAGACAGAAAGGGGTGCGTAGTGTTTCCTTATACACAATATGAATTGAACAAATGACTCCTAATATCGTTAGAATAATATCCATGGCATGACTGGAGATTTATTGCCCCCGGTAATTCTGTGGTACTATGGAAGTCAAATCTTCTGAAAATACTGTCCCCAAAGAAGCCTATTTCTTCAGTTTCCTAATAAATATGTGTACTTATTTTGGAGTCAATGTAAATCTCCTTTTCTACCCAACTGACAGGCAGCGTCTGGACATGATGAGGGAGATGTATGACCGGGCTGCAGAGCTTCCTTCTGGTCTGACCGAGGACTGTGATAATGTGGTGACTGGAGGAGATCCTTTTTATGACCGTTTCCCTTGGTTCCGTCTGGTGGGCAGGTAGGTTCCTGTGTACCTTCTATTATGGACAGTGTTTTAACACATTAAGATAATCTATATATGTAATTATGAGAAATATATATGTCCTCTTTTTGGCAAACTTTTACCCACACATACCAAAGCTACAGCTAAATATAGCCATTGGAGTAATCAAAACTTCATTTAGAATAGTCAGCCAATCATACACAGCTAATGGTCAACTTTTAACCACACTCAGTTAGACATACTAATTTAAATAATTAAACCCCTATATCATGGCTTTGTTGACATTCTGCCCTTAAGATGTTGATGCAGTTAAACTTCCAGCATCCTGAGATACTGAGAGTTGTAGCTCAACAACATATGAAGGGCAGCGGTTGACTTCATGACTGCTCAGCATATATCATAATAAATTTATCTTCAACCAATGCACCGAATCCAGGATTGGTTTGGGATTCAGACAAGATTTGGCCTTTTCAGCAGGAATCAGCCTAATCCAAGTGCCTGGCCAAATCGAATCTGAATACGTCAAACACAAACAAGGTGTTTACTCTTTTTATTCTTTTTTATTCTGTTTTGCCCTCATTTCCCTGATTTACGTTTTTTCCTGATTTGAATTCAGTCCGGTATTTGGGTGAATTTTTCACAAAGGATTTGGGATTCTGAATCCTAAAATAGTGGATTGAGTATGTACCTAAATTGATCATAGTTTATCTTGTTATATTTATCAAAAATTTCAATTGTGTTTGCTGTAATTCCAATGGCAAAATGACAGCTCACAGATGTTCAGATAGTAACAGTATTGATAGAAGATTTATCAGGACTTAATCCCAAGAATGTATTAAAATGGACAACATTTGTGTTCTGGTTGTTATACTGAATCAAAAACCTCACTCCCAAGTGCAGCACATTAATCTTTAAATGCAACATGTGAGTTCCAGCAATCCCTGGAGAAGGAAGAGTTACCTCTATTGATGCTAATGCCTGTATTTGTAATTGACCTTTGTTTTTATTCTGTACATGTGCATCATCTCCCTAACTCCTTCACCTCCATTTTTGTTTTTCCCTTCTCTTGTAGTTTTACATTCATATTTTTTTATGGGGACTATGCAATGGGCTGGCAGTTTTACTTTAGTGATTCAGTAGTTGGGTCCATATATTAAAGAACAGTAAATAAACCCAAACTGGGCATTAGTGAAGTGTTTATCTTGTGGGGTATGTACATTTTTGCTTTATATAACTTATTTTACATAGTGCTGATGCAACAGTTTTAAGTACCAAACCATATTGTAGGTTATGTGCTAAACTGAATATGTGGGAATGGCCCCAATGTGTCATTTGTTCGGTTTTGGCAGAAATGTATATTTTTTTGCAAATTAATTATATAGCAACAAGGTATTTAACAGCCATTGTTCATATATAGTGCCACAGTGAAACTCAGAGCATTCAAATTACATTTACTGTTTTGGGGATGCTGGTGTTTAATAGCTCAAAAGAGCTAGGAAGTAATATATTAAAGACCATTGATACAGGGTGCAAAAGTCTCAAAACCAAAAATGAGAGGGTAAGCCTCACTTATGAAACTGAGGATGGAAACATGTATATCTCTCCTTATATAACCCTTTGGCCAACTATGCATCAAGCACAACTATGGATGTGAACTTGAGAACATACTATATGATCACCTGTGACAAGCAAAAATAGATTGTCCAAAATTCCACCAGAGGAGAGTAATGAAACTGGCTGTTTAGCTGAAGCACTACTACTTGCTCCTCTTTCCTGGCCAGTTGTATTTTTAGACTGTCCAAAGACATAATAACTGTTCTTGTTAGATAAATGGAAAATAGTGATTGTTGTGTTTGGTAGCCGAGGATGAGGAAAGTATAACAGTGCTTTATTAACACCACAGTGATGCTGTAACTTGGCTTTTGAGGTGTTGTAAGCAAAAAGAGGAACCAGAGATTCTGGATAAAGATGAAAGAGCCAAGGTTCCTTTAGTGATGGCTGACTTCTCATTTTTGTTTTTGGGGTAATCTTATGCATAAACTCCTTTTATTACAGCTATTTAATTTAGAGAGGATGGCTTTTTGGCTTCTTTTCCCACCTCACTTACTGTAGGTTACTATATAGATGGTTAATAGCAGTAATTTGCTGCATATATTAAGTCCAACAAGGTAGAATGAATGCAGAAAATCAAATAAATGCCGGTTCTGTTTTTTCTTCTGTTATGGGATCATTTCATCCTCATTCCAAAATTGGAAAATAATATCTAACCAAATATATTGCAACTTAAAAATGTAAGAATTTTTAGAGTGTAAACCAAATTCTTTTTACTTGTTCATTGTTAGTGTCCCTTGCTAAATCTGGAGCTACTTTGGGTCTCTATGCCCTTTTACAAATGTAAGGTCAAATTTGCATATTTCGGGTATATATATATATATTTATTTATTATTAAACATTTATACAACAGGTATTTTGGAAAAAATGGTTGCTGTCCCCCGTTAACTCTTGCTTCAGATTAGTATACAGAACCTTCTCTAATTTTATTCTTGCCCTTGGATTATTTCCAGCCCATTTTTCAATTCCACTGGATCAAGTCCTAATGTGGAATAAACCATTTCTGTTTTATACTAATCTCCTGCCTCCCCCCTTTCTGATCTCAGCTCTCCCCTATTCACCACATGCATGAGCGAGAGCATGGCCGAAATTACTCCCTCCCCCACTCTATCGAGCCCCGGCTCCGAAGGGCCGGAGCCGGCCTTCCAGCTTGAAGAGGATATTTTTCAGGATGATGAGGAAGAGGAAGATGGACCCCAGGAGCATCCTTGCTGTGCTGTCAGATCAGACCCGTTTCACGACCGATTCCCCCTGTTCAGTGTAGTGGGAAGGTTCGTCAGGTCTGCCCAGAGCATGCTGGGAAGCAACCAGCTCTTTCAGGGCACTGTTCCTCCCAGTTCTTAGCATTTAGGCAAACATAGTATGATCACATCATAGTTACAAGTTGACCTTCAATGCACAGTATCTTGCAGGAGTCCTGAAATAAAAAATGGCAAATTTTAAGTACTGCTAGGCCAGAAGGCACATTCTGGTCTTTTTTCTTGATTATCAACAGTCATTTAAAATAGTGTTTTGTATTTGCAGGTTATTTGGTATTTTATATGATGTATTTTCTTGTTGCTTGGGATTCCTTTCCTGGTGTATACTTAGTTTGTTATAACCCTGTAGTACCATTATTCTTAGATATTGCCCTCAGCAAACTTGATACCAGGCCTAGGATAATTGTTGAAGGAAGACACACATAAAAAGAGACGCACTTGGAAGACCATACAAAGTCCTTCATGATTTTTTGTCTCAGTGCAAAGAAAAGCACATAAGCTTTAGATGAGGACCCATTTGTCTAGTGTATCCTTGCTAAAAGCTTGCATGATCTTCCTTGGACTAAGCTAATAACATATATACTGTAGGACTCTGTTTGGGCCACCAAAACAATGTGCCTCTTCTTTTTTATGCTGTAGTGGACTTCAGCTTGGAGAGGCTTTTGGAAGTGGTGAGCACTAGTGCCATGAGGGGGAAATGAGAGAAGTCTTCAGGGTATAACTGGTAGTTGGTGTTTATTGATTATAAGTTGAGGCTTGCTATTGGTATATATAACATTACATGTAATATGTTATTATAGCAGTGTCTCTGAGTCAGCTAATATCCCCCAATTAAAGTAGAAATCGGTGCACATACCATCAGTGGTCCATCTTCCAGCAAATAGGCAATCCAGAAGAAAGTTCTTTGTACAGCACCAAGTATATAAAAAAGCTTTTCTTGAAAAATGACATGGCAAAACAACATGGTTCACAATGTTTCAGGCCCTCTATGGCCTTTTTTCAAGCTGAAACTTTGCAGACCAGGTTGTTTTGCCATGTAATTTTTCAGTAAAGGCTTTTTATATACTTGGTGCTGTACGAAGAACTTTCTTCTGAATATATAGGGCAAGGAATTGTGAACAATCAAGAAATATAATTTAGTGCATTTTCAAACCACCATCTTGTATATTATATACAAAACTGTATACTGCATATATACTTGTGTGGGTGTATATATATATATATATATATATATATATATATATATAAACATGGTATATGAGTGTTACCTTACTAATGATACAAATGAAGATCTGGAAGCATATTTTCATATTTCATGAATTATTCTGTTTTCAACAGCATAGATCCAGTCCTCAAAGGGGTGGTGCAGAAAAGACAGTGTATTTTCGCACAGTCCCTTACAACATATCCATTCTTATATTCCTAAAACAAGCCCCCCTCCATCCCAGCTTGACAATAATAGACAATTAAAAGGGAGGCTTTTCTAAAATATTGCCTACTTACAACTATTTTCTTCTTTCCTGTCCATCAAGTGACCCAAATTCTTTCTTATATTTGTCCTGCAAACCCTGTACACAGGCACATATATAAGAGTTTCAATTCCTTACAATCAGGTCTTTAAACTGACCATAGTTCTATAGATGATTGATGAACTGATTTAGCACTTAGACTTTCTAAGTTTTTGATCACAAACAAAACCAAATCCATTATAGTAAAAAAAAACATGTACTTGCATTGATCTATACAGTATCAGTGTTGTGCACCACTGTGTAATTATGCACTTATTTTGGGGCATACAGTGGAAATCCCAGTCTGGAATTCTGTACTCAACATTTGCATTAACAAAATGATATGTAGCTCCCTTTGCATGTTAACTTTAAAGACACTCCCTGTTGTGCTGGTTGAATTATGTGCATTTGAATGTAAGTACAGGTATTGGACCTGTTATCCAGAATGCTCGGGACCTGGGGTTTTCTGGATAATGTATCTTTCCATAATTTGGATTTTCATACCTTAAGTCTACTAGAAAATCTTGTAAACCTTAAACCCAACAGGCTGGTTTTGCTTCCAATAAGGAATGAGTATGTCTTAGTTGGGATCAAGTACAAGTTACTGCTTTATTATTACAGAGAAAAAGGAAATTGTTTTAAAAAATTTGGATTATTTTATTATAATGGAGTCTATGGGAGACATCCATTCCGTAATTCAGAACTTTCTGGATAATGGGTTTCCGGATAACAGATCCCATACCTGTACTGTATTTGGCAATGGCCCAATGGCCATCCCTTATCTCACAGTAGGAGGTTTCACTCATATGCACACATGTTACTAACAAGTCTAATATATATTTTGCTCCTTACTGTAGTGGGATTTAGTTCTGGGAAAGAATGTTCATTGTGGGCGAATTTAATAATTAGGTAGAGTCTGATGGCTAAGTTTTTTCATATGTGTTTTAGAGGCCCTACTGTTAGTAATCTGTTAGTAATACCCATTGTCTTTCTTGAATATCAGTATTGTATGGTTCTGTAAAACAAAGCTGGGTCCCAAGTGACACCCTTTCCATCTATTCACAAGAAGCTTTAAATCATCTTCTAGAATCAGACATGAAAAGGATGAAAGCACAGGTGCTTTGACACTTTACATGTGTCTTCTAGAACAAGAGTAGTGTATTTTGTAGAGCAAGGAAGAAATCACACACATAAATCACATATACAGAAATATCAAATACACGTAAATATTTCTGAAATACATTATGAGTTAGAGCATAATATGCCTTTAAACACAAAATATGGGCAAATTTATCATATAATGAATATGATATGTACTATATAATATATATATATATATATATATA
>CM044439.1:138759763-138770238 GCA_024363595.1 Xenopus borealis
GACCACAGTCCCAGTGTCTCTGACTTTCTCCTCTTTTGTGGGGTCTCAAAGACTAGCAAATGATACAAGATAGTTCTCAAAAAAGAGACTTCTCCGCAACTCTCTTTTTTTTTTATTCATAGTATATCTTGGAATCCAAGCAATTACAGATTTTAGTAATTATAAGGAACTTAATAATTTTTTAAGTTGTGTCAATTGATCAAATGTTGGAATAATCTTGATAAATTTATGGTAGTAATAATGAATTAATTCATCAATTAGCACAAGTCACTTTCACTGGATAAGGGAAAGTCCAGGTAGTATAATTAATTTAGCACCAGCACTTTATTTTTTATATTTATATAAGGGGTTATTTAATTGAATTAATAGTGTTTTAATGAATTGAATTAATAGACAGCATATCATATAAATTACAATTGAAATTAGCTTTAAGAAGTTTGAATGTAGAAACACATGCAGGTGTGTATCAACTGTATCTCATGGAAACTTTTTAACAGTGTATTTAAGCAACAAATAGGCTTTGTGAAAAGATAAGTTGGTCTGTCCACAGGTATCTTGTACTGAACAAAGAGAGAAATCTGACTTATGTCAGTGATAAGTTAATTTAATCAAATAAAAAGCAATCCCCTCTTGATCAGAATGAATAAATAGAATCAGTTAATAAGTTATAAAGTGCTAGTGCTTATCAAGTTTATACTGCGTGTATTGATTTAATCAGATAACTTATAATTCAAACGTCCTAAAAAGTTATCTTGAAATCTTAAACTCCTGATTATCAGTTCAGTGTTTTTCCATTTAATAATATAATTAAATAATTGTGGTTAATCACACCCTACACCATGCAATACCTCACGATTAGCCCTCCAATAATTAATTAAGTGACCACCCAATTAATGATACATTTGCTTATCAATCAAATAAAAAAAAAGAGAGAGCCTCAATTGATTGTGAGTAATTAAAAAACCAATGAATTAATCAAATAATCGTTTCCGTGTATAGTTATCCCATGTAGATTGTATAGAAAAGGAAAATGAGAGGGTCCCGTAGAAACTAATTGATCTTTGGCTACCTTCGGGACCCCACAAAGTTGGAGAAGTCTGTCACTCTGCGGCTGTGGTCTCGGTTTTTAACTATCGCTGACTGCTAGTAGAACTGACTATATTAGAAAACCACAAACCGCCAAGCGCATATAGAGATTTATAGATTCAGACAGAGAGGTTGGGAGAGCTCCCACGGAAGGAACGAGCTAAAGTATCAATTGCTTGAGTTCATCGTGAATCATGTAGAAATTTAGTAAAAGCAAAGAGAGAACAATTACACCTCTTAGTCTAAAATCAAGAAGTGCGTTTCGCATATAGCTTGCTCATAGGTATAACAAATAGGCAACAATATTTGCCATCTTATGTAGTGTGACTTAAGACCATATGAACGGTTCATAATTAGAGGGTAAAGAAAGCACTTCTTTTCTCTAAACAATAGAAATGTAACACATAAACCATTTGAAACTTGTACTGTTTGCATGGTTTTTATTTTAGTGTCTACTGGTTTTGACCTATGTCTTCTGATTCTTCCTCTTCTTCAAATATCTGCACATAATCTCTTCCAACTTCTCATTTCCATCTAATAAATATAATTTCTGCTTTTCTGGGCTGCAGTTCCTGCCACTAAATTGAGTAGACAGCGTGTTCCCAGTGTTGGTCCTTGTCACTGCAAGTACGACTTGATGGCTTACTTCCAGATCTGTGAACTTGAAGCCAATGGAGAGTAAGTCAACTTATTTGTCTTTAAATATGTGAAGCAATGAAAATCAGAAAAGACCATCAGAACATCAATTTTTTACTTAATTTTTTATATAATTATTATTTCATTATTGGTCTTTAACCAGGATTCAACTCAATGTTGAACTTTGTGAAAGATTTGTAATCAGCCAAATAAATTCAGCTGAACAAAATTGGAACCCGGGAAGTCCTATTTATCAAAGGTCAAATTTAGAATTCATGTGAATTTTTTTAAGTCGAATATATATTCACAATTCGACTGGATTGTTCGATTGAATGAATGGTTCAGACCAGAATATTCTAATCTTATTCGATTTGTATTTGATTCGTACAAATCGAATTATTCTCTAGAGAAAAAAAAACTTGAATGTCAGGAAGGCTATTAACTTCTCCAAATGACTCAACGGATCTCTGCCAATGACATGAACTCAGTGAATATTCAATGTAAGACTGTTTCTTTGGTGGAGGTGTGATAAATCTGAAATTTGAATTTAAATTCGAAAATGGGGATTAAAATTTGAATGTGTGAATGTTGAAACTCGAGGTTAGAGGAGCGGAGATGTTAGAAGGAGCTTTCTATAGACAAGACATTAAAAAATATAGACTACATTTTTATGGTAAATATTTATGTAAATATATTTCAAGAAATGTATACATAAAGAGCATTTTGTGGATTTTCTATACTTTCAATTAAGGAATCATAATGCAATGTAGCTATATCCTCAAGTGTTTCTTACTGCACATTTTTTACTTTGTAACATACCACTCTTACAGTTACATACCAGTATCAGTAGATCATGGAGTTGGCTTGCCTTGCCACGGAACATTTCTTCTTCACCAGGTACAGTTTCTTCTTACAGGTCTACCATTTGCATGAATTAAAATTGTGTTTATGAGATGACATCAATATATTGATATCAGAGAGGAGTTCTAACAACATATAAAGGCATGAAATTACATGCATTTTCACAGTTACAGAACTCAAGACTTCTAATATCTATTTTTCAGAGAGGGGTGCACAAATGAAAGTTTTATTAGTCATACATTAAAGCTTTTCTGCAGCATAAGTCTGCTTATCGTGTGCTCCATCCAACTGCAATTTGAATATATACACGAAGGTCTACTGGTGTGGCCTACATGGAAAGTAAGCACTTGACACAGGAGGAAGCATTGAACTAAATCGATTACAGTGACGAAAGTTTTATAAGTACAACAATAACAGTATTAGTAATAAGTTAGTGTTTGCGGTTTTGGTAATGTGTTGCAAAATGCCATATAGAAGTCACAGAACTTTTTAGATCCTTATAAATATATTAGTTGGGGGGGGGGTACATTATTCTGATGTCCCAATATAATAATACTATAATCTCAAATTTTTGGAATTTCTCGCACAGGGCATCCAGAGACGCATTTCACTGACACTGGTACATGAAGCTGGTGCTGAGCTGAAGTGGCTGGAAGTGCGAGAGCTGGTTGTGGGTGAGCACCACTGTTTAAATTGATTGAAAAACAGAGCTAGAACTAGGGGCACGCAGAAGAGCCACATGTCTAGGGCACAGTGCTGGGGGGTGCTGGGCGTGCACCTCTTTTCCCTATCTTCCCTTAGTATCAGACCATCTGAAGTCTGGAATTCTGGGTCTGTGCATGGTGGGTGTGTGCGCATGAGGAGAGGAACGGGTCGGTACATGGGTGCTTGCCTTGGACGCCCACAAAAGAAAAAGCAAAACATTTGTTTTAAATAAATTCTTTATTTTGTATCTTTGCATTTAATAAAGACATATTATGAACATATTTAAAATTTGTACATATTATAGAATCATTTGTGGTAAATCATAGTGTGATACAGCCGAAGTAAAGTCTATAATGTATGTATGTTAATTCTTATGTGTTTTTAACCAAACATGTAAAGCAAACAAATAGACATTGGGCAGAGAGTCTTATTCTTTTCATTCAATGTTCTCTATGTAGGAAGAGGATAACTAATGGTTGGGGTTTAAATCTTTGTTTCAGGACCAAGTTAGAGTTTAAACCTCTTCTTTGAATGTCATAACAATGACATTTAGATCAGTCATTCTTTGAGGGTCTGTGATATGAAACCCCTGAAAGTCTTGAGCAATACTTAACATCATCCTTTTCTTGCATACATAGAAACAAATGCATTAACTTGAGTTGTTCACTTAAAATTCAATCAAAGATTAAAAAAACAAGGAAAGCGCTATTTAACCTAATTACAAACACTGATTCATAATAAATTAGCCCCAAAGACTCCTATAAAGATGCCTGAAAAAGGTAACAGACATGGTGGCTCCATTTATTACAAAAACTGGTAAATATTGTAGTAATGTCCATTTTTGTAACCTTCTAGCTATTGAACAATAGAATCCATCATCCACTGGCAGCTTAATTTTGTTATGAGGAATCCTTATTTACATTTCTCTAGCACTTGAATGACTATAGGACAGTGGTTTACGTGGCAGTAATTTATGTAGCAGTTTTTCTGGAATTGGGCTCCATGCTTCCTGCATTGCACCTCTTTTCTTGAAACAGCCTTGTATAACACATTTCCTACTTTTATAAAACAAATAATTTCTGTAACCTTAGGTCGCATCCGGAATACTCCAGAGGCGGATGAGTCTCTTATTGACCCCAATATTTTGTCACTGAATATCCTATCTGCGGGGTATCGCCCCCCTGAAGGAGGTGATCGGTGAGTGATAATGTGGGTTTTGTAAAAATGCAAGTCGGAATCCCATGAAGCAGACACCAGGGGGTGTATATGGTGTGACTAGAATGTTAAAATGTTCATAGGAGGCGCTTACTAGGGATGAAGAGTCTTTTATATTGCTGTGTTCCCTTTACCTTTGGCTTTTGGCTTCTTCATTAAGCATGAATCAGAGAAATCTGGGCAGCAGCTTCCCATGCTTTCCTCATCCAGTCTTCCCAAACAAATCCTCTTAACTTATTCCCCATTCACACTCATTTCCTTCCATTCCTTTACACGTTCCTTTGCACAAATCCTCACATCCTCACATATTATTTAAAGTCACCTTCAAATTTAATTTCTAGCATTAATCATTGCAGCCACTCAATCTCCCGAGGCCTTAACATCTCTCTACTTAGCATTTTAAATAATTCTTTATTTATTAGTATAGCCATAGAATCCCTTGCACTATGACTTCTTCATTCTGTGTTTTTAGAATTACCACGAGGAGCACTTTTACACCTAAATTACATCCACAGTCAAGCAACGGTGTCTTTATTCCACTCATCTTCTCTTACTACATTTCAAAACTTTCCCCCAAAAAATAACATCACACTAAATAAGATCTATAAGACCCTTATTGCTCTGGCTCAAATGCTTAACTTAATATATCATGGAAGCTCTAATTTAAGAGGTCTGTTCACTCAGGAGTCCAAGTTGTATATTGACTCACCATTATATAGAGGGTATGCTACAACAAAATGGGAGTGTATACTATACTCATTTATAGCCCTCTTTCTTTTATTCTCATTGTGTACATGCCAATGTTATAAAAAAAAAGAAAATGTTTGAATAGATTATTTAAAGATAGAAGTGCAACCTTTCTAAGCAACCACTTGACATCTCCATTTGAATTCTGATCCAATTGGGCATTGGAGTAACTACAGCAGAAGCAGACCCTGTGGCTGCAGGAGGTTTATCATATCAGTTTTAATAAATATTGGTAAAACAAGTCAGCCTCTAGACATTTTGGGGGCCCAAAATAGAATTTGCTTTGGGCCAAGTAATATATAATTACACCACTGCCATTTGGCATGTTTGTTACTAGATTTCAATCCTAGCTGGTGGCGCTCATACCTGTATATCTGCAGTAGACGTTGCTTGAGTATAGACCCCCAGACCAATTCCAGCTAATGTTAGGGGCCATTATAAGGAAGCGTGGTCAGATTGTTAGACAAATGATATGGCTATAGTAAGCTCTTGTTGCCTGAAAAACAAAATGCTAACACTGTTACCCTTTTTTAAACTTTGGTAACTGTAAGGTGAAGTTGAAAAATAGGGTAATAAATGTTGATTGTATGTAATTGATTACTTTAAAGGGATACTGTCATGGGAAAACATGTTTTTTTTAAAACACATCAGTTAATAGTGCTGCTAATAATGCTGTATGTAACTGAATGGGACATGGGTTTTTACTATTGAGTGCTGTTCTTAGATCTACCAGGCAGCTGTTCTCTTGTGTTAAGCTGGCCATAGATGCAAAGATCTGCTCGTTTGGTGACATTGCCAAACAAGTGGATTTTTCCCCGAACGTTCGGCCCTATAGCTGAATGATAGGATTCCGACTAACACAATGGACTTCTGACAGGTCGGTCGAAAGAAAATCCGACCATCCCAATCGATATCGTGTCCAGATATCGGTCGGGAAGACCCATTGGAAGCCCCCATATACGGGCAGATAAGCTGTCAAATCAGTCTAAACGACCGATATCTTTATCTGCCCGTGTATGGCCAGCTTTAGGCAGCTGTTATCTTGTGTTAGGGAGCTGCTATCTGGTTAACTTCCCATTGTTCTGTTGTTAGGCTGCTGGGGGAGAGGGGGGCTGATATCACCGTAAAGAGTGACTGAAGCTTATCATAGCACAAGTCACAAGTGACTTGGGGCAGCTGGGAAATAGACAGTATGTCTAGCCCCATGTCAGATTTCAAAGTGAATTATAAAAAAATCAATTTGATCTTTTGAGAAATGGATTTCTGCTGGAGCAGCACTATGAACTGATGCATTTTGAAATTAAAAAAATCCCATTACAGTATCCCTTTAATGGTAAGAATATAGTTAATTTTTCAACACACCCTTGTTAGAACCACCTTTATCACATAGCTTACCATAACAGCTGGACAACTGGAAATCTGTTTAATGAGTTTTGCCCCCAACACTAACAGTTTCCTTATGCCTGAATGAATATGCTGGGAGACTTTTTGTGGCCTAAGAATATTGATACCAACATGTTGCCTGCACTAACGTCTCCTTATTTGTGTTTCAGGCAGTTTCTTGATTCTGACACTCCTAGGTATTTTTTTTAATCATTCCTAAGCCAACCTTTAAACGTCTTCCTGTCTTCTTCCCTTATCTTCCTTTTCCACGCTTTACCATTTATCATTTGTTATTATTTCATATGTTTCTCCATTCCCTCACTATTCCAAACTGCAAATCCAATCATTTCTACGCCTCTTTATCTGGCTTTCCATTAGCAACCTCCTTGGTGTGTGGTTCTATCTCATACTTGGGTATATTTTATTTTGCCTAACGCTAATGATGCATGTGGCACTGAGAAAGATTAGCCCCCCTATCAGCAACTTCTAACATCAGGAACAGGCATTTATACTCAGATTTGTTAGTCTGTACATTCTCAAAATCTGCAATTTATCTGTGTATAAAATTAGATATATATTTTGTCTTCATATATAATGTGTTACTTAAAACGGTAATATATACCTTTTAACCATAAGATACAATTACATAGAATGGGATGTATTAGTTGGTATCATTTGTATGAGTAGGCATTTAAAGGTAAGAAATGGTAAAATTATTTATTATTTTGTGTTTAATTTCTCCATGCCCTGCATAAAGTGATACATTCTTGATTCCCATCTCCCTCCCCTCCTCCAACTTTGGGTATCTGCACTCATTTCTCTTTTTTGGCCCTTGGCATTCACACTCTCTCACTATGTATTTGGGGCTCCTACCTGCAGCTGCCAATCCGGGAGGGGCACCAGGTACTCTCTTCTAATATTCTGTCTTCTTCTATCCTTGTCTGAAGTCTCAACTGCACTGCTTCCTCCTCCTTTTCTTGCCTCTCCTCTTACCTATTATTTTCCCCACCTCACAACTCTTTAATTTCCTTATCAAACTTCTCCTTGCAAGATGAGCTGTTCAGACAGTAAACAGGAAAATTCCAGTATGCTCTATATGCTTTTAATATTATTCTTCCACTCCAGTTCTGGAAGGGTAATATGTTTCTCAGTAGCACATTACTGCTTTAAATCCACAAGCCATGCCTCTTTTTGTCTCACTCTCTCTTCAGTTAAAACCTTGCCATTGGCTTCTCTTTTGTTCTCAGCTTATCCTACATCACATTTGCTGTTATTCTTGTTAAGACATTTCCTGCATCTTAAATAAATAACTGAGATCTCCTCAAGCTCTCTTTTTCACCCATATTGAACCTTTTGGTCCATAATTGACTGTAATTCATAGTTTCATAGGTCAGACTGGCTTCTTAACATCCATTGGCAACCTGACTAGCTACTCAGTCCATCTTCACCATAATGTCTTATTCTCTGGTACCCCTTCCTAGCCCCTGCTTCTTGTTTTCTAGTCTCATCATATATCCCAATGTATTTGCTTAACCAGTTCAGGTGCTTCTGTTTTTAATGTGAGCAGTTTCACATTTCTAAAATGTTAGTGTGTTAAAAGCAGTGGCCAATGTTTTACTGAGAGCTTCCAAGTCAAGTGACTCCAACATTTTTTTAGGTCAGGCAATTATTATTTCCCAAGGAAATTACATTTTAGTAACACAATGAACTCTGGAGGTTAAATCATATATAACTTGCTCCACTTAACACGGGCCATTGCAATAATTTTATGTATACAGACCCCTAAACATCTGTCTAAATATCTGCATGCTCAGTCAGCGTCTCTCTTGTTCTTTCTCTCTCCAGCGTGTCAGTCTATCTCTGCGTACCCATGTACTGTAAGGGTGTTTTGTACTTTGTGTTTGTATAGTCATAGCTTCTACAGACTACAATCTGATTACGGTTGAGTTTTTATTCTTAGAGTATAACAATATCTCATTGCCTCTATGGTAGGACATTCTATCACTTTGAGGTGGCCTGGGACAGCTCAATGCACAACTCTTTGTTGCTGAATCGTGTCACTCCATACAGAGAGAAGATCTACATGACTTTGTCTGCCTATGTGGAGGTGAGGCATCTAGAGCAAACATCCCAATGATATCAATAATAGCTTTTTTAAATGGAATTTCTTGTTCAGGCGTGTATTCATTCAAATAATAGTGATGACTTCTAGGGATTTGTCGTATTTATCTAGATGCTAACATTCAGAGCCATAGGAATAAATACTTTATAATAAAAAGAGAGTGTCTTTTTCACCTCCAGTGATCCCAATCCTCTCCCTACTGGGTTTTCTATATTATAAAAATTCACCAGCCCACCACCATCTTTGCAGACCTGGTAGAGTCTCATTAGTGCTACACATTTTATTATATGCAGTATATACGTGTATTAGACCTCAAAGACACAATTCCAAACAAACCTCACCTGCTGTTTTGGCCAATTGATACCTGGGTGCACATCCAGAACCTGTTCACAAGGGCTCTCCAGTGTACACGAATTTCTCTCCAATAGACAGCACTCCAATTACAATAAAACTGTCTTTATTTAATTACAGGACAGCAGTTCAATGCAACGTTTCGAGTGGTTCTCCACTCTTTGTCAAGCTGTCTGACTGGCTGTCTTTAGACCTCAAAGACAGACAGTCAGTGCTCTACTAGGTCTGTCAAGATGGTAGCGCTACTGCACAAGGGAAGGCTACCCCAATCAGTAGAATTTCACAAGAGAGAAGGGGAAGTGGAGGTTAGCGGCACCCCCAACAACTTTGAATTTTCATGTCCTTTTAAGGTGTGGGAAAATATGACCCAAGATAGTATGAAAATCTATAAAAGTATATAAATAAATGATGATGATGATGATGATGAAAGTAGGGAGCAAAGTTGAATTTCCTATTGTCTGTGGGACTGCATCCTTTTTATAGCCCATATAATTTTTTATTTTTTTTCTCAATCTGATAATGAAAAGCTGCTGTTTTGCTCTTTCACAGATGGAAAATTGTACACAGCCTGCTGTGATCACAAAAGACTTCTGCATGGTTTTCTATTCTCGAGATGCCAAACTCCCAGCATGTCGCTCCATTCGGAACCTATTTGGAACTGGCAGCTTACGAGCTTCTGAAAGGTGAGTTCACAGCGAACCATATTAATGTTCTTGCATAAAATGGGACTACGGCAGACCTAAACGACAATATCAGCTGGGCATTGGGTCATCATATGTGCTGAAAAAAATTTACTAAAGTACTACATTTATTTTTATTGCATGTACAACTTGCTTACCAAATTAATGTACATTTCATAAGGTTGCTTATTTTTATTCACTGCTAGTTATTGCATACAGACAGAGATTGTGTAGGTCCAGTCCTGTTAAACATTGCACATGCTGAGAGAAATGATTATATTGTTCTTTGTATGATGTAAATAGTGCAATGTCATTTGCAGAGAGATATGTTACCCCTGGTATTTTGCACCTCTATGTTTGAATGGTTTATGTATCTGCCTGCCATTGCATGCCCTCCAAGTAATATCACTAACCAGTCTAATGGGACTATTTCTCAAGCACACTGTTTCCTTTTTTTATTCAGATTGTATCATTCTTAAAAAGCATATACAACATACCATACTTATAATACAATTATGTGTATTAGAAAATAAAACCAGTAAACACAAATGAAAGAAATTAGAAAGAATGAAAAGCACACTATTAGCTGGACTTTGTGAGCTTGATATTTTTTTGTGATAAAGAATGTCTTTCTGTGAATAAAGAAAATATTGGATTTAATATGGGCATATACAGTTCACTCAGCAAAG
>CM044439.1:138794922-138810992 GCA_024363595.1 Xenopus borealis
GAGAACTCCCCACACCAGTCAGTTGAACTGAAGAAGCTGCTCGGATGAGCAGTGAAACATATTTCTCAGCAAATCCAGTTGTTTTCAGTTACTTGTGTTAGTTAAAAGAAAACATAATTTGAAGGAACCATTTTTCAGTGCTTATAAATGTATTTGTAAAGCAGAGTTAAAGGGAAACTTTCATGGGAAAACATTTTTTTTAAACACATCAGTTAATAGTGCTGCTCCAGTAGACTTCTGCACTGAAATCCATTTCTCAAAAGAGCAAACATTTTTTTATATTCAATTTTGAAATCTGATGAAAATGGGGCTAGACATTTTGTCAATTTCCCAGCTGCCCCGGTCATGTGACTTGTGCCAGCACGTTAGGAGGGAACTGCTTTCTGGCAGGCTGTTGTTTTTCCTTCTCAATATAACTGAATGGAACACAGTATGACATGGGTCATGGGTCAAACAGATTTTTTTATATTCAGTTTTGAATTGGGAAATTGACAATATGTCTAGCCCCATGTCAAAATGAAATATAAAAAAAATCTGTTTACTCTTGTGAGAAATGGATTTCAGTGCAGAAGTCTACTGGAGCAGCACTATTAACTGATTTTTTTTCCCATGACAGGATCCCTTTAAGCAGCATTTGCTTAACTCTTGGTTGTTACTTTTTAAATAATGTTGCGTTCCCCAGCAAAGACAGATCTGTTATGCAGCTGCCTTGTCTTACATTGTATCAACCGTCTGAACGATCAGGGCAGAGAAGAGACAGGGACAGACAAACATTACATTCAGTAGCAATACAAATACAATTAACTTGTAACATAAAAAATATAAAGCATGTATATTGCAAAGTTGCTTAGAATTATGTTTTCCTTTGCTTATTTGGCAAGAATTTGTACATGAAACACAGAAAGAAATCGCTAGTGCTGGGTCCTTAGTTACATCTTATCCTGGAACCCAACACTTTAGCCCCTCTTACCTGATCTGGAATGGTTTATAGCAATTCAAATTATTCCTTATTTTTGATGTTTGGGATAATTAATTAGGGAGGCACCGAATCCAGGATTTGGTTCGGTTTTCGGCCATTTTCAGCAGGATTCCGATTCGGCCGAATCATTGTGCCTGGCCGAACTAAATCCGAATCCTTAAAATTGTGACTTTTCGTCACAAAGCAAGGAGGTAGAAAAAAATTTTTTGCCGCGCACGTTGCCCTTCCTCTTATTAATTTGCACATACAAATTACGTTTCAGATTCGGTTCTGTATTCAACCGTATCTTTCGCAATGGATTCAGGGGGTTCGGCCAAATCCAAAATAGTGGATTCAGTGCATCCCTATAATTAATGTTCATGGCTTGGACCATTCTAAATTTCAATGAATAAATATGCAAACAATCAATCTGCCAGTTTGACTGATTCCTAAAACAATGTCAGTGGGTATAGTCTGCTTACGCTATACACTGAGGGGGTCGTGGTGCACAAAGCATGACACATGCAAACCATGATTTCGGGTCCTGATAGAGACTCAAAACACCCAGAACAACAGTGTATGTAAATTCCAAATAAATCAGCCCCTGGGTCCCCAAACATGGTGTCTTTGTAACCATACTCCAGGTATGATGTCTTCTCCTTACCTATATAACAATCAAGGACAAAACATATGCACACTCATTAGTTGGCAAGTTTTAATTAGATAAAAGTAAATGTGTTCCAAAAAGAAAACAACTATTCAACAACAGCACCACAACTCAGGAATGCAAAGCCAACCAGGGCATACAGATTGCAGGTTTGTGTTGGTATTTTGCCTTTCCAAGGAGAGTTTATTTTGAATAATTAGCAGCCAGTCCAAATACAATTTCAAATAAAAAAGAAATCAAGTTCACCAGATGTCAACTTCTCTTTTCTTCACTTTTGACATTGGGCTGCTTTGTGACACTTTCATCTATGCTGGAGTCACTGTCTGAATCTTCTCCATCTTCTTGCTCGGAGGCTCTGGATTCCGATGGCTCACCGGCTTCAGTAAGAGGTACCGCACCCTTGCGCTGGGGTAGAACACAAAAAAAGGCTTCCTTCCAATCTCTCTTTTCCAGAAAGGCAAGCATGATCTCAAACACTGCAAAGGAGAAGGCAATGTCATTGTTGAAGAGTGATAAGTAAGTGGTTAGTGTGCAGACCTCAAGCAGCGACTTACACATATGTATAACTCAGTTTATCTATGAGTTCTTCTGACGGAAACAATATATCAACACCAGCAGCCTAAAGGCAAAGTTCATTCATACACGGTCTGCAATAGCGCTATCCAACTTTTTTCCCATGTAGTTTGCTGGTTACAAGATGCAATACATACCTGTGGACTCGCTTATATTAAAACAAGTTATTGGAGCACTTGTGCAGGGAGGTGCTTCAAACGTCCCACATTGAGCTGCCTGCAACGCAATGAAACATTGCCATCTCTATGGCAACATGTTGCTCTCCAACCCCTTGGATGTTGCTCCCAGTGGCCTCAAAGCAGGTGCTTATTTTTGAACTCCAGGCTTGGAGGCAAGTTTTGGTTGTATAAAAACCAGGAGTACTGCCAAACAGAACCTCAATGTAGGCTGACAATCCACATAGGGGCTACCAAATGGCCAATCACAGCACTTATTTGGCACCCCAAGAGCATTTTTCTTTTACTTCTGAATGTTGCTCACGGGTTTAAAAGGTTGGGGATCCCTGCTTTAAAGGGATACTGTCATGGGAAAACATGTTTTTTTTCAAAACACAGTTAATAGTGCTGCTCCAGTAGACTTCTGCACTGAAATCCATTTCTCAAAAGAGCAAACATTTTTTTATATTCAATTTTGAAATCTGATGAAAATGGGGCTAGCCATTTTGTCAATTTCCCAGCTGCCCCGGTCATGTGACTTGTGCCAGCAAGTTAGGAGGGAACTGCTTTCTGGCAGGCTGTTGTTTTTCCTTCTCAATATAACTGAATGGAACACAGTATGACATGGGTTTTTACTATTGAGTGCTGCTCTTAGATCTACCAGGCAGCTGTTATCTTCTGTTAGGGAGCGGTAATCTGGTTACCTACCCATTGTTCTGTTGTTAGGCTGCTGGGGGGGGGAAGGGAGGGGGTTATATCACTCCAACTTGCAGTACAGCAGTAAAGAGTGATTAAAGTTTATCAGAGCACAAGTCACATGACTTGGGGCAGCTGGGAAATTGACAAAATGTCTAGCCCCATGTCAGATTTCAAAATTAAATATAAAAAAAATCTGTTTGCTCTTTTGAGAAATGGATTTCAGTGCAGAATTCGGCTGGAGCAGCACTTTGAAAAGAAAAAAAAAGTTCCCATGACAGTATCCCTTTAAAGAAGATCGTGTCATTTTGTTTCGTTGTGTTGCTTACCATGATTAACTGCCAATACTTTGCGACTGTTCATTTTCACAAAATTTCCAAGTGGCAGCTGAGCATGACTGATCCCAAGTTCCAAAGCTTTCTTGTACGTGATACCCTAAAAGATTTGAAGATTGATATATTAAAAGATTCTTTTATTAAAAGAATAAACACTTTGGGGTCTATTGAAGATTGCTTGTGCTTTTTGGCACAAGAAATCTTTAAAGGAAATCTATACCCTCAAAAAAGAAATACTTGAGCAACAGATGGTAGTTTTCGGTTTATGATTACCCAATGGCACATGCTATTAATAAAGTATATTCTTATGAAAATGGTTTATTTACATGAAGCAGAGTTTTACATATGAGCTGTTTTATGCAATATCTTTTTAGAGAGACCTACATTGTTTGGGGGGTATCATTTTCCTTTAAAGGGGTTGTTCTTAGACTTAGAAAAAATTGTAAGTTTTTTTTTCCCAAAATTCTCCCTTCATTTAGTGCAGTGGATAGGAATTGTCAGACGGTCCCTAACTTCTGGCAGGGAAACAATCATACTTATGAACAGCAGGGGAAGCCCCTGCCTTACTTATGCAGAACTCAAGCAGCTTTGTTTTTTGATCATTTATGACGATCCCTAAGGAGCCCAGACCACACTGAGCATGTGTATGTAGTCTAGTCTTGCAAAGATGTATAACAAAGTTACAAGATGACAGCCCCCTGTGGCCAACTTTGAAAGCATAAATCATTTGTTTGATTAGGCTTTTGTTGCAGTAAGTTCATGTTTAGTATACAACATACAGCATTTCTAGCCTTATTCTATTTTACACTTTCCTTGCCCTTTAAAGTTGGAGAGGCTGAAGTATGAAAATCATAATCGGTCCCTGAGGAAGACCGATTACGGTCAAAACACATTGGGCTATATCCTCAAAACGTAATTTTCTTTTGATCGAATAAAAACTTTATTTTTTATTAAAGAGTGTGCTCTCCACCTTTCTTATTTTGCATCTATATTTTCGGAGACCTATGGGTAGCCTCCTGGGGTATGAGTACTCAGGGTCTGCTAATAGTAATTATTTGAGAATCTAAGAGCTTGGCTGAACTGAATCAGAACCCTAAAAGTAAAAAATTGCCACATGCATTTCCGGGTGTGCAGAGTATTTGGATTGTGAATTCAAAAATGAGGATTCAGCTGCACCATAACTAACCAGGTTTGGGTGTCCCTTCAGTCTTTTTATCAATTTAAATTCATTTGTTCATTATTTAGGAAAGTGAGAAAAAAATGCATTCAACATTTGCAATCAAATCTGAGGAAATAAAGGCAGCAAAGAATGTATTTCCTAATAAACCAACTAGAAAATCAACACTGAGCTTTATATGCAATATACCGGGAGCATTGAGTTAGAGGAATATCTACCTTGTGATGATTGTGGTCTACCAGGCCCCCAATAATGTAAGCTTTAGTCTCATCCAGCTCGCTCAGTACTTCCGGGGAGTCCGAGGTAAGATAAACAAGGTCTTCCTTCCTCATGAGGTCTTTGTAATGCTCTGGCTCAATATGAATATCCTATAAGTGAGATTATCAGAGACTGGGCTTCAGTGATGGTCTGAAAGTTCTACAAGGATTCCACTTTTTTTTTTGTTTATAAGATTAGCTCCCAGTTAGGATTATTACTCAAACCAGCAGCTGCTGTAAAGCAATACTACAGTGCAATATTCAATATTACAGTTGCTAGAATTTTCCTTTAGGGCAATTAATGCCCAGAGCAGTTCTATATTTTCACTCAAAAAGCAAAATGACTGCCAAGGTGCCCAGGACACCCATACTGAAAGAAGCATCTGCTCACCCTACTCCTTGAACTGGCAATGGGCATCTAAATCCCAGTTTTTTAACCTCCCATGAGAAGGACAGATGCTGACTCAAAGAATATGCTATAAACAAATGCAACTGCAAAGATATGAAAAGGGAATATGTTTCTTGAAGGAAAGCAAGTACTGGTCTCTGTACATTGTGCTAGCCAGTCCCTAGTCTACCCTGAAACAGAATGTATGAATTCCCTCTATTAAGGGGTTGTTCACCTTCCAACCTTCAGTTGTTTTCAGATAGTTCACTAGTTTTTTAATTACCTACTATTAAGTCCTGCAGCGGGTTGGGTACCCTGCGGGTTGCAGGTAGAATTTCCTGGTGTGGGTATAGATATGGGTCGGCGGTTCTGCGGGTTGGGCTGCATGACTTCTCAGTAGCAATTATTTTACTAATTTTTCTGACCACGCCTACTTCCAATGATGTCACTTCCATTTACAATGACAGCCCTTCATGATTCTTGATTGGCAGCATGACAGCACTTCCTGATTCTTGATTGGCAGCATGACAGCACTTCCTGATTCTTGATTGGCAGCATGACAGCACTTCCTGATTCTTAATGCTCAGTGGGTAACGTGTCCAGGTTGCAGATAAGGTACTTGCGGGTCGGGTAGCGGGTCCAGGCAGGTAAGAATGCGGGTCACTGGACTCTACTTACTATTATTATACCAGGGGAGGGGGCACCGTAAACTGTTCTAATTTGATACATTTAGTTGAAATATTTCTTATCTTTGTCGCTGCTCAGCAGAATCCAAGTTTCATTACAGGCAGCTGTTAGAAATGATACAATAGTTGCTAATACTCCAGAGATGCTGCTGAGAAATGAAACAACTAAATGTTGCAAAATTGTAACAGTTTAGAGTCTGCCCCTGGATTGCCGAGTTGCCAGACTCATGCCAGAGACATTAAACTTTAATTACCAATTATGGTAAAAAAAACCCTTTAAAACAAGTATCTGCCATCAGATAAGTAAAGTGAGGTGAAGACTTAAAGGGAATGTCAACCCAGAAAATAATGTTGTATATGTATTGCTATTGAAAGCAGTGTTTGTCTGTCCCTGCCTATTCTCTGTCCTGATGGCTCAGACTGTTGCAACATTGTTTAAACAGTAACAACCTGGAGTTAAGCAAATGCTTTCAATAGCAACTGTTTTTTACACATAACTTTTGTAAAAAAATGTATATTAGAACATCTTTATTTTGGGGTTGCTTTATCCTTTAAAGAGAACTAAACCCTAGACCACCTCCACTGCCTGCCCCATTGCACCCCCTTCAATCTTCCTCCCTGCAGCAGCTATTCTTTTTATAAGTCGACCTATCTCCTGACCAGCTATAAATCTGCAGAGCTGTGCAGTGCAATTCAAAGGTGCCATCTTCTAATCCTCTTCTCAGTTGTCGATGTGGATCTTGCGGGAGCATGCGCAGTAGATGCTTATTCAGTGAACTGCACATGCTCCTTTAAGATACATGTAGTCTGCTGCAGGCAGGGATCTTGGAAGGGGGGAATAGTGTGGGGAGCGGAGGGGGCCTAGGGTTTAGTTCTCCTTTAAGGTTAGACAAGGTTTCCTGATTCTAATCTAAGACTAAGAAATAATTTCTTGTTGTCCATTTCATTTGTTGCAAAAGCCTTAAAGTTTTACAGTTCAGCCTTTAGAAAAGTAGACAAGCTTTATTTCTGATAACTACGGATCATCAAACCTTGGGAAGGTTATGACACATTGATGCATACTGCCAGGTACACTTTCAGACAGAAGTTGCATTTACATTAGCAATGGTTGTGTTATAGTGGAAGATAGGGCCGGCATAAACATGTGTGCATAGCTAGTGAAAGACTATAAAACAATTACTTTTATCTGTTTTCCTTAATACCTTCCAATTGATCCATCCTTTGTCATATTCATCCATGTTACTTTTCAGCTGCCCACCATGACTGGTCAAATACAGCTGAAAAACAAGACCAGAGATTAAGTCAAGCCATGTAATTACATGATATTGCTCCATGTAACCATGTCAAAAAAAAAAAGGTTATAATGTCTGAAACCAGAGAACATCTTTGTGTAAGGATAGTAAGTTCAGTAAGATTTCATTTTACAAAAAAGATCAGTGTCTAGAACAGGTATTCAGAGTAGCCCTTAAAGGGGATATGCACCCATATAATTTCTGTTTGTCCCTACCTAGCAATTCCCGAGACTTTACCAGCCTACAGAAACAATGTTTCAGAAGTCAGTCAAGACTCGGGTTCCCACAATGCCTCACACTAGTGTCTGTTAACCACTGAACATGCAAGGCATTGTGGGAATTGGAGTCTTGGATGGAGGAGAGCAGATGCAATAACTGAATTGTACGACTAGCCTTGGAAAGGAAAGAAGAGAAAGAAACACTGGAAATCTCTACAGTGGAAAGTTACTTTCACCTACTTTCTATTCAATCCCATGGGATTTTTAGTAGCGTATTTAGCAAACAGAGATCTCTAACGGTCACCCATTGATAAATGCAGCTCCTAACAAAGAATAGTGGACAATACAGTGCTCTGTGCAAGGGCAGGGGTATCTCGTCACCTGAACAGGATGGACTGCCCGTCGATTCTCAGCATAACATCGTCTAATTTGCTTGTTCAGCTTTTTAACATCCTGAATCACAAGAGAAAATCATGAAAACAGTCATTCATGTCATTACGTTTGGAGCTGTAAGAGATGATGCGAGACGAGGCTTACCCGTAATGCCATCAATTCATCGAAACTGCAGTCTATAACCAGACGGAGTGCACTGGGCTGGACTTCATGGCGGAATCGTTTTCTACTGTTAGCATCACCACTGTGCTCCACCTGAGCCTGGCGATCCTGTTTGCGCTTTTGACGTTTTTCCTTCCGCTTCTGCCTAAAGAGGAAGATGTGCAAATGAAAAGTGATATTTGTCCCTTCCTCTGTCTAGGAACAAAAAAGTGTGTATGGAGCACAATGGGACATTGTTTGAACCCAGTGCATTATGTCGACACCCCTATGCACAATGGAGCACCAGATTTTTCACAAATCCCGTCTGCTTGCAAACATTTGTGGCTGAATTGGTAAATTACAAGCAAGTTGAACATGTGTGGTTACGAGTTAGTCAAGTGCTGGCACTGCAATGCTCACACTACTAGAAACACTATGAATGCAATGCATTAGGCACACATCTGTTGCATGTGCAAGAGTGACACAAATGGAGCGTTGGAAATAGCAGGCAGCTCCCTTGCACCTGTCCACAAATATAGAGGCGCCTGCACTGAGGTAAAGATCTTTAGAAAAAGAATTTTAATGGAAGCAGTTGTATTTTTGCACAACACCTATCAATGGAACATAAGCCCTATATTATTAAATATAGGAGAATTCCATATATCAAACTGTATGCGCTTTTCACTGATGTTTTTGTGGCACAACAATGGGAAATGTACAAATTAGGCATATTACTATTATATCTAAACCATATTATTATTATTACATATAAATAGGGTATTAATGACCAAAATTCAATTTCTCATTGGGTAATATCCATTAGGGATGTACCAAATCCAGGATTTGATTCAAAATTCGGTCAGAATTTTGCCATTTTCTGCATGATTCAGCAAAATCCTAGTGTCTGATTGAACCAAATTCTTAAAATTGTGACTTTTTCTCACAAACAATGAAGTGAAAAAATGTATTAACGGAGCACTGCATGCACAATTCTCTTGGATCCTTCCTGGCACTAATATGCATATTAGGCTTTGGTTCGTGATTCAGCCAAATGTTTCATGAAGGATTCGGGATTTGGCCAAATCCCAAAATAGTGGATTAGGTGTATCCTTAAAGGAAAAGTAAATGTTTTTCTTTCTGTAAATTTGCTCTAAACAGCCCCCCAGATTAATGTACCTTAGTCCCTGCTGCAAGTCTACTCTGGTTTCTTTGTTATCAGCAGCTTGTTTCCCCTTCTTCTTGGTGCAGAGTGAAGCCCCGCCCCTTAGTTTACTGAGCAGTGCATTTGCTGCTGTTCCACAATAGAGAGGAAGAGGGAGCCAGTGTTTCATTAGTAAGCTAGTTTCCCCAAGCAAAAGGTGCTGCACACACTGGTCTCTGCTATGTCATAGTATGCAAATGATCTCCAGGACTAGTCACAGAGATAAGGTCAGCTCAGTAAGCTATGGGGCGGGGCTTCACTCTGCACCAGGAAGAAGGGGAAACAAGCTGCTGATAACACAGAAACCAGAGCAGACTTGCAGCAGGGACTAAGGTACATTAATCTGGGGGGCTGTTTAGAGCAAATTTACAGATAGAAAAAAAAAAGGTTTACTTGTTCTTTAATTGGATATAGGATCCATCTTTCAAATAACATGCATTAAAGGAAAAGGAAAGTAATTTTATACGTGGGGTGGCAAATGTTAGGCAATATATTTACTTACCTGAAACCCTGGGCCGGTTCACCTACCAGGAGACAGCTACGCCAGCCTGGTATTCTTCCAATGAGCATCATGGAGAGATTCTCTTCCTACTTCTTCTTTCAGTTTGCGGCTGCTCATGTACAGTAGAGTCAAAAGCTGAACTTTAATGAAAAAGACAGCTATTTAGGTCTAATGCACATGCGACTGCCCCTCGAAATTTGAAAAAAGAAGAAGAAGAAAGCCGATCGCTCTGTGGTGCTCACTGTAATAACCCCAGGCCGTGCAGTTTTCTGCCGAAAGGAGCACCGGCCCGGGTGTCAGGTAAGTCATTACAATCACTTGGAAGTACTTAACTTTTGGCATCCCCAAGTATAAAAAAAATGCCTTGCTTTCTCCTTTAAAGTAAGCCTCTTGCTGTGATACCTACTTTCGGAGCTCTCTTTGGTCTTCCCATTGTTTCTGTTTCAGAATCTTCTTCATTTGTCGCTTTGACATTGCATCCTGAGTCTTGCAATCACCCCTTAGGGCAGAGCTGTTTTCTTGTAAAGGTGTACTGTTACCAGCATTTGGTGATGCGAGTGCTTCTTTATTATTTGGATCTACACAGCATTTGTTGGGTTCTGCTACAGCTTCCGAGGACATTGTCTCCAATCAATAAGTGACCTTTCAAAAATATAATTCTTGCTCTCACACCTACAATTCATAAGACAATGGTTACTACAAGTGAACATCAGGATTAAAGACGCACCCAATTCATGATTCTCCTGACTTTCCAGCAATGTTTGCCAGATTCCACTGAATCCTGTTTCAGCCTTATCTGAAGTCTTACCCCCATATGTAATAAAAGGAATTATTTTGCCCAGGCGCAGTAGCTCATAAACAATAAGACGTTTGCTAAAAGAGGTAGAGAGCCCTGGAGTGGTGTAGACTGAGGCTTACGGACACAATAAATATTTGATTACATTGTCCTGACTTCCTCTGTATCTTAGCTATCATTTTGGAAAAAGCGTCTTTATAATGAAGTTCTATTGCCTGAACTTCACCTTGTTTGCTCTGAAGAAACCCAACAGCTTCATGGTCACAATATGCACATCTCCTCATGTTCTGCTTACTGCTGCTTCTCTTTTTATATCTAGAAATGTGTTTATGCTACAGTCAAGACAAAAGCGGAAACCTGGATAATATATTCTATTCTATATATATATATATATATATATATGCTAGTGAGACTGCTATAAATTGCTATAGCCCAGCTCTTTTTATTGTACCTGTGGTAGCTGCTTGTGGCTCAGTGTACTCTGTCTTGAATCTGTGACCATAAATACAGCACCTTGGCCTCTTCCCTGTCATGCACCCTCAGGCTCAGGAGTCCCATCTATTAAACTGCATAAAATTATTTACTTCTGAAACAGAGTAAAATAAGTGGTTATCTATAAAGCTGTGTATTTATCTTAGGGATGCACTAAATCCACTATTTGGGATTAGTCTGAATCCCCGACTCCTTTGTGAAAGATTCAGCTGAATAATAAACCAAACCCTAATTTGCATATGCTAATCAGGGCCGGGAAAGGAAAAAGTGGGAACATTTTTATTTTTTACTTCCTTGTTTTGTAATGTAAAGTCACAGGATTTCTTTTCTCCTAATTTACATATGCAAATCAGGATTTCATTTGGTTCAGCGAAGCACAAGGATTCTGCCAAATCAGAATAAGGATTGCTACCTGTCCATTTTTTTTTTTTTTTAAGGGCTGCCCGGGTCAAAACTGCCTGACTGGTTTTCCAAATTAGGAAAACAGGACAGGGATTCCCTATGATTGACACGGCGATCGGCCAATCGCCACATCATAGTCTCCACCAGGCAAAAAGGTGGCAACCCTAATCTGAATCCTGCTGAAAAAGGCTGAATCCCAAACCGAATACTGGATTCAGTGCATCCGTAATTTCTCCTCATGCAAACAAAGCTACAAATGCGTGTTAATTATAAAAAATGTGATTCGACACCTCCTGTCGCAGTAAAGCAGAAAGCGGTTCCATGCTAAATTGCTGGCAGAAAGCACATGAGCTGAGAGGGCTACATACCAATATTAGAACTACAAAAACACACTTGTTGGTTGAGGAATGAAACGTTACATGGTAGAGTGAATTATTTGCAGTGTAAACTTCATAATTTAGAAATAAAAACTACATCATAAATATCATGACAGAATCTCTTTAAGTCTACTAAAAAAAAATATGTAAATAAATACAATTGAAACATTAATTAAAACAAACCGGATTATTTTGCCTCCAATAAATGTAATTATATTAAGTTTAGATCAAGTACAAACTACTGTTTTATTATTAGAGTAAAAGGAGAATTTTGATTAAAATTGAGTCTAGGGGAGACAGTCTTCCCATAATCCGGATCTTTCTGGATAAGGGGTCAGTGGATCCCCTAAAACAGGCACTTTACACAATATGAAGTCTGGGAAAAGAGCAGACAGCGACTGACATTCAGAGCACAATGTGCGGCGTAGTATTTGATCGCTGTTTTCACCACAGCTTGACAAATAGGCCCCTCAGCGACGTCCCTACAGCAGGGAATGCACAGACCTCACACTGGAGCAACAAACAAATCACAGCCACTGGTTTTAAAAAATAACATTTGTCCGGGACTACAACTACAAAACCCATTGAACACGTGAAAACCCAGCACTATCCCTCAGCATCAGCACTTACATCAGAGGAAGTAAGCTTGTGTGCTCCGAGGCGAATCCCTGCACTGTTTTAAATAAAGTTTCACACAAAAAGGGAAAAGAAAAAAAAAATTAGACGGCAAACCCTGATTGGTCATCTTTTAGCAAGCCTCCCATCAAACCACTTTGGTGATAGGCTTATCTGTTCACGTGGTGGTGTGTATGGCGCATGGGTTTCCGCCCAAAATCAAACACTGACGCTGTCTGTTGTCGCGATAAGAGAGTGGGCTTTTAATTTTTGGGTCAGGGTCCGGGACTCTTGGATGGATCTGTACGATGAACTTCCCGAGCCTCCCCGGGCCCCTGGTGAGTAGGCTGGTTGTGACGGAGCAGCGTGGAACGCAATAAGTGCGGTGTGTGGAACGCAAACGAAATATATGTGGGGTCTATGGCCCCTGCCCGGGCTTGTTTGCTGCGTTATAGACTAGAATACAGTGATGAGCGGCGGATATTAACCGTGGCACGCTTTAGGGCATATGCTGATGTGCCAGTGTTGATTTCTGCTGCTCTCTCTCTCTTATAACATTGGAACTCCCTGTGACCAGTGGGCGATCTGCTGTTAGTGGGTAAAGGGGAGTTCATCTGGGCCCATTATGTGCTGGGGCAGATGCTCTGGGCTCCCACTGTCCCTAGGGGATAATAGGTAATAAGCAAATGTTACATTACTAGTCACTATATTCAACTTGATAGACAACTGTTGGGCATCACTAGGTTTCATTGATTGCACCAAAGACTGAGCCATCCTGACCTGCCAGTTGATATGTAATGTTAGCCCTGTGTCTGTGTGTATGGAGTTTCATATGGTGACACATTTAAAAGGATACTGACGCATTTAAAAGGATACTGACGCATCCGTTAATAGTGCTGCTCCAGCTCTCAAAAGAGCAAACAGATTTTTTTAAACTTAATTTTGTAATGTCAGTTTCCCAGTTGCCCCCAGTCGTGTGACTTGTGCTCTGATAAACTTCAGTCGCTCTTTACTGTTGCACTGCAAGTTGGAGTGATAGCACAGAATTCAATTCAAATAAAAAAAAAACTCTTACATTCACGGCCCTTAACAATGAAGCCCTCCCCATATTTCTTCTCTAATCTCCAAATACTCTCCTTCATGCAACCTTTGCTCTGCTTCTGACATTTTCCTTGCTTCTTCTATCATCTCTTCTGCCCATTCCCGTCTACAAGACTTCTCTCTGGCTTCTGCTTTTCTCTGGAACTCTCTGCCTCGAGCTGTCAGACTTTCTTCTTCTTTTCAAGTTTTCAAATGCTCCTTAAAGACCCACTTGTTTAAAGAAGCCAATTCAATGTACCTTTATTAAACAATCATTGCTGTATCATAAGTCACAAAATTGTTTTCTAAAATCATAATGTCTCAATTGTACCCTAAACTGTAATCCTATTGTACTTGTTTGTTATCCACCATTTATTCCCTGTTTGTTATAACTAAGGTAAAGCACTGTGCATCTTGTTGGTGCTATATACATAAATAATGATATCACCCCCACCAGCAGCCTAACAACATAACAATGGGAAGGTAACCAGATATTTGATTAAAATAACAACAGTAATGTTTGGATAACCGGTTTCCACATAACAGATCCCACACATGTACCAGTAAAACGATGACCAACTTGAGCAGAGAATCAGGAAGCTGCCATTATTGTCGGTGTACCTTGATATGGGGTTCCTGTTTTTCCTAATGGAAAAGCAGTGCTAGACTAAATAAATAACTTTTTTTTTGATTGCACAGGGCTGTGTTTTGGTGCTACCCATGAAACTCTCTTCTTCCTTCCTGCCCAAGAAAATGAAAGTCAGATTTGGAATTGCTGTAATAGAAACTTTTTTTTTTCTCTGTTCAGTAGTTTTGCATGTAATGGGATTATCCTGTAAAATTAAATGGGCACGTCTCAATTTTCTTGCAGGTCCTGCAGTGTCGCCATCTGAAGCCGGACCCCCAGACAATAACCCCACTATGAAACGGAAAGCGGAAATGACAGACTCTGACAGCTGTGAAGGGCAGCACCAGGAAAAGAAAGTTTGTAAAGGTTTTCACACAACTCAAAACTGCACATGGTGTTTGTGCTTGAAACGCTATGTCTTCAGTGTTTGTCCATTTTGTTGCTTGTTGCCTGACTCTTAAATGTCAAATTTTACAGAAAAAATACAGCATTTTCCCATGTCATCTAGACATTATCATATAATTCTGTCTGTGCAGGGAGAGAAGGTGTATGCATTTTCTTCCAATAGACAGGACTCCAATTTCAATAAAACTGTCTTTATAGGACGGCAACTCGATGCAACATTTCAAGTGGCACTCCACTCTTTATGAAGCTTTATGCTTCCACTTACACAGAAGCCCTTTAGGAAGTTAGTCTACTGTCCGAAAGCAGCAACAAGCTGGCTTCCAAATTCAGAGAGCGGAAACACCAAGAATAGGGTGATTTGAATAAATAAGTGTCATCCCCAGCCCTATCAAGTCCTGTTACATGGTCATTTGCCATTTAAACTACTGATCTCGATGAACCGCTGATTTGTTTTGATTGATCTAGTAGGTTTCAGGTAGGAGTAGAATGTAACTTTAGTTTCAGATTTAGGTACAAATTTTGCCACATTTTGTGCAAGAAAAAAAAAAAAGTTTAAAACAATAGGCACAGGTTCAGTAGTGATGTGCGGGCTGACCCAATACCTGCAGGTTTGGGTCAACCTCGCAATGCTTTCCATGGGCAGGAGCTGGTTGAGCTCTTCTACTGCTCTCCCCACCCACCACCTTCCGACTTCTATAGGTGCACCTGCTCACCCCGCCCCCTTTGTGACATCATCACCAGGGATGGTCAGTGTCAGTCTATAAAAGGAACCCAGAAGTGCGGGTGGGCACGGGCTGCCGGAGGGCGGGTTAGGGACGGGTGCGGGTCAGGAAACCCCTGACCTGCACATCACTAATGTTCAGCACAAGGTTTGTTCATAAATTATTGGGGGGGGGGTGTTAAAAGAGTCAGAAAGGCAAATACTTTAGTTACAAAAAATGTATATTACTTCAATCTATAATGTGTAAAAAAAGCAAAAGTGTGTAGAAATCTGAAACCAGCTCCATAGTTGTGTCTTGCCAAGAAATGATTTTAGATTTGCACCCTAGAGTGCTTGGGGCCATGACAAACCGGATATAGCAGAGAAACACATGAAACTGCCCATGCAACAACCTACTGGGGGCCACACTGCTACTACAGGCAGATTCCATTTAAGTCACTGGGAGGCGGCAAGCACAGTTTTGTATACTCTTGTGCAGTTGCAAGAAGTGTTGCATGTTTATGGCAGGCACTTATTTGTGGGTTGGGTTATAAGCTTGTTTTGCAGTATTTTTATATACTTTGTTTAGTTGGAGTGTGAAACAATGGAAAGAGAGAAACTACATTGTGTTTCTTTAATCTTTCATATTCCCTTGTTTAGGAATCATGTGTTTGAAAGCCCATGTTGCTGAGCGTCGAGGGGAGCGTGAAGAATTACAGGATGCACATACCATCTGTGACCTCAACCAAGATTGCCAGCCCATGCCATCTGACCTGTAGGTTTTCATACACCATTTTGTAACTGTTTCAGTACTAGTAAACATGTCACAGCATGATCACAAGGCAGGCCAGAACACACAATGATATTTGTATTGGTGCCTTCGATTCTATGTTGACTGACAGCTAGAGAATTAAAGTTAAAGGGATACTGTCATTG
>CM044439.1:138824737-138837254 GCA_024363595.1 Xenopus borealis
TACTAAAAGTTAACTCAAAGGTGAACAACCCCTTTAACCAGATTTCATTACAAACAGACCCCAGTCATTAAAACTTGAAACCTGGCCTGTTTCAGATTCAGAAGTTCATCATGAACTGGTCTTTAAATGACAGTCTCCCGGAGAGGGTTGAACAGGAAGCTTAAGGCAATAATCCAGTTTTACAATGCCTTTTATTTTTGCTGGGTGTTGCTGATGCTGGCGACCATAATTTTTTATTGAAATAATATGCGACTCACCAATATTCAGTCTTGAATTGAAAGCATAAAGTCCACTATATGGGGCAGTATATCTGCCACTGGTAAGATTAAGACCTGCTCCTCTATTAAATGAGCCGTCTTCTTGTGCCTGTGAGAAGAGAAAGCCATAAGAAGTGAGTATTTTGTATTTAAAGGAATTGTTCAGTATAAAAACTGGGTAAATAGATAGGCTGTGCAAAATTCTAATATAGTTAATTAGCCAAAAATGTAATGTATAAAGGCTGGAGTGACTGGATGTCTAACATAATAGCTAAAACACTACTTCCTGCTTTGCAGCTCTCTTGGTTTCCACTGATTGGTTACCAGGTATTAACCAATAAGTGAGTCATAACTATTTTCTTTTGAATCTGAGCTGCATGCTAAAGAGAATTGCGAACTCACTGAACAGTTATGTCCCATGTGGCCCTCCTTAAAGTCTCTGACTAACTCAGAATTGAAAAGAGCTGAAAAGCAGGAAGCTATTATGTTACACATCCAGTCACTCCAGCCTTTATACATTACATTTGTGGCTAACTAACTATATTAGATAGATAACTATATTAGATAAATTTTTTTGCACATCCTATCTATTTATTTTTACACTGAACTGTTCCTTTAAGCAGTAAATATCTGTCTCTGTTCATGATCTACTACAAGTGATGTGAATACTTTACAGTTGCCTATTGGTTAAAACTGCATTTAAATGGATTCACCTTAAGCTATAACTTTTAGCAGGTGGGCCTTGAGATCAGACAGAAGTTTAATGGACAAATTATAAAAAATCTAGTTACTTATTTACAGTACAACAAACATAAAAGCAGCAAATTGACACCACACCCCTTCCAATTTGGCAAATTTATGCCGCTCTACTTCTGACTGATACTTCTGAGATACATGGTTGAACGGTTAAACCTCCCTTGAGTCCTAGAGCGGGTTGGGTACCCAGAGATTCCCCAGATGTGGGTATAGATGCAGGGTTGTGGGTCTTATCTATATTTCTTATATTATCTATATTTTACTCTTTTAGACGTTCTTTAAAGATTTTTTTGTGCCCCACCCATTTCTGATGATGTCAATTGCAGTTTGTTGCAACTGAACTTCCTCTTTAATGGTGGTCAGCAGGTCATAGATCAGGTTGTGGACAAGGCAAGGTAGGTAAAATTGCAGATCCAGGTTTAAATAATTGCTTCTATGCAACCGCAAGACTACCTTGGTGTCCGCTCCCCCTCTTCTATGCTTGCTCAATATTGTAACACATCCTCACACTTGCTGTCCCCTCTATAGGTTTCTGGAAAAAAATATGACTCCCTGACTAGTCAGTTTGGGCCACTTGGATTTCAGCACAATGAATTTTGTGATTACTGTTTATTTCTGCTTACTGGGAAATGTACTAAGACAACCGTATATATATTGATACTCTTTCTTTTTCTTCCAGTCACTTCAATAGGGAATGCCAGGCAGTGCAAATGTGAGCTCTATTGGGGGTTAAGAAACTCTCTAGTAAGGGTTTTCATGGCAATGCTTTCACAACTGGGAGCACTGGGAGGAGATCATGGACACTTTTAGCCACCTGAAAATTGCTGGGTTGGAAAATATCCCATGTTTATTAAGGTGCAAGGAGTCAATTCTGTACAAAAATTTGATTTAAGAACCTAAACCTAAAAATACCCTTGCTTCCAGAGATCTTACTGGGCATGTGAATGTTATTATGACAATGGCTTGGTATTCTTCTTTACATACATCCTTTAAGGCACATATTAATGTTCACCTGTTTGTGCTGTATGTATGTATCTAACCTGTTGGTACTGGCGCAGCTCTCTCTGGACTCCCTGTTCCAAAACGGAAATTTGGGATAGTTTACAGATAAATGCAGCTTGCACAGTTGAAGGGGTTAGAGTTAGTGGATACTTGTATATCGCTGTGCTTTCCCCATTCAGCCTTCTAAGAAGTTCTGTTTAAAACAAAGATGTGAGTTATAAAGCAGTATGGCAAAGAAATATATGTATGTTTATATGTATGTATGTGTATATATATATATATATATATATATATATATATATATATATATATATATATATATATATATATATATATATATATATATATGCACACATGTACACAATGAAGGCATAAACACACGCTGGGGTACAGTTATAAAATTAGACCGTGAAAATATCTATGCTTATTTCTTGGATATTTTAATACACAGTTGGGATGAGCTGCCTGCCCTAAAGAGCTTACAATCTATTAGGAAGAGAAGACCAAAACAAAAGGGGTGGTTAAGAAGTGCATGGGTTAAGGGTGAATTGCTGCAAAGAAAGTCTAGCTAAATGCTTCCTCTAGAACAGGGGTCAACAACCTTTTATACCTGTGAGCCACATTCAAAGAGAGTAAAGAGGGTTGGGGAGCAACACAAGCATGAAAGATGTTCCTGTGGGTGCCAAATAAGGTCAGTGTTTGGCTATTTGGTAGCCGTTATGTGGACTGGCAGCCTACAAGAGGCTCTGTTTGCAAGTGCATACGGTTTGTATGAAACCAAACTTGACTCCAAGCCAGTAAAAAATAAGCACCTGCTTCGAGAGCATTGGGAGCAACATAAAAGGGACTGGGGAGCAACATGTTGTTGGGGATCACTGCTCTAGAAGGTGAGAGAAAAGTGTTAGGGCTCTTCCAGACGAGGAGATTGCAGGGAGATTTGTTTCCTGCGACAAATCGCTGCGTTTTTGGGGCAACAAATCTCCCTGAATCTCTTGCGCCCGCTAAAGTGTCAAGTCGCGTGCGCCTATTCACACGTGGCGCGGCGCTTTTGAAAATTGCGCGAAAATGCATTTGCGAGCGTTTTTCAAAAGTGCCGCGTCTGGAAGAGCCCTTAGTGTGGGAGATAAACTGATGCATTCCAGAGACGAGGTGCAATAAGAAAGGGTTTTTTGTGGCTCAGTTGTTTTGGTGAATTTTATTGTCAAGGCATTGTCCTGAGCTAAGTGCAGAGCCTGGAAAAGAGCGTATGGATAAGAGCAGATTTGTAGAGAGTAGTACATGAATGCAGGGCTTTGAAGGACAGGATAAGTATTTTGTAATTAATGAACAATTTTACTAGAAGCCTTTAGTAGTGAGGAAGTCAAGAGGCATTGAGATGAGATGATGTGTGCAGCAGAGTGAGATTGGATTGCAGCGGGTGGAGATCAGGGATACCAGTTAGTAATATATTGCTGTAGTTGGTTCTGGACAGTAGGAGGGCCTGGACCAGTGCTTTAGCAGTAGATGGGCATAGAAATGGGTCTAAGGTAGGGATGCACCGAATCCACTATTTTGGATTCGGCCGAACCCCCGAATCCTTCCTGAAAGATTTGGCCGAATACCGAACCGAATCCGAACCCTAATTTGCATATGCAAATTATGGGTGGGAAGGGGAAAACAGTTTTTACTTCCTTGTTTTGTGCCAAAAAGTCACGTGATTTAGCTCCCTGGCCCTAATTTGCATATGCAAATTAGGATTCGGATTCGGTTCGGCCAGGCAGAAGGATTCGGCCGAATCTGATTCCTGCTGATAAAGGCCGAATCCTGAACCGAATCCTGGATTCGGTGCATCCCTAGTCTAAGGCGACACCCAGATACCTGTCTTGCAAGACTGTCCATAGGGTGACATTGTCCATTATAATGTTAAATGGAGGGAGGGGATATATTTAGCTGAGACTATAAGAACTTCTTGGACATGTTAGGTGGTGAGTAGCTATCCAAGATGCTAAAGCAGGGCTGAGATCAGGACAGGGGAGGGAGGTCTGTGTGTCACTGTATAAAGATGATAGGAGAAACTGAAGCATGTGACAAGGTCCCCAAGAAAGAGAGAAGTGGCCCTAATGCTGGCCATAGACACAAAGGACTTCCCTATCTCCCGACCTGCCACTAACCTTCAGATCAAATAAAGTAGTAAAAGCACAGATCAGCCGACGTTCTGCCCCTGACAGGGATTGTACAAAAGTTGTACGATTAAAAACCTAGGGGTCCGTTTACTAAAGTGCGTTAAAAATTTGCGCACAAAATATAGACAAATTTAATGCAGAAAATGTTTTCGCGAGTTTATTAACCTGCGGTAAATATAAATTTGCAAATTTTCTTGCGCAAGAATATGTGTTCAGCAGTTATCACATCCGCTGAAAATAACGCTACGTACACATTAACGCCTGGTTTACTAAACAGCGAAATGTGTGAAAGACAAAATTAACGCCAGAATATTCGCAACATTTTACCGCCATCTATAGAGTGGCGTTAACTTATTTTTTGGCCAGAAAATTCTCAATGGGAGTTTAATTTTCATTAAACTGTGCTTTTAAATGATACAAATGGATAACTGATTTCTTGTTCATTGGATTCTATTGGCAGAAGTGTATGGGTGAAGTATGGCTTTATATGATACATACATGTTTGATTGGTGTCACTGTAATGTTGTTGGATGGTATAATCATCAGTCAATAAAGTTTATGAGTTTTGAAAGATGCATTTCTGGCAATAAATGTCACAGTAAAAATTGCCATAGTTAACGCCATTATTAACGCATAAAACAAGACTATTTTCTAGAATAAATATTTGCAAACGTAATTTGTCGCCAGGAAAATTCGCAACTCGCTAAAATTACTGCTAATGTAAGCTGGTTCGCTAATGTAGTTACCGCAAGTGATCGCAATTACTTCTGAGCACATCGCTGTTTAGTAAACTTAGTCGCTGCGAATATTCTGGCGGAAAAATATTCTCAGCGATAACATGCGAAAACTTATAGTCAAATTTACCGCACTTTAGTAAACGGACCTCACAGTGATGGTCTCCCACTGAAAATCTTACGATCTGCAATAGACTCAAAGATATGATCGCCAGCTGAAAGAAATTTTCTAACCTGGCCGATCAACGAAACGACCGAAATGTCGGAACACTCCACGCACGATCCGAAAATCGTATGAATCGAGGATTCGTATGATCGGATTGTTGCGTCTATGGCCAGCTGACAGACAGACCATTGAGAGATTAAAAGGTTCAAAGGCTCTGTTAGAAATTGTGACAACGAAAGTGGGAGTAAAGAGTTAGGATGGCAACCATAATGAAGCAGAACAACTGATACTAAACATTAGGTATTTTACCCTTTTTAGAAGGGAATGGCCAGCTGTATCAAATGATTCAGAGAAATCAGTGAGTGTCCCTAGTCCTTAGCAGCATGGATATAACTGACGACCTTAGAGCTGTTTCAGTAGCGTGCCCTGTATGGAAACCTGACTGAAAGGGGTCAAGAAGATAGTTGGTATGTAGGACCTTCAGCAAACTGTTGGAGACTATCCATTCCAGGAGCTTGGAGGGGAAGAAAAGTGAGTTAAGCCTGTAGTTATCAAGGGAAGCTGGATGAGAGGAAGGTTTCTGATGTATTGGTGTGACAAGGGCAGGCTTAAAGGTGGATGGGAATATACCAGTTGAGAGGGATGAATTGAATATGTGTGTTAGTGCAGGAATAGCAATGCATAATGAGTCTTCTAGAAAGCTGGAAAAAATGGGAGCGAGAGAGCAGATGGCAAAATCTCCAGCAAAATTAGTACTGCTTCATATCTTTAATATTCCCAACTTTCAACCTTGGGTCTAACCAAGCTTTCTATAGGCTTTGTAACTCAATATCACAACAACACATGGAGCAATGGAAACATTGTTCAGGCTACTCTTCAGAGGATCTCCCCAATTTGATTATGCTGCTTAAAAAACATTCCAATTCTAGGTGGAAATAGATAAATGAATGGATCATTGTGCCAACTCTCATTTCTTTTAACTCAATGGGGCTAATTTACTACAAATTGCCTGTTGCTTGTGAAAAGTCACCAAAACAGCACTCCGCAATTTACTAACAGGCGTAGTGAATAATTTTCTAGCAAAGGAGCTAAGCGATAACGAAGTTTCGCACCCTTTCCCAAGGCGAATTTTTGCTCAGTCGAACAAAGAGCAAATTTTTTTATGTTACACCTTCTTCAGGTAGTACCTGGCAAAAGTTGTAACTGTTGAATTAATTTTTTTAATAATGTTTTTTAACCATTTGAGGGGCATGCCAAATTTGTTTTAGGATGGTCTCATGACTAGGACATTTGTCTTTATTTTGCTTCCTTGGACATTTTTAAGAAGTAGCCACTTCCAGCAATTTATCCAAAATCTCTAATTAAAACATATATATGACCTGTATATATCCGCCCTATTTAAAGGGCACCTATGGGGCTAAAAAAATTCCCCAAACCGAAGTTGAGGGCTGATAGAGCCCGCATTCCGGTTTGGGGTTCTAGTAGTTAAAAAAAAATCCCCCTGCCTGCGCTGGCTTACTCGCGCCAGGAGGGAGCTCCCAGTCCGAGCCGCCATGACAGCCCGTGCGCATGCGACGTCATGCGCATAAGCCAAATGAAAAGCGGCCACAAGTTCAGGCAGCTTTTCATTCTGCGCATGCGCATGGGCAGACATGGCGGCTCGGACTGGGAGCTCCCTCCTGGCGCGAGTAAGCCAGCGCAGGCAGGGGGAATTTTTTTTTTTTTAACTACTAGAACCCCAAACCGGAATGCGGGATCTAACATCCCGCACCTTCGGTTTGGGGAATTTTTTAGCCCCATAGGTGCCCTTTAAACTGACCTAATCGCAAGTATGTTAACAAAGAAACTAATGCTAGCAAAAGTTCGCTATGAAATGCTTGCACTGATTAATTTTCATTGGTGAAACTTTACCAGCCTTTGTCTGGAGAGACATAACTGTTTGCCGAGACATTAATTCATTTTGATGAATTTGTGTATGTGCTGCGAATTAACATCTGGCGGAAAATGTGGCAGAGCCTTTCCAGGTGAAAATTCACCCTTTAGTAAATTTCCCCTGTTGTGTTTAGGGAGGAAAATGTCTGCCCTGAGAATAAGAGTTCCCACTCACAACACATTGCAATACAATACATCTCTTCCAAAACTTACTGGCAATTAGAATCTTCTTTTTTAAGGAGAGTAACATTATCTTATCACTGTAATATTATCGCTATTTACAGACTTACCGCTCAGCAACTGCAGGAAATGATGGAGCTTCTTCCTCTCTAAAACTGGACTGTAACTGTGATGTTTAGCAGGTGCTGGGGGGCCAATAGGGCCACGGCGACACGGCTAGACAGCAAATAATAAAGCAGAAGAGAAAGAGATGGCAAGCTGTTGAGACTGGAGCTGAAGAAAACTGTAAAACTGTAAGGCCTTCTAATATCTACCCAGGTATGTTCATGTGTGAGCAGGAACACATACATAGCTGAGTTTTATAATGTGATGAGTAAAGGCATAGAAACCACAGTGTGCAAGTTAACATAAAGCAGAGAGACATAATTGAGCGACAGTCATGTAAAGCATTGAGGAATCTCACACGCAAGCTTTCTTCTTGGCCTTTCTTTTTGCTGTTGGGTGCACGTTCAGAATTTTTCAGGAGCATCAACCAAGACTCTTTAGGTGGCCAAGGGGGGCGCTCTAGACGGGGGACCTTTTGTGAAGACTCCTGCGGGGTTGTCGGCATAGGGATCTCTTGTGGAGGAAGAACTGTGACCGGCTTAACCTGCATAAACAGAAGCACTCACACATTTTACCCAGTCCAGAAACACGTCATATGAGAATTAGCCTAAGTGCAGTCTTTAATTTATATCTATTTAATAATATTATATTACACTATGAGAATTCAGTCCAGTCATACATTAGTCCTAAAAGCATCAAGCATCCAACATGGAGAAGATAGCCTTCATTTGGGCAGTGATCCTTATTTCTCATTGTAGGTACAATGCAAATAACCATTTATTTTCATATTTTCACATCCTATTCTTGCTCTATAAGGCAGAGGTTCCTAAACTGTAGACCCAGAACTGATGACTAGGACCCCAATGTGAAGGCCATTTAGGGTGAGGTATAGGATAAATGCTAATTTACTGTGCTACATATTCCTGGATGAATTCCAGTTAGGAAGAGATTTAGAGAGAATACTTATTGGCTGTCCTGTGGATTATTATAACCAGAGCATGATAATTGACATAACAATGTTTTCACAGATATGTAATAAGGAAAAGAGCCCATACCAAATACTGGAGCATAAAATAATGCCCAACTACCAACAATGTCTAAAAACCACTGCATAAGTTTACCAGCCCCTTGCACTTTTAGATCAGATAAAAGAGATCATAAACATATTCTATATTTAGTAATCCCTGCACCTTATATTGCATTTATGTGCAGTCTGCCTTTAAAGGAATGGTTCACCTTTTAATTATATTTTAGTATGTTATAGAATGGTTAATTATACAAAATACAAGTAAATGGAGGCCACTCCTAATCTCACAAAATACTACTCACAATTATGTGATTGTACTAGATACAAAGAGGTCGAACAACCAGGGGGTATACCCACTATAGGACCCCAACAATACTACCAAAACGTATGGGTATGCACACTCAAATAATAACAAGAACAATCCAGGAGGTGTATATAAAAAATGCTTTGCTTTATATATTCAAAACTGCAGAACAGCATCACTGCATGAACAATACATCTTACAAAAAGTATATAACAATTTGAGTATATAACAATTTTTGAGAATCCCCTTGACAAAGGCCATAACGCCAAAACGTTGGGGCATTCTTACTACTGGTTAATTCTAAGCAACTTAAGCAAAATGATTTAGCTTCTTCTTCTGAATCTTTCCAGCTTTCAGATGTTGGGCACTGACCCCATCTAAAAAAGCACATGCTCCTTAAGGCTACAAATTTATAATGCGTGGTTGCTAGGGTAATTTGGATCCTAGCAACCAGATTTCTGAACTGTTGAAAAAAAGCTAAATAACTCAAAAACCACAAATAAAAAAATTAAAACCAACTGCAAATTGTCTGAGGATATCACTCTCTACATGATCAAAATGTTGATTTAAAGGATAGCACAGGAATAGGATCCGTTATCCGGAAATCCGTTATCCAAGTTCCAAATTACGGAAAGGCTGTCTCCCGTTATTATTATCAAATATTCAAAATTTTTTCTCTGTAATTATAAAACAGTAGCTTATACTTGATCCCAACTAAGATATAATTAATCCTTATTGGAAGCAAAACTAGCCTATTGGGTTTATTTAATGTTTACATGATTTTCTAGTAGTGTTAAGGTGTGAAGATCCAAATTACGGAAAGACCAGCTATCCAGAAAGCCCCAGATCCCGATCATTCTGGATAATAGGTCTGAACAGGGTAGAACAAGAACCCTTAAAGATGCTCAGAATAATGCCGCAAGTTTTTAGAAAAGAAAAAAAAGTAATTCACCCCAATTCTGGTCAAAACTGACACTCAAGAAAGAACCCCACCTATTGCTTTAGAATCTCAATTTGCCCCAAACTTTGGGAACCTGCGCCTGATTGGTGGACACTGGCATAAACTTACAATAAAAAATATTATCAGAGAAGCACATACTACCCGACTGGACGTTTATGTCAATATATATATTCATTAATGTTATCCACCAATGAGTATGCAAGAATCTGAGCTAATACATGTTGCATCTCACCCTTGCCTATCATTCAGCATGGGCTTATATTACTATGTCAGGATTATTCTTATTGCAACAGATGATAAACTTACTTGGAACATAAATGATTTGTTCTTGTGGGTACAGGCAGGTCCAGCACAGAAGAGAATCAGCAACACCCCCATGCTGATAGTCATGAGCACGCAGCGCAGAGGGATCGGCTTGTACTCTGCATCCATTATCCTTAGGGTTTTAATGGAACACCAAAACAAGTACTGGATCCTATTGAACACACTGGGACACAGCTTCTCAAAGAGACCTCAGCTCCCTATACAGACTGACTATGAAATAATCACTAGTTCTGCACCCCAATTACTTTCCCATTACTGTGCGGTGATACACACAAGCCGCATAAGCATAGAGGCTAGACTTATTAGTTAGAAAAACAAGTAATCCTATTGGAAATCACCCACATTTACAGAAGGGTTCACTAAATAAACAATGTCACTTTACAAGTTCCTACTGTCAATGCCTCTCTCTGCTGTCACCCCTTCCTCTGCCTTGTTCTGCTGTTGCCCAATTTATGTCAGTATCAGCTTTTTAGAAGTGTCTTGCCTTCATGGCTTAGATAACACAGGAGTGCACCCAACGCCCCACACGTACACAATTAGCAGTACAGGGCAGGAGTGTGGCCATTCCAAGAAATTGTATTTGGAGAAATGTGTTGCATAGATCTGATGAGGCGCACATCTAGGTGCTGGGTTTGGTTATAATTCATCCTTGTATGACCTTAGTCTGTCTGCTGTATAGTCCTGCAGTCAACTGGCACAGGACTCAGAACCCTGAAGAAATGAAAGCTTCCACATACATAACATCAAACACTTAGGGGCAGATTTACAAAATTCACATGAAGGATTTGAAGTTTGATCGAATTTTCAAAAACATTCGAATTCGAATTTTTTAATGTTTTTGAAGACCACTTCGACCAGTGAATTTTGTAAATTCAATCGAATCGAATGATTCGAATAAAATTTCATTCGAATATTCAATCATTCAACTGTCGAAGTACTTCCCCTTTAAATTTTTAATCGATCTAGTTCACCAGATCAAAGCTACCGAATCGGATTTACTTATTCTTGATCGAATAAAAAAAATCCGATCGATCGAAAAAAATCGTTTGAATCGATCGATTCAAACGATTTATTTTTCCTATTCAATCGTTTGACCAATCAAATTGCGGTAAAGTGTATACAAGTTCCTCCCTTCCCCCAGTTGTTTCCTGTGTCTCAGGCTTACAGACAAGGATGAGTTCATTATAAAAGGGCTTTCATAAACTATCACTATGATTTCAATTTCCTTGTTCTGCAACAACAGCAAGCAATAACACCATAGGCAGACAGTATGTTCAGCAAAACCATTTTCATTGCACGCATGTATACTGCCACTTATTTTCATGTGATGGCATGTAGCAGTAGGATACTTAATCTTAAAGGGATACTGTCATTTAATGCATCAGTAAATAGTGCTGCTCCACCAGAATGCTGCATTAAAATCCATTTCTCAAAAGAGCAAACAGATTTTTTTATATTTCATTTTGAAATCTGACATGGAGCTAGACATTTTGTCAATTTCCCAGCTGCCCCAAGCCATGTGACTTGTGCTCTGATAAACTGCAATCGCTTTTTACTGCTGTACTGCAAGTTGGAATTGTATCACCCCCCCCAGCAGCCTAACAACAGAACAATGGGAAGGTAACCAGATAATAACTCCCTAACACAAGATAACAGCTGCCTGGTAGATCTAAGAACAGCACTCAGTAGTAAAAACCCATGTCCCACTGAATTCCATTCAGTTACTTTGAGAAGGAAAAACAACAGCCTGCCAGAAAGCAGTTCCTTCCTAAAGGGCTGGCACAAGTCACATGACAGGGGCAGCTGGGAAATTAACAAAATGTCTAGCCCCATGTCAGATTTCAAAACTGAATATAAAAAAATCTGTTTGGCATTTTGAGAAATGGATTTCAGCTCAGAAGTCTACTGGAGCAGCACTATTAATTGATGTGTTTTGAAAAAAACATGTTTTCCCATAACAGTATCCCTTTAAGGTGATTTTTTTTGGTGTTCCATTGGGTTGTACTATGTAACATCAAGCTAAATGCCAGATATAAATGTCAGATTAAATTACTTATAATAAAAATATTGTCAGAGGATTGATCATTTTACCTTTGGAGGGACAATGTATTGGCCCCAACCTCTTGCAGTTCCCAATGAACAGTCCCACTATAGGTTAATGTCTCCAATAAAACTTTTATTGTTGAGTAAATGCTACAGAGGCAAGGCGGCAAGCTGATGATGTAGAGGGTGGGGCTATGACTTTTAGGTGGGGCGATGATGTCAGTGGGTGCCTGTTGTAGCTTTAGTGTACCTTTAACATCATTACTGTGTACTGTAGTGAATAAATGAATGTTCATTTGGGGTAACTCTTTTACATAATCATCCCTAAGAATTTTTATATTTCAGAATAATACATTGATTTATACACTGAACATGATTCTTAACCCACCATACACTAGTACACTCTGGATTTTGCTGTCAAACAGTCATGACATCAGTTTCAGCTTGTCCTAAATAGAAGACATTTTTGGTATTTAAAAGGGATACTGTCATGGGGAAACATGTTTTTTTCAAAACACATCGGGGCAAATTTACAAAATTCATATGAATGGATCGAAGTTCGAT
>CM044439.1:138889353-138905138 GCA_024363595.1 Xenopus borealis
CGCATGTGCCGAAGGTCATGAAAACTTCCAAAATAATTTCTGAAATTTCCGTGACTTTCGGTGCATGCACAGTTGTTCGGGACCAGAAATTTACAATAACTGTGAATGAGCCGAAACTCTGCTCAGATTGGCACGCGTGAACTCCCGAGGTCAGAATCTGCACGGAGGGGTAAGTAAAAATTTAGTGCACATTCAGAAAAGTTCTCTGATGGGGGTCTATATTTAAAGGGGACCTGTTGAGAAAATGAAAATGTAATCACTGTTTCCCTGCATTCAGGAGTATGAGTCAAAGACAATGTATTAGAGCTAAATGTCTTTCAAAACTCAAGGGGGATAGTGAATAATAAATATTTCAGAAATTGTTTGGAATTTTTAGTTGATTGTATTTAGAAAATGTTATTTCAGTGAGATAAAACTTATATTCAATTTTAATTATCACAATAGTTTCTCTTTAAGGGACAAGGAATAGCATTTTACACTTGGGTGCCAAATGTTAGGCACCCCCAAATGAATACTTTTACTTACCTGATACCCCAGGCCGGTGCTCCTATCAGCAGAAAACCGCACTGGCCCAGGGTTCCTCCATTGAGCACAGCCGAGAAATCCTCTTCCTGATTCTTTGGGTCTTCCCATGATGGCGCATCCGCAGTACAGTGAAAAGCCAAACTTTATGAAAAACTCTGCTATTTTGCTCTATTGTGCATTCGTTAGCCCCGGGAAATTTGAAAACCCAAAGAAGCAGGAAGAGGATCTCTCTGCTGTGCTTGAAGGAAGAACCCCGGGCCAGTGTTCCTATCAGAAGAAAACCACACAGGCCCGGGGTTCTTCCAGGTAAGTAAAAGCAGTTACTTGGATTGCCTAACTTTTGGCACCCCCACGTGTAAAATGCTATTCTTTCTCATTTAAGGGGAAAGAAGCTTTAAATACTTCTCTGCTCCAAACACAGCTTTATCCTACCAATACACAATCAGTAACAAAATCTAACAAACTACATGATGTTAAAGCTGACAACGTTTTCCTTCATTCCAGAAGCCCATTCAGGTAAAATTATGGAAATTGCCAATGTCTTTCGGCTAGAAAGAGTTAGGAAACATTGTTTCTTTCTGAAAACCATGAGCAGTCTTAAATAGAACCCCCCCCACCCGCGGTCTGAAACCCATTTTAAAGAAAAACACATACTGTGACTTTGAAGTTGGTCTTTATTTTTTATTTATCGTGCTTTTAAATTATTAACACCATTTTAAATTAAAGTTAGATTTAGATTAGAGTGGTTTGAATGGTATTAGATAGAGTAGGCAAAGAAGATAAAGGACATCATCTATTTGCTTTTTACTGCTGCTCTCTTTGTCCTAGTAACTCAATAGGAATTAAAACACTGGATGGAAAGAGGCAGAGCAAAAAAAAGGTAAATAATTCAGAAACCACTACAATAATAGAAACAAAGGCTTAAACATACTAAAATGTGTTGCCAAATGAACATTCTTGTTAAGGCTTTACACTGACAAAGCTGTTCCTAAAACCATTGGTTACATCCTTACAATAATGCAATTTTGCATTGCTACTAAATTTATTAGAGTAGTATTTTAAACATTGCATTTTATTATCTTATTTATTATTTCTGTAAATAATGCACATTAAAAAAGATTGTTGATCACTGATGAGAATCCTGTGCAGAAAGGTTAGAGGTGCTGGCGTGCAGAGGACGCTGTCCATAGTTACAAGGAAATCAATATTCTTCAGAAAACCATTAATCATTAAGGAAACCTGCAGTGTCTGTTACCGTTTATTGTCTGACTGTTAAAGAAAAATTTAAATACGGTGTGGGTGCGCATTGGGTATACACAGCTTCAGTGTAAATAATGCACGTGCTGACAGAGTACTCAAAACTCAATCACTATCCTTTACAGTAGCTGCCAGGGGGAGAGCTTGGACTGACTGGGGCTAAATATTTAGTATATTTTCAGTTTCATTTCTTTAAAGGAATGTTTACTCTATGTACCACCTGCTTTGTCTAGGGTCGCCGATTCTCTGAAAAAGCTGTGAAATATCTCAGAAACCACTAAAATATAATTTTAATTTAAAGTGCTGAACGAAGCGCTCTGAGGATGTTTACATCAATTTATTTTGGGAGTTTAGATCCTCTTTAATGTAAAATTCTATATTTAGAACATAAAACTGAGTTACATACACCATTTGTATCGAGATCTGGGTTGCTCACCTTTTAGTATGTTATAGCATGACCATTTCTAAGCGACTTTCAGTTGTCTTCTTTATTTATTTTTATAGTTTTTTAAATATTTGTGTTCTTCTTCTGACCCTTTCCAGCTTTCAAATCTAAAAACAAATGCTCTGTAAAGCTACAAATGTATTGCAAATTTTTATTACTCATCTTTCTATCCAGACCGTATCCTGCTCATATTATAGTTTCCTATACAAATCAGTGCATGGTTGCTGGGGTAATTTGAACCCTAGCAATCAGATATCTGAAATTGCAAACTGGAGAGCTGCTGTATAAAATGGTAAATAACTCAAAAACCACAAATAATAATAAGTGAACATGCAAATTTCCTCAGAATGTCACTCTCTACATCATACTAAAAGTAAACATGCCATGAGGTAGGATCATTTTTAAATGTACAGTATAGACAAATGCTCCTTTATACTAGTGTATGTAGTTTGCAATGTGCAAAAATCCAGGGCCAAAATGAGGCCCATTTTCAAGTAAAGTAGTAGCTCAAGTCTCGTAAGTTAAAATGTTTTATTAGGACATGCATTAGCCTAATGCGTTTCGTGCCTGAGCCTATGAATAAGCCCCCACAGGCACAAAACACGTTAGGCCTATGTACAGGCCTAGACTGAGAGACATGGCATTTCAGGAGCACAGAGGCCCAATCAGCCCACAAAGAGGCCCAAACAGCCCCCACCAGCCCACTAAATACTGAATTTCCCTGGCACCTTATAGCAGCCCCTCTGGCATTTGCTAGAACCCACTGTCTGCCAATCCAGGCCTGCCTATGTACATCCTAATAAAGCCTTTTTAACTTATCAAGACTTGAGCTACTGCTTTACTTGGAAATGGGCCTCGCTCCATTCGGATTTGTGCACACTGGAAAAATTGATTGACAACCCTTAGACTGGGGTTTACCTTGGTGAGAAACCATTTCATCAGCTTTATAATTTATTTCATTCACTTTTTTTAGTTTCTTTATCTCTAGACCATTGATTTATTGACTTTGTCCTTGGATAGAGCCATACACCAGTAATTGTGTGTTCAGTTATGTAGTTTGCAACCAATTTTAAAGAAATTGAGGCAGTACCCTCAAGGTTCCAGGGGAGGCAAAAAGCCCCCGTTGCATGTTGTAAAGGTAAACTTGGGGGTGAGGGTGGCTTTGTAAAAGCTGCTTTATGGTGGTGCATATTGCTGCATTGCCAGTGCATAAAAAAAGTTCCTTGTCTGTACTCTTCAAACAACTAAACTCAGCTTAAGTCAAACGTAAGGACTGTATAAGTTTTCCTTCCCACAGATCAGTACAGGTAAACTCTATTCCCAAAATTGAGTTGTATTTTGTATTATTCGTTAACATGTTAACGGGGCAGGTGTTTATCGCTGAGACTGCTACTGGCAAGGGCCCTGCTCTTCACTGGAACAAGGTAGCTTTTCAAGGCCTACATGTCTACTTCATTCCGAGTAGCTGGGCTGCTTGTTCAAGGTCTCTGACAATCAAATCCACATCATCCTGAGATGTTTCTCGCCCCACACTTAGACGCACTGCAGATCTCGCAGCCTCTCGTGGCACGCCACTCTTTAGCAGCACCGGTGATGGACTAAGGGGGAGGAAATTAGCAAAACATATTAACATATTTAGAATGAAAAATGTCACCTATAGTAGCAGATGGCTAATAGCTTTATCTCATGGAGTTTTGTTATTCTCTTTGTATACATTTTTAAATAATCAAGGCTAGGTTTAGGTCTGGCCTAAGGTTGCATTCGTCATGGAGATTTGAAACAGTCAAGCCTTCTGCAACCCAACTGTAGCATTCCTCTCTATGATTGTCTTAGTAGACTGTTTATGTTTGTGGTTGGTTTCTGACTTTGCCTATTAGTTTCCCTTTTATAGTATGTTAAGATGCATCACTAGTTCCATGGGTGAGAAGCATATGCTTGTGTCCATAGTTACCACTAGTTAATGCTCATGACTAAAAAAAACATTATTTTTGAGGAATATCAGCCAGCTAACCATTCCTCTTTTACTGGGTCCTTTTGCTAAGAGTCTCCCAACAATCATCTCTCAATAATGTCCCTTTTTCTAGACAGAAAAGCCAAAATGATATAAAATGGAGCCTGGCCAGCAAAGCATGATTGGACATAAACAGCTCATTAGCCACACCTAGGAGGACACATCTAAGTTTACTTCCTTTTCTACTCAAATGTTTTCTTTTGAAAGACAGCTTTATATGTCATGTTTAACTGGCAAAGTACTGTGATTCTGTCATTATAGCCTGGATGCGAACAACATTATTAATAATGTTCCATCCTCTATCCACTGGTTGTGGTTCTAAAATTATATGTTTCATATATCCCTTCATATTTTTATATTTATTAAAATCAACATGAGGGTTTGTAAACATATGTGCTGCCATATATTTGGAAATGGAAGCAAAATGCAGCTTACCTGTCTCCCCTGTCTGAATGGCACGCTGCTCCTACGCTAGCCTGAAGGTACTGACAGTGAGAAAGCCACTCACGCCCTGATCAGATAAACATATAAGTAGAAGTTAGCTGAAAAATAAAGGTTTCCCTACAATAGAAGAGATTAGCAAGAAAACCAGCAAATTATTTCAAATTTCAATCTTGGTTTTTAATACAGTTTAATGGCTGTAGATAGAGGGAGCATTGCTAAGTACCATCCTTTATCATGGATGCACTGGCATATAATATTCGGAATACAACTTCAATTAGCTACTGATTTCCAAAGCTGTCTTTACTGCACACCAATATCTGTAATCTTATCACCAAATTGCTCTTTACACTTTCTACTCACTACTGTTTCCTACTCAAACACTTACCTTGTTACCTCTGTGTATAAACAACTCAACCCCCCTCCAGCACTAAACCTTGCTTCCATCACATTCCTACACTCAATCTCTAAGCAACCTCTTGAGGTAAACGTAATTATCCTAGCTCTCTGGCTTTTGCCATTAGCAAAGTCACACACTTCCCTAAGTAATTCCACACATCTGTTTCCACACTGTACTACATACACGCATTGTTTTGTTTGCTTTCCCTAAAGTTATGAGTTGTAGGGTAATTTCACCTCTTATATGTAGCAACTGTGCTAAATTCCTTTATTTTACTGCATACTATGAGTATTATAGTTAAATATCATATGTAATATAATAATAATCTTATATTCTAATAATCACTAAGAATACATTCAGCAGTAGAAATGGGAGACATACCAAGCACTGCAGGTTTCAGAAGTGACACGTTACAGGTATTTGGAAGCAGTTCTGATCCAGGGAACCGAGAGTTCAATCGGATTCGGTCTCCAAACACAGCCTAAAAACGTAGACATGCCATATTATTGTATCAAGCTCAATAGCCATCTTAACTTTGCAGAGTAATGATTGGCCTGGCTATAGCACAATATGGTGAAAGTATCTGACACTTGCCTGTCCAAAATCTGATTCTGAAACCAAGAGGATTAATATGAAGTTGGTTCTCCCTCAGCTGCTATAAAATCCTTTAGTCTTCTGGGAAGACTTTCTACTAGGTGTTGCTTAAATTTGTTTACAATTAGCCTCTAGTCTAGAGCATTAATAATACTGGACACAAATTTTGGGAAATCGCAGTTCCCATTTCAAGTCTACCAACAGGTGTTCAGATGTCATATCTCATCTGCCAACCCACACTCATTCATGATACCGGATAAAGCTTGATTTATCACTGCAGAGAAAGCATTTACATTGGTGACCTGTACATACTCTAGGTCAGGGGTCCCCAACCTTTTTTGCTCGTGAGCCACATTTAAATTTAAAAAAAAGAGTTGGAGAGCAACACAAGCATGAAAAAGTCCATGGGGATGTAAAATAAGAGCTGTGATTGGCTGTATGGTAGCCTCTATATGGACTGGTAGCCTACAGGAGACTCTGTTTGGCAGTACAACTGTTTTTTATGCAACCAAAACTTGCCTCTAAGCCAGGAATTAAAAAATAAGCTCCTGCTTTGAGGCCACTGGGAGCAACATGTTGATCGCGAGATACTGGTTGGGGATCACTGCTCTAGGTAATGCTTGTCACTGCAGATGATGATGAAGATGGAAACAGTATGCAGTACAGTGCCCCCTTGTGGTGATTTTACATGGTACTTTATTGTATTAAGACTGTAAGTATATTGCACTTTCAACTATGTTTTTGACTGGTTTCTGCTACTGTAGTCATATTATTTCTTTATAATACAAATTATTCAGGTTTTATTGGAGGGTATATCTAGGTCACTGTTCTATCATGAAGAGGTGAGATGTGGTGTGGCCGCTAATGCTCAACCAATGAATGTAATGTATTCTTATTTTCAGGATATCACAATCTGATGTACTGATATATAGTTTTTGTTATGCAAGAAAAAATTGAAATGATGTTACGCCTGGAGTATTGCAAATACAGTTGTTTTTATTTGACCACGTTCCACCCCTAACCAACTAATATTAGACCAAGCTATAATTCTATTGTCAGGTCATACAACTGTGTTGTTATGCTAGGCTTTTTCAAGAGACATTATCTTAGGAGGTGACAAGGAAAGATACAACCAGAGCCTGAAAATAATGATGAAACGACAAGTAAACCACATGAACACCTGATATTTAAACTGTATACGGTCACTAGCATAGAACTTTTTAATTTTTTACCTCCAGTTTTTTCTCCAGATAATCCCGTATGTGTCTCATGTGAGCCTCATAAGAAGCACAATTTAAGGACACAAGCTCTGCAGCCTACATAGACCAAAGGGTGTTGATTAGACAAATGTATTATGCAGTTGTATACACACATACACAAAAGGACTGGTATTAAAGATGGAAAAATAATCAAACAATATAATAATATAGTAATGTTGTGTGGCACCCAACTAACACACAGTCAATTCTGTCCCTTTATGGTTGCTGAAGATATGAACATAGTATCACAAAATATCAAAGTCCTGCAGTCTTACCTGTCCAAGCCCTGCTATCATTGGTGTGTTCTCTGTTCTAAAGGAGAAAAAGACCCTCAGTGAGTCAAGATTAGGGATTCCACAGAGATTAGCAGAGCAAATTTTGTAGTCCAGCAATCCATTTTTTATCAACACAGTGCAGCAACACAGGTAATTCATCTTACCCTGGGCGAAAGTTGCGCTCTTGTCCTCCTCCATAAAGCATGGGGAGCAAAGGAGACTTGTGCCCGAGGCCCCCAACATACAGGGCTCCAATGCGTGGCCCATAGAACTGCACAACAAAGATCACACAAAAATATCAACCTTTCTGTACCTAATAGCTCCTGAAACACACCGGCTACATACAGGAACCCTTTATTGTTAGGAAATGGCACAGTGTGTGAAAACAAGGTACTTACCAAAGATCTATGAAAAACTATGATAGACATGGAAATGTCTTTGGATGTATTGTTGTGCATCATAACTAATTTATGCAACAAAATACATATATGGAGACAAAGCATTTACTGAGACCAAGGAAGTCATTATTATATTGGATAGAGGAGTTCACCACAGTACTGGAACTACAAATCTTTACCTTGTGTCCAACAATGGTCAGATAATTTACTCCCAGTCCTTGCACATCCACTTCCACCTTTCCCAAGGCTTGGGCAGCATCCGTGTGCAGTAGGATCTTGGGAAGCCCTTGTGCAGATCTTTCTCTAGATATGGAAGCCAGGCACTGGGACAGCTCACCCACAGGCTGCAGAAAGTAATTATCTTTGGATTAATATAAGCAACAAATGGAGATAACACTTTAAGGCTTGTGGATGGTGGGTGTTTGCTGGGTCAGGTTGGGAGCTGGGAGCAGAAGGGTTATGGTCGGATGTGGGTTGAATTTTGTCGACCTTCATATGACTAATTACAACATATTACCCACACTCATAAGTATTAATGCTTTACAGAGCTTCATACCAGGCCGTAAAATATTATGAACAGGTGGCATAACTAGCATACAGTAGACCCTTTGAACAAAGTGGTGGAACAAAGAATGGGGGGGGGGAGGATGTGTCACATTGTAGTTGTGGGTGCAAGCCACTCCCACTCCGAAACCCATAAAATAATTTTGCTGTGGGGCATGGCAGCCTAATGTTATGCCACTGTCCTGAAAGCAATTATAATAATATGTAATAATGTCACATTTTCCTCTGGTCTGGGGGAGTCCAGATGATCTATCTTTCAATCTGTATAAATCATGTGGTTACAGCCACATTGCATTACTGCTTTGTATTTTAAAAATATTAAAAAAACAAAACTTACTTGTGAGCACAATTTTCTCTTTTGCAATAAGGATATGTGCCAAAGATTGAAAACAGACCACTGATTTGTCTGTAAAAGCAATAGGCTGTAACAATGTGTTTAATTACTGATTATTTTAATCACCAAGGAAATACATGTTGTATAAGCCCTGGTGCTGTTCATTACTAGACTTGCATACAATCTTGCCCTTGACACTAATTCATCTATTTAAAAATGTTATCTTTTAAAAGCATATTGTTCATGTCTGATTATATTAAATGTCTAAGAAGTATGAAGTGTTTCTTACACACACAGAACTCATTCAATTGTGAAAAGTGGTAGCCTTCTCCCTTAGCCACCTATTTTTGTGTCATAGCCACCTATTTTTGTGTCTAATCATATACATATATTCATGGCATGATGTTTTGCACAACAAAAACAGGATTTTTGTACTCACCGTTAAATGTTTCTCTGTAGTCGAAAGGGGGACACAGTGACCGATGGGTTAAGCTCCATCCTCCAGGAGGCAGGACACTTGAAAGTAATTAAGTGGGTGTGTCGGGTTAGGCTTAACCCCACCCACAGTACAATCCTATTCAGTTGGTTCCAAAGCTGCTAACGGAACTCTATAATTAAAACATTAACCCAAAAACACAGGCAGAACTGTAAAACAGGGAAGTATTCAGTAGAGACCAACGTGGTCAATGGCTCACCGTTAGGCGGGAAGCCGTGTCCCCCTTTCGACTACAGAGAAACAGATTTAATGGTGAGTACAAAAATCCTGTTTTCTCTGTCATCTTAGGGGGACACAGGGACCGATGGGGACTTTCTAAAGCAGTCCCAAAACAGCAGGGTGGGAGCGGGCCTTGAAAAAATGTGGCTTATTTATTTTATTACTGATTGCAGCACTCTATGTCCGAGGGAAGCCTCAGCCGACAGAAAGGTATCAACATTGTAGAATTTTGAAAATGTGTGAATGGAAGACCAGGTAGCCGCCTTACAAATCTGCTCCAGTGGAACGGAGTTACGCCATGCCCAGGAAGTCCCCACAGCTCTCGTAGTATGCGCCCAAATTCCCTCAGGCGGTGTTCTTCCTTTTGCAATGTAGGCATGTTTGATTGTTTCTCTGATCCATCGGGATATTGACGTTTTAGATGCTGCTTGCCCCCTGTGGGGTCCAGAAGGAGTAACAAACAGAAACTGAGAAGATCTGAATGGCTTGGATCGATCTATGCACCATCGAAGGGCTCTGACCACATCGAGCTTGTGTAATCGCCGCTCCTTATCATTCTTTGGGTCCGGACACAAAGAAGGTACTACAATGTCTTGGTTGACGTGGAATGGGGAAACCACCTTGGGAAGAAAGGAAGGGACTGTGCGAAGTACAGCTTTATCCTTATGAAACGTTTGATAAGGGGACTCACAAGACAAGGCGCTGATTTCTGATACTCTTCTGGTGGAAGAAATGGCTATGAGAAATACCGTCTTCCAGGTAACCCAGGTGTCTGATATTGAATGCGACGGTTTGAATGGTAGATCCAGTAGGCTTCCAGCACCAAGTTCAGGTCCCATCCCGCCACTGGGGGACGAAACGGAGAGGCCACGTGTGCTACCCCTTGTAGAAAGGTGTGTATAATGTCCTCATTAGCAAACTTGTGTTGAAATAGTATAGATAACGCGGATACCAGGACTTTAAGAGAGCTGAGCTTCAAGCCCAGTTCCAATCCGTGCTGCTGAAAGGACAATATTCTTGGTAAACTGAATTCCATGGGAGAGGAGTCAGTCTCCCCGCACCAGTTGATGTAAGAGCGCCACACTCTGTAGTAGGACTTAGGTGACGATGCCTTGCATGCCTTCAGCATTGTTGGGATGACCTCTTCCGCTAAACCCTTACTCCGCCAGATGGATGTCTCAACAGCCAACCCGTCAAAGTGAACTGTCCCGGGTTGTGATGCACTATTGGTCCCTGACGTAGTAGGTCTGTTCTGGAGTCTAACTGAATCGGGCTTGCTACTAACAGCTCCTGCAGATTGGAGAACCAGGTTCTCTGGGGACAGAAAGGTGCTATCACTGTAACTGGAGACTGCTTGATCTTCTTTAGCACTCGTGGGAAGGGAAGAGGCGGAAAAACCTATGCCAGGTCGAACTGCCAGTGTTGTGTCATGGCATCTACCCCTGTCGCCAGTGGATCTCGAGGGCGAGCGAAGAAATTCAAGGCCTCTTGACGGTTTCTGGGCGCCATCAAATCCCAAACTTCTGACGAGTTGTTCGGATTCGACCGGATGTAGTTCCCACTCTCCTGGTTCTAGTTGGTTCCGGCTTAGGAAACCTGCCTTTGTGTTGGAGATCCCCGGAATATGTATGGCCGAAACGCTACCGAGTTGTGTTCTGCCAAGTGAAGAATCTGACTGGCCTCTAAAAGCGCCCTTTGACTCTGAGTTTCTCCTTGACGGTTTATGTATGCCACTGTTGTGACGTTGTCGCTTTGTATCCGGACAGGTTTTTCCCGAAGATCTTCTGTCCAGTGCCGGAGAGCTAGTTTCACTGCCCTGAGTTCGAGGACATTAATGGGCAGTTTGTACTCCTCTAGACACCATTGTCCTTGTGCCGATCGATTGCCCCATGTAGCCCTCCAACCCTGGAGGCTGGCATCAATGGCGTTCCACTCCGGAGTTGCCCATGATTGTCCTATGGCTAAGTTGTTTGGAACCAGCCACCACTGGAGAGCTACCCTTGTCATGCTCGACAATCAAAGTGGTCGAGCTAGTAATCCCCTTGTCCAGGAGGATAGGATATCAGCTTGAAGTGGACGGAGATGAATCTGAGCAAACGGGACTGCCTCTACAGCAGAAACCATCGTCCCTAACACTTGCATTGCCTTGTGTATTGTCATAGCTTGGTTGACTAGCAGGGATTGGGCTTGATTCCTGATCTTGTCTTGTTTGTCTCGGGGGAGACTTACAGTTTGCATCACCGTATTGAAGTCGAGACCCAAGAATGTAATTTGCTGACTTGGGTGAAGGTTGGATTTCTTCCAATTTATCATCCATCCAAATTCCCGGAGAAGTAGGATTGCTTTGTCTAGATCCATTCCGGCATTCTCTGCTGAACTGGTTTTGACTAGAAGATCGTCGAGGTATGGTGTTACCGAGATTCCCTGTAGTCTCAATGTCACTGCTGTTATTGACATTAACTTATTGAACACCCTGGGAGCTGACGATAGGCCGAATGGTAGTGCAACGAATTGGTAATATTTGTTCTTGAATGCAATTCGAAGATAGCTGACGCCTTATGATGTCTTTTAAAAAGCGCCGGAGATTCCCCTTGCTTTCTAGTTTTTTAAGAAATGTTAAGAGTTTCAAGGACCCCGCAACGTCATGGACAGTGTCCCTTTCCCGAAACTCCTCTAGTTCCTCTTCAGCAGAGGACCCGTCAGAATGAGGTAACTCGCCTTCTAAATGGGAGGACGTCTGCTCATAACTCGACTCCTCTGATATAGCCTGGGAGGAAGATTCCCCTTTGGCTGTATCTGTTCGCTTGCACTTACTACCTGGCTTGTAGTTAAGCCTTTCCAGAGCCTTGCCCAAATTTTCTCCCCGCCAGCCCTGGTGAACAGCCCCCCTGTCCTAGCTTCTGCCATGAATGTGGGAGCGATTAAGTCTGAATGCCCTGTCTGACACCACTTGACAATTTGCTCTTTTCTGTGAGTGAGGCTGTGCTGTGGCACGTATGCTCCGTCAGACAAAATGGCCGCTGGAGCGCATGCGTTCCAATTACCGCGCAGAGAAAAGCCTGCACATTTTTGCTGGCTATTTTTCCCGCAAATTCTCACCAGCATGCTCTGTGGAACGCAGATGCGTTCCAATGGTCTCACGCGACAAACAAGGCTACTCCCCCTACCTGGCTAGGCTAATGTCCACCTGTCCCCTTTGTGAGGTATTCCATAGCTGGGGCTGAGGAGGTGGAAACAAGGGAAGGAGTATTAGGTGCTTTACAGTGTTCCTTAATGCCCAAGGAAATGAGTAGTGACCCAGGGAAACGACCCTCGCCTGATGTCACCTACCTTACACACCGGCCAGACCCTCTGCTCAAGTTCCCAAGTGCAGGAATTCCTCTGGGTAGTCTGTATAGCCAAAGGCTAGGGAAGGGACCCTGGTGGTTTCACCTTGTCGGGGGCTAACCATGGTAAAACAGGTAACCCTGCTTTAGGTCGTCTCACCCTGGGTGTCAGTCTGTGACTGACCGAAGATATTCGTCCATGAGACGGTAGTCCATCCTCCCGGTAGCAGGACACTTAAAAGACTGAATAGGATTGTACTTTGGGTGGGGTTAAGCCTAACCCAACACGCTCACTTAATTTCAAGTGTCCTGCCTCCTGGAGGATGGAGTTTAACCCATCGGTCCCTGTGTCCCCCTAAGACAACAGAGAAATAATGAATACAGATATTAAAGATGGCTACTATGGATAAAGGTGGTATGTGTGACACCTACCATAATGACTCCTGTTTCATTGTTTGCCAGCATGATGGACACCAGACAAGTATTGGGACGTACAGCAGAAATGACGTCTTCAACCTCTACACGACCAGTTACGGTAGAGACTGGGACAAATGTAATTTCTGTGGATAAAAATAAATTAGGCACATTATTTTATTGTAGGAGCTTCAGCCAGTATTACAGTTCCAGTAGGGTACCCAACAATAAATAAATAACTTAATGTGATATTATCCGATACTAAAGAAGGAAAAGTTACACGTGGTAAGGGAAGCTGCCATACTTCATGTCTTGGCTGAAGCATTCTCCACTGTCATATATGAATTATGCTAGTCTCAGGACAAGGGCTCTGTTCCAATGTATAATCATGAATGCTTATATGTATAGAAGAAATATTCTGTAAACGTAAATAAATGTAGACATTTTATAAATTGTGAAATACTGTCCATTTAAGCAAAAACTGGGAAGCTATTGCTTGGATAGTAAAAAAGTATTTGGGAAAAGAAAACGTAGAAATACAGTGGTGCAGCAGATGCCTGTTTTAAGCAGTACATCTAATGGTGAAAAAACACCCTACAAACTCAAAAACAATCAAAACACTTTAAGGATAGAAACCCTTAGTTTCTATTTTGTTACAACAAGCTCTTTCATACAGTGGCAAAGAACAAAATGTTGTAAGGCAACACTTATTATTTCTGCCAGTTCAGCATAAAATTCAAATGCATAATAAACAATTAGGAACACTAGGTGGCACTACTGTCACATCATTCTAACTGCTTAGTCTTTTTATATTTTTAATGCACAAAATATATTAATGTTGCACTCTTTTTTTTCTACTAAATGTAAATGTCAATGTTATTAACAATAATTACTTGCACTGGATTCCCCAAGCATGCCTCTTACACTACGGATTTCAATTCCCTAGTCAAACAGCTTGAAATACAAATTTATTTGGTGCTACCTTTGCTAAAGGACAAATATGGATTAAAGTTGTATTCAGTGTTAGACAGTTGGAGCCACTCACCAGCTTTATGAGTCTTCTGAAGTTGTAAGAGTGGTAGAGCCACAGAGTCATGCTCTACATTTGATGTAATGATGTGAGGCATTCCCCAGTCCACATTCTTATCCTGCCTTCTGTTAAAATTCTCCACGGCAGAGAAAAGCACCATGTTGTTAGCCTACAGAACAAAACGGATTGTTGATGGGATTCTTTGTAGCCCATCAACGGCTTGAGGTAGGAGTCTTCTGAGAGATATACTAAAATATGCCCCTTGTGCCTTGACCAACATTGGGTGTGAAAGGAAAGAAAGCTTTACTAGCTCATTGTCAAACTCATAGTAGAAATATCTCACCAGAACTTCAAAATATGTACACACTCTAGGGCTATTATAATATGTAATATCCCAATTTTTCATGCTGACATGACTGAGATCGATAACCAAATGGTGTCCCCTTGTCAGTTTCAGTTAGAAGAGCTAATGAGTTATAGAAAACCAGCCTTACAGATGCCAGGATATTAACATAGTAAGTTACGTTGAAAAAAACGACACACGTCCATCAAGTTAAGTCTGTATATAAACTGCTAGTTGATCCAGAGGAAGGCAAAAGAACCAATTTGAAGCTTCTCCAATTTGCTTCCGATATGTATTAATGGGTAATACATAGTTAGTCCAAACAAACATAGTTGCTATTTGTGCTTGAATGACTACAGCCATGATTGCTATGATCAGGCTTCTAAAGAACCGATCCAATAAGAGTTTTTCGTTTACTATAGAAGCGAAGAAAATAAGTGATTATGGCTTATAAATTAGCAATGCACTGCAGTGGGTTTCATTGAATACGTGTTATTAATGCAGGTCTATGCTGTATTATTGACATGTATTCAATGAGACCCACTCTTTTGTAGCAGGAGTATGCTTGGGACCTGGGGTTTTGTGGATAAAGAATCTTTCTGATAAGTTATACCATGATTTATTAATAATAATAATAACTGAATTTTTCATGCAACCATTGGCTAAGTTTGTAACAATGTCTTTCCCACTTTCCAAAGGTTGGCCTAGTCTAGCCTGCAATGATAGAGCACATAATGAATACATTTTTGTGGTGGTCTTACCTCTGTGCCCCCAGAGGTAAAAATGATATCTTCAGGTTTTCCTCCCACCATCCTGGCAATGTGAGCTCGTGCTGTGTCTATCTGCTCCTTGGCTTTGCATCCTGCAGGTGGAATGTAAACAAAAGACTCAACAATAAAAAAATAATCATTTTTTATTTTCAAATTCACTTCACTTTATTCAAAACTGCACTGCAGCCATGAAAATTCTCCCAAATATTTTTCTAGGCATACACTTTTATTCAATAAATTCAGCAGATGATTGATAAAAATTAAAACTTTATTTAAAGTCACATAGGAGTTCCATGTACTATTTGTACAAGACCAAATGCTGAGAGCTTTTATATAGATCATGGAGCTTCAAGGTGGCTCCAAATATGTCTTCATATACATGAGCAGGAACGCACTTGTGTGTGTTTCTACAAAACAGATGAACCAAAGCTGACTGAAGTAATTAATACAGCATAAAATAAATGATTCACGAAGTTTGGCAATTAAACTTTGTGAACTTTCAGCGCATGCGCAGTAGTACAAACCAGCAAATGAGTCTTACAGCGCATGCACCGCCAAGTGCCGACGGATCCAGGAAGAGGATGTTGCTGCATGGAGTGGACCTGCACCGAGGGGTAAGTAGCCACTTAGGGGCATTTGCCCGCGTGGAGAGGTAGGCCGAGGGGGAGGAGGGAGGGGGCCCAT
>CM044439.1:138983570-138999113 GCA_024363595.1 Xenopus borealis
CCAGATCAATGCTACCGAATTGGGTATCATTATCTTTGATTGAATATAAAGAATTTTTTAGATTCGATCATTCATCATTTTGAAAATTCGATCGAATCCAATGATTCGAATAATTGGAATAAAATTCTATTAGAATATTCCAATATTCCACAGTCGAATTACTTGCCCTTTAAATTTAAATTCAACTGCTCCCATAGGATTTTATTTTAAGTTTTTTAGATCGAATTAAAAAATTTGATCGAATTTTTAAAATCGTTGGAATCGTTCGATTCGAACAATTTAATCGTTCGATTGAATTTGTTTTGTTTGATCGATTGAATTGCGGTAAAATCCTTCAAATTCGATATTCGAATTTGAAGGATTTAAATTCAACCACAATTCGATTGGTCAGTAATAAATCTGCCACTAAGTATTGAAGAGAAAGACAGGTTAGTTATTGAAACAAAAGTTTTAAAATAGAATATAGACAAGCCACAGAATATTATTTTTACATTTATTTATAAAGTGCCAACATTTTCTGCAGTGCTATATACATAACAAACATAATATAGAAACAAATTGATACATTTGGGAATGAGGACCCTCCCTGCAGGCTTACAATATATCGGGCTGAGGGTAACTGATACACAAGGTATACAATTATATGGTTGTGGGGGAAGTATACATTGGCTCCTAGGGAAGAAGAATGTTAAAGATTATTAGAGGAGCAAAATGGTCGATTTGCATTATACCTGGAGATGAATCTTGAAATTTAAGGTGGAGTACTGTTATTGATAATTTGTATTTGAGTGTCAAAAGTTTAAATTTCATATATTTAAATATATATGTATTGGTAGATAATAAGATTAATGAGTGGACTAGTTTTTTCATTTTGACCAGGAAAAAGATGTATGCTTGCGATAGTTTTACAATTTAGTGTGCAAGAATTGGATGCGAGGAATGAATGGACAAGAGAGATAGATTTGGGTATTGTCATCATATGATGAGTTGATCCAGAGATGCAGTGTATAATGAGAAGAGTAGTTGTCCAATGACAGAGCTTTGAGTGACCCCTACAGAGAGTTCAAATGGTGAGGAAGTTTTATCTAAGAAAGAAGCTGAGCAGGAGCAGTTACAGAGTTATGAATGGATCCAGAAAAGTACTGAACTTGTGTGAAAAAAGAATGTCATTAAGGAGCTGGTGAGCCACAGTGTCACAAACACCACAGCAGTAGCCAGTATGGAGAATTGGAGACATTGGTTATTGTGGTTAGTGCCTTCTCAGTTGAATGCAGTGGACAGAAACCAGATTGAAATCAGTCAAGCAGGGAGTCAGTAGGGAGAAAGTAGATCTTGACAACAGTATGTTTTTAGTTTAGAGGGATAAGCAAGGAGAGAGAAAAAACAGTAATTGGAAGGGGATAGAGGATCAAGTGAGTTAGGCACTAGTGGGGACTGGGGAGAGAGATTAAAGCTATAAGTAAAAGCTGGGCAGTTGGTAGATGATAGAGAGTGCATGAATTGGGATGGAATTGGCTCAAGAGGGCAGGTGGTTGGTCATGGGGTAGAGAGAATTGAAGCTACCTCTTCCTCATTGACCGGGGAGAATTATGATAGTGACAGTGTGTGCCGAACAGTGTTTGTGTGACAGATGTGAGGTTAGGTAATGACCTGTGTATGACGGGGGTAGTGTTTGGTGATGGAATTAAATTCCTAATGGTTTCTAGTTCCATACAGCACATACCAAATATCTGAAAGACTGAAAATAAAGAGGTGGTTGTTCATTTATCTAGTAGAATCAGCTTATACCTGAAGAGGATTTCAGCCACATTCCAGGGTGGTCTATATGAGTCTTTATCAGAGATTTTGTGAGACGCAAGTGTATACAAATATATATATATGGAACATGGAGGAGCACTCACCAAACAAAAACCACAGCTTGCCTGGGTGCAGGTAAAATTTGTACAGAATAGGAAAAAAAATTGGAATATCTTTTGTTTTTCTATTAAAATCAGTTATCCTAACTGAGCCTGTTGAGTGCGGTATTTTTTTCCCTATTATATATATATATATATAAGCGTGTAGGAAGTAGGTCGCACTCGCAGGACTTATAGCAAAATCAAAAGTTTTTATTATCGGCACACAAACTTAAAGAAAAGTTTGTGTGTGCCGATAATAAAAACTTTTTGATTTTGCTATAAGTCCTGCGAGTGCGACCTACTTCCTACACGCTTATCCATTCATCTTGAGGGACTGCACCCAGGCTCCTGAACTACCTTTTTCGTGAGTGCCGGTACTCCACGTCTTCTACTATATATATATATATATATATATAAAATGGAAGTGGAACACTAATGGTAATGAGCTTAGTTTTTTATGCCCCTATATCAGATCATGAAGGAGGCAAGTTAAATGATGCAAGGGCCACAGTGATTTGCCAAACAGTGTCTGGAATATATTTGTGATGGCATTTATTTAATAAAACAGTGAAGTACAGGTATAGGCTCCTGGAATGATTAGGACCTACATTTTTTCAATTTGGATTTCCATACCTTTTATAGATCCACCAATATGAATTCCTGCAATTTACAAGCTACTGGAAATACATTTTTTTAAATTAGTTTTATTTTCTTAAAATGAACTCTATGGAAGATGGCATTAGTTGGTAATAGGAATAGAATAAGCTAACATAGGAAAAAGTGCATCTGTTCCTAGTCAGCTAGTTAAAATTATTGTCACAGAAAAATGCAGGCAATGGCTGTAAGTAGATAGTGGATAATATTACCCAGACTATGGAGCTTGCCACCTTATCAGTGTCCAATGAATATGTACTGTACTGTAAACTCTGTGAGACAGAGACCTCACTCCCCTAATGTTCCACAATCTGTTACTGTATATATTTTTATTGCAATGTTTGTCCCCCCCCCCTCTGTGTATTAACAGTGTATTGGAATTATGTACAGCACCAAGTATACAGTAGAATCATATTAATAAATATATAAATACATACATATGGGGGTAACCTGAGGATGAGACCATGGGGCAAATTCGCCAGTGAGATGTAATTTCGCAACTTTGCCGATTTACTAACAGTGTCCCTGGCGAAAATTCACTAGCGAAGTAGATAGACTAGCGCAACTTCGCACCCCTACACCAGGCAAAGTTGCGCACTGACGAAGGGACGTAACTACACTAATTCACTAAGATGACCATTTTACTGAACGTTATCTCTTGCGCTAGACTTTACTTCGCCCGGTCAGACCTGGTGAAGTTCAATACAATAGATAGGAGTTTGAAAGAAAAACTTAAAAAAAAATTTTAAGTCACAAAAGAATGCTGGAGTCTTTTACTTTTCTTAGGGCGATAGTCTGAAAAATAGCGTAATTTTTAGGAGGGTTACCCTTATTCCCCCCTACATTACCTAACATATGGCAACTCAAATATACAGTGGGCACATGTTTGCCCCTAAATATGCCAATATGCTCCTGAAACTGGGTACCATGAATAAAATGTTTTCATGTGCCTTTAAGTATGTTATGAGCAAAGGGGGATCAGACCACAAAGTGAACATTAAAAAGTTGAATGTTTTTGACTTTGAACATCAGATAATTGCCCAGTAAATACTGACCTTAACAGAATAGCAAGATGCAGATGTGATACAGCTCACCTTTCCCCACTCAGGATGTCAGAGCTGGACCCTACCCAATCCAGCCAGGATCTGCGCACTCTGCTGAAATGGTACCGCACTGAGATAGCTGTGGCTGTGACTGACCTCTTCCCTCTGCTACATGGGATGATGGACAGAGAACTCATCACTGAGGAGAAATTCCAGGTAGGCTTAAGCCATATTCTCAAATCTCATCTGCCCTCATGTATATATATAAGTGGAAGGTCTAGTCTCTAACCATAATAAGAGTGGGGCTACTTCCCATGCTCCATTTCTGGATCATTGCATTTTAATAGAATTTGTTTGCGATCAGTGTAGCCCAGTAATTTGAATCTATTAGATTCTTTTTATAATTCAGATGATCTGGTAACTTTAACTACCAATGAACCACAATGGAAAAACATGCCTGCTTCATATAATCATTTTGTATTAAAAAAGAAGATTCCATTTCTATTAGCCATACATCACCCTACTCCACCTGATATTTATTAATATCAGTGGGGGCTGCAATACTCTACCTACTCTACCCTAGTAAAACTATGTTTCATTGACAAGGTTGAACTTACAGAAAGGTTTGGGGGATAAAGAAGTACAAATATCTGGAATGTACAGATATATGGCCCTCAAGATGCTGCCAAACAACTGAAGAATTAATTTACAACATATAGGACATGGTACAAAGTGCCATGTGTTGTACGTTTGCACAATAACCCACAAGTACGGTAACAACATAGCCAGTGGTGTTTGCACTACACAATGGACCCTAAAGACCTGCAAGTCCCACATAAGTCCAGTTTTTTGTTTATTTGTGGCAGAGCTATATTAATGAAAGGCTAGCTGGGGCATGAGATCATCCAAACTCCCATTCCTTACCAACCCAGGTGGGTGCATCAACAGGTGCATAGTACTGAGAAGCCCTGTCTGTACAGACTGCCCTATGACAGGCTCTAGCACTTAAATCTAGGGCATGAGTAAACTACCCATCTAGCCTTGGCTCTCAGTAACAGCTCGAGGACCACAGGACGTACATTCTCAATATCTAATAGGCTGTAGACAACATAATACGGCTATAGAACTTTTATCCATATAAATTTTCCATTCAAAAGGCCTCTCTACTACTAGGGTTGCCACCTGGTCGGTATTTTACCGGCCTGGACGGTATTTTTGATGGCTGATCCCAATGTTATTAATAGGAAAAAAATGTAAATGTATAGGAAGGCCGGTATTTTTTTCAAGAAAAGGTGGCAACCCTATCTACTACTAGGGGCACAGGGCCTTCTATTCCTGCCCTAAAGGCAGCCTTACATATTCTTCAAGGAGTCTGTACCCTTAGTAAATAAAATCATCATGGAAAACAGTAAATGGCTTCATTGGCTGAACAAATGATCTCACATACATGAGAGAACCCTTGTTTTTCACAGCAGGAAGGACCTTACAAACCCTTTCTTGTTTTCCTTTTCCGTAATTAGCATAATGTCCTTTCAACTTCTGCTTGTTTATGTAGGCCCATACTGTGCATCCCATGAGTGGAGCCCTGCTAGAAGCTTATTTTCTCAGTAACTAATCTGAGTGAATAAAATGGATAAATCTCACCATCCAGTATTCTATCCTCATAGGAAACACAGCGGGCTGGGGAGGGCAGTGGGGCTCAGAAGGCTTCCCATGCTCTTTTTACATGGCTTTTAAGCTGTGATCTGCCCACCATCCAAGGCTTCTGGTCACTCCTGTCTACTGACTATATATTAAAGAGTTACCCACGTCTCTCGGGAATTCACAGTGCTCTTTGTGCAGGTAAGTGGATTATTAAAGGGGTGGTTCACCTTCAAGTTAACTTTTAGTATATTGTAGAAGGACCAATTCTAAGAAACTTTTCAATTGGTCTTCATTATTTATTTTTCATTGTTTTTAATGATTTGCAATTTTCTTCTGTTTCTTTGCAGCTTTCAAATGGGGGTCACTGACACCATCTAAAAACAAATGCTCTGTAAGGCTACAGATGTATTGTTATTTCTACTTTTTATTACTTATCATTCTATTCATATTCCAGTCTCTTATTCAAATCAGTGCAGGGTTGCTAGGGTAATTTGTACCCTAGAAACCAAATTGCTGACACTGCAAACTAGAGAGCTGCTGAATAAAAAGCTAAATAACTCAAAAACTACAACAATAAAAAATGAAAACCAATTGCAAATTGTCTCAGAATATCACTTTCTACATTATACTAAAAGTTAACTCAAAGGTGTACAACCCCTTTAACTGTACATTTTCACACCAAACAGTAAATATAGATTAATTTCATGCATTCTCTGTTCCTCTGTCACAGACACCTCATCTCACCGCAAGGCTAGGAGACCTCCTCATACCAACAAACCAGTATCTCTTCTGAAACCACAGGCTAAACGAAAAGCTGGAGGAGAGAAAGACACATCATCAGGGTGTTCACTGAGTGCTGGTATGGGGACAAAACACAGTTGTCCTTCATAAATGCTGGGTACTTTTTGGAGCATTGCTAGGCTTAGACACTAGTTACAAATGAAAAATGCACATTCCTCTACAAAAAGTAAGCAGCAGAAGCTACAGTACTTCTGCTACATTATTTAAAGAAAGAAAACCGCATTGCAGAAAGCTACAGACCAATACTGCTTTCAATTGCAATTACATTTAAAACATGGATTCGGTTACCCAATTTTCACCTCTATGCTAGGGACCACACCATAAAGCAATTACAGCAGGACAATAGTGCACTGTTTTACTTACCTGCAGGTACATATGCTCAGTTCGGATTGCAATGTTTAATACCATTGTTTGGTCCAAAAAAAAAAAATGAAATTTTGGACAAAAAATTGTTATTGCTACTTTTTAAATGTTTGTTTCAATTACTACAGGTACACAAGGAAATATTTTCTATAGTTGCATGATAACAGAGACCAGGGCCAGATTTGAATAAGCTGTGCCCCAAGGCCGCATGGTCCCCGCTTCCGCACGCACTCCTCCCCCCCCCCGTGGCTGCAACGTCCTAGCACCGGCCACATCGCTCTCAGGCACAGAATCACTATGGAGCTTTGAGTCCCCAGTACTCCTAAAAGGAACTGTCATGGGAAAACGTTTTTTCTTTTCAAAATGCATCAGTTAATAGTGCTGCTCCAGTAGACTTCTGCACTGGAATCCAATTCTCAAAAGAGCAAACAGATTTTTTTATATTCAATTTTGAAATCTGACATGGGGCTAGACATATTGTCAATTTCCCAGCTGCCCCCAGTCATGTGACTTGTGCCAGCACTTTAGGATGGAACTACTTTCTGGCAGACTGTTATTCTCCTACTTAATGTAACAAAATCAGTCTCAGTAGTACTTGGATTTTACTATTGAGTGTTGTCCTTAGATCTACCAGGGAGCTGTTGTCTTGTGTAAGGCTTGTGACACATTGGCATAATCGGGGAGATCTCCCCGAACTGCCTTCCCGTGTCTTTCTGTCCGGTATAATGAAAAGTTGCCTGTGCTAAAGCACCTGTGGCACTTGTCTGAACCAACTTGTTTGCTGGGTGGGGGGGGTGATATCCCTCCAACTTGCAGTACAGCAGTAAAGAGGGACTGAAGTTTATCAGAGCACAAGTCACATGACTGGAGGCAGCTCTGAAACTGGCATGTCCAGCCCCATGTCAGATTTCAAAATTGAATATAAAAAAAATCTGCTCCTTTGAAAAATGTATTTCATTGCAGAATTCTGCTGGAGCAGTGCTATTAACTGCTGCGTTTTGAAAGTATCCCTTAAGGATGTGGTTGGGTGGCCCCAAATCCAGGCCTGACAGGGACAGATAGTTGCATTGATTCACGTTTAGTTCTCCAGGCTATAGAGTTGCTTGCTTGGGCACTGATACATCTTTTTACTACAGGACCCCCAGCCAAAACTAAATCTCCACGAAAAGCTGAGAAACCCATGGCTTTGGATTGTCCTCTGACACAATGTGAGTTTGTATGGCTCTGACACTTAAAAGAATGATATCCTGACAATAATGTCCCCGCCAAGCTGTGCACTAGTGGATGCACACACAAATAATGAAGTCAGCTACACAACAAATTGTGGTGCACACAAAATAATTTGAGTAAAAACACAAGTTTTGCATCTATTCTGACTTGTGCACGCAATTTTAAACATTTGTACACACAGTTAAAATGTCCACACAAAATAATTTTTTTGCACACATAACAGAGAAGGAATTAGAGTAAGCATTGGCAGTCTTTTTCACGACACTGGGTTCAAACAAATGAATAGATGAAGAAGAGATAGCTATCTATTCATCAGCCTGACTATTTGACTCCCTATATTGCCAGCATTGAAACTGTAGAGTACTAGCCCTTGCTAGCAGTGGAGTAACTACCGGGGGAGCAGGGGGTGCAATTGGTCCAGGTCCCACACCCTCTTAGAGTGCTCCCGCAGCTCGCGCACTGCTGATTTCCGGCTGCAGAGGCCAATTTCAGGGCATATAATCTGGTACGTTACTGCTTGCTAGCTGCCTTGTTGTAGCCACTGGCTACTCTACTAAATACCCTGATCCTGCTTTTCACTACTTGAGCAAGCTATTTAAAATCTTTCGTAGCATTAACTTACCTCCTTTCCAGGCCTTGCACACCACTACCTCCAAAAAAGGTTATGCACACGTGAGCTTCCCTTTTTCTAAACTAGTCATTGGACCTGTTACCCCTCCAAACTGTTACAAAGGCCCAAGCCAAAACCCTTCTGGGGAACCAGAAGAAATTAAAGGTTCAGAAAACCTTTACCCTTCTACAACAGTTAGGGTAAGATATGGTTGAAATGATTAGGAAGGCCATCATGAGGGTCACTTAAGGTCAGAGGTGGGTCAAGTGGACTGGGCACCCTACGTAGGGTTGCCACCTTTTCTTGAAAAAAATACCGGTCTTCCTATATATTGATCTTTTTTTCCTATTAATAACATTTGGCTCAGCCATCAAAAATACCGGCCAGGTGAGTAAAATACCGGCCAAGGTGGCAACCCTAACGTTAGGCAACCCGGCAGGTCACCTTGCCTCCCCTATGTGCTAGCGCCTGAGCTGTGACATCGCACGCACAGTCGGGAAAAGTAACAGCAGGAGCAACAAAGCCTGTACTAGGGGTAGGCTGATAACTATTTAAAAGGTACCTGCCCCCTCCCCATGGTTGCACCCCTAGGCAGGTGCCTATTTTGCCTACTCCTAGTTCTAGGGTGTAATTTGGGATGAACAATTATTTACTGTTATAGATGTTTTTGGAACTATGACTGATGGGTTCAAAAGAACATTACTCTAAGTCTAAATCCATCAAGTTCTATACCTTATGTATTACTTCTGAATGTTTTACTAACTTCTTTCAAACATGTCTTTAAAGCTCCACAGAAAATCTCAAGTGTATTGACTGTGAATCAGAGTGAGGTGAAGCCTGTGTCCTACGCCATCAGCAAACCTGCAGCCAACACAGGGTCCAGCATTGGTAACAATGGGTGTCTCACCTTTGTTTCTAAGTCTGTAGGTCTGAGTGTATTTTCTGTTCTGTCGAGTTTGGGCATTGACTGTCTGCCTCTTAGCTGTAAGAGAGGGAGTGGTATATATATATATATATATATATATGCTAGCTAGTGCTATGGGGCCTATACATTTGATTAATTGATTTTAGACATTTCAATCTGTTACTAATATAATGCCCATTCCAGGGTTTTCTATATGAAGACCACATAGTTTAGCTGCCTCCTGAGGCACAATTGAACTCTCTGCAGTAGAAAAGAATAATTTTCTGTTGAAAATGGAAATTTAGCATTTAAAGTTACTGTGGGTTGTTTTTTTTGCTTCCCCTGGTAAAGTGCTGCTTTATGGAAAAAGCAACAATGTTGGGCTCCACACATAGGTGGGAGGAGTGAGGGAATTCAGGTTAAAGGAAAACTATACCCCCCAAACAATGTAAGTCTCTATCAAAAGACATTGCATAAAACAACTTATATGTAAAACTTTGCTTCATGTAAATAAACCATTTTCATAATAATACACTTTTTTAGTAGCATGTGCCATTGGGTAATCATAAATAGAAAATTGCCATTTTAAAAAATAAGGACAAGCTCCTAGGACCTATGATTCAACAGTGCACACAAACATACTGTTGTGTTTGGTAGCCGAGAATTACTTTCACTTTTAAGTTGTACAGAAAGTCCTGTGTATGCACAGTGCCACCTGCAGGCCATTTGTATAAACACCACACATACCAAACAAAATATAAAGTTAGGTCACATGAGCCCAGAGCCAGACTGGGAGGAAAAAGCAGCCCAGGCAAAAGTATTGAAGCAGCCCATGTATTCCTGAGCATGCAAAGCATCATATATATTTCCAACCCCAAGGTTAACTAGAACTAGTGTTTATTAATAGATATTTACATAGTCCATTACCATATAATCATAAATATTATGCACCCTATGTACTGAAACTGGAACTTGCAACAAATATCTCACCCTAGTGTCTATCACAACTATTTTTTTTTTTATAATTATAGATTGTCAATAACAGGTCTTAGACATACAGCAATTATATTGTTACACTCTATACAACATGTTGTAAAAAAGTCCAGCTGTTTAAATTCGCTTATACAGAGATGATACAGCAAATCAAATTGGTTTGATAAGTTTAGCACATTATAGCTGGAGTTAGTCGTTGTCACTTCTGTCCTATCTGTTCAAAGTATGTCCAGAGTTGGGTTGGTCAGGGGTTGTGGGGGAAGGGTGTGGGGGTTCCAGGCAGAATAATATTTGTCACGTTCAGTTTATCAGTCCCTAAGTGGCTTGGTCACTATTGCCTTGGTGTTTTTTTGTCACTTTGAGGAATGTCTACTACCTAAGGGGGATGACTATTTCCATTACCCAGTATTATAGGCATGTCAGCTCAGTGGTCTTAGTTTGGCAGGATTATACCTCTATTAAACTTTATAGGGTAGCATTTCCTTTGTTAGATTCAATATATGAGAGCCAGGGTCTCCAGGTTGCCCAGTGGATTCTTTGTGCTTTAGGTGACTCTGCATGTAGGTCCCTGAATTTCCGGATGTCTTCAATTTCTAGTGTCCATTCTGCTATGGTATCTTTGGTGATTTCCACTTTCCGGAATTTGGGAATTTCTTGTAAGTGGATACAGGGTATACATTGTGATGGAGGAGGATAGTTGGGTATCGCCAGTTGTAATTCCATATTGAAAATGTCAATTACTTTCATCCAAAAGGATTGTATTCCAGCACAGTCCTACAGTATATGTAATATTGTGTCCGTAGAGAAGCCACATCGCCAGCATTTGTCTGAGGTGCCTGGGAATATGTTGTTAAGCTTGACTGGTGTATTGTACCACCTTGTGATGATTTTGTAGTTATTTTCCTGAATTCTTTGACCCATTCTAGCACAACTATTCTATCTGATGGATTAGTGACCCTAAATTCCCTCGAATTCGACCATAGAATTTTAAGGGAATTAAAATCGTTCGAATTTGAAGGATTTTACCACAATTCGATCGATCGAATAGTAAATATTCGATCGAACGATAAAATCGTTCGATTCGACCGATTTTAACCATGCGATCAAAATTTTTTATTCGATCAAAAATAGTTAAAACCAATTTGGCAGGTTTAATCTGCTGAACTAAGCAGTCGAATAAAAAATTAAAGGGAAAGTAATTTGACTGTCAAATGTCATTTGATGCGATCGAATTTTCTAAATTTGTTGGTCGAAGTGGCCATCAGAAATTTTCGAAATTCTAATCTTTTTGAAAATTCGATCGAATTTCGAATCATTCATGTGAATTTAGTAAATCTGCCCCCTACAGTATATTCAAAATGTTCCTTTATATGTCCCCAGCTAGATCATGTATCTGATAAGAGGATTATAATTACCATGTGTATCACAGGGCCAAAGTGTGGCATACTTGAAGAGACTAGGCTGCCTCATGCAATTAATGCTACAAATCACAGTGTTCCATATACAGACTGAAGTGACTGTTCTGAGCCTATTGCCAACATACCTATCATAAGCATAAGGGATTGGTTAGATAGCAAGCAACTCTAATATTACTAACTGAAGTTGGTCAGAATTCCTGGTTCCTCCCATATGCCAGTACAGACATGAGTACTAACAAATGCAGGCATTGGCTTGGCTGTGGCTGGCTATTATGGATAGCTAATTTACATTTCTAAAGTGATTGCTTAATTTAGATATTAAAGAAAGACCTAATTTGAATTTTTTAGGTGAGCAGCCCATTTATATTTCAAAGCAAGCGGCCCATCGGGCATTTGCCCTGAAACCACAGATTGCCAGTCTGGGCCTGCATGAGCCAATTAACAGACAGAGTTGTGTCTTTTGCTTCCACACTTCTTCCTGTTACAGTTAGAGTTGGTCAGGTGATCTCTGAGGCAGCACACAGACCATCATGAAATGGTGGTTGAAGGCAAGAGATGTAAAAGGACAATATTTACTGAAATATATACTGTATATATACCAGTTTGGAAAGATTTTTTAATATTCCACTTAATTTGATGTAAATCTGTTGCTCAAGTATTCATTTTGGGGGTATAGTTTTCCTTTAAGCAGGGCAAGTTGGTGGTAGCGGGGCAAGATGATCTAAATTACTGTTACATTTTCTGTCTACCCTAAGGTGTTGTTTTTTTAATTACAATAGCTCTTTGGGTGGCTCTAGGAGGTGTAATTCAAAAACAGCTGAATAGGTCAAAATCGGTTTTCATTGGGCCCTGATACCACTAAATAGTGTTGTTGTTATCCGGTTTCTTTTCCCTGTTAAAGGCACCTAGTACTGAGTGGGGCCTATGCAGAAGCCTTGGGAACCTTGTGCTTGATCAACCTTGTGCTTACACACTGACCCACGAACAAAAAAATATCCGTGTACAAAAGCACCTTTGATAGTTCCATGCATAATTATATTCTGTATTATTAACCCTCCTACCTAGACAGGTCCACACAGAAAGAAAGAGAACTACAAGCTGTAGAGAAGAACCCAATTCAGCCTCTGAAACTGACTCTGCGACCCAAGCTTATCTCTCAGCAGGTGAGCCTGGCTACAATGCAGCCTATTCACACACATTTATCAGAGGCTTTGCTTTTATCTTTAGTTCAGTGGCGTACCTAAGCACCTGCAGGCCCAGGCTGTGCACCTGCCCCCCAAACCCCCCATCTCCAAATGTGTGTGGCACAGTGCTCTCCCTGCCGTGCCACCCGTGATAAGATTTATCAAGGCTTCAGCAGGCCCCAAGGGGGTGCGCACCCGGGTGTGATTGCACCTCCTGCACCCCCTGTAGTTACGCCACTGCTTTAGTCTATGGACACACAGGCTGTTTTCAGTGGCTGTTGTCCGCCTGCTTAATTGGACTGATTTCAGCCTGTGTGTGACCGCACACAGGCTGATTGGATTAAAATCAATGGAGCAGGGGCACTGATCAGATCTGCTTCTCTCAGTCTGCAAAATGACTCGGGCTGAAAACAGCCATTGATCAGCCTCTGAAAACAGCCTTTGTGTCCATAGCCTTAGTATACGCAACAACAGTTCTTGCATTAGATGAGAACTTCTTGCATCATGAAGGGACATACTAAATTAAGGCCACAGGTAAATTTTTTTTGGGCTGCAACTATAATCTCGGGAAATATAGGTAGTTAGCTGGGCAGGCCCACCCAGTGCGAATCCCACTGTATAAATACAAAGTCCCTTATTTTCTAACCCTGCCAGTGGCTAAAGATGTAGCTTCCTAAAAGTGAGCTTCTACATTGCTATGGCTTGAGTTTTCTCCCATTTCTGTATATCATATTTGTAGCTCACATATAACCACCATGGGAACTTATCATTCCTTTCCTCTTCTTACAGGTTGGTTCTATTGCCCCTTCTGAATTGCCTCAATACCAGGTGCCCACTATTCCCCATTGTTTTTATTGCTCTGCACAGTTCCTTTCTAAGACTCCAATATTTTCTTCTATATCCAGGTCAATAGCAAAGTCAAGTGTCAGGCTATGTCTACAGCTGACTATTTCTCAGGGCGTGGTCAACATTTAGGGGCACATTTACTAAGGGTCGAAGTGAATTTTCGAATAAAATTCGAATTTTTTAAATTCAAAGTAATTTTGGGCTACCTTGATTATCGAATAACCCGAAATTCGATTCAAATTGAAAAAATTTGAAAATTTGAATTTTGAAGTACTGCTCAATTGCCAATGGGTGACCTCCTAGAACCTGTTCTGAAAATGTTTCTAAATTCTAGGAATTCAAAGGATTTGGTTAAAATCGTTCAAATCAAACGATTCATTTGAACAACTTCAATTTGAGCGAAAAACTGACCTATTTGGTCCACTTTCGATCGAAAATGGCCCCCAAAAAAATGAGATGTTCAAATTTTTTAACCTCGGAATTCGACCCTTAGTAAATCTGCCCCTTAGTATCACACAGACATTGATAATCTGAGCCAAGTGGCAGGTGCCCTTAACTTTGTGTTGTTTTGTGAGCTTTACATTATTTGCCTTTTTACTAAGCCTCTTTCTACCCTGATAAAAAATTGCTAAAAAGAGAATGATTCTGAGGCCAAACTGATTTTATGGTCACTTTCACACTACTAATCATTATGTTCAATCCTATTCATACCTTCAACTTATTTTATGATGCCTACAGGATCCTCCAGTTATACCCAGATCCCAATATCTTGCTTTCTTGCTCTGCACATCAAGCTGCTTGCTACTCACTGGGCAAAGTCTCTATAGTAATTGCTAAACTCAGCATTTCAGGGCTCACCAGGGCTTTCACCTTAGGGCCCAAAACTTACCACAAGCCCACACCTCCCCTCAGCCCCCAAGTGTGCCCCATATCTCTACTTGTAGCCACGTGATCAGGGTTATGGGAGGAGCACCGAAAATTCAGGATCAGAACGGGGCCCACTTTTTTACCCCCAGTGTCCCACCACTCCAGTCTGACCCTGCAAATGAAATGTGACATTTGCGTAACATTAGCTTGCACTTTCATAACAGACAGACATTCTTCTTGAGCATCCCAAATTCCGTTTTCATAAACTACCCTTCTCACATGGGTCATTTATTAACACTGGGCAAATTTGCCCATGGGCAGTTACCCATGGCAACCAATCAAAAGGCTGCATTCATTGTTCTACTTGCAGCTGGCTTTAAAAAGCTAATCACTGATTGGTTACTATTAGTAACTGCACATGGGCAAATTTGCCCAGTGTTGATAAATGAGCCCAAATTAATTATTTTTCTCTCTCCTTACTCAGAGTAATGATGATGAGTGTTCAGTGTGCCGTGATGGGGGTGAGTTAATATGCTGTGATGGATGCCCACGATCCTTTCACCTTTCCTGTTTGGTGCCGCCTTTGACCCATATCCCAAGGTACTTAAATGGCCTATTATAATCTATAAAATAAATGTTTATAAATGGTGCTTAGTAATGTCATCAGTTATAATCAGTACATAGTGCTGTCACATATTTAACAGTGTAATTTTAGACATAATGTTCCTCTTCTGTAATATATACATGCGTCTATATAATTATATAGTGAATAAAGTACCCTTTTGTAAATTATAAGGATGTTCTAAATTACCGAGGTGTTTCATAACCATATAAAAACACAAGGCTGAGTGTTTTTATAAAGGTCATGGAACTCCGATGTTATATCTAATATCCTCATATTTTGCAACATGGTGAGTCATGTGACAAAAATGACATCAGTACTCACCGTTTCTAAGGATATAATTTACAAGATATTCATGGCTTTTGTGTATTATATATATCTATATACATATTTATATCTATATATCATATAGCGTTCAGGATGCCGGCACAGCACGTAACAAAGTCAAAGTTGCCTGGGTGCAGAG
>CM044439.1:139002207-139014461 GCA_024363595.1 Xenopus borealis
TGTCTCTGATGTCAGAATGAGAGGGACAGTTATAGCAATACAGTATTACATTACAGTTGTAATGTATTGACAGACCAAATGGATAAACATATTGAAATATGGTCCCCATGGCAGAATTATTGCAAATCCAAACAATAGGCTCTAGTATTATAGATACCGGTAACCTTCTCTTGTTTCCATATTTTTATGATAGTTTTTTTTATTTGCTTTTGTTTCTTTTGCTTTCTTTCTTTTTTTTTATGTACTAGAGTTCCCCTCCCCTCAAAAGGACAATGTTAAAGTTGTAACTTGAATGGTCATCATAAACTCATGTACCATCATAGCAATTCTGAGCAAATGATTACTGTATCTATTATGTTGAAATGCAAAATAAAGGAGATTTTTTTTTTAAATATATATTTTTAACATGATGTAGAGAGTGATATTCTGAGACAGTCTGCAATTGGTTTTCATTTTTTATATTATTTGTGTTTTTTTGTTATTTACCATTTTATTCAGCAAACTGCCAGTTTGCAATTTCAGAAATCTGGTTACTAGAGTCCAATTAACCTGGCAACCATACATTGATCCGAAATAAGAGACTGGAATATGTAGTATAGGGCCTGAATAAAAAGTAGCAATAACGAGTAATAAAAAGTAGCAATAACAATAAATGTGTTGCTTTACAGAGCTGAAAATAGTCAGAAAACAAAAACTGTAAAAAAGAAAAAATGAAAGCTAATTGAATAATTTCTTTGCATTAGCAATTCCATTACAATGATTACATACTAAAAGTAAACTTGAAGTTGAACCACCCCTTTAAGGTTCTGATTGTCGATCAATTTCAATATGTGCTTGAGAAAATTTGATGTTTCTGATGATTTTGGGACCCTTGATTGATTCTGCTATTGGGCACAGTGATATAAGGAGAAAAAGGATCAAAAGGATCAACTAGGTTGCAAACATCTTGTCCAATTGGTTTTCAGCTCCAAAGCTGTGTACCATTTACAGGAATAAAATGAGCTGCCTAAAGTTGGCCATGGATGTAACAAATATGATCTTCCTTGGAAAAGATCTTTCCAAGAAAGATTGTTCATTTCAATACACACAAGTAGAGGTGAATCGACAGGTAGAAACAATAGAATTCTACCTGTATCTGACTATTTGGCACTAACAAGGGCCGATCTTCTGGTGCTTTCAAAATTGGCCGATCAACAGTTTTCATCCAGACCCACTGACGAGCCACCGATATCCAAGTCTTCTGGCAGTATCGGTTGGCTCTTTTCCCACCATACACACACCAAATATTGTATTAAAATGAGTTTCGGATGATATCATCTGTGCCTCTATGGCCACCTTTAGAGTAAAACACACAAGACTAGATGCAAAATGCTAAGAAAAGGGAACCTGTATTTTGAAAATTGAACCTTGCACCATTTTGTTTGCCCATAAGTGTAATATTATTTATTATTATTATTGTTATTATTAATAATAATAATTATTATTATTTATTTTTAATAGCTATATTTTTGCAGTATGTTCTTGTTTCCCTAGTGGTACATGGAGATGTGACACTTGCAGTACACAGAGACCAACATCAGATGGGCAACCCGAGAAGGGAGAAACTACGGTTTTATCTAAGAAGGTAACACAATTAATTTTTCATAAATTATCTTATGTTCATATTGTTAGCTAATGAACCAAGTCATGTAGAAGGAGTAGAGCTGACACTCACATTATCTCATAAAATAGGCTTAGTAAAAAACTTTTAGTAGCTTATTTACAAAACAAAAAATAATGTTTTATGCTTTGATTTTCATTTAATTATTGCTACTTTTGGTTATTGCCCTTGCAAGGTTTGAGACGTGCCCACACAATACACTTGAGCATACATTATTCAGGTTAGCATTGTATCTCCTTCTTTGTAATTGTTGCCTTCCCATGTCAGAACGATACTAATAACATGATTTCATTCACATTTTCTTCTATTTACTTTTCTTTCAAGAACAATTGCAGATCTTTTGAAATAAGATTACACTCACCAGACCAGTTTGGAATTTCAAAGCTCCCTGGTTGCAAGGGACAGTGTCTAAAACGTGCAACCAGGTAGATGCCTTAAGTTGGCCATACACTGTGAGATCCACTCACTGCGATCCGACGGGATTTTTAGTAGGGATGCACCAAATCCACTATTTTGGATTCGGACGAACCCCCGAATCCTTCCCGAAAGTTTCGGCCTAATACTGAACCGAATCCGAACCTTAATTTGCATATGCAAATTAGGGGTGGGAAGGGGAAACATTTTTTACTTCCTTGTTGTGTACCAAAAAGTCACTTGATTTCCCTCCCTGGCCCTAATTTGCATATGCAAATTAGGATTTGGATTCGGTTCAGCCAGGCAGAAGGGTTCGGCCAAATCTGAATCCTGCTGAAAAAGGCCGAATCCTGAACCGAATCCTGGATTCGGTGCATCCCTAATTTTTAGTCCCATCCGATATCTGGACGACTTTCTGCCAGATATCAATCATGTAAGCCTGTCGGGTGGCCCCGACTCTGTCGGCAGCTTTTATCGGCCTGTGTATGGCCAACTTAAATGACCAATGTACACTCTTAGGATTCATCCAGGGATCCCTTGCACCTGTGGGTTTTGTGCAGCCTGTGTTTTGGACCTTAAGTGGAATGCAGTGTATAGTGCAAATCACTATAAACAAAGATCTGCACCTAGGGTTCTAAGTATGGAGCTGGGTGCAAATAACATGGCCATTTTTTTTACTTTGCTTCCTGTCTTACACTTCATAAAGTCCTAACAAGAAATAATACATTATAATAACAAAGAAGTACCATAATATGCTTTATAACGATACTAAAGTATTATCATACTGATAGTATAGCATTGGGCCAATGTATTTCAGGGAGAGTCATCTACTGTGTAGTGAAGAGGGTTACTGAGCAATATGTGGAGCCATTATGCACTGTTAGAACTTGCTCCATCTGTACGATTCAAAAACGCTGATACTGGAACAGGTAGCAATAAGGCTTTTGACACATCTGGATTTTTTTTTTATTTCCATCTACTTCCCCTTCTTTTCATTTGGGAATGTATTACCAATGTGTATGGGAAATGTTGTTTACCTGCTAAATACATCCAAGATTTATGTAGCAAAAATCAAATGCCCACTGTGTGAAAATGCTAAATATTTTTCTAAATTTTTACAGATTAGGTGAATTAGACAGGATAATTTAAGTAATTTTTATCTCAGCCTGAATAGTTATCTTCTCCAGCCCTTTCAGGAATCCACAGAGGCCCCGAGCCAGAAGAGAATGAAAGTCTGTGAGATGCTAGCAGACAAGCATGACAGGTGAGGCTCCGACTGTTTCTGCACAGCACATGAGCGTGACGTTAGGGATTAGGCACTAAGACAAATACTCATTGTTACATCTGTTTCTTCGCCATCTTTATTTAAAGGAAGCCACAATGCTGTCAACTTCCTATTTTAGAAATGTTCAATGGCGTCACGCAGAAAGAAAAAATCCATTGCCTTGATTCATGGGTAGTGACATTATTCAAAGTGCAGTCAGTTGTGCAGAAAAGTACTGCTTTTGTTAACAATAACATCATAACATACCAGCCTCTATGCTGTGCTTTTCAGCTGTTGTTTACCTGTCCAGAATTCTGTCCTTAGACAAAAGTAGTAAGTATGAATAAAAAATGAAATAAAAGAGAAAGAGTGAGAAATAGAGATGAACAGGATACTTACCCCAGTACCTTGTTTAGGAGGGAAGGAAAACTAGTTCAGGAACAGAGATGGAAGACTTAATCTGAAGCAAATAATCACACAAATGTGCCAGTTATCAGCCTGAGGAAGTGAAATAAAAAGTTCATTGAGAACAGAGTGTAAGGCAGAACTACACGGCAGACTTACCTGTGTTTCCGTCGGATCCGACGCTGGGCGTCAAAAAGCCTGCGTCAAGTCCGACAGGAACAAGGTAAGCAATAGGAAGTCGGATGGTGTCGAGACGGTGATCCGACGTGACACGACTGTTAGATGCAAATGCTGCAAGCTGCGTCTGCATCTGACAGTCGTGTAGAGTCCAGGGCTTTCTCGGGCGGGTAGCCCTAGGCTGCGCAGTCCAATTGGGGCTGTCCTAGCGCCCGCCCACACTCCCACGAACGCACCTGCGTGCAAGTGCCGGCAAACGCCGCCATTGAATGGGGATGCACAGGTCCCCATTTTGTGCCTGGGCGGCATGCCCGCCCTAATTTTTTGCTGCCCTAGGCCCGGGCCTTTGTGGCCTCGACACAAATCCAGGCCTGGTCGCGTCGGATCACTGTTGCGACACCATCCGACTATTATTTACTGTTACTTGTTGTTGTTTCCTGTCGGAACGCAAGTAAGTCTGCCGTTACCTTTTAGTATGTTATAGAATGGCCAATTCATAGCAGTTTTTAGTTAGTCTTTATTTTTTATTTTTTATACTTTTTTAATTATTTGTCCTTTAATTCTGACCATTTCCAGCTTCAAATGGGGGTAACTGACCCTTACAGTTATAAAATCATTGCTATTGTAACTTTTTATTACTTGTCCTCTTCATATTCCAGTCTCTTATTCATAGTGATGATAGATAGTGGTAAGTCCTGGATTTATGAATTCTCTTTTATAAGATTCATTCTTTCTCCACTGGCTTGGCTATGCTTGTGTGACCAGATTATAGGCAAGGCTGAGGTTGGAAAAGTAGAATGGTAAATTGGTTCTGCAGTTCAAAAAATATTATCAACCCTGTTATTGGGATAATTTTTTAACCGTTGGAATGAGCTTAGAGTGACCTAAAGAAAAGAATGTGAACTATGTGTCTGTGATGTGTTTACCTTAGGGCTGAAAGCAAGACCAATAATAAACCAAGGGCCCTTTTTCTCTCTAAGCTAAATTCCTGTGCATACAGCATACAGACTAATGCAAAGGATGTTTTATCATCACCTTCAGAGGGTTATTGCAGTAACACAGTGCTAGGTCGGCACCCTTCCCACTGAATAATTTACGCTACAAAATAAGTTGGCGCTATAGAAATACATGTTAATAATAATAAATACAAACTCTCTTTCTATCTTACTGATATCTTACTGATCTTTATGTCTGTCTCCAACAATCCAGACTGGAGTGCAACAAAGTGCATGGTCTGTGTTGACTCCACATATTAAAGTTTGGCTGAAAGTGTGATGTCTACAGAAATTTATGTGATGTAACCAAGTTTGCACTACAAATTGATTTGTGCATTAGGCCATGGACCTATTAATTTATTTTATACAGAAAAGGTGGCAACCCTAGTAATGTATGGTATCCCAAAACCCAGAACAAACCCTAAGTTCCCAGTCTTGTCTCACGCTTCTGGCTATAACAACTGCCCTTCACTTTGGGAGGAGCCCACCACTTCTCAGATGAGGGGACCAAGGGGAGAGGTCTCGGCAGACAAGGGAACCATAACAAGTACAGGAAGAGCCGAGAACAGGGAGCAAGTAAAGACACATATAGTTACATAGTTAAATTGGGTTGAAAAAAGACAAAGTCCATCAAGTTCAACCCCTCCAAATTAAAACCCAGCATACACACACACACACCCCTACACTCTTTCACACAAACAGGCCGGGGAAAACCAAACAGTGATGCAATACAAAGTCAGGATCCGAGAGAATGGTCAAGAACAGGCGAAGGTCGGTACAGGCAGGGAACAAGTGGTAGTCAGGGACAGGCAGGGGTCAAAACACAGTACTCAGACTTGAATCAGGTATTATTACATGACTTAAGTATTATATAGTTGATGGAAAGTCCACCTACTCATGAATGAATGAGATAGATTTGGGTGTTTGTCCTACTATCAAACATGGTGGGCAAACTAATCCATGTTCCAGTTACTTAAATGCAGCTCTGCAAATGTTTATTATTTATTTTATGGTTTTTGTTATCTATCATAGAGTCTTTAATTGTTTCAGTATCATACAGAAGTCCAACACAATCCAGACCCTGAATTATCCTCAGTTAGTTGCCCAGCCTGAGATCTGCCCCAAGCCTCCTGGAAGAACACAGACGGGCTCACAACAACAAAGTTCTTTCCAAATGTTCCCTCAGCCTCAGGCCTGCCCCCAGACCCTTTCCAACCTCTGCATGTCTCAGGCACCTGTAAGACAACTTTGCTCACAGCTTTTGCCCAGGTCTCAGATTAGAACCTCACAACAGCCACAGGCCAACCCTCAACATTTGTCCACACCTCAGCCTTGTTCCACATCTCTTCCTCCGATACCTTGCACTACTCTTACCTTTTCATCCCAGAACTACCCTACTCCAGTAGACAATACACACATCTCCCCAACACCCAGTGTACAAACCCAGCATAGCATACCTAGTGCTCTACAGAAAGAGCCCTGTCCTCCAGCATCATTAGAACCTAAGCTCTGCATTCCGCTTGTGCCCTTAAATGGCATTAACGCTCCAACTGAGCCCCAGTTTGAGGTCAGTCCAAGGTCACCTGCCCAAGGTGAAGTACCCATCCTGCCAACACCCAGGACAACAGAATCCAACTCTGATACCTCCTCAGCTCCAGAAGAGATGGTACCTGGCCCAGTAGCTCTTCAGGCTGAAATAGGAGAGCTCAAGGTGAGTTTGTTTTATGTCAAATATTAAGTAACTGACTATAATGTAAGGTAGATGCATATGCAAAACTCCTACTGTTGTGATAAGATCATACCCTAGTAAACTCAATTCACATTTTATGAGAAAGAAAATCTCAAGTTATGGAACTTTTAAAAGATGTTTACAGAATTCATAATTTACAAAATCTTTGTCTTTCTAGCATTATGCCAAATAGGTGAGTTATCTTTAATCTAGTAGCAGTATTGTAAATAACTCGGATAACAAATGCAGAATATAATGTATAACCATGCAGCACAGGGAGAACTTCATCCAGAAATTGGAAGCCCTGCTGGAACCTTGTTCCCTATAACAAATGTATTATACAGGTTTATTTTTACAAACCAACCAGTTGGTACCAGCTTTTAGATAGACCTTGCTTATTACTTATTTAGACCCTCTCCAATTAAATTTTCAGTCTCTCCAGGTGAATGAGATCTTATACTATTACATTAAAAGTAAGTTGAATGTAAAGAAATGTGATTTATTATTCTTTATTCCCTCCAGGTTCCAGCAGGTGCTGCAGGTAGCAACTTGACATTGAGTAGACATGAACTTGAATGCCTTATTGCTGAGGTATCTATGTATGCGTTAATTATTTATGAATACATTCTCCTCTAGTTCTTTAAAGCTTAAGCCACACAGGGCTGTCTCTAGGCCTGTGTTTAAAGGGCAAGAAAAGGCAAATAAATAAAATCCCATTTTTACTTTTTTTGATGAAAAAGAAATCTATCTCCAATATACTTTAATTAAAAAAAGAAACCTGACTGTATGCAGTGAAATTCTCCCTTGATTTATTGCTGTGGATAGGAATTGTCAGACGGTCCCTAACTTCTGGCAGGGAAACAATCATACTTATGTACAGCAGGAGGAGCCCCTGCCTTACTTACAGCCATGCAGAACTCACGCAGCTTTGTTTTTTGATCACTTATTACAATCCATAAGAATCCCAGATCACACTGAACATGTGTATGTAGTCTAGTCTTGCAAAGATGTATAACAAAGGTACAAGATGACAGCCCCCTGTGGCCAACTTTGAAAGCATAAATCATTTGTTTGATTAGGCTTGTGGTGCAGTAAGTTCTTGTTTATGTTTAGTATACAAAATACAGCATTTCTAGCCTTATTCTATTTTAGACTTTCCTTGCCCTTTAAGCGTATACAGTCCAAATAACAGTGCCATGTGACACTAGCCTAGATGGATCAGGCCCCGTTGTACTTGGTAGAAGAGGCCACTGCCCAGGTGATAAACAGGGTAATAATTGGGGCCTATTGTTGTGGAGGGCCTTCATAATTAGTAGAATGGGCCCGTTGATTACTGGTGACAACCCTGTCTCTAGTAACATATTTATATTTGCTTGCAAGTGATTAGGCTAATAAAAGGGTTCATTACACTTTACCTCACTGGCCACTTTTCCTTGGTAAGAATTCCAACGCTGAAAAATCTAATTAAAGCTCACTGCCATGCTATTGAAGGTGCAATTGCAAATTGCAATAGGTGCAATAGGGATGCACCAAATACAGGATTCAGTTCGGGATTCGGCCAGGATTCTGCCTTTTCCAGCAGGATTCGGATTCAGTCGAATCCTTGTGCCTGGCCGAACCCATTCTGAATTTAAATATGCTAATTAGGGGTGGGAAGGGAAATCATGTAACTTTTTGTCACAAAACAAGGAAGTAAAAAATTTTTTTTTCCACTTTATACCTTCCTGTCACTAATTTGCTTGTGCAAATTGGGATTCGGTTCGATATTTGGCCGAATCTTTCATGAAGGATGGGGGGATTCGGTGCATCCTTAATTCAATACAGTAACTTCTTGTATCTGCATATTAAACAGCCATTGAATTGATCTCAGAGATCAAAAATTCCACAGGGCCCCCTTGCCTCCCACAAACATGTTCGCATGCACTCGTTCTGTTTTTTTGCTGCGACAGGGGCCTACCACGTTTTTTCCTGGTGTCCGGCTGGCCCAGTCCGACAGTGACCATGACTTGCAACAAACTGATAGCCCCGTACAAACAGTGTAGAGAAAATATCCATCCATTCTTTAATTTTATAGCCTGATTGTGGACTGCTGAATATTCTAATCTAATCTAGGCCTATACTGATTACTTGAAAGAATTTGCTATCACTTATCAAATAATTTTCTATTCAATAGAAACTTTATCTTACAACTAGTAAATGATAGAGAAAGGGATTAGCAGTAAAGGAAGTCCCCAGTAAAGGAAGTCCAAAGGGGAACTTAGCTAGGAGAATTGCATTTAGAACACTATAGTGCTGAAACTAAATGCTGAAACTATACATAAACATGTTTATTTGAAACACATCAGTTAATAGTGCTACTCTGGCAGACTTCTGCACTGAAATCCAGTTCTCAAAAGAGAAAATATATTGTTTATATTCAGTTTTAAAATCTGACATGGGGCTTGACATATTGTCATTTTCCCAGCTGCCCCAGTCATGAGACTTGTGCTTGCACTTTAGAATGGAAATACTTTCTGGCATGCTGTTATTTCTCTTACTTAATGTAACTGAATCAGTCTCAGTGGGACTTGGCTTTTACTATTGAGTGTTGTTCTTAGGGCAGGGGCACACAGGCAGATTTGAAGAGATTAAGTTGCAAGGCCACACAAGCACAAGTCACATGACTTGGGGAATCTGGGAAACTGACAATATGTCTAGCCCCATGTCAAATTCCAAAATTGAATATAAAAACAAAAATCTGTTTGAAAATCTTTTGAAAAATGGATTTCAGTGCAGCATTCTGCTGCAGCAGCACTATTAACTTATGTGTTTTGAAAAAAAACATGTTTTCTTATGACAGTATCCCTTTAATTGAGTGAGCCCAATAAAGAGAACTGATAAAGGGAAGACAAAGGCAGAACTGATGCACAAATGTACAAAAACAATCACAAGAGAAAACAGGAGCCTATGAACAGAAGACAAAAAAGAAGGCATATATAGGAGTCTCATAAAACAGTCAGGGTTGGACTGGACTGGCAGGACACGTGAAAAAAATCCACTGGGTCCTGCTGGCCCAGACCCGCTCCAGCTCTCAGGCAAGACCTTTAACTGCTCTAGATCAACCTCCCCAACTGTGACCACAAAACAGAAGTAGAAGGTATGTGGAGGAATCGGAGGGGTAAGAGGCTGGAAGATGGCGATGTTTGGAAGAGTATGTAACTGGCTGGGGGGCCCTAAGGCAGCAGCCCTGGTGTGTCCAGACACCCCAGTCTGACTCACGGTACAGTGATGACCAGCTGCTTCTTTTTATAGTGTTTGGACTAAACTATACTCTGGAGTTGACCAGCTACTTCAAATAGGGTTGCGACCCAGGTGAAACACCTGCCAAGGCCTGGGCCGGTAGTACAAATTTACCGGCAATGTAGCTGCCGGTAAATTTGTAATACCCCTAAAAAAGGCCCTTGGCCTGCCCCCAATCCAATAAAAACTTACCGTTGTCGCTGTCTTCGGGCCATCGCATGCCGTGGTACAACCATTATTTGTGCATACAAAAATGAGAAAAAAACTTCCAGAGCTCAAATTCATCCTGTGTGAATCCTTTAAATACAAAGATTTAGAGTGAGTCCTACACTGCCTTCTGTGTTCTAGGGAGAATATAAAACATTTAAAATCATTAAAACCCTAGCAGCAATGTACATTATGTGTGCTATGAGTGGTAGAACTGTATTCATTTAACCTTTGTACTCAGAAGCTATAGGAGCACATGCAGAGAAACATATTGTTTGAAAATGTCTTGTCTATGCATCATTCAGTGCCATTATTAACTATGAGATGAGCCCAGTATTGCATCAAGTGTTGTTACAGGGCGACGATCCATTGTGCGGCGCTCGATTTCTCCTCCCTGCCTTCTATAGGAGATAGCCGGAGAGGAGAAATTGAGCGCCGCATGATGGATTGTCACCCTGTCGCCATTTCAGAAGAGGAGCACATGAAGAGAATCGGTAAGTACTTTCTTAATAAAAGTTTAAACTGTGTTGGTGTTTTTATTTCATTAAAAAGAAACAATTTTTTTTTTTTAATTACTGTTACTTTAAGCCTGCCATTCAGTTTTGGGCACCAGTTAGGCTGTTAGGGTTACCACGTGGCCGGTAAAAATGATGGTTGATCCCAATGTTATTAACAACAAAAAACATACATATATAGGCAGAAAAGGTGGCAACACTAGCACCAGGGTTTAGAAAAGATATGAATCAGCTGGAGAGAGGGCAACTATACTGGTGGAAGAAATAAAATAAAACAAATTTGGGAGTGTCTTCCTTTGAGAAGAAGTAATGTTTCACTCCACTTTTTACATAGACCCCCTATGTGTATATCCACAAATTACACATTCACAAAAGTTACTGTAGCCTGTTCAAGAAGTCATGCAAGCTGGGGGATCATTTGAAAAGGTTGAAGTGGATGAACAGTGCTATTGAATTAGGATGTGGAAAGGATTTTATGGTTTATTCTATGCTTACCTAAGTTATAGTTTATGTATTTGCATATGAAAAATGCTTTCCAACCTCTTGCCTATCTCTTTCCTTTGACAGAGTTCCTTTGATTGCTTCCTGCAGTGGGCATTTCAGAACATTCCCCGTCCTGTGCAGTGAGAATCTGCTGCTGTCCCACCTGCTTGACTTGATATTGGGTCCCTTCAACATGAGTGAGGCGAAAAAGAGAGGATTGCATGTAAATGGTTTCAAATTTATAATATAACAGATTGAACATTATGCTTTAAATAAGAGTAATGCTGGGAAGTGTCCTTCACTGGTCACATTTGATGAACCTGAATGCAAGCTACTGCTTCCCACAACCACCTCCAAACACACAAACTTACCAGCTGGTACCAGAAATGCAAAGCGGACCCACACCTCTTTAACCTGTGGCCCCATCTGCTTTTGTGCTTTACATTACACCTGACAAGTCTAAGAAGATCTTGAGGAAGGAAGAAGGAGCTCATACTAGATAAAGCAGAATGTGGTTGTGCCGTGCCAGGTCCAAACTGCACATGCAAAATGCTCATAACCCTCCATGTTGTATGAGGATAGCACATTCCATGGCACACTGTGATGTTCCTTAGAGAGTAAATGTAAGATTCTTATTTTGCATATCATTAAATCATAAAGCCCATTTTTTGTTTGCTTAATAAAGTAATTTCTTGTTCATCTATATGGATTATTTTTATTATAATAACAATATGATTTATTTGGGATATTCCAACCAAACACTCGTTTGTGGGTTTTTTTCTTAACTTCAATACATTTGAAAAATACTCTGTATTTTGAACCTTCTATCGGTGTTGCACTGGTTTGTGTTAGTGTATATTTATTTAGGTGTAGTAGGTATATATTAGGTGTAGTTGAATTTTTTTATCACTTTAGCCATTTTTTTTTCTTTTTAGAAAATCCAGCACTAGTATATCAGCCAGAGAATTGTCAAATAGCTGCATTTGTAGCCTGACATAGAACCATGGCAGGGGAAATGCCCCACGTACATTATGACTCAATAGCAGATTCAGGGATCATGGCAGATTCTAGGCATTGCCAAAACTATTACTTCTGTAACAATCCCTTAAAGGGATACTGCCATGGG